>OV702282.1:296385455-296990177 GCA_916181665.1 Avena sativa
CATACAAGATAGCACACTGAACTATGGAGTATTGATTCTTCCGAGCGAGGTAAACATTCTTTACTTCATCGGGAGCATCATCTGCAGGTGGGTCACCCAGCGGTGCATCCAGCACATAGGTCAAATTACCAGCTGTGAGGACAATCCTCAAATTGCGGAACCAATCCGCGAAGTTGCTTCCATTGTTTTTCAACTTTTCTTTCTCTAGAAACGCATTAAAATTGATGTTAGGGGCTGCCATTGATCTACAACATATTTGCAATAGTTTAGACTAAGTTTATGACAAATTGAGTTCAAATTAATTAATGTAATTAAACTAGGTGAACTCCCACTCAAAACAACATCCCTCACATTGTTTTAGTGATCACACGAACCAAATCCACCATATCAACACCGATCATCATGAGAGTTGACATAGTTTCAATGGAGAACAATCGACATGTTCATCATATCTACTATATGATTCATGCTTTACCTTTCGGTGATCCGTGTTCCGAGACCATGTCTGTACATGCTAGGCTCGTCAAGATCAAACCTTAGTTTCTGCATGAGCAAATCTGGCTTGCTCACATTGTATACACTTGTAGAATCTAACACACCCGATCATCACGTGGTGCTTCGAAACAACAAGCTTTAGCAACGGTGCTAACCAAGGGTGAACACTTTATGATTTGAAATTCATGTGCATGAGGGATCATCTTATAATGCTACCGTCGTTTACTAAGCAATACAAGATGCATAAAGGATTAACATCACATGCAATTCAATATATATATGTGATATGATATGGCCTTTTCTTCTTCGTGCTTCCGATCTCTATCTTCAACCACGAACATGATCTCCATCATCACCGGCATAGCATCAAGGTCAATGACGCTTCTCCATGGTTGTCATCCACCGGCTTCAACTATTACAACTACTTTGAATAGACACGCGGGTCTTAACATAAATTAAAGACAACCATATGGCTCCTGCCGGTTGCCAACTTACAATAAGGAACATTGCATACATCAAATATATATCACAATCATGGCCATATCACATCACTGCACACCCCTGCAAAACAAAGTTAGACGCCTCTACTTTCTTTGCATATTTTACGTGGTTTGGGGCTTTCAATAAGTGTCGTTCTAACTTACGAACATGAACCACAACATTGATACTAGTATTGTTAATCACCCGTTGTAAATTGGATCTTAACTATGCTAGGAGAAACAGGCACCCGCAAAGCCACTTATGCAATACAAGTTGCATGTCAAGCGTGGAGCAAGTCTCAACGATGTCATGTAAGGTTAGCCCGGGCCGCTTCATCCCAACATACCGCAAGATGCAAAGTACACAAGAAGCAATCGACAATAAAAGCATCAATGCCCACAATGACTATTGTGTTCTACTCGTGCAACAGATCTACATATAGACACGGCTCTGATACCACTGTAGGGTTTCGTAGCATGGAAAACAAATTTTTTCTATCGCATACAAACAAACAAGCCAAGATCTATCTACTAGATTGTAGCAACGAGTCAATGGAATAACTTACCCTCGAAGATTCCAAAGCGTTTAACGAGAGCGGATTCTCGTGGGTGATGTAGTCGTACTCTTCCCGATCTCAAGATCGTGTAGACGATCCTTCCGGCGCTGCGTTCCGGCAGCGCTCCCGCAGTCGGTCACACGTTCGGTACTCGACGAAGACCTTCCTCTCCCTTGTTCCAGCAGGCAGCGGAGGTTGTAGCACTCTCCTCGCGATTCCGGCAGCACAACGGCGTGGTACCAGAAGTAGAGGGGAGATCCCGCAGGGCTTCGCCTTAAGCCGGAGCGAGTATGGTGGAGTATGAGAGAGAACTATTAGTGGTCTAGGGTTTAGACACACCAATTAGAAGGCTCTAAACCGAAGGCTAGGGCAATTAGAAGCTCTAAACCAAAACGGCTCTAAACCGGAGATTAGAGGATAGGAACTTGTGTGTCTAGAGGAGGAGGCCCTGCCCCTCCTCTTATAGGTGGGAGGGCGGCCAAGGGGAGGGAGTCCCTCCCCAAGTCGTCCTTGGGTGGCGCGCCGTCTTGGAGAGGAGACTCCTCCCCCAAGTCGGTTTCAACCACCTCTTGCTTGTTTCCCACAGTTTCCTGTTTTAGCCGTTTGACTTTCAAACTGGCCATTTGACTTTTCTGTTTTAGGATTCAATTTAATCCTTTATTTGGAACAGCAAGAACACTTAGTACATGATGCAATCATTCCAATATGTAATGACACATTCATGTACCCCTCCCCCTTCCCGGAGTGCCGGACATTCCGGAACCTTCTAGAACATTCCCGATGAAAACACCGGAATCATTTCCGAACTCCGAAACGGGACTTTCCTTATATGAATCTTATTCTCCGGACCATTCCGGATCACCTCGTGATATCCCGGATCCCATCCGAGACTCCAAACAACATTCGGTCTCTTTCTCATAATACCATAACTACTCAAAACAACGTCGAATCCTTAAGTGTGTCTCCCTACGGTTCGTGAATTATGCAGACATGATCGAGACACTTCTCCGAACAATAACCAATAGAGGAATCTGGAAATTCATATGGCTCCCACATATTTCTACGATTACTTTGCGATCGAATGAACCACTTACATACGATACCAATTTCCCTTTGTCTCACGATAGTTTACTTATCCGAGGTTATGATCGTCGGTATCTCTGCATACCTAGTTCAACCTCGTTACTGATAAGTACTATTTTCTCGTTCCCGTGATATGTGATCCCTTGTGAGTCAGTCACATGCTTGCAAGCTAATTGGATGACATTTCACCGAGAGGGCCCAGAGAATATCTATCCATCATATGGATGGACAAATCCCACTCTTGATCCATGTGTCTCAACCAATACTTTCTGAATACTCAATGCCACCTTTATAGCCACCCAGTTACGGTGTGGTGTTTGATGTCATCAAAGCATCCATCCAGTAATGGTGATAGGCATGATCTCATGGTCGAAGGAATTAGGTTACTATGTATCAGAAAGCATATAGCAATTGAACTATTGAAATGACTTGATCTTTATGCTATGCTTATCTATAGGAGTATGTCCACCATATCATTCTCCTAACGATATGATCTTGTTGTTGATAACATCTCAATGTTCATGATTGGGAAACCACAATCATTAATCAACCAACAAGCTAGTGAAGTATAGAGGCTATACTAGGGACTTCAAATTAAGTTTACAAATCACACAAGTATCAATGTTTCCTTGTTAATACTATTATAGCATGAATGTAAACATTTATCATAAACACAAAGATATAATAATAACTACATTTATTATTGCCTCTAGGGCATATCTCCAACAAGCTTAGCATTCCCAAGTTAAGATCTTGTGTGTTTTCAAGAAAGATTGCATGATTGTTTCTATCACATGTATGTTTATTTGTTTCTTTCAACTCTTATGCTTACTATCCAGCCTTGCTAGCCAAAAACCTGTATTGAGAGGGAATGCTTCTCGTGCATCCAATCCTTGAACTAAAACCTTTGCCATTTGTGTCCACCATATCTACCTATTAGCATTATTGCTATTTCAAGTAAATTCTGGAGTTTCATCTATATTCCAAATTAAAAATTCTTTTGTTATGTGAAAACTGGTTAGTAAAGCTGTCACAAACTGGATGGCACACTTTATTTTCTTGCACTTATTAAACTTGAACCATTTTGCCAACTATGTTGCCTATATGCTTACAAGTTATAGATTGGAAGTTAGCAGAACCATGCTGCCATGGGGAACGCTTTCAACACCTGTAAATATCTGTCCAGTTGATATCATGATCTTTTGTTTACGTATGTCGGCGGTGTGAAATAAAAGGTAAGCTTGTAAGTCCATGGAGTTATGTATATATGTTAGAGAAACGCATGTGCGGCTAGCCTAAGCCATTCCTAATCATGGTAGAAACTTACAGCATAACCATACTGAGCAATCTATGAAGCATCTTCAAAAAAAAAGAAAAAAAAAGAAAAAAATAAAAAAAGGAAAAAAAGAAAAAAAAAGGCACCATACTCATGGTAAATAAGAAGATTGTTGAGATGCTCATTGTTTGTTGCCTTGTCATTTTGATATGGGATGGCTCCTGGATCATGGGGCAAGGGGTATCCCATTGGAGGTTCTCTATGATACACATATACTTAAATGACAAGAACTTACTTGGGACTAAAGTTGAGTAGCATGAGGAATGGCCCTCGTACTCAAGGGACATGAGACTTTCGACCTATGATTTTTCAAGCATATACTTCATATTTGTCTCACTTTAACCTTAATCACTTTAAGATGCTTATGATAGGGGCAATGAGAGCTCAAAGCTAGTAAGTACCATAATCTTTTGGAAGCTCTTTATGAAACTTGAAATCCCTGCTTCCCTCTGTGAAGGGTCTATCTTTTACTTTTCAGTTGAGTCAGTAAACTCATTCCTTTCTATCTCTAGCAAACATTTGAGTTGTTATGTTTCAATCATTCATATGATGATTTATTCAATATTGTTTCTTATGTTTCTTGTTTTGCACATTACTCTTTTCTGAATGAATATTACTTTGAAATCTATCATTGTAAAAATCCCATTATGTTTGAACAAGAGATTCCTGCTTTATAAACTTCATTATAAAATCTTTGCTTGAAAATTAAGTATGATTTGTCAACTGTTCTCTGACCAAGAATAAAGTTTGCCATTACCAATTATGTTTTTCTTTGTGCATCTTTATTGTGACTCCCATACTCGTTGCAAGTTAAGTTATATAATGGTGAGTTGTTTTCTATTATGATTTGTGTATAAATGAATGTGATGCTTCTTGTCCGTATTCTTTTTATCGACACTTCACTCCATAAACATGAGGTCATGTTTACTAAGTTCAGTTTTCGCTTGGGGACAAGCGAGGTCTAAGCTTGGGGGGAGTTAATACGTCCATTTTGCATCACTATTTTATATCATAATTTGTTGTTATTCATTGATATATTTCATATTAAGAGGTGATACTTATGTCATTTCATCTATTTTGCATGTTGGATGACTTTTGGAGGATGAACTGACGGAGTCAGGATTCTGATAAAAAAACGGTGTCTAGATGCAATATTCGCGAAGATCGGAAAATTCCAGAAAATATACAGAAGTTCTTATTTTTCCAGAAGACAAAGGAGGCCAGAAGGAGAGGTGAAGATGGGCCACAGGGGGGCCACACCACCCCCTGCCATGGCCCCCCTGGGCTGTGCCACCAGGTGGTGTGGCCACCCTGGCCCACCTCTGGCATCACCCTTTCGCCTATAACATCCCCTCGAAACCCTCAGACTCGGGGAGCGACCACAGAAAGATTCCGCCGCCTCTGCAGGGCGGAAACTACAGAGAGAGAAAGAGCTCTCCGGCAAGCAGAATTCTATCGGGGAAATTCCTTCCCAGAGAGGGGAGATCGTCGCCATTAACACCGTCATCAAGCTAGACTTCATCGGGATCATCATCATCATCACCACCAGCACCATCACCACCACTCCATCCCGCTGTAACAATTGGGTTGAATCTTGCATAGTTCATAGGGGAAACTTTCCCAGTGTTGATTACTTTTGTAGTTGATGCTATTGAGTGGAACCATTGAATTATTGTTTATGTTCAGATTGTTACTTATCATTATATCATCTCTGATCTTGATCCATATGATGTCTCATGAGTAGTTCGTTTAGTTCTTGAGGACATGGGATAAGTCATGTTGTTACTAGTGGAATTGTGTTGAGAAATATTCAATGGTTTGATATTTAAGTTGTGGTGCTATTCTTCTAGTGGTGTCATGTGAACATCGACTACATGATACTTCACCATTTATGGGCCTAGGGGAAGGCATTGTGTATTTGGCTACTAATTGTGGGGTTGTCGGAGTGATAGAAACCTGAACCCCCATTAAGAAACCTTTGCACAAGGGAGTGTAGGATCTCAGAGTTTAAGGCTGTGGTTAGATTTTTATCTTAATTACTTTCTTGTAGTTGCGAATGCTTACAAGGGGTATAATCATAAGTATGTATTAGTCCAAGTAAGGCCGGTACATTAGCATAGGTTCAGCCATACAACACTTATTCAACCAAAGAAGATTAATCAACTATATGAAGCGAAAGCACTTGACAGTATTCCCATGTGTCCTCGAGAATGTTTGGTACTCATAAGTAATAAAACTGGCTTGTCCTTTGCTGAAGAAAGGATTGGGCCACTTTCTGCAATTATTATTGTCTTTTATTTACTGCACTTTATTTATCTGCATTATCAAAAACCCCTAAAAATCCGTTTGCTAAGTATTTATAGAGAATTTCTGATCCAAACCACTAGTCAACACCTTCTGCTCCTCGTTGGGATCGACACTCCTATTTATCAAAAGTACTATGATACACCCCTTATACTTGTGGGTCATCAGCGCGTGCGTGCTCTCCTGAGCCACATCGGGTGCATGAACACTGGTTTGTGCCCCTTCTGCCCTAGCGTGCCAGAGACACTCGAGCACCTATTCTTCGCATGTACCCGCCTTCGTATCTTCTGGAGTCGCGTGTTTGGGCCCCGTCGGTGTGCCCTCCCCATGACTGCTGATGTCTGGTACGTTGCTCCAGACCAGCAACCCAGCGTGGAGCGCTTCCGTGTGCAGCACCATCCTCTCTAGGCTCCTATGGGTCGTCTAGAAAACTAGGAATACGATGGTTTTCGATGTTGTCTGCCTCCCCTTGTCGGTGATCCTCGAGGAAGTCATTATGCACCTGCAGCTTTGGCGGGTTCGGGCGCCGCCCCGTATTAGCTTCGAGTGTGTGGATCAATGGTGTGTGTCCCTCTTGTAACCGGGGATCTAAAGCGTGGTTTCCCCTCCCCCGTCGAGGGATCTCCCCGTTTTAAATCCCCCCACTACAGGAATGGCGCGAGGCGCCGATGGCCGGTGCTACGCCGACGGCGAAAGGTAGACATTCCAAATGTCGATCACATAAACATGTGATTCATGCTCGACCTTTCGGTCTCTTGTGTTACGCGGCCATGTATGTACATGCTAGGCTCGCCAACTCAAACTTGCGTGTATTATAGTGCAACATGGCTTACACCCACCATATACGAACACAGATATGTCTGACACCCGATCGTCACGGCGTACCTCATATCGGAGAACTTTCTTAGTGTTGCACACACAAGGGGAACACTATCATTGGAATTATGTGAGGGATCATCCTATTTAAGCTATCGTCGTATATCTAATATACTATGCCAAACAAGATGTACATAAAAATACTTCAAAAGGTATGGTGTCATGACATGGTTGCAGCACCTTGATCACCATCGATAGCTCCAATGGAAAACGTTTCACAAAATTACCATTGCCACGTCACGACACTCGCCCTATAAAATAAAGTTAGACGCTTCTACTTTATCTCTTGCATGTTTTATGCGGCTTTAGGGATTTCAAGGCAGAATCCCTTCCCACCTATGAATGTTGAGCTACAATGTTGATTCAATGATTGCCTCTTCGCTTCCTTTTCAGGGCCCTCCGGTGTAAATTTCACATCCACTACTATAAAGAGACATACACCCCAAAGCCACTTATACTTGTGGACCAGTCTCGCGAATCATCGTGTAATGTTGGTTGGGGGCGCTTCATCAAACAGTACCGCGATATAACAAGAACACGAAAGAGGGTTGCAACTTGAGAATCAACACCCACATATTTCTATGTGTTCTATCTATACGACATGTTTACCTATAGATCTGGATCTGATACCACTATTGGGGTTCGTAGCAGGAAACAAAAAATTCTAGCTACACGAACACAATAACCAAGATCTATTCTATGTAGACATAAGTAACAGAGACGGAGATGGTGCTCATACCCTTGAAGACCATGGAACGCCTTACACATGTAGGCGTATATTGATGAAGACAAGCAGTGCCCCAAGTGTTGCACCTCGAAGATCTACACACGTCCGGTGTAGGCGACGTATCCCGGGCTCCGATCCAGCCGAACAACAGAATAATATGGAAGATGGACCGTCCTATGCATGATGGTAGTGCAGAGGTGGAGAACTAATCCCATAAGAGCTTGATCCAATCTTGGTGGAGAGAGGGCTCTTGAGAGAGAGGGAGAGAGAGAGAGAGAGAGAGAGAGAGAGAGATAGAGAGAGCTTGTTGTGTTTAGAGGAGAGGGGAAACCCCTCTATTTATTGGAGGAGGGGAGAGGGAAAACCCCGGGGTTTGGAGTGGGGGAGGATCCCCCACACCCGCCTCCGTTAGGAGGGTGGCCGCCGACCCTAGGTGGCCCCCATGCGGGAGAGCCCCTAGGGTTTGGTGCATGCCCCCCTTTTCCTCTCCTTGGCGCCTTGCCCCTTTGGTCCCTCCCTCCGGGGAGGCCCAATAGTCATGGGTTGCCTGAAAAATAAAATAAAATATTCATTTTTTAATATTAATTCCACTAATTAATATAAAACATATATATTATTATATCTTTCACTCTGGAACACCTTCCGAACCTCTCCAATCAACATCGGGTGTTTCTCGAAACCTTTATGGTTTCTCTCTCTCATTTCTCCTATAGTGTCGGTTCGATCCCTAAGCGTATCCACCCATAATTGTTCCACCCTTCGGTTCGGAGATGCTCCGGACATGATCGAGAACCCTCTCACGTCAATGATCATCAGCGGGACCTAGATTCCCATAATGAACACCCGTGCATTCACGAATCTCATCGCTTGAACCTTCAACTACGCGTCTTATTCCCTTTGCCATATGATACCTAGGTCATCTGAGATTTGATCTTCGGTATCTCGATACCTCTGTTCGATATCATTTCCGATGAACTTGTTTACTCGTTCCTGTGTCGTTGTATTCCATAACCTAGTCATACGCTTGCAAGCTTCGTTAATGCGACATCACCGAGTTGGCCACATGTATCTATCCGTTACTTGGATTGGCAAATCCTGGTCTTGATAAATACTCCTCAACCTGTTCCTTCGGGAAACCCGATGGTACCTTTATGATCATCCTTTCACATCTTGATACTTGATACCATCAAAGTCTCCTTCCAATAATGGTTAGTCAGAGGATTAGGTTGCGAGGTTTCTATGTTATCATCAATGATGAATGTTTTAATAACTATATCTCATTGTGATTTACTTTGGGTGTATGTCTATCATATCATTCAACTAATGATATGACATCATTGTCAATTGGCCCTATCACACATGATCCCAAAACCATAGATCATCAGTTGACCAATGAGCTAGTTCACTAGAGGTAACTAGAGACATGGTTTGTTTACATACCACATGTGTATTAATGTTTCTTATTAACACAGTTATAGCACGGTAAGAAACATATTATGAACATAAGAGATACATCAAATAAAACACTTTATTATTTGCCTCTAGGGAATATCTCCTTCAATAAGATTAAAATCCATATGAACAATTCTCGTCAAAATTTAAGCAAGAGGCGCGGCCTTGCGTGCCTGCATCGTCCAAGTTGTAGAGGACCTAGAGACGCAGAGTGCGGTCTACTGCTCTCTCCAAGACGAGTGGGCTCTTGTTTACCCGTTGCAGCCGCCAGCATCATAGCCAACGTCCGCTTGTAAATATGTCTACTATTAATGGAAGTTTTTCAGTGCAATCGATGATGTCGCACTTGTTTGATCACAGAAAGAATTTTGCATACATAGTTCGGATACATTGAGCAAAAAGATGTGATGCAACACAAGATACTAGGAGACCATGGTCTTCTTCTCGTCCTCGTCTACTCATCGGAGTAGGAATGGTAGTGGAGACGGGACATGCTGTCGTCAAAGACGCTAACAGTGAGCATAGCTTCGCCATCATACTTGAAGACGAGGAAGTGCTCGACTTTGATTTGTTGTGTGCGGGAGAACTCCTTCCAACTGTTGGCGAGATACATCTGGCCATAGAGGTCGAATAGCACCTCCACGGTCCACTGGTTGTTGCGCCACAGGGCACCCGCACCACGACGTGGTGGGGCTCTTGCCCGTCTACCATCGATGCGAACTTCTGTGGGGAGGCGCATCATGTCCTAGTTCATGCCCAAGTGTATGGTCACGGCGAACTCGATCCCGACGAGGTTGATGGCGACGGCCTCGAGCTCAGGTGACGACAGTGGTGGCGATGGAGGTGGTGGTGAACCGCTCTTGCCACGTCCCGCACGGTCTCGGCTACGACTATGGCCCGGTGGTAGTCTAAGTTACCCTCCCCTCTATCCAATATCGCCGGCCATGGCTAGCTAGCGCGGTGCCTGCAGTGGTGCTGGCGACTGGAGGATGGGAGGGAAGAGGAGAGTGTAGAAGAAGATGGCCATAGATGGCATGTTAAAAGGCCACGACATTGGATGCTGGCGTGGAGGCTGAAATGGCGGTATTGATGTGGCCATGGCAGGAGCACGGGCGTGAGGCGCGCATCTAGAGAAGGAGTACATGCATCAGCGACGCGGCCAGCCTTGGAGCATCCTACCTCCCTCAATTGATGATACAATACAACATCAAATGGAGGGAGTACTTCCCAGGCTTCATCAACATGCAGATACAACATACTTCTGTTGCACTATTTGCCTCATGAGCTTTTGTTACTACACCGTGGCAGATTTCCTGTGCCAATTGGCAGTTGCTGAAGCTGAATGACACTTTGCATGACAAAGTTAACCCCCAGTTGAAAGCTAAAGGAACTACTTGTGCAGCTTGTTGGTGTTGATCTTTCACGTTTAACAGAGACAAAAGACAGAGTTAATAAACGGATAATTTCAATTAACATTAAGTAAAAGGGGGCCCACTAAAACGAACGAGATGGGCATCTCGTACGCTAAGTTACGCTACGCTAACTTACGCGCTCTGATCAAGGGCACCAGAACCAACCGATGGCTCTAGGTCCCATGTCGCTTGCACCATATAAAGGTGGGAAGGCTGGTAGCGATCGCTCTCTCTGGTTTTTCGATATGCCCTAGCTCCTACCCTACACCTCCTAAACCCTACCGATCTAGGGTGGCTGTAGCAGCGACGGAAAGGCTAGGGCACACCCCGCCGGTGCCAGGGCAGTGTCGCTGGAGGCCGGAGGGCATCCGCACCTTCCGTAGATCATCTCTATCGACCACAGTACAAGCATGCATTAATCGGGCAGCAATGCCGTCTTCCTCGGCACCAGTCCCCAGCACCACTCAGATGGGCTACGTTAACTTATGCTAACTTACCCTTCCTTTTATGTTCATTATATTAGGTGTTCCAGATGTTGCCCTTTTTTCTGGAAAAGAGTATATATTAATATCACAGGGATACCAATTACACCCAGCCTCTGCAACAACGCATGCCCTAGCGGCTCTACGGATGCACACAGCCTAGAAAAAAAAAGAATTGCAAAAAAAGAAAAGTCCCGCTACAGAGAACTAATCCTCAAAGCAACAACACTGACACCGTCAGACCAACACCAGTAGTCCTAAGTCCTCGCTCGCAAAACAATGCCTTCAACAAGGTCATTGTCAGGCACAACCAGTTAAGGCCAGACCTTGGATTTTCACCCTGCAAGGTAAGACTGGGAACTCCCCCTGTGTTGTCTTCGCGCACCAACAGTCACTGCAACGAGTCCTAGATCACGCAGCCAGATCTCCGTCACCACAAGAGCAAAAATCACCATCGCTACCCTCATATTTCCGCTTTCCTGACATTCTCCGCATCTGACTTCACCATGGCTCTAAGATGGCACTTGGTGGGAACAAATATCAGAGCTTAGCAACGCTCCCGCTGAAACCAAACGGCCAGAAAAACAAGGTGCACACGACCGAATACCTTCCGATTCAGCAAACTCCAAGCATGATACGCCTATGGGAGTTCGCCGACGGAGCCTTCCGGAACCCGCCTCCCAGACCAGATCCATGAGGGCAGACATCAAGCAGATATTCGTCTTCGTGCGAAAGAAACCAAAGGACCAAGCCAGGCCAACCATCGACGCCACCTCGATGTCAGAGAGCTCCACCAACCTGTGCGAATCCATCAGGCCACATCCATCACCGACACTCTGCGACACCTTGCCGCCGAGACTCGCTGTCTTCAACGCCATCGATGAAAGACCGATCCACCTTATTCCTTCCACATCTAGCACTTGCTCCAAGAACGATGCCCTCAAGAGGGAGACGATGCTGAACGCGCCGCCATCGACTGATCCGGGAAGGCCCAGATCTGGGGTTTCCCCCGGAGCAGCTCGAGCGACGAAGAGACGAAGGTTGCAAGGTCGATGCCTCCAACAAGGTAACGGCGCTGTTGCGCCGCCATCGCCCGTCGTCATCGAGTGAGAGCCTGGTTTTCACCGGATCCCCCGCCTCTTGACACCCACAGCCGGTTGGATCTCCGTCGATTCGTGCAGATCGGCTCCGCACTAGCCTCCCAACCGCGCCGCAACTGGCCGAGGCCTGAAGCACCGAATCTAGATGGGAATCGAGATCCACGACCAGCCTCCTCCGCCTGAGAGGACGATCCAAGGACGGCAATGGCCGCCGCCTGGTCCAGATCGCCGTCCGACCACCGCGCCCGAGCACATCCGCTGGAGCCGCCCCAGCAGCCCGTCGAAGTCCTCGTCACCCCCTCCCCCCCCCCTCCCATATCGCCTTCGGCACCAGGGGCCGCCGCCACCGTGGCCACGCCGGCAGCAGCGGCGGAAGGGAGACAGGAGATGGAGGGAGAACTTGGACGGCAGCGACGGGCCCTCGGCGGCGCCCTGGGGCACGCCGTGGGAGGGGAGCGTTTCTATCCAGATGTTGCCCATGCATGATCTTGTGCTGCTACCGTCGAGTTCTACCTAACACAGCTATGGCCATCCGACAAGACTCTAACTATGGTCCTGTCAAAAGGTAAGCAAAGCGGTGCAGTTTGCTTGAAGGCGCCTGCCGAAGCAACTAACTCCGGCCGGGAATGCTGATGACGATGGCTCGTTTATCGAATCTGATTGCAGTGCTGGTGCAGGAATGATTATGCGAGACCACACATGATCTGTGTCATATTACCTGTTCGGAGAAGGGAAGGCTATTTGATGTTTCTGAACCTTTTCGAAAATGAACTGCTAGCGGCACTGCAGGGTCTGAATCTGGCCACTCGGGCCTCACCGTTGCCTCTGACCCTGCAAATGCAAACACACTGAAGAGCTTCTGAATCTTGTGCCGAGAACAGGGGAAAGTTTGCAATGGTGCTCCGTGAATCCAGTTTTTTTTTTTTTTTTTTTTTTTTGAGGGAAAGCTTGCTGTAACCCTGTTATTGAGTAAAAAATGAAGCTCCGCAAAGAACAAAAAATAGATACTAGTTTGCAAGTGTTGTCCTGCTGTTTCTAGAAAACTGACATGCTCCTTCATACCGTTGGAGTGTGTACATTTTTGAAGAAGGTCTGAACTGAACTTACTTCCATACTAGTATAGCATCCAATTGATAAAATGGGGGTATCAAATGCTTTTTTCCAGGCGAAGCTCTTTGAATACCCTTCTGCTAATTAGTCTTTTTGCACTTCCTCTCTTTTGTCTAGCGACCTAATACAATCCCCGCATGACTGTTGTGTACCACCTTCATTTATTTTTAGAAGGCGCCATGGGGGCAACCTGAGCATGCCACAACAACCAGTGGGATCAAACACACGGAAATGCACTGACTGCCATCATAAATTTACAAATATCCACTAAAAACACTCCGGGTGGGGTGGGCAATCATTCACCATAGTTCTATCTTGGAATTGAAGGTCCCGAACTCAGCATAAAAAAAACACATACATTATAGTTACATACCACTCGTTCTGAATGCTTTTAGAATCCGTAAAGTCGTATTTCTTTGGGAAAATGGACAGAGCAAATCATCTATTACAACAAATTTACTAACATAAACTTAAGCAGAAGAGCAGAGCGGCAGGGACTGTAAGGCGCAGATTTTACTTTGTAGCCTGGGCAATAATGTTACTTATGGAGCCAGCCTCCTCCTTGGCTGCCTCTACCAATGAATCCTGCACAAGTTGGAAGTGAATCGTTAAGAGCAAATTATAGACTTCTGAATAGCAGTGCGGTGAGGGTTCTGCAATTTTTCTTGTACATATGTTTGTATGCAAGTTATACTGGAAAGGTGGGAGCATAACAGTTTTTAGATGTTGATGTTGCTTGTCCTATAATTTAAGCACATAAATGGCCTGTACCGAAACATAGCAGAAGTATCTGAGGTACATTAAAGACAGATTCTAATATACAAGTCTTTCACCCTCAGCTAATCATGGGATCATAAGAGTTTATGTTAGCCAGCAGCGAGGATACCTGTGCAGCAATTAGTCTTGCCACGTTCTTCTTGCTAGATTCCTGAAGCTCCCCAGCAATGAGAATCTCATCCAGAACATAGTAGGCCTGCAAATTTGAAAATTCATACTGATTAACCTGAGTCTATGACTCATAAATATGACATAACTCTGCCAACAATTGCCCATAACTCCAGTAGTCCTAACTCTTCAGTGTCAAATTTTCAACATCTGTTCAAGAGATTACCTTATGAAAATTGAAGATCAAATCCAGCTCGCATACCTACAGGAATTAGGAAAAGCACTCAGACAATAGTAAATTAAACAAAGAAATGATAATTCAATATAGTATTCGCAGGGCAGGACTTACACTGCCGAAATAGCGGTCGAGTATCTCGACAAAATGATGGATAATTTCAAGGACCTCGAGCTCATTGTCATCAGCATCAATGCACATGCAGAAATAGAGGCTCGCATACCTGGCCATCAAAATTATAAACAGATATATAACTAGCTGACGAGAGAAATCTTGCAAAACCATATAAGCAGTTAAGCAAACAATACTCAATGGCATTCCTTATTCCTAAAACATACCTTCTGTACACAACCTTGTAACCTCTCCACTCGACAAAGTTGCAGAGTTTTGGTCCTCGAGTAAGAATGAGTCCACTAAGCTCACGAATTACCTTTGCAAATGAGCAGGGTATACAAAAATAAGATAACTAGTACAAATCTCCTTGCCAACAAAAACTATGTAGTTGGGAGAGCTTATTAAGGATGATTAAATGTAAAAGCTTTCTTGCTGCATGACCACCTGTAATACTTAGAATCTGCAATCTTTCATACAAGTATACAACACAAATACACTGAATGGCACCCAGGAAGCTAGAAAAAACCAAAATATGCATTACAGCAACAGAAATGCTAGCTTAAGGCGGAGCCTGGAACAAATTGTACAGACAGTACAAAAGCTCCAATTCATTACAAGAAGCATCGATCACAATCCCGTCATATTAATAGCGCAAACACTACTTTGAACACAGCAACTGCCCTTGCAAATTGTCTAACTACCTCAAAGATAAACAGAATGTAAAGAGCACAGAAGCATCAATATTGATATACAAGCTGTGCCAGATAAAGCAGTATAGCATGCTGACCTTAGTCCTCTCCTTCTGGGTGTAAGGTGAGTACCACTTGGTGAGCCTCACCTTCCCCTGGCGGCTGATCAGGAGCACAAAATTGATCTGCAAAGATACAGAATAGAAACGGAAATTTAAGCAACAGTGCACCCCCAAGCAAGACCAGTCCTAGTAGCAACTAGCCTATGTATTAAAAATATGACACTGGGAGACTGCAATATGTAATTCATATTAGTAAAATTTTACAACTGCACTTTGTCTTGAAAAACTACCCTTTTTAGAAGTTTCAATTATATTGCATCACACTTCCAGAAAACTACAATATTGATGATTTCCAACAGAACTGGTGGGAATGGCCCACTCAACCACCACACAATTCATGAACAGGACTAGTGCAATTTCAGAGCGGGCCGTTCATGGTTGTAAGTGCAGAGTGGGTCAGAGCTGTCAATTCCTCTGAAATCCTAAGATGTGTAGTTTCTCTTAGACCATGATATAAAGGATAGTTTATCGAAAACAAATGTCCACATGGCTGTTCTACACTGGAATAATATAAGCTAGAAACAAATGTCCGCTAGAAGTAATCCCTATCATAACAAAAAAAAAAGCGTAGCAGTTCAATGGAGATCCAGTTTGAAATCTACAAACTACGACAGCACACCTAGCGTTCGAAATGGATTTGGCCTAGGCACAGATGATTCAGTAGGAAGTGGCTGCCCAAACTAGCATACAGACCGAAAAAACATGATGAGATTGATGATCATGGGTACCATTTCTCCTGGGAACGGGGTCATAATACACTATAACAGTTTACAATCTTGGGTTCAGGTGATCCACTGTTTTGAGAAGTTGCACTAAATTGGCTGCACATGCTTGCTAATTCGAAATCGATGAACAGCACTTTGTCTTGAAAAACTATTGAAGAACTACCCTTTTTAGAAGTTTCACTTATATTGCACCACACTTTGACGAAACGACAATATTGATGATTTCCAAGAGAACTGGTGGGAATGGCCAACTCATCCACCACACAATCATGAACATGAATAGTGCAACTTCAGAGCGGGTGGTGCATGCCAGTGGCGGAGCTGCATCTATTACATGTGGTCAAGCGACAACACAAAAAAACTGAAAACACTGAAGAAACCAGCTAACATACACTCGTTCTGACCCTAAAAAAACTGATTAATGACCACACTTTGTGATTTTGACATCGCTTGCTGATGATCCCAGCTACGCCACTGGTGCATGCTTGTAAGTGAAGAGTGGGTCATAGTTGTCAATTCCTCTGAAATCCTAAGATGTGTAGTTCTCTTAGACCATGATATAAAGGATAGCTCATCATAAACAAATGTCCACATGGCTGTTCTACACTGGAATAATATAAGCTAGAAGCATGGAGTGATATCTTAAATACATGACTGCTAGAAGTAATCACTATCATAAGGAAAAACGTAGCAGTTCAATGGAGATCCGGTTTGAAATCTACAAACTACAACAGCACACCTAGCGTTCGGAATGGATTTGGCCTAGGCGCAGATGATTCAGTAGGATGTGGCTGCCCAAACTAGCATAGAGACTGAAAAAACATGATGAAATTGATGATCATGGGTATCATTTCTCCTGGGAACTGGGTCATAATACATTATAACAGTTTAACAATCTTGGGTTCAGGTGATCCACTGTTTTGAGAAGTTGCACTAAATTGGCTGCACATGCTTGCTAATTCGAAATCGGTGACTAATTTTCCGGGATCCATGGTCAGTACGAAGAACAAGACCTCACTAATTCTGGCGTAGCCCGAAGGATCTAAAGGTAGGAGAGGACGACGAACTCACCATGGCTAGGGACGGTCGCCGCCGGCGTAGATCTGCCGAGGCCCGAGATGACGAGCGCGGAGGGTGGGTGCGGCCGCGCGGATCTGGCGGCGAGGACAGATGGGGTGGCAGCCGGTCGTCAGAGAAGGGAGGTGGCTGGCGCTGGAGAGGACTGCCGGAGTCGGGAGGGCGAAAGGCGTCGGGAGGGCGAAAGGCGTCGGTCGGAGTCTGGTCGGTTCGGGTCGTGTCTGGTGCGTGTGCGTGGTCTGACTGCCAGCGAGCCGCCCAGGCTCAGACCACGCTCTCCCTCAAAGAAAAGCGGTTTTTTTTAAATAATACATTTGTTTTAATCTTTTTCGAAATTAATATACATTTTTAAATATTTATAAAACTAGCATTTTGTCGGCCGGGTCCAAGCCGAATGGTCTAATCGGCACGGACTAAGCCGATTGAGACTCAGTCGGCCAGACGCTAGCCGAATGCATGTCGTCGCGGGCCTCACTCTGGCCGAGTACCCAATCGGTCGCCTCTTGCCCGATTGGAGTAATCCCAATCTCCAGCACGCATCGCTCCTCCTTCGCTAGCTGCGCCGCCGCCATCTTCCGCATGCGCTCGCTCACCTCAGCTCCGCCTCCGCTCTACTCTGCCTAGCCTCCACACCGCAGTGTTTGTTGGTGCCAAGTGGACACAAGATTTTCTGGCCGAACGCCGCCACGGGCGCACCAACGCCCTAGTCTTTTTTTGTATTCACTTAGCACACATACAAGCAGTACACCGGGAGGCTATTTATACCCGAGTTATCTGCATGCAAGGTGTGGCAGCCGTGCGTATGTGTGCATGTGCTGGCGGCCTGGTCAAGTTAGTGGGCAAGTAGTTAGTGCGTGCGTGGTTAGTGGCCTGAGTGTGTGCTCGGCATTGTGAGTGCATGTATCAGCTCGGATATAAATAGCCTCCCGGTGTACTGCTTGTATGTGTGCCAAGTGAATACAGAAAAAGACTAGGGCGTTGGTGCGCCCGTGGCGGCGTTCGTCGCCGGCCAGAAAATCTTATGTCCACTGTTCTTCTTCCACCTCTGTCCGTGAGCTGCGAGAGAGAGATCAGCCAGGCTTAGCACCAACATGTGGTATCAGAGCCTCATGGTTCGGAGCCGTGGTGCGCGGTGAGTCCGCGGCGAGCGCGGCGGAGGCGGGGGCGGAGCGCTGTGACGCCTTACGTGCGGCGAGCGCGGAATCCCCGGAGGCGCTGCGTGGTGGCGCTGCGTGGTGATGCGGCGAGAAGGCCGTGGAGCATGGCTATGCCGTCCGTGCCGGAGCGCGGCAGCCGCGGCGGACCTGCGTGGTGGCGCAGAGGCTGCGGTGGCACGGCATGGCTCGGCGGCATGGAGGAGAAGCCGTACGTGCGGCAGGTGAGGCAGCCCGAGCGGCCACGTTGCTTGCGTCAGGACGCGGCATGTGCGTGAGTCGAGGGCGTACGGATCACCGGAGAAGAACGCGTCCAGCGGAGCGCAGGACGGCCGCGTCGATCACGTCAGTGCATGATCGTGTGCGCGAGCCGGGGCGTGCAGGGCGTGGCGTCATCGAGGAGCTCGGCGTGACAGCGACGAGCGCGGAGGCTGCCGAGGTGCTGCGTGGTGGCGCAGTGGTCGTGTTTGAGCGCGACGGCATCAGCGGCGTTTGTGCGCCGAAAGGAGCTTGGCGTGTGTCGCCGGAGACGAAGAAGGGACGTTCACCATGACCATCATCAAGGAGTCGGTGTCCTGTATGTCAGGATGGGCGGCGACGTCGTGGTTTAGGGGGAGAATGTTAGAAATAAACCACGTCGTGTTGGTGGCGTGCGAGTATGTGCTCGTGTTCGTGTATGGGTGCAGGTTGAATCGGTGGCCGTTGGTGATCTGTTGGACCATGGAGATAACTCGGTCCAGGCTCCTGACACGACGCGCCAGGCTCTTGCATGCAGATAACTCGGTCCAGGCTCTTGTGATCCGCTTGGCCAGGCTGCGCACACCACGCGCTCCAACACGCACAACGCGGCCGGCGTCCAACAGATCACCAACGGCCACCGATTCAACCTGCACCCATACACGAACACGAGCACATACTCGCACGCCACCAACATGACGTGGTTTATTTCTAACAGTGTTCTGTTGCCCCGCCGCCATGGGACCTTGCTCGTCGAGTTGAAGGCAGGAGTGGCGTGCCGCCGCGCTGCTCTCGTAGTCCGCGGTTCCGGCCGCGCGGCTACGACGTCGTAGTCCCGGTCCTCGAGCGCCACCCGAGGGTGTGTTAGCTGTGTCCGTGAGGGTGTGTTGGCTGCGTCCGTGACCTGCACGACGGCGGCCACGCTCGTGTTGTGCGTCCACAGCATGCCGGCGAGCACCGCGCACACCTCGGAGAGCAGGCCCGGGCTGCCCGTGAGCGCTCGATGGAAGTGTACTCCTCCGACGGCACGATGCCCACCGTGTTGCGCACCTCCGGGTAGCAACGGTCCTCCGCCTCCAGCGTCTGCAGCGATCAATTCCATCCTCAAAAACTCGCTCTTGACACACAGAATTAGACAATCAATCCAGTACAAAAATAACCAGCGAATTACCATTTGGATGTAGGAGATGGTTGGCTCGTCCAGGACCTTATTCCCGTCTCTGTCAGTGACATTGAACACTGTGGATATCAAGGGAAACCGAAGAGACAATTTACTTAAGTAGAAACCGTGGAAATTTCGGCTAGACCGAAGGGATCCCTAGAATTCATTACGCCATGTCGATAGACTCACCATCCATGAACCAGTTTCCGTCGGAGGAGAAGTACGGCTTGCAGATGACGAGGTTGAGGTCGGCGATGACCTGAACTACGGCGAGGAGCGTGCCGTGGTTGTTGACGCTGTCCACCCGAACGACGGTCGCGTCCTCCGCCCCAGCTCCTCGCTCACCGCCGCACTTCGATTGTTTTTTCAATCGGTTTGGAGCGGACTGATTGCTTTTTTAATTGGCTTGAGGCTGGCCGATTGAAGTAATCGGTTCGCTCCTAGCCGATTACACTGCGCAGTCGGTGTGGCCTAGGCCGATTGAAGCGTAGTCGGCTTGGGCCAAGCCAACGATGTGTTAGATATGAAAATTCTTAATTTCGTGCAATATTTCTCAAATTGATTTTAAAAAGTATATTATTAACAAAAAATCGCCCAAAGAAAAACCCAGCCCAACACAATCACCTAAGAGCATCCCATTTGTTGGGCGAAACCAGGACCCTCGCTCAATGGACGAACTCAAGCCAAAATCCGGACCTTCTTTTTGTCCGGATGGAACTCGTTTTCGGCCTCGGAACGCGACTCAGGCCGAGTTCCCACGTTCGGCGAAATTTAGTTAAACACGGTGAAATTTGGCGAATATAGTCAGATTTATTAATTAGGGCAAGGACGCACGTATTACATCGAATTTAACTAGGAAAAGGCCGCCGCCGCCATGGTCAACGACGGACGCCGCTTCTACAGGCCAAGGCGGGGGTGGTTGCCGACCTGGATGTGCTCCATGACGGCGGCGAGAGTTTGCCTTGGAACGCTCCACCATGGGCGGCGGAAAGCCGCATTGTGACGCGGCGGCGGCGAGCCCGGTGGTCCCTCGTGTCACGCGAGATCCTGGAGGCGCTTGTCGACGAAGAACTGCCTCTAGAAGACCAGGTTGCCAGGATCCTCGGCGAGATCCGGGTCTTGCATGGCGGTGATAGCCGCCTGGATCTTTCCGGCAATGTCCTCGTCGGCGGGCACTGGCAGAATAGGATCTCGTCGGCGCTGAGTTGCCAGGCGAAAGGGAGACGAATGTCTGGCGGCATCGTATAGCCCGCGTCGTGGAGCAGCCGGGCTTCCCAGGTCTGCAGTGTGCGTCGGCCGCTCGCCGTCGCGATGTCGCCGGGAAATCTGTCGGCCATGGCTTTTCGCTGGAGTTCGCCGGGAATAGGGATCCCGCTGTGCGCTGGAGTTCGCCGGAGTTGGGAGCGGTGTGAGAAAGTGGAAGGAAGACGGCGAGATGTGCGCCTTTTATAGGCCGAGGTCGGTGGCGAGGGCGGGAGGGGTTTAGCGGCGAGGGCGGGAAAAGAGAAACGATGGGAAGGATGACAACGACTCGTCTTCTGTCGCTGACAGGCTGGTCCACTCGGCCAATTCGCTTCGTTCGGCGAAAAATAGTTTTTCTATGACTGGTTTTGGTAAAAAAAAAAACACCTAGTTGACCGGTTTTGTGACCGCGGTTGCACTGGTTCATAAGTTGTCTGACTTTTTAGTTTAGTTTACAAGTTATGTAACTTAAGTATACATGCGGGACAAGTTGTATGACTCACAGGACCATTTACTCTATACGATCCCATTCAAATGGAAACATCCAACTCAATGAGGATTTGGTTCACCCACTCATAACCATCATGGACAGCATGTTTTTCTATGTTATATAAATGTAACTAATCAGAGTTCGGTATATATATTTTATGTAGTGTGAATATTTCGTAAAAAAGTTTGATTCTAGTACAAAATGAGAAATATGTAAAATCGGAACAACTAATTGTGGAGATTCGTGCCGGAAAGTCCTTCTTCTCAAAATTCTTCTCAAAAAAGTCTGGTCGCTAGGGTATAGAATGCACTTGTTCTTGGCAATGGTCACAACTCGTGCTATCCCTCTACTTCTCAATCATTGAATTTGGCTATCCTATTTACCCTTGCCTATCGAGTTTTCTCAACTAGTAAAGTACTGGCTCTCACCTATCTATTTATCCTAACTACTAATAAATCAACTTATTACTCTACACTTTTTATATCTACTATTCCTTAAACTTCAAATTGATACTAGAAATGTTAGAAATAGTAAACGAAAGGATTAATAAGAAGTGAAAAGGACAGAGAAACTTCCCAATCAGAAAGCAAAGTTCCCAGTAATGGTATACTTTGTGTAAGAGAGCTATAAGATCACATCTTTAGAATAAAATCTAGTTAGCAAAGGAAATCTAATAAGACATAAGCTGCCCATGAGCATCATGGCATAGGTCTCTAGGAGAGGAATGCAATTTTTGGCTCCCAATAATTACAGCAAGTTACATGCCATTACGAAAGATCTACAACGAAAAGAGAAGAATGACGTAGAGATGGATGATTCATCTTTCCGGCGGAACATGTAGCCTAAACATAAGTTAATCCAACAAAGTTTAAATGACTGTCAATATGCGTACTCATTTTTTAAGGAACAAGGCACTATATCTGGTCTTAAATTAACAAAAGCTCCAAATGTTTGATTGGGTATACAAAATGTTGAAGAGGACAATAATAAAGACCTAAGACAAAACAAGCAAACATAAGAAAAATAAATGAGGTGCAGCCGGAAACATCGAGGTCCTTACTAAAAGCAAAGGCAATGCAAATAGTTGGGGTAGGAGAGTAGAAGGAAGACCATGTCTCAATCTGCATCACTTAAGAGTGAACCTCTTCATTGTGACATTCGCCCATTGCTGAAGGATGACCCTTACAACCTCGCCCTGGATCAAACGGTGCCAACTTGTCGAACAACAAAATGCTCACCCTAGATCTAAAATGACATACGTAAACTAGACCACTAAGAAAGAGGAGATTTCAAACTCGACCACTACTTCAAACCAATTGGCCTCATTGAGAGTAGTGTTCTCCCATGAGGTCGGAAGGTTTCTGGCACACACCTAGGCTTGGTGTAGTCATATTTGAGATCAACAGCTACTCGGCCTAATGATGGTTTGCTAAGATAATTTCTCTTGATGCCCTCCATTCTCAAAGCTCATCATTGTTCGCTTGATAGCAATACTATGTTAATGTTTATGTATTCACAAGAAATATTTGTTCATGGTCCTGCACCTCTCTCTCTCTCATAGCATTTTTCGATCTCCTACATCTATAGAATAAGTAAGGAGAATAAGCAACTTGAGCATGTAGGAGTGATTGAGCATATATATGGGCTAGGTTTGCATAGTTATTACTATGAATCTAGGAAGGTGGGTAGGGTAAGTTGGCTCCTCCATGATCTCATATTCTAATACCGAGAGGAGGTGTTTGGGGGGCTAGGGGGATTATGTGTTGAAGATACGTGTGCAAACCATGTAAAGACATGTGGTGATAACATATCTTTGTATACTGGTGCGTGTTAGATGAAAAGAAAGTTTACGAAAAATGTTATGGTCTCTCTTGTGGCGATAATATAATAAAGCTCAAGCTTTGTTTTCCAAGCAAGTGGGACCAAGCACGACAAAGCCTCTATACTTAATGTACATATATTTTGTATCTCTGATTTTCTCAATACATATTAGAAGGAATACAATATTCCTGGCATGAATTACACTTATTATACTGTAAGAGCAAGCCAATCCTTAGATTGCGAGTTGTTAAGACTCGTAGAGACTAGGACATTGAAAATATGTCTAGTTGATGAATTGTCCTCCACCACACCTTGGTCGACGAGATCCTAGTTGTCTACCGGGTAGGCAGCTAAGCCATGAGACAAGATCGTACTCCTTGGCAGGCGGTGAAGCCAACAAGCGATTTCTTACGCTCCCAATTCCTTATCACCGACTGAATTATCTGGTCCTAGAAGATCAAAGTGAGTGACCTCCCCAACATATTATATTGATCGGACATATTGGAGTATCCAACTGAGTTTAGTCTGTTTATGCAATACCTTAATCAGTCACTATATTATGCATTGTTGCACTTACATGAACATACCTTTTTTATTGTTGCTGGTGTTCAAGTTGAGCATAGTTAATTACACTCTTAGTTAATTGTTCTTGACGAATAGTTCCATGAAGATTTGCTTATGATGAAGGAAGAAGAAGAAAGCTGCATGAAGATTTGCTTACAATGATGAAATTTTTTGTATAGTTCGTCAGGTGCCAAATCAAAGTTGCTAATAACTTGATCATGTACCCACTATTACTTCTTGCAGGAGTAAAAGGAGAGATCATTGTCATTAGTTATATCAAGTGCAACAAAATGAGAGTATGCTAGTAAGACCGACCGTTTGGACGACATCTGTACAACAAAGGATAGAATTATTAGATAGGTATACCTTCGGTACTCAGGAGTAGTACGACGAAGGTTGTTTACAAAATGGGCATGCAGTTTACAAGTATAAATTTTTAGTTGAAAAAGCAATATACAGAGCCACAAACCATTTAGAACCCTATGACTGGCACTTCGTAATTGAGATCAACTCAGCGGTAGTAGAATACCATGGGATCATCTACCATTTTCACCAATGGGGAAAGTCTGCGGACCACCGCCATATTCTTCGTCGTGGAGCAGCAGGCTCAGCCACCAACAACATACGGCCCGTTCTCCTTTTGGCCTTTAAATAACGTGCGAGTCAGACCATTTCTGAACACTAGAAATTTTGGCTCGGTGCATGTGTGAGAAATTTCTGAACACGGGTAAATATGGAACTGTGGTGTTTCAGAGAATGGAGCCATGGTTGGTTTTTATGGTGGGAGTAATAATAGTGTACAAATTGAGTTCCGTTTCATGCAATGTTGATTAGCTATAGTAATTAACGTAGGAGGTAAAAACCATAGAGACAATGCTAGTTTGTGAACTTCTGGATGGAACAAATTGTACTAAGTGAAGGGTACTATTATGTTTTATTTTCTTCCTTGCAAGGGTTTTATAGAGTTATGAGTTAAAACAACGGTTGTTGCCATCTTTTTTAAATATTATTATAGGGGTTGTTTATTTGAATGGGCTATTTGAGAACCATCATTTATTTGATATCTTTTAGGCAATCTTTCGTATTTATCATCATAAATACATATTGCATGCCCTTCTAATCCCAAGTTGAGCATTTTAACTCTGTGTATGAAGACTTCAATTTCTATACATTGTTTATGTCTCTATTTTAGTGTTTTATATTGTCCGTTTATAATTATGGACGACCAAAGAGACTTGTCAAGCCAATCGAGCTATCGAAGTGTGGCTTTGAGCAGGCAAGGTTGTAAAATTAGGAAAATGAGAAGAGAATGAACATCTCTCCTTGGGTGTAAGCCCTACATCTATGTCCTCCTACATGCTCAAGTTAGAAATGACCTATGAATCTTGAAGGATGGGTGGCACACATCAAGCATGTGAATTTTCAACTTAAAAATCAATCCTCTATCGATTTGATTGGTCGGCTAATATAATTTCTCCCAATGCCCTCCATTCTCAAAACTCACCACCATTCCCATGATATCAAGCTCATATGTAACCATTCTTGCTCTAGCAACTCACCATCTCTTTCTTTAGTATAGCTTGATCGACAACATCTATATGTTGAGATTAAACAACATCGTATAGGTTGAATGTCAGACTGTATAAAGAGATTAATTATCTTGGGTATGTAGGAGAGAAAGAGATGTATATACCTGGGCCGCTTTTGACCGAGTTAGTACTTATAGTACTCCCTTCGTTCATTAAAATAAAACCTTTGAGATATGTCAAAATCGACAAGATACACTTTAAAATAAATAAACCTACACACTGAAACACGTCCAGGTACATCTGGTTTAGAAAAGGCTAAAATGTCTTACATAACTGGACGAAGGAAGTAGGGGTGGGTCATTGAGCCCCACGACAATCACACATTCCAAATGAAAACACAAATATTACAAGTAATGAGAGTTAAAGATACATGTGTCAAGTCATGTGGTACTTAATACTATGCCTTATGCATTTCATGAAAAAAACTTGAGGCTGTAATCGCGGGTGAACATCTGCGCTACAGCTCGTGCGTGTAACTCCGTAAAATTTCAGGGGAAAAGGTTGCTATGGGCCTGACAATTTTGACATGTGGCGATTTTTATTTTGGAGAAAAATGGAAGTGACCATCCCAGTTTCTTGATGTGCCGGGTGTCCAAATTCCTCATGGTTGCGTGTTAGAAATTTTTGAAACTTAATATGCCTTATATTAATGTTCTACCTTCGTTTCAAAGCTTAAGTCTTATTTTCTTTCCAAAGTCAAACTTCGTAAAGTTTGACCAAGTTTTTAGAGAAAAATATTAATATTTACGATACTGAATTCATACCCTTCGATACATCATAAAACATATTTTCACAGTATCTATATAATATTATAGTTTTTGATATTTTTAAAATTTGGTCAAACTTTTCTTAGCTTTATTTTAAAATTTTATAAGCCTTAAAATTAGAAACAGAGGTAATATATCATAAGAAGATTTATACTCCGCGGAGTAATTAGAAAAGTGTGCAAGCTTTGCTTTTGAGTTAGTCGGTCCAAGCTCAGAGCTAAGAAGAGAACAGTACTTGTATTTGTAACTACAATTAGAAAGTTAGACCAGTCACACTGTGGCGCCGGTTCTAACGAAAAATTGTTCTGCTTTGAATCGCTAGCTATACGTTCACACTGTGTGGAATTGATTCCACCAGTAACGATGGGGCCCAGCTAAAAAGGAAAACACATTTTTTTCTCCCTCAACCTTGTTCGTTCGCATGCAGGAGACCAACTATTCCCTTCGTGCGCAGCTAAGAAGCGAACCCAAAAGTTGAATCGATTTTTCTTGTCAGAGACAATGAACCGATTCCTACGGATACTCTGCAGTGTATAGAACCGATTCAAACTTTTCTAGGAACCGCTTTTACACCACGGTGTGGCTGGTCTTATTAGTACATTTAATGAGTAGATACAGATTTTTTGAGAAATTAAATGAGACGCACATGTAAGGAGTAGATACACATTTAAATACTAGTAGGAGTAGATACACATTTTTTGAGTAATTAAATGAGATGCACATTTAATGTGATACTCGGGTAGTATGACTAGACTAAGCCATGAGGATGGCCCTAGTGGTAGTATCATAAGGTGTATCATGCATGTCACCTTAACAAAATAATGATATGGCACAACAATTAATAAAGAGAGAGGTGCTAGTGGTATCATAATATGATATGGTATTGTAGCACATGTAATAAGAAAAATTTAATGTCAAATACATCTTTACATCAAATTGCATTGAGATTCTACAAATAATTAATATCATGAGACTATGATACAACTAGACGATACTAAACACTATAGTGAGTTCAGAAACGAAGAGCATGACAAGTTATTGCGATGGCATAAAGAAGACCGTAAGAAATACGAGATGTTGAGACACCCCGCTGATGGGTCGCAGTGGATAAAAATTGAGAGAAACTACCCGAACTTTGTAGGTGATGCGAGAAACTTATGGTTTGGTCTAAGTACATATGTCATGAATCCTTTTGGGGAGCAGATCTATAATCATAGCACCTGTCCTATGACTCTATGTATTTATAACCTTTATCCTTGTTTGTGCATAAAGTGGAAGTTCATTATGATGTCAGTGCTCATCCAAGGGCCGAAGCAACCCGGCAACGACATTGATGTGTACCTAAGGCCATTAGTTGAAAAACTTTTACAGTTGTGGCACGAACAAGGTGTGCGTGTGTGGGATAAGCACAAACATGAGGAATTTGACCTACGAGCATTTTTGTTCGTAACCATCAATGATTGGCCTAGTCTTGGTAACATTTCATGACAGACAAACAAGGAATACAATGCATGCACACACTGTTTTGGTGATACTGAAAGTATTTATTTTGATAAGTGTAAGAAGAATGTGTACCTAGGGTATCGTTGTTTTATTTCGCCCACATATTTCCTAAGAAAGAAAGGAAAGCATTTCAATAGTGAAGCAGATCACCGGAGTAAGTCTATCCACCGTACTGGTGTTGATGTATTTGATATGGTGAAGGATTTAAAGATAATCTTTGGAAAGGGTCCTGGCGGACAGTCTGTTCCGAAGGATGCTGGCGGACACGCATCCATGTGGAATAAAAAATCTATATTTTAGGAGATACCCTATTGGAAAGTCCTAGAGGTCCGCTCTACAATCGACGTGATGCACCTGACGAAGAATCTTTGTGTGATACTACTAGGATTCTTGGGCGTGTATGGAAAGAATAAAGATACACCAGAAGCATGTCAGGACCAACAACGTATAAAAGACCGTGACGACATGCATCTAGAGTCATTTCAAAGTACTGCCAGCTACGCTCTTACCAAAGAAGAGAATGAAAACTTTTTTGAGTGCCTGTCCCATCTGGCTTCTCATCGAATATAAAGGAAATAATAAATATGGCAGAGAATACCCCACCCTCCACCTCGGTTCAAGCCACCACCCGGAGCTCGTTTTCTTCATCTTCCCCGACCCGACTCGCGCCGCCGCTGCCCGCACCCGTGGAGAAGGAGAGACGTGCACAACGTCCGCCGCAGGCCGCGCAGTCCTCGCACTGCGCCGTCTTGCCGCCCATGCGCCGCTCCATTCCGCCGCACCGCCCCCGTGCTATCCTACTGCCCGTGCGCGCCACGCCGTTCCGCCACCTACCACGCCAGCCGCTGCTCGCCGCCGCCTCGGGCGCCTTCCCCCGCCGCTCGCAGCCCTGCCATCGTCCCGGCCACGCCCCCGCAGGTTAATTACTCTCTGATCCGATACTGCCATTAATTAGTGTAATTTTGGTTAGTATATATAATATAGTTTGTTAGTTGTAATTTAGCTAGTGTTTATTAGAGATTTTAGTTAATTAGTTAGTGTAATTTAGTTAGTGTTTAGAGATTTTAGTTAGTTAGTGTATTTTAGTTAGTGTTTGGAGATTTTTGTTAGTGTAATTTAGTTTAGAGATTTTACTATATGGAAAATATATGTATTTAGTGGTTATGTTTAGGATTAAGTTAGTTTAGAAATTTTAGTTAGTGTTTAATTTAGTTTATTTTAGTTGATACTATTTACTGTCGTCATGTTTAATTAAGTGTATAGGTTTAATTTAGTGTTTAGGATTATGCCGCGTCCTCATCGTTGACCCGTCGGGAACAACGGAGGACTACTAGGCTCCGTCGCTGGGCATCCACGGGAATGGACTCCGCCGGGCTGGCACTGAGAGGTGCTACCAGCCGGGAGGCGTATTTTGGTGAGGAATGATGGTGTCTTCGTTGACCAGGATCTTCTTTGGTGGCGGTCGCGTGGTCTAGACACGATGCAGAGGGAGCCGACCCCCGACGAGGTGGTACAACATCGTGTCAGGGAGGAGGACAAGCACGTCCATCGTTACATGTATGCATTGGACGTTAGGGTCTCCGATACCTGGCAGGTTCTTCAGGCACCTCACCCGATATATTCTCCTGTGATGGTTCCTACACTTTGGATGTACACCTCCCGCGGCCAGGAGCCGGGGGTCAACGTCTTGGTTGAGCTAGATGTGTGATAGGGATATATTATATTTTTTTATTATTGTATTAAGTGGATGATTCGAGATGTAGTATTGTTTCATTGGTACTTTATGTTTCTTAATTTAAGATGAATTATTTTTTTATCCTTCTATTGTTGCATTAAGCAAAAAAGTTTTATCTTTCTTCTGTATTATATAGTTAAGGTACGGACGGTAAAGATGATGAAGAGCGCATGTACGACATGATAGATAAGGATACATGAGGTTACTATTATGATGGAGCAGTCGACAGTGGAGATGATGATGGCTCCCAATACCTCAACTTGGATGGAGCCGACGGTGGAGACGTCGGTGGAGACAACGGTGAAGAAACCATAACAAAGTCCGACGAGGTATATAAAGCCTCTGCTGATCACTAGCTAGTAGATGCATTAGTTAATTCATATACATCTATATATATATATATAGATGTATATGAATCAACCAATGCGGATTTGCTTCCCACCATGCTAGTTGTGCATGTTGATTGGGTCGTTCGATTATGGTACCTTGTGATCCCGCAAAATCCGGATCTTCACTTGTTTACATTGTTCTATTAACGACATCCTTTTGTCATCTGTCTATCCCGTGATATATATATATATATATATATATATATATATATATATATATATATATATATATATATATGAATCAACCAATGCGGATTTGCTTCCCACCATGCTAGTTGTGCATGTTGATTGGGTCGTTCGATTATGGTACCTTGTGATCCCGCAAAATCCGGATCTTCACTTGTTTACATTGTTCTATTAACGACATCCTTTTGTCATCTGTCTATCCCGTGATGTTATTTAGCATGGGCCTTACGTGCTGTCATTTATTGTTCTGTTTGTACCATGGATACCACGATCATGTGTTTGTGGATTTCCAACTAGTGGTGCGCAGACTGTTATTCCTTTGTATCTTGGATACCATGACCATATGTTCGTGGATTTTCAATTAATGGCGCACAACCCCTTGTTCTTTCCGTAGACTATTTTTCCTTTGTATCTTGGATACCATGACCATGTGTTTGTGAATTTTTAATTAATGACGCACAACCTTTTGTTCGGTTGGCTTGGGAGTAGTGACTAACCGGAATTCGGACGATTAACTGATTTAATTGGTTGGCTATTAATCGGTGCAACCTACAAAAAATAGCACCTAAAACATGTATGAATCCTCTTGCACCTCAACCATCTACCCTATTAAAGGCAGCCTTAAGCTCCTGGGTGAGATCCTAAAGAGCTCGAGCTCTTGTATCTAAGGTCTCGCCGGCAACTACGAGGAGATGGTCAACAACGACAAGGAACTGGTTGGTGATGGCGGAAATCGAGCTCCTAGAGGTAGAGATTGAGCGGGAGCTTCGCAAAACCTACTTCATTGGGACGGGTTAGCGGATGGATGGGCGATATGTGTTGATAATTTTGCAACTTTTTAGACCAAGTGTAGTGGTTAATCGGGAACATACCTAGTAATCGGAGTATCAGACCTATTAATCGGGCTAAACGATTAACACAAAGGATGAGTGGTAATCGACACGGTCAGGTCCCTAATAGCGATTAATCGGCCTATTAATCGCTGATTCGGCCTATTTTTTGAACAGTGTTCCTGCACTTTCTTTCTCCATTCCTATGTGGTATCTACATGGTCCTATATCGAGTACCAAGTAAATGTGAGTACCTAAAAACAGCTCCAAAAAGCTACATGGTGCTGGATGAACAACACACGGGTGATCCGTGAACTTGCGTCCTAGAACAAAGTCATTGTAATCAACATGTCTCCCGATGAACCATCTACATCGTCTCCAATGCTGCTCATTCCTCAGGTACACAATTTTTTTCCAATATGGTCCTATGCAACAGCTGATGGGTGTGCTAGTTTTCTTCCTCCTTACATGCAACATTCTAGTTGTTCATCGTGCTCCGCTCAGGACAACGTTGTTTACTGAATTGAAAAGACGCCATCTCACTAGATAGGAGGAAAATCGTAGTCCCCGTAGATGTAAGATTATTCACGCAAAATTCAAAAACACAGAAAATCACACGAACTGATGCATGTGGGTGGACTTGCAGAGATGAAACATCAAATTTGATATCTGCCTGACGCCTCAATGGATATTTGTTGGCTGAACAAGAGCGCACTCTATGTCAGTTTTGAGAAGTTGTATATTCTTGGCTCATGTTCATGAGAAGCCGTGTGTTTTTAGCTCGTGTCCTAGCATGTGTGAAATGCAAATGCATTTAGTCATGGTAAAAGGCCACACCATGGGGAGGACGTATGTGTATGGATGAGCCACACCGTGGGAAATACTTATGTGTGTGGATGACATGTGTGGCGTACGTCTCAAACCAACATTATGTTCCTGATACAACGTCCGTTAGTTTTCCTGATAGGTTTATATCATATCTGTCAATTAAATTCTGCATTTGTCTTTTAGTCCTATGGTGGTGAGAGCATGCACAACTAGCCGGGTGAGTATCCCACTATTTTACATCACGTCTCAAACCAACATTAGAAACCCTATTCAGCATCCAGGGTGCAGAATAGTTATTTTGTACCCAACATATTTTTATGTTGTTAGATTAAAAAAATGTTTTGTATACGAATAATTATGTTCATATATTCACCACCACAACAAAAATTGACACAAAAATAAAGTTTATGAGTCATTATAGTGTAAAAACACCAAAAATATGTATTTTACGTCGATTTTTTTTATGGCATGTAAACCAAAAAATTATGTAATTTATAAATTTAATTATGTTCTTCTCGACTTACGAAGTAATACAAAATTTACGTGATGTAAAAATAATATACGGTTCTAAAGATAGAGGGTGGGTGTAAAATAACTATTCAACACCCTGGGTGTCAAATAGCGCCACCCTATATATATATATACTAACAACTGTTTTTTCTCTTAGACCTCCGCATCGAGCCAATTTTCTGCAAGGAAACGAGGCCCGACCAGAAAGTTGGCCGATGATGCGTGTTTTACTATTTACTTAGTGTTTGGAAATATGTCTACGGGGAGCCTCTGGTCACCAAAGAGTCACTCGAGCATCTGTCAACACAAATGCGACTTTTGCATGCCTGGTACTTAAAAGTCACAAAGGAAGAGCTACAATATCTCTTAGTGAAAGTTGGAAATGAGTAATTCTGTCTAGATGACTGATGACCCACAAGTATAGGGGATCGCAACAGTCTTCACAGGTAATATTACCCATTTATTGATTCGACACAAGGTAAGCCAAAGAATACTTGAAAGCCTTAACAACTGAGTTGTCAATTCAGCTGCACCTGAAAATAGTTCTTGTTCACAGGATTTTATCAGTAGCAACAGTTTGTAGTAGCAACAACAAAGCAACAGCAGTAGTGAAACAGGAGCAATAGTAATAGTAGCAGCAAACAGTAGGATATGAGTGCGGTAGGCATAGTGATGGATGGACGGGCGCTGCATGGACGAGTCTAAACATGTAACTTCAAGATCTAGGGCAATTGCAGATAAATAAGAATAAGCATACAAGTACTAAACAATCATAGGCATGTGCTCCATATATAGTCATGCGTGCTTGAAATGGGAACTTGCACAACATATTTTGTCCTGCCAGCCCGTGGTAGCGGGGCCACAAGGGAACTACTGGCAATTAAGGTGCTCCTTTTAATAGAGCACCGGTGCATAGCATTAACACTCTATGAACACATGTGATCCTCACATCACAGCCATCCCCTCCGGTTGTCCCAATTTCTGTCACTTCGGGGCCTTTGGATCCGGAGATATGTGTACGCAACTTGCAGATAAGATCACAAACAATACTATCATAATGATTCAATAATAAGTTCAGATCTGAGATCATGGCACTCGAGCCCTAGTGACAAGCATTAAGCACAACAAGTTGCAACAAAGTTAAATAGCACTAATAGAGATACTAGGCACCATGCCCTAACAATCTTATTCGATTACATGATAGAACTCATCCAATCCCTACCATCCCCTATAGCCTACAGCGGAGGATTACTCACTCATGGATGAGGGAAACATTGATGGTTGATGGAGAGGCATTGGTGATGACGATGGCGATGATCCTCCCCAAATTCCCCGTCTCGGCAGGGTGCCAAAATGGAGTTTATGGATCCGAATCGTGGTTTCTGGTGGTGGTGGTGCAGCGGAACTCTTTCTGGAAAAACGTCGACCCCCCTAAGTTTTTAGGTCAGAAGGCATCTTATAGGCGAAGAGAGAGGCCGAGGGGGTGCCTGAGCTGGCCACACCCCTCCCAGGCGTGGGCTGGGCCCACCCGCGCGGCAGGGGGTGTGGGCCACCTAGGGCTCCCCTCCGTCTCATAATCTGTGTGGATCTTCTGGTGAAATAGGATTTTTGGTATATTTTCCGGTATTTTTCCTGATGGTTGATTTTCTGCACAAAAACTAGACACCAAGGTAATTCTGCTGAAAACAGTGTCGGTCCATGTTAGTTGTATCCAAATCACACAAGTTTTAAGGAGAAACAATAGCAAAAGTGTTCAGGAAATTAGATACGCTTTGGACGTATCAACTCCCCCCAAGCTTAGCTTATTGCTTGTCCTCAAGCAATTCAGTTGAAAACTGAGTGCGATAAAAGAACTTCTACGAACACATTTGCTTCAAATGATGTATATATTCTCAGCACAGGAGTAGATACTTAAACCATTCAAAATAAGAAGTATGCAACTAAGTCTACTCAATAGTCATTGCAACCTATGAAGAGAAACGAACTCAATAATAATAAGTAGCATGATACATAAACATAAGCAACATTGCAATGTTCATAATAAGGTATGATAGAGTGGTATCTCGCTTGCCTTTGTTTGTAGAGCACAAAATAAATGCCAAGGCACCTCTAAAGTTCAAGTGAAGACTAGAAGTAAATATATCAGAGGTTCAAGCATCAAAGTCATGACATAATTAACCAAGTTTTGAGACAAACACAAGAATGACAACTATGCTCTCAAAAAGGTGCTCACAAAATAAGTGGTGACTCAACAAGGAAGTGAAAAGGTTTTGAAAAGTTTGAAAGGCTTAAAAATGCTGAAAGTAAGGTACTCATTAGCTTTGAGCTCTCATTGCCCCTATCATAGGCATCTTTATATGGTTAATGGTGAAAATGAGGACCAATATGAGTTATATGCTTGACAGACCATAAATTGAAAATCCCAAGTCCCTTGAGTACGAGGGCCACTCCTCATGATACTCAACTTTAGTTACCTGTAAGTTCTTGTCATTGTAAATACATGCATATCATAGAGAACCGTCAACGGGGTACCCCTTGCACATGATACATGAGTTGTCCCATAATCAAAATGACAAGGCAAGCAAACAATGAGCATCTCAGCTATCCTTTTATTTGCTATTTGCATAGGTTTTTATTGAGGATGCTTCACAGATGCTCACTATGGTAATGCTGCAAGTTTCCACCATGATTAGGCATGACTTAGGCTAGCGGCCCAGGCGTTTCTCTAACACATATATATAACTCCATGAACTCACAAGCTCCCCTTTTATTTCACACTGACAACATTTGCAAACAAAAGAGCAATCGTATCAACTGGATATGTATCTATAAGTGTTAAAAGCGTTCCCCGTGACAGCACGGTTCTGCTAACTCCTAGCCTATAATTTGCAAGCATATAACTTTTATGGATAGTCACAATGGTTCAGGTTTATTAAGTGCAAGGAATAAAGTGTGCCATCAAGTTTGTGAGAGATTTACTAACTAACTTTCTCAAAACAGTCAAACATTTTATTTGGAAGAAAACAAGGCATAATGAATATGCACTGAATAGCAAATGATGCTAATATATAGGTATAGTGGACACTATTGGCAATATTGGTTTTGGGGAGTTGAATGCACAAGTAGAGCTCATACTCAGTGCAGGTGAAGGCTAGCAATAGAAAGGGAGCGACAAACGAGAGAGCAATAACTATCATAATCATGCTTGCAGCAAAACAGGACTAATTATGGCATGAAAGTGATACAAGAACTCTGAGGTAAAATAAATCATCGAGGCTTACTAACTATTTTTTAGTCATATGCATGCATGAGCGTGTGCCAAGTCGATTCACATGAAACATTCAGAGGAGGATACCACAATATCATACCAAGTTATGAATAAAAATGCAAGCAAACATTCATATGACATGCTACAAACTATTAGTAAGCTGGAGCTAATCACAAGAAAGCAAGAACAACTAAGCATCCATCAATAACATACACCTTACATGAACAGACTAAGCATGCTCACAATGATGAGTATATGTACAAAAACGAAAACAAATAGAGTTCGTTATCAGCCTCTTACCACACCTCAAGTTGTCTTAATCTTCATTATTTCATTTCACTTGTGTGACTTGAATAATAACATGAAACCAAACTCCACTGAGGACGGATGAACCCTGCAAAGAACTCACAAAACCAAAGAAGAACAACAAATATTTTTGGCGTTTTTGATTTTTTTAAAGAAAGCAAAAACAAACTAAGCAAAAAAAATTTGGATTTTTCTTTAAGGCAAACCAAAGCTATAAAGCAAAGAAACAAACCAAGAGAAACAACGAAAATATTTTTGGTATTTTTGTGTTTTGAGAAAATAGAAACAAAAACCAAAAAGAAAGTGAAACAATGGATGTACAAAGGACCAACAAAACATGATATATAGATGAGTGTGATGTCGGTGTACCTCCCCCAAGCTTAGGCTTTTGGCCTAAGTGGTTCTCAACTCCATGGTGACCAAGAAGGTGCACCTCTGTAGTACGACGAGGATGCCCCTTCGTCCTGGTATGAGCTCGAGGACTCCCCTGTGTAGTGTACAGAGGGGTCGTATGAGGGCGCGTCCCCCTGATAGTTGCCATGGAAGCCAAGAATGCGCAACTTCTCGTCCATCTCCTCCTTGGAGCGTGACAAATATCCTTGGGAGATTCTGAACAAAGTGGTTTGGGGGAGAGGGATCTCTCTCTCTTCCCCATCAGTAAACAACATTCTATAAACCAGGCTCTCAAGAGTAGAGATAGCAGTGACAAAGTGATGCGCTTTCATGGCAGCAAGATCAAGCCTCTGAGGAGCCAAAACTGTATCATTTGGATCAACAACAATGTCTAAAGCAGCAACACGTGCAACAATAATTCCCCATAAATGGGTACCTTAGCAGCTAAGCGACGAGCAATAAGAGAACCAAGATTGTACCTGGTTTCATTGTTGAGAGCAGCAGCTAGGAAGGCCAAATGATAGTTGGAAATATTGCTAGTGTTCTCCCTACCAAGAACACTAGTGGCAAGATAATAAGCAAAGTATCTGATAGCTGGAAGTTGAATATTTCTTATCTTTCCCTGCTGGGATCTACGATTATCATCATTAGTTATCCCGTGGTAGAGCTCCAACAAATCAGTGGGTTGAGCTGGAATCTTCTTCACCGTCCCAGTTGTACCAATACCCAGGATCTCACAAAATTTCTTCAATGTCATAGTGTAAGGCCTGCCATAAATGTTTGAAGACACATCTTGCTTGAAAAAGCTGTTAGAAAAAGAGAATCTCTCCACGAAGTTTTTAGTGAGCATAGCATACTGCACGCTCGCACCCTGCATATAACTCGTTAATCCAACCCTCTAAACCAAGGTTAGGAAATCATTGAGAATCCCAGCAGCCCGCAAAAAGGTTGGACAAGGAAAGGTGGAAGGGTGTGCATCCCCCTCATCTCCCTCGTCGCAAAATCGTGGTGTAATGAGATCCTCATTGTATGAGGGCCTAGCTTGGGAGGATGATCTTGAAGGCCTTGCCCTCCTAAGTGCATTCACCAAAGGTGTGGTTGTCCATGACCTCTTTTTTTGAAATTTTTAGACAAACATCAAACCAAGTGATTTCCATGTTGATAATTGATGAGAAACTACTATAGGAACTTGCTAGAGAGCTACACATGCATCAAAATGAAATCTCTAAGCATATACCAAGCATGCAAGCTCACACAACCTGACACCTGTAGCAGCAAAATACTCAAGATACAATCTACCAATCACAAATCTAATTGGACAAGCGGAGGAGGCACATACCAAGGAGCAATCCCTCCAAAAATCAGCAGCAAAGATGGACTGAGCAAGGAGATACGAAATCGGGAGCAAGAACATCAGGAACTCGAACTTGAGAAAGTTTTCCGGTGTTTTTCGGGAGAGAGAAAGAAGATGGTTGGGAGGAGGCATCTTGGAGGGCCATAGGTGGGCCACACCCTGGCCAAGCGCCACCTGGGGGCTGGCCGCGCCACCTGGGGGCTGGCCGCGCCACCCAGGGGTGTGCTGGCCTGGGGGGGGCCTGGGCCACTCCAGGTGCCCCTCTGCCCCTTTTTCGAGGAAAAATTTATTTTGAATTTTCTAGGATTTTTCGGGAGACTTTATTTTTGGCCAATTTTCAGGGTATGAACATTGATTTTCTCGCAGAAAAGATTTTTTTAGAAGAAGAAAAAGCAAACCAAAACCAAAACTATAGAAGTTCTAAGACACTCTAACAATAAAACAACTAGCAAAACCAATGCTAACAAGATAAAGAGCAAAGACTAGCCAGGAGAAAAGTAAAAGAAAGCAAGAATAACCACAGTGAAAGCATTGTTTTGTTCATTAAAATCCTTTTGTTAACAAGGTTGATCAAGTCTTGTTACCAAAACAATCTTATATGAAGCAAAACTATGCATTCCACAAAGTGATTACGTTACCTCAAACTTGGTAGCAATGGTCCCAATCATAATAGTTTCAAAACTTTCTTGTGGAATGGGACAATATATTTCTCCAACCTTGATGCTATCAATATTTTCAATGGAATTCAGGCAATAGCTCTTAGCAACCTTCTTGGGGAAATAGACAGTATGCTCTTGGTCATTAATATTAAAAGTTACTTTTCCTTGATTACAATTAATGACAGCACTTGCAGTATTAAGAAAAGGTCTCCCAAGAATAATAGACATATTATCATCTTCAGGCATTTCAAGCACAACAAAATTAGTCAAAACCAAGCAATTATGAGCCACCTGAATAGGAACATCCTCACATATACCAACAAGAATAGTAGTTGACTTATTAGCCATTTGCAAAGATATATCAGTTGGTATCAACTTTTCTAACTTAAGTCTCTTGTAGAGAGAAAAAGGCATAACACTAACTCCAGCTCCCAAATCACATAAAGCAGTTCTAACATAATTATTCTTAATGGAGCACGGAATAGTTGGTATACCTGGATCACCAAGTTTCTTTGGAACCTTACCAGTGAAGGAATAATTAGCAAGCAGAGTAGAAACTCCCTCATTAGGAATCTTCCTTTTATTAGAGACAATATCCTTCATATACTTTGAATAATGAGGTAACTTAATAGTATCAGTCAAAGGAATCTGCAAAAATAAAGGTTTCATCCACTCACAAAACTTGTTGTAGTGTTCTTCCTCCTTTTACTTGTGTTTCTTATTTGGAAAAGGCATAGGTTTCTGCACCCAAGATTCTCTCTCACTACCATGTTTTTTAGCAATAAAATCTTCCTTAGTGTACCTAGTGTTCTTAGTGTGCTTCTCAAGTTCTTTCTCAACTTCCTCCTTATCAGGAGCATCATTTTTATCATTACCACTCTCAGTTTCAGTATCAGAGACAGATATACTATTAGGATCTACAATAGTTTCAAGTGGTTCCTCAACTATTTTATGTTTATTTTTATTTATCTTACGAGGACTACCACTACTTTCACCTTGCTGAGAATCCTGCTCAATTCTTTTAGGGTGTCCTTCAGGATATATAAAGGATCTTGAGTGGCTATACCACTCCTAGTTCTAATTCCATAAGCATGTTTATCTCCCGAGGCATTAACTATCATATCCTTTTGTACCTTATCAAGTTGATCAATTTGGGTTTGAACCATTTGAAAGTGTTTACAAAGCATTTTAATATCATTAGCAGTTCTTTCCACAATATCTTTCAACTCATTGATAGCTCTAGAGTTTTCCAATAAATGATTCTGAACTTGTTTATTAAAATTACCTTGTTTAACAATAAATGTGTCAAGTTCCTCTAAGAATTGATCAGGAGTCTTACCATAGGGAATATCACCTTCATCAAATTGGAGAGAGTGTACCTCAATAGTAGATGAGTGGGGAATTGGCTTGCATAATTCTTCTATAGGAGGTAGATTCTTTACATCTTCAGCTCTAATACCTTTCTCCTTTAGACATTTCTTAGCTTCCTTCATCACTTTATCATTTAATGCAATAACTACCCTCTTCTTTGGTGTTGGTGTTGGAACTGGTTCAGGCACAACTGGTTCAGGAGTAATAGGCTCAGGTGTATTCAGCTTAGTTAAAGTCCAATCATCATAATTCTTTCTTATTTTAGCCATTAATTCTTCAGCATCTGTAGGAGTTCTTTTCCTGAAAACACAATCAGCAAAGCTATCTAGGTATGTCCTAGAATCATCAGTTAGTCCATTATAATAAATATCAAGTAGCTCATTTTTAGGTAATGGACATCCAGGATGTGCATTGATGGCGCCCAATACTTGTCGTGGAATTCTTCGTTGGAAACCCCAAGAGCAAGGTATGAAGCAGCACAACAACAAGTTTCCCTCAGTAAGAAACCGAGGTTATCGAACCAGTAGGAGGAAGGAAACGTCACACAGGTGTTTCTGGCAACGTGGATACTTGCACAACACAAACTCAAGACTTTGCCCCAACGAATCAGTGAGGTTGTCAAGCTCACCGGTTTGCTGTAACAAAAGATTAAACGTATGGTGTGGAAGGTAATGGTTTGCATCAAGTAAACAAGTAACATTGGAAGATGTATCAATGGTAAAGATTGGACCGGGGTCCATAGTTCACTAGAGGTGCTCTCCTTAGATAAACAACATGGCATGAAGGGTAAACAAATTACAGCGGGGCAATTGACAGGAACTGATCAAGGCATAACAATGCAATTACTATCTAGAAAGATCCTATGAAGCTGATTGGGCAATACAACAATATACATAGACCGTAATCCAACTGCATCTATGACTAGAAGTCCACCTTCAGGTTATCATCCGAACCCCCTCTAGTATTAAGTTGCAAGCAACAGACAACTGCTTTAAGCAAAGTGTGTAAGGTAAACAGTCCACATGTTCCATGAACAAGAGACCGTTGTTTTCTCCCTAGTAGCAACATCACATCTACAACCGAAGATATTTATGTCACTTCCCTTGGAAACTAGAGGCATGAACCCACTATCGAGCATAAATACTCCATCTTGGAGTCACTAGCAACTACTTGGCCAAGATAACCACTAGAAATGGAGAGCATGCAAGATCACAAACAACACCGACATGATAGAATCATAAAGATAGAACCATTAATCAAACCAACATAATAATCTCAATATCCATCGGATCCCCACAAACACAACATGCATGATTACAAATAGATTAGATCTTGATCATGAACGGAGCTCACAAGATCTATACATGAAAGCACAAAGGAGGAGATACAACCATCTAGCTACTACATGGACCCATAGTCCAAGGTGTAACTACTCACAAATCATACCGGAGGGAAGGCCTCCGGGATGATCTCCCCTCCGGCAGGGTGCCGAGAAGAACTTCAGATCCCCCCGATCTATGGATGATGGTGGCGGCGGCTATAGACGGTTTCATGGATTTCTGATCGGGTTCCGAGAGTTTCTGCATCGGGGGCTTCTTATAGGCGAAGGGGCGAGTCCGGGAGGCGACCAGGGCCGCGAAACCCTAGCCAGGCGCAGGTCCACCTGACCCCGTGCCTAGGGTGGGTCTGCCCCCCCTGGCCAGCCCCTCCGGCTCTCCTCTGGACTTCTTGTTCCCCACGGAAAGTTATTGACTTTGACGTTTGTCCCGTCCAATTCCGAGAATATTTCTTTACTAACTTTTTTGAAACCAAAAACAGCAGAAAACAGGCATCTGGCACTGTTGCAACTTGTTAATAGGTTAGTACCATAAAACATGTAAAAAGCACCTCAAAGTGTAGACAAGTAAAGCAAAGTAGATACTAAACAAGCATGGAGCATCAAAAATTATAGATACGTTTCCAACGTATCAGCACCCCAAGCTTAACTCCTGCTCGTCCTCGAGTAGGTAAGTGATAAAAAGATCCAACCATTTGCAAACATTGAAAGCTGGGATCAAAGAACTCTAAACATGTGCATGAAAGATGGAGTTCTAACAATAGGACATAGTAACTATGCATGCAACATGGCAAGCTACAAACAAAGATTATGAATAATATGCATTGAAAAACGTTTGTTTGTTTCACATGCAGAAAACATAGCATAGTGGTAATCAGCTTGTCCCTCATAGAGTAGCAATAAAATGCATAGGACACCTGCAAAGTTCACAAGGGTGACTAGAAACAGATAGCACATGAACAAGTAATAACACAATATGCATCAATTAATAAGCTTTGGAACATTGCACACAGAATGACAACTATGCTCCCTTAATGGTGCCTAAAGGTAGAAGGTGGAGACTGAAATAATGGTGGAAAAAAGGCCTTTTTGTAAAGGAAGCAGGGATTACAAGTTTCAAAAAGATCTTCCAAAAATTATGGTACTTGTTAGCTTTTAGCCCTCATTGCCCCTATCATAAGCATCTTGAAGTGGTTAAGGTTAAAGTGGCAAAGCTGGAGTATATCCTTGACAAAGTATAAGTTGGCAATCTCAAGTCCCTTGACTATGAGGGATACACCTCATGGATACTCAACTTAGGGTCCAGGTAAGTTCTTGTCACTATAAGTATTTGCATATTCATTGAGAACCGCCAACGGGGTACCCCTTGCACATGGCACAAGAGCTTTTCCATGACCAAAATGATGTTGGTATCAATTCTTCTTATGTACCATGGGAATATGGTGCTTTTTTCTCTCTTTCCTCTTTTCTCAATGTGTCTTTTTTTATAAGAAGAATGCTTCATAGATGTCACTATGGTGATGCTGCAAGTTTCCACCATGATTAGGCATGGCTTAGGCTAGCGGCTCAGGCGTTTCTCTAACATAGGATACCAACTCCATGGACTTACAAGTTCCCTCTTTATTTCACACCGGTAATATCCACAGACAAAAGAACATGATATCCACTGAGTACAAAAAGTACAAGTGCAATGTTGAAAACGTTCCCTGTGACAGCACGGTTCTGCTAATTCCAACTTATAAATGCAAGCATATACAACAAAGTTGTCACAATGGTTCAAGTTTATTAGGTGCAAAGAATAAAATGTGCCATCAAGTTCGTGAGGGCTTTAATCACTAAGTTTTCACATAACAAAATAGTTTTTAATTGGAAGATAGTTGAAAACAAGAATATAATTGGAATGGTGTAACACACCATGCATAGGAATTTATAGTGGACACTTTGGAATAAATTGGTTTCTTGGGAGTAGGAAGCATGAGTAGAACTTACCCATACAAGTGGAGGCTAGCAAAAGACTGGGAGCAACCAATTAAGAGAGCAATAATGGCCATAATTATGCAATGCAACAAAGCAAACTAATCAAAGCAAAGAGTGGTACTACAAGTCAAGGACTAAATGATCATAGATGCTAATGGTGACTTGTCATAGTCATAACATGGTGTAAGCATGTGCCAAGTCAACCCAAGCAAAACATCAAAGGAGAATACCAAAATACTATGCTTTTGCATGCTAAAACAACGCATAATTTCTTCAAGGCACACTAAGCAATCCCAATTATTTGGAACAAGACATGCTACAACAATAATCACTAAGCATAATGCTAAAACAACACCTAGCATGTCATGCTAAAGTCTAAGTCACAGTCAATGCAAGCTCCTCTTGCACTTCAAGCAAGAACTTACTACTCCTTTCCAAACACCAAGAAAACTTATTTGCAAAACAACACAGCGAGAACAGGGGTCCAACTACTAAAGCAAACTAAGCAAAGCAAACGAAAACTAAGACGCTCCAAGAACAACACAACTGTGCGTAAAACAATAAAAACAAAGTGTCTAGACAAACCTGAGCTTTTTATTGATGAAGAAGAGGATGCCTTGGGCATCCCCAAGCTTTGACGCTTGTAATTCTTGGATATTTCTTGGGGTGACACCATGGTGGCATCCCAAGGCTTGAGCTTTTGTCCATTCTTCATCTCATTGCATCATTCTCTCTTTACACCTGAAATTTTTCCTTCATACAAAACTTCACACAATCTTCATTAGCTTATTCAAAAGATATTAGACCACTAGCAAAGCTTTGGAATAGCAAGGCTTTTCACTAAAAATACAAGCTACTGTAGTAATCCTTCAAAGAAACTCAATTTACCTGAAGAGAGCTAAAAAAGGAATCAATAAGAAGCAAATGCAAATAATGGCAGAAATCTGTCAAAACAGACCAGCAGGTAGAAACGAATTTTTTTGAACATATTCTGTTGCTCCAATCAAAAAGTGTTGAACTAACGAAAGTTATCCAACATACTGGGGGATTTATTCGTAAATTTTGAGCTCAATCTGTGTTACAGAGCCTCCTCACGAAGTTTTTTGGTGGAGGACAGAAATCTGTTTCGGGACAGCAACTCTCCAAATCTTAGTTCCCTCTCATTAGAGGTCATTCTTGGCACAAAAAGCAAACAAAAAGGATAAGGATAGGTTATTACAGTAGTAATAACTTCCAAGACTCAAAGAAACTCTTGGGTTATCTCCCAACAAGTACTTTTCTTTAACGCCTTTAAGTTAGGCACAAGAAGCAAGAAGAATCAAGTATTTTCAAATGAGGAAGCATTAACATTCATACTTGCAAATTCTTCAACTATGAAAGGTATCTCATCAAAATGGGTTTTGGAGGATCTTTTCTCATCTCTCTTCGGTCTAATACCTTCATCAAAAAGATTTTCAGGGGCAATCCAATTAAAGTTATTTTCAAAGGCTTCATGCATTCCAACAAGCTTATAGGGCATGGGTATATTGAATTCCTCTCTAGGCTTAGTTTTACCAAAAATACCCATAACATCTACACTTGAAGCTAGCATATTGAAACGTTCAAAAACCTTTTTGGCCTCCCTAGCAACATCATGGAATTCTTTTGATAAAGTTTCAAGGATGAATTCCCTTTTTTCAACATTCTTCTCTTCTTTTAGTTTTAGGAATAAGAATTGCATGAAGGGGTTAAGGCTAACAAACCTAGCCTCCAACATATGAACTAAAGAAGCTGCAGTAATCTCATAATTAGGAGCAAGTTTAGCTATAGATTTATCCTCAATATCCTCATGCTTGCTAACATAATTAAAGAATTCTTCAATATTATCTTTTCCAATTATGGAGCCACTGCCTATTGCAAGATTTTTCAGAGAGAACTAGGGTAGAAACATGGTGAGCTAGAGCAGGAACTAATTTTTGTGTGTTTTTGAATAAGGCAAGCAAACCAAACTAGACTAATTTTTTGATTTTTTTTTGAAAAAAGGCAAACAAAACAAAGCAAAAGAAACTAAGCAAACTAAAAACAAAGTAAAGAGAAAGAAAGTGAAGGACTCCCCTAGTGAAGACGTCCTTAGCCTCCCCGGCAATGGCGCCAGAAATTAGCTGGTGCTAGATGGGGAGGAAGAAGTTTGATGGCCTTTTAGTTCCCCGGCAACGGCACCAGAAATTAGCTTGATGGCGCCCAATACTTGTCGTGGAACACTTCGTTGGAAACCCGAAGAGCAAGGTATGAAGCATCACAACAACAAGTTTCCCTATGTGAGAAACCGAGGTTATAGAACCAGTAGGAGGAAGGAAACGTCACACAGGTGTTGCTGGCAACGTGGAGACTTGCACAACACAAACTCAAGACTTTGCCCCAACGAATCAGTGAGGTTGTCAAGCTCACCGGTTTGCTGTAACAAAGGATTAAACGTATGGTGTGGAAGGTAATGGTTTGCAGCAAGTAAACAAGTAATAGTGGAAGATGTATCAATGGTAAAGATTGGACCGGGGTCCATAGTTCACTAGAGGTGCTCTCCTTAGATAAACAACATGGCATGAAGGGTAACAAATTACAGCGGGGCAATTGACAGGAACTGAGCAAGGCATAAGAATGCAATTACTAGCTAGAAAGATCCTATGAAGCTGATTGGGCAATACAACAATATACATAGACCGTAATCCAACTGCATCTATGACTAGAAGTCCACCTTCAGGTTATCATCCGAACCCCCTCCAGTATTAAGTTGCAAGCAACAGACAACTGCTTTAATAAAAGTGTGTAAGGTAAACAGTCCACATGTTCCATGAACAAGAGACCGTTGTTTTCTCCCTAGTAGCAACAGCACATCTACAACCGAAGAGATTTCTGTCATTTCCTTGGAAACTAGAGGCATGAACCCACTATCGAGCATAAATACTCCCTCTTGGAGTCACTAGCAACTACTTGGCCAAGATAACCACTAGCAACGGAGAGCATGCAAGATCACAAACAACACATACATGATAGAATCATAAAGATAGAACCATTAATCAAACCAACATAATAATCTCAATATCCATCGGATCCCCGCAAACACAACATGCATGATTACAAATAGATTAGATATTGATCATGAACGGAGCTCACAAGATCTATACATGAAAGCACAAAGGAGGAGATACAACCATCTAGCTACTACATGGACCCATAGTCCAAGGTGGAACTACTCACAAATCATACCGGAGAGAAGGCCTTCGGGATGATCTCCCCTCCGGCAGGGTGCCGGGAAGAACTTTAGACCCCCCTATCTAGGGACGATGGTGGCGGCGGCTACAGACGGTTTCATGGATTTATGATCGGGTTATGAGATTTTCTGCATCGGGGGCTTCTTATAGGCGAAGGGGCGAGTCCGGGAGGCGATCGGGGCCGCCAAACCCTAGCCAGGCGCGGGTCAACCTGACCCCACGCCTAGGGTGGGTCTGTCCCCCCTGGCCAGCCCCTCCGGCTCTCCTCTGGACTTCTTGTTCCCCATGAAAATTTATTGACTTTGACGTTTGTCCCATCCAATTCTGAGAATATTTCTTTACTAACTTTTCTGAAACCAAAAACAACAGAAAACATGCATCTAGCACTGTTGCAACTTGTTAATAGGTTAGTACAAGAAAACATGTAAAAAACACCTCAAAGTGTAGACAAGTAAAGCAAAGTAGATACTAAACAAGCATGGAGCATCAAAAATTATAGATACGTTTCCAACGTATCATGCATGAATCAAGGCACGGAACCCTGTCCATGACTCAGGCAATTTCTCTTCTTCTCCCTGTTTAAAATCAAAAAGTCTCTGCAAAGCAACATGTCTAGCACTGGGAGGAAAATATTTCTGTAAGAAAGAATCAATCAAGCAATCAGGGCTATCAATGGAACTAGGAGGTAATCTATTAAACCAAGCCTTAGCTTCTCCTTTTAGTGAAAAAGGGAAGATCTTAGTAACAAAATACTTGCTCATCTTAAAATCATCAAAGAATAAAGCACTCATAGTGGAAAGCTCATTCATATGAGCCACAACACTCTCATTTTCAGTCCCACAAAAAGGTTCTTTCTCAACAATCCAAATATGATAAATCAAGAGAGAAATCATAATCTTTATCTTTAAAATCTATGGGAGAGGTGGCAAACTTAGGATCAAAGGACAGTTTAGGAATAATGGTACGTCTCTCAAGGAGACTCTTCATAGCACTAGCACCATGTGTGTTTCGACACTCTTCAATAAATTCATCAGTAAACTCAATGTAACCATCATTGATATCGTATCTCTCTCTAGATTCAGGTGAGCTAACAGGTGTAACAGTGTCTTCACTAGGAGTTCTAGTATTTCCTAGACTAGCCATAGTATCATCTAGGAAAGGACCAAATGAACCACTCGCATCAAGCACAGTAGAAGTAACATCATGAGTATCAAAAGCCGTTTCAGATTCAGCAGTAGTAGCAGTGTGTGTAGCATGAGTATGTGGTGGTGGTGTAACAAGCTTACTTATAACATACGGTGAATCAAGAGCAACTGAGGTGTTTAGGACTGTACCTATTCTTGTAGTGGATGGTAAAATAGGAAACTTTCCATCACGAGACTTACCCATGATGAACGGAGCAGCAGTGAACAATAGTAGATCCAAGTGAACTTACAAATAAAGATATGCTCTCCGGCAACGACGCCAGAAAATAGTCTTGATGGCCCAAAAGTATAGGGGATCGCAACAGTCTTCGCGGGTAGTATTACCTAATTTATTGATTCGACACAAGGGGAGCCAAAGAATACTTGCAAGCCTTAACAAATGATTTGTCAATTCAGCTGCACCTGGAAATAGTTCTTGTTCATAGGATTTTATCAGTAGCAATAGTTTATAGTAGCAACAGCAAAGCAACAACAGCACTGAAACAGGAGCAATAGTAATAGTAGAAGCAAACAGTAGGATATGAGTGCGGTAGGCATAGGGATGGATGGACGGGCACTTGATGACCCACAAGTGTAGGGGATCGCAACAGTCTTCACGGGTAGTATTACCCAATTTATTGATTCGACACAAGGGGAGCCAAAGAATACTTGCAAGCCTTAACAACTTAGTTGTTAGTTCAGCTGCACCTAGAAATAGTTCTTGCTCACAGAAGTTTATCAGTAGTAACAGTTTGGTACTAGCAACAACATCAGTAACAGCAATAGTGAAACAGTAGCAATAGTAACAGTAATGGTAACAGTAGGATTCGAGTGCGGTAGGCATAGGGATGGATGGACGGGTGTTGCATAGACGAGTATAAACATGTAACTTCAAGATATAGGGCATTGTAGACAAATAATAACATGCATCCAAGTACTAAACAATCCTAGGCATGTGCTCCAAATATAGTCATACGTGCTCACAATGAGAACTTGCACAGCATCTTCTGTCCAGCCAATTTGTGGCATCAGGACCTCTAGGGAACTACTAGCAATTAAGGTGCTCCTTTTAATAGAGCACCGAAGCAAAGCATTAACACTCCATGAACACATGTAATCCTCACACCACAGCCATCCCCTCCGGTTGTCCCAATTATTGTCACTTTGGGGCCTTTTGATCCGGACAATGATATGTGTACACAACTTGCGGATAAGATCACAAACAATACTATCATAATGATTAAATAATAAGTTCAGATATGAGATCATGGCACTCGGGACCTAGTGACAAGCATTAAGCACAACAAGTTGCAACAAAGTCAAATAGCACTAATAGAGATACTAGGCACTATGCCCTAACAAATCTTATTCGATTACATGATAGAACTCATCCAATCCCTACCATCCCCCAGCCTACAGCGGGGGATTACTCACTCATGGACGAGGGAAACATCGATGGTTGATGGAGATGCGCTGGTGATGACGATGGCGATGATCCTCTCCAAATTCCCTGTCTCGGCAGGGTGCCAGGATGGAGTTTCTGGATCCGAATCTTGGTTTCTGGTGGCGGCGGCGGAGCGGAACTCTTTCTGGAAAACTATCGAACCCCCCTTGGTTTTTAGGTCGAAAGGCAATTTATATGCGCAGAGGGAGGCCGAGGAGGTGCCTGGGGAGGCTGCACCCCCTCCAGGCGCGAGGTCAGGTGGGCCCGTGCCTGGGGTGGGTCTGGGCCCCCCCAGGCCTCCTCTCTGTTAGTTGTATCCAAATTACACAAGTTTAGAGAAGAAACAACAACAAAGTGTTCGAGAAAGTAGATACGTTTTGGACGTATCAATTCCCCACAAGCTTAGCTTATTGCTTGTCCTCAAGCAATTCAGTTGAAAACTGAGTGTGATAAAAGAACTTTCACGAATACTTTGCTTCATATGATGTATATATTCTCAGCACAGGAGTATATGCTTAGACAATTCATAATAAGAAGTATGCAACTAAGTATACTCAATAGTCATTGCAAGCTATGAATAGAAACCAACTCAATAATAATAAGTAGCATGAAACATAAACATAAGCAACATTTCCATGCTCATAGTAAGGTATGATAGAGTGGTATCTCGCTTGCCTTTGTTTGAAGAGCACAATATGAATGCCAAGGCACCTCTGAAGTTCAATTGAAGACTAGAGGTAAAGATATCAGAGATAAAAGCATCAAAGTCATGACATAATTAACCAAGTTTTGGAACAAACACAAGAATGACAACTATGCTCTCAAGAAGGTGCTCATAGAATAAGTGGTGACTCAAAAAAATTGTGAAAAGGTTTGAAAGGGTTCCAAATGCTGAAAGGAAGGTACTCATTAGCTTTGAGCTCTCATTTCCCCTATCATAGGGATCTTCATGTGGTTAAGGTGAAAGTGAGGTCTACTCTGAATCATATGCGACAGATCATAAACTGGAAATCTCAAGTCCCTTGAGAACGAGGGCCGCTAGCTCCGCATGCTACGCAACTTTGGTCACCTGAAATTTCTTGTCATTGTAAATACATGCATATCATCGAGAACCGCCAACGGGGTACCCCTTGCATATGGTACAGGAGCTTTCCCATAACCAAAATGACAAGGCAAGCAGACAATGAGCATCTCAGCAATCTTTTTATTTACCATATGCATAGCTTTTTATTGAGGATGCTTCCTAGATGTTCATTATAGTGATGATGGAAGTTTCCACCATGATTAGGCATGGCTTAGGCTAGCGGCCCAGGCGTTTCTCTAACACAATGTATAAACTCCATGAACTCACAACCTTCCCTTTTATTTCACATCATTGACATCCGTAAACAAAAGAGCAAAGTATCAACTAGATGAGATATCCAACAGGTGTTGAAAGTGTTCCCCGTGACAACACGGTTCTGCTGACTCCCAACATATAATAAGCAAGCATATAACTTTCATGGACTAGTCACAGTGGTTCAAGATTATTAAGCGCAAGTAATAAAGTGTGTCATCAAGTTCGTGAGAGCTTTACTAACTAACTTTCTCAAAACAGACAAACATTTTATTTTGGAAGAAAACACGGCATATATAAAATATGCACTAAAGTAGAAAATGATGCTAATAGGTAGGTATGATGGACAAAGCTGGCAATATTGGTTTTGGGGAGTTGGAAACACAGGTAGAGCACATACTCAATGCAAGTGAAGGCTAGCAATAGAGAGAGAGCGATAAACGAGAGAGCAAAAACTGTCATAATCATGCTTGCAAGAAAAAAGACTAATTATGACATGAAAGTGATACAAGAACTCTGAGGCAAAATAAATTATCGAGGCTTACTGACTATTGATTAGTCATACGCATGCGTGAACATGTGCCAAGTCGATTCACATGAACAGTCAGAGGAGGATATGAAAATTTCATACCAATATATGAATAAAACAATGCAAGCAAACATTCATATGACATGCTACAAACTATTAGCAAGCTGGAGCTAATCATAGACAAGCAAGAACTACTAAGCATCCATAATGACATACACCTTACACAAACAGGCTAAGCATGCTCACAATGATGACTATATGTACAAAAATGAAACAAATAGAGTTCGTTACCGGCCTCTTACCACACCTCAAGTCGTCTTAATCTTCATTATTGCCCTTCACTTGTGTGACTTGAATATTAACATGAAACCAAAATCCACTAAGGACGGCTTAACCCTGCAAAGAAATCACAAAACCAAAGAAGAACAACAAATATTTTTGGAGTTTCTGATTTTTTAGGAACAAGCAAATAAAGAAAAACCAAACAAAAACAAAGCAAACCAAGCAAAGCAAAATCTTTTTGGATTTTTATTTTAGGCAAACCAAAGCAAATAAACAAAGAAACAAACCAAGAGAAACAAAAAAAATATTTTTGGTATTTTTGTGTTTTTGAGAAAGAAGCAACAAGAACCAAAAAGAAAGCGAAATGATGGATATACAAAGAACCGGCCGGACATGATATATAGATGAGTGTGATGTCGGTATACCTCCCCCCAAGATTAGGCTTTTGGCCTAAGTGGGGCTCAATCCCATGGTGCCCAAGTAGATGCACCTCCATAGTATGTCGAGGAGGCTCCCTTGTCCTGGTACGAGCTCGAGGACTCCCCTGTGTAGTGTACCGCAGGGTCATATGACGGCGCTTCCTCCTGATAGCGCCCATGGAAGTTAAGAGAGCGTAGCGTGTCGTCCATCTCCGACTTCGAGCGTGACCAAGGTCCCTGAGAAATACTGAACAAAGTGGTTTGGGGTAGAGGTATCTCTCTCTTCCCCGTCAATAAACAACATTCTATAAACCAAGTTATCAAGAGTAGAGCTAGTGGTGAAAAAGTGGTGCGCCTTCATGGCATCAAGATCAAGCCTATGAGGAGCCAAAACTGTATCATGTGGATCAAAAGCAATGTCCAAGGTAGCAGCAATACGAGTAGCAATAATTCCCCCATAAATGGGTCCCTTAGCAGCTAAACGACGAGAAATGAGGGAACCAAGATTATACTTATCCTCACCGTTGAGCGCAGTAGCTAAGAAGGCCAATTGATAGTTGGAAATATTACTAGTGTTTTCCCTACCAAGAACACTGGTGGTAAGATAGTAGGCAAAGTACCTGATGGCTGAAAGTTGAATATTCTTTATCTTCCCTCATTGAGCTCTGCGATCATCATCATTGGTTATTCCTCGGAAAATCTCCAACAAATCAGCTGGAAGAGCTTGAATCTTCTTTGATGACCCAGTTGTACCAAGTCCCAGGGCCTTGCAATATTTCTTCAAAGACATAGAATGAGCCCTGTCATAAATTTTGAAAGACATAGAGGGCTTGAACATGCTGCTAGAAAAGGAGAAACTCTCCACAAATGTTTTAGTAAGCACGGCATATTGTGCACTCTCATCCTGCATGAAACTTGTTAGACCAGCCCTTTGAATCAAAGTCATAAAATCGTTAAGAATCCTAACAGCTTGCAAGAAAGTTTGGCAAGGAAAGGTGGAGGGGTGCGCATCTCCTTCATCTCCCTCGTCACCAAATTGCGGAGTGATGAGATCCTTATTGTATGAGGGTCTAGTACTGGTAGATGACCTTGGAAGCCTTGCCCTTCTAGGTGCATCACTCTCAAATATATCACCAAATGTGTGGTGGTCCATGACTTCACTTTGCTGAAAATTTTAGACAACCATCAAACCAAGTGATTTCTAAGTTGATAAATGATGAGAAACTACTATAGGAACTTGCTAGAGGACTACACATGCATCAAAACAAAGTTTCTAAGCATAGAACAAGCATGCAAGATCAAACAACCTGTCACCTATAGCATCACTCAAGATACAATCTACCAATCACAAATCTAATTGGACAAGTGGAGAAGGCACATACCAAGGAGCAAACCCTCCAAAAATCAGCACTTGAGTTGGGCTAAATAAGGAGATCGAAAATCGCGAGCAAGAACGGCAACAACTCGAGCTTGATAAAGTTCTCCCGTGTTTTTCGGGAGAGAGAAAGAAGGTGGCTTTGAGGAGGCAGCCTGGAGGGGCCCAGGTGGGCCAAACCCCCCTAGGCGCCGCCTCCTAGTAGGCCGCGCCTACCATGGGTGTGGTGGCCTAGGGTGGCCCCTTGGGTCACCTCTGGTGCCTCTTTGCCCCTTTTTTCGAGCAAAAATTTATTTTGAATTTTCTGGATTTTTTCGGGAAACTTTAATTTTGGCCAATTTTCAGGGTATGAAAATTGATTTTCTCGCAGAAACAGTTTTTTCAGAAGAAGCAAAAGCAAACCAACAGCCAAACTACAGGAGCTCTAAGAAACTCAAACAAGCAAACAACTAGCAAAACTAAAGCTAAAGCAAAGACTAGGAAGGAGAAAAGTAAAAAGAAAGCAAGTACAACCACAGTGGAAACATTATTTTGTTCATTAAAATCCTTTTGTTAACAAGGTTGATCAAGTCTTGTTACCAAAACAATCTTATATGAAACAAAACTTTGCATTCCACAAGGTGATTATGTTACCTCATACTTGATAACAATGGTCCCAATCATAATAATTTCAAAATTTTCCTGTGGAATGGGACAATATATTTCTCCAACCTTGATGCTCTCAATATTTTCAATGGAATTCAGGCAATAGCTCTTAACAACCTTCTTGGGGAAATAGACAGTGTGCTCTTTGTCATTAATATTGAATGTTACTTTTCCTTGATTGCAATTGATGACAACACCTGCAGTATTAAGAAAAGGTCTCCCAAGAATAATAGACATATTATCATCTTCAGGCATTTCAAGCACAACAAAATCAGTTAAAACCATGCAATTATGAGCAACTTGAACAGGAACATCCTCACATATACCAACAGGAATAGTAGTTGACTTATCAGCCATTTGCAAAGATATATCAGTTGGTATCAACTTTTCTAGCCGGAGTCTCTTATAGAGACAAAAGGCATAACACTAACTCCAGCTCCCAAATCACATAAAGCAGTTCTAACATAATTGTTCTTAATAGAGCAAGGAATAGTTGGTATACCTGGATCACCAAGTTTCTTTGGAACCTTACCATTGAAGGAATAACTAGCAAGTAGTGTAGAAATCTCCTCATTAGGAATCTTCCTTTTATTAGAGACAATATCCTTCATATACTTTGAATAAGGAGGCAATTTAATAGCACCAGCCAAAGGAATTTGCAAGAATAAGGGTTTCATCCACTCACAAAACTTGTTGTAGTGTTCTTCCTCCTTTGACTTGTGTTTCTTACCTGGAAAAGGCATAGATTTCTCTCTCTTTACCATGTTTATTAGCAATAAAATCCTCCTTTGTGTACCTAGTGTTCTTAGTGTGTTTCTCAGGTTCTTCCTCACCTTCTTCCTTATCAGGAGACTCATTATTATTACCACTCTCAGTTTCAGCATCAGAGACAGATATACTATTAGGATCTACAACAGGTTCAAGTGGTTCCTCAACTAATTTATGTTTCTTTTTCTTTCTCTTACAAGGACTACCACTATCTTCACCTTGTTGGGATTCCTGCTCTATTCTTTTAGGGTGTCCTTCAGGATATAAAGGATCTTGAGTAGCTACACCACTCCTAATTCTAATTCCATAAGCATGTTTATTTCCTGAAGCATTAACTAGCATATCCTTTAGTACCTTAGCAAGTTGATCAAGTTGGGTTTGAACCATTTGAAAGTGTTTACAAAGCATTTTAATATCATTAGAAGTTCTTTCCACAATATCTTTCAACTCATGGATATCTCTAGAGTTTTCCAACAGATGATTCTGAACTTGTTTATTAAAATTACCTTGTTTAACAATAAATGTGTCAAGTTCCTCTAAGCATTGTTCAGGAGGCTTACCATAAGGAATATCACCTTCATTAAATTGGAGAGAGTGTACCTCAATAGTAGATGAGTGGGGAATTGTCTTACATAATTCTTCTATAGGAGGTAGATTCTTCACATCTTCAGCTCTAATACCTTTCTCCTTTAGACACTTCTTAGCTTCCTTCATCACTTCATCATTTAATGCAATAACTCCCCTCTTCTTTGTGGTTGGTGTTGGAACTGGTTCAGGCACAATTGATTCAGGAGTAATAGGCTCAGGTGTATTAAGCTCAGTTGAAGTCCAATCATCATAATTCTTGCTTATCTTGGTCATTAATTCTTCAGCATCCGTAGGAGTTCTTTTCTTGAAAACACAATCAGCAAAGCTATCTAGTATGTCATAGAATCATTAGTTAGTACATTATAATAAATATCAAGAAGCTCATTCTTAGGTAATGGACATCCAGGATGTGCATGAATCAAGGCACAAAACCCTGTCCATGACTCAGGCAATTTCTCTTCTTCTCCCTGTTTAAAATCAAAAAGTCTCTGCAAAGCAGCATGTCTAGCACTGGGAGGAAAATATTTTGGGAAGAAAGAAGCAATCAAGCAATCAGGGCTATCAATGGAACCAGGAGGTAATCTATTAAACCAAACCCTAGCTTCTCCTTTTAGTGAAAAAGGGAATATCTTGGTAACAAAGTACTTGCGCATTTTAAAATCATCAGAGAACAAAGCATTCATAGTAGAAAGATCATTCATATGAGCCACAGCACTCTCATTTTTAGTCCCACAAAAAGGTTCTTTCTCAACAATATCTAAATAAGACAAATCAAGAGAGAAATCATAATCTTCATCTTTAATATTTATGGGAGAAGTGGCAAACTTAGGATCAGAGGACAACTTAGGCATAATAGTATGTCTAGCAAGGAGACTCTTCATAGCACTAGTACCATGTGTGTTTCAGCACTCTTCAAGAAATTCATCAGTGAACTCAATGTAACCATCATTAATATCATAACTCTCACTAGACTCAGGTGAGCTAACAGGTGTAATAGTGTCTTCACTAGGAGTTTCAGTATTTCCTAGACTAGCCATAGTAGCATCTAGAAAAGGACCTAATGAACCACTCGCATCAAGCACAGTAGAAGTAACATCATGAGCATCAAAAGCAGTTTCAGACTCAGCAGTAGTAGCAGTATGTGTAGCATGTGTATGTGGTGGTGTGACAAGCTTACTTATAACAGACAATGAATCAAGGGCAACAGAGGTGTTTAGGACTATACCTCTTCTTGTAGTGGATGGTAGAATAGGGAACTTTCCATCACGAGACTTCCCCATGATGAAAGGAGTAGTAGTGAACAATAGTAGATCCAAGTGAACTTACAAATAAAGCTATGCTCCCCGGCAACGGCGCTATAAAATAGTCTTGATGACCCACACGTGTAGGGGATCACAATATTCTTCGTGGGTAGTATTACCCAATTTATTAATTCGATACAAGTGGGGCCAAAGAATACTTGCAAGCCTTAACAACTGAGTTGTTAGTTCAGCTGCACCTGGAAATATGTAGGGGTCCCAACCTTAGATAAGATTGATCCCTCCTGTGTTTACAATGCTAGTCCCTGGATCAATAGCTAGCATCCACAGTTTAGATGTAATATCAAGAAACAGAGGTCATAACATAACTTTATAACCAGGAATAACATAAGTTTATTACATCAAACATAGCTCATATGGCTATTACATTACATTGCAGCGGAATAAATATAGTCATGGGTCCTTCATCTTCAAAGTGCCACAGGCAGATGTTGGTTGTAGACTTTGTAATCCTAATCAAACAATCTTCACTAAAAACAATCAAACCTGCAACATACAAGTTACAGCCACAAGGGTCAATACATTTGAATTGTATTGGCAAGTGATACTATGGTAGTATAGTGGAGTCTATCATCTATATGCATTTGGCTAAGTGGAGTTGAGGCTTGCATTGCTCAAAATAGATTTTTCCTTAACATTTGAAAATACTAAGTTTTTGTTTGACAAAATCATTTCCCTCAATCAAAGATTTCAAGATCCTTGTACCAAGCCATCTCTCCATCAATGATTGAAGAATTCAAACAACCCTTGTTCAAACCACAAGTTTTAATTTAGAAATTTGAATGATGAGATTCTTGATTGCTTCCATGTCTTGATGCTCAAATTGTCCTTTACCAGGGACATGGCTAAGTACTTAGATTTTACACTCTGCAGAGGTGGTGCACTTTCCCCACAAGACTTGGTTTCCCAAGACAAGATCTTTCAGAAGCTTTCCCTTAGACCAAAATGGACGCGTTCCAACCTATCAAACACTACCACCCACTGTCCATTTGGCTAAGTTCTTGCAACCTATATGATCATGGCAGAGCCCATATTGCCAAGTGGTTGCACTTGAAGCTTCTCAACATTTGACATCTCAAATCTCTTTGTTTCCTGGGTGGCCATCCACAAGTGAGATACACAATCCAAGTCTATGGCATTGTGAACCACTCAACATAACCCAATCCTTCCATCTCCACCCAGGTGATACATTAACTTAGTTGTTTTATTAAACAAAATCACAAGTCCTTAGACTTAGAATATTTTTCCATAGTGTGAATATATATTCCACCCATGTTTTCTATTAGCTAGGCTAAGCTTGGTAGTAGTAGGAATCATAGCTTAAGAAAATCCTACTAAGGATTCATCTATTAGGTTTTCCTATAGTAAGATCTATACTTAGCAAAATCCATGCAAGTTTATTTAGCAAAATCACTAATGCATAGAGAAAGTAATAGGATAGAAAGTATGAAGCATCACTTGCCTTTTTGGTAGGGAATGGTGGTTCACTCCTTGATCTTGCTAGTCTCACACTTCACTATAAATCAATCAAGCAAACACAAATTCAATTCATATTCCAAACAAAAGTCACTCAGCAATTTCACACACACAAAACAATGGAAACTAATTCATGCATGGGAGCATGCACAAGATAGTTTTATTTTGCAAAGGGGTCTCTATGGGGTTTCTAAACTTTGTAAGATCCAAATTGATCTTTTACCAAGGTGGCAAAGTCATTAGTTAGAGGGTTTTGTCCAAAAACTATTTTTAATTCCATTCATCATTTCATGTGGTGAAAAATGTTTTTATTAAGGCATAACTCTTAAGTTGTTCACCAAATGAGTTGCTATTGCAAAACTTGGTGTTTTTGGGTCAGTAGGTTTGGTCCAAAACATTTCCTTAAAGTTTTCTTTCCATAAACATTTTTATAACCAAAAACCATTCTTTTTATTTGGCTAGAAAATGACTAAATCAAGTAATCCAACCTAAATCTTACAAAAATCATTTTCAATACCAAGGGTTGGTTCCTAGGGTCAGTAAGGTCACAACAATCCAAATTGCAAAGGTTTTATCCTTAAATTCAATTTTAAACAATTTTTATTCTCTAAACAAGCACACAAAAGTTTCTGCAATTTCAAACAATCTAACAGATACTATTTGTCAAACTAAGGGTAGGGTTGTCTAGGGCTTGTTCTCCTGATTTCAACGATATAAAGTTTGCAAAATTTGGACGTGTGGTTTGAAAGTTACAAGGGTTTGAAAATTACAAACAAATCTGTTTTCAATTTCTGTTTTAAACACTAGCTGGCCACGCGTCATGTTTTAATTGGCCGAAAATGGTTCGCGTGGATCAGCAACGAGGTGCGTTGGATCTAATCAGATCGAGTGGTCCAGATAGCGTACCTCTTCGCGACTAAGTGAACTACTCGTGAGCATCGGATCTGAGTCCTACGGCTGCTAGCATGCTTGCCAAGGATCGGTGGCGCTGGCGGTGGCTTGCGGCGGCGCACGGCCAGGCAGTGATGCTCCGGTGGTTCTAGGAAGCGAGGAAGAAGGAGAGGGTGCTCACCGGGTTCGCGAGGACGAGGTGGTGCTCAAGGTACTGCTGGCTTGACAAGGGGCGCTCGGGGGCAGTCGTAATTCCTCGCCGGAGTTTGTTCCTGGCGTCAGGCGGCTCTGGTTGTGCTCGGGGACGGTACTGTGGTTCACCCCAAGACAAGACGAAGACGTGGTTAGACGCGCATGGTCGAGACAAGTGAGGGAGCGTGAACGAGGAGGCGCGGGGCGGTCGGAAACTACCTGTGAGGCTCGTCGGAGAAGAACCAGACACGGCGGCGCTCGAAGCTTGACGAAGGCGACGTTCTGGGACGCCCGCAGTCGAATGAAAGGCACAGGCAGGTGCGTCAGGAGGTGGGGAAGGTGTGTACTAGGTCGAGGAGGCACGGGGCGTTGCGGTGCTGCCGGAATTGGCGAGGAGGGTCGTCGGAACAGAGGCGGTGTTCGAGTAAAATTCGACGGCCTGGGAGGCGTGTCGAGGAGGGGCGACAGAGGGGAAAGGAGGAGGGAGCATGGGCGATTAAGACAGCATGCTCACGGCGAGAGATTACTGCTGCAATAAAGCATATTCAAGCCGCGAAATCAAGTCTGCAATGGCGATGAGAGAGGAGGAAGAACCAGTCGCGGGTGGGGAAGGAGAACAGTGGAAAGGGGTCTACCTGTCAGTGGGAAAACGAAATGAGGAAAGGGTCCACTGGTCATACACTGTACGGGTCAGAAGCGAGGTGCGAATCGTTTTCCTGCGGGGTGAGGGAGCTGGGCTGTTTCTGGGCTTGTTGGGCTGCTGTTGTTTCTCTTTTTTTTTCTGTCTAATTCTTTTTCCTTTTCTATTTCTATTTTCTGATTTGAATTTCAAACAATTATTCACACATTCAAACAAATTCAAACAATCAACAAACTTTTCATTTGAATTTGGTTCTGTTTGACATTATAATTCACATTCTAAAATATTATTTTAAATCTTTTTAGGTTCCATTTATTAATTAAATAAGTAGGCCATGGTTTTAATTAAATAGAGTTTTTGTTGTTTATTAATAAGATCTTCATTTGAAATCCTAATATTTTCAAAATCAATTCAGTAGGTTTTATTTGTAAATAAAACTCATTTGTAAATCTTGTTCAAGACAAAATAATCTTTTATTTTAGGGTCCTTTAATAATTGGATAAAATGGGCCCTAGTTATTTAAATAAAATAGAGTTTGATTTTATTAATCAAATCTTTATTTGAAACCTAAATATTTTCAAAACCAAATCAGTAGGTTTTATTTGGAAATATTAAATACTTGGAAACTTGTTTTAAAACAAAATAACATTTTATTTTAGAGTCCATTATTAATTAAATAAAATAGACTTTCATTATTATTTCAAATAGGATTTGTTTTATTTAGATATTTATTTTGAAACCTAAAATAAAGTCAAAAACACTTTAATAGGTTTTATTTGTGAATATCAAATATTTGGAAAACTTATTTTAAATAATTTAATAAGTTTTGATGTTTTAATTAAATTGGTAAAACCTTTTATTTGAATAAAATTTGATATTAATTTCTTATTATTTTATTTTAAATAAACCTTTGTTATTTTTATTCAAAACTAAATGTTTTAATTCCAAAGCTTGGCCAAGGTTTAATTTGGCTTTATAAAATAATCCTTATTTGTAAATCACCTTTTCTTTTGAAAACCAAATCTTTTATTAAAAGATCCAAAATATTATTGCCAAAATATTTTGTTTTCCTTTATTTAAAATGTTTATCTTTTTAAATCCCTTTAGGATTTTATTTAGTTCAAATGGGTTTGAAGTTCCCTTTTTAAATTCAAAAAGTTTCTTCTGGCCCTGAAAATCTAACAAAGTTTTATTTTATTAATTTATTTTCACATTACAAGATTTGGAAAATCTTGGGATGTGACAGGCTACCACCCTTAAAATAAATCTCGTCCCGAGATTTGGGGAGGCTAGGGTTACAAGCAAGTTCAAAACAACTAGGGTACTACCACCCTTAAAAATTTTCAAACAAAAATTACACATTGTCCTTCTTGGGATCATGAGAAATACTTTCTCTAAGCAAACATTTGCATTGAGTCCTTGGTTTCCATTCTTGACTCATGAAGCTCATGGGCCAAGGTTGAGTTTCTCCATAGACTTGTTTAACTTGTTCTTCATCTTTTCTGGACAATTGCTTGCATAGTGGCCCAGTTCCTTGCATTTGAAACACATCACTTGGCTGATATCTTTCTTTTCCTTTGGTATCATTACCTCTTGTTTGTTTCTTTGGTTCTTCTTCTTTTCTGGGCATTCATTGGCATAGTGTCCCATCTCTTTGCAATTGTAACATTGCACTTGAGTAATATCCTTCTTGTTAGGGTTGGGGCATTTCTTCTTCTTCTTGGGTCTCTCCAAAGCTAGGAGTTCTTCTAGTTCATGTTCTTCATAGGTGGGAGATCTTTCTCTCTTCTTGGGATATTGATCTTCATGTTCCTTGGATGCATGATCTTTGTCTCTAAAAACATTGCTAGCTTGGGTTCCTTCTAGAATAATATCTTTGTTATCCTTGTTGTCTTTAGCTCCATGGGAAAAGTTTTCTCCCATGTTGATCATTTGAGTAACCAATCCTTGCAACAATTGAGATTGAAGCTTCAAAATCCTTTGTATGGCTGGGTCTAATCCATTGTTGTTGGCTAAAAGCTGAGTTGTCTCTTGGCTCAACTGGTTTTGGTTTGCTATCAGTTCTCTCATGTTGTCTTCTTGGTTGGTGTTGATGTCTCTTGGAGTAGTCATCTGTTTGGGTTGGATTGGGATTAGAATAGGCAAAATATTTCAAGGGAATATTTCTAATCACACACATCACAATTCACACAAACAATGTGCAAGCAATCAAACAAACATTTCACAAACAACTTTGCACTCAAACCACAAGGTTCAAGCACAAACTTAGGCAATCAAAATATTTTTGCTATACCACATAAGTTGGTGGTTTGACTTAACTATAAATGGTGGTCCATCTATATGGGTTACTTGTGATTTCTCCTTCCTTTATGATTCTTCTTGTATGAGATCATGGTTCCTTGAGAAAAACACTTGGTTGCAATACTTCAAAGTTGTTGATGGCTTCTTCTTATTTTGCATTCCCTCAGTCTCTAATTCTTGAGCAAGATTTCCTTGTTTCACTTATAGTCCTTAGTGGTATCCAAGTTGGAGGTCCTTGGTGAATATGCTGAAGATGTTGAAGTCATTAGAGTTGAAGATGATGAAGAAGTCTTTTGCACATAGTGTAGTCTTTGGTCATGGGGTTTGGCTTTTCCATTAAGTTGAAAATAGAAGAGAAGTAGAGTTGAAACCAAAATGGTTGAGGAAAGAGTTTACAAGTGTTTTTGTAAATAAGTTTTGGATCAAAGTATAACTCCTATTTTTCTAAGGGTTTTTGTCCAATCCTAGGGTTTACAAATCCTACAGGCAACACAATGCTCTGATACCATCTGTAGGGGTCCCAACCTTAGATAAGATTGATCCCTCCTGTGTTTACAATGCTAGTCCCTGGATCAATAGCTAGCATCCACAGTTTAGATGTAATATCAAGAAACAGAGGTCATAACATAACTTTATAACCAGGAATAACATAAGTTTATTACATCAAACATAGCTCATATGGCTATTACATTACATTGCAGCGGAATAAATATAGTCATGGGTCCTTCATCTTCAAAGTGCCACAGGCAGATGTTGGTTGTAGACTTTGTAATCCTAATCAAACAATCTTCACTAAAAACAATCAAACCTGCAACATACAAGTTACAACCACAAGGGTCAATACATTTGAATTGTATTGGCAAGTGATACTATGGTAGTATAGTGGAGTCTATCATCTATATGCATTTGGCTAAGTGGAGTTGAGGCTTGCATTGCTCAAAATAGATTTTTCCTTAACATTTGAAAATACTAAGTTTTTGTTTGACAAAATCATTTCCCTCAATCAAAGATTTCAAGATCCTTGTACCAAGCCATCTCTCCATCAATGATTGAAGAATTCAAACAACCCTTGTTCAAACCACAAGTTTTAATTTAGAAATTTGAATGATGAGATTCTTGATTGCTTCCATGTCTTGATGCTCAAATTGTCCTTTACCAGGGACATGGCTAAGTACTTAGATTTTACACTCTGCAGAGGTGGTGCACTTTCCCCACAAGACTTGGTTTCCCAAGACAAGATCTTTCAGAAGCTTTCCCTTAGACCAAAATGGACGCGTTCCAACCTATCAAACACTACCACCCACTGTCCATTTGGCTAAGTTCTTGCAACCTATATGATCATGGCAGAGCCCATATTGCCAAGTGGTTGCACTTGAAGCTTCTCAACATTTGACACCTCAAATCTCTTTGTTTCCTGGGTGGCCATCCACAAGTGAGATACACAATCCAAGTCTATGGCATTGTGAACCACTCAACATAACCCAATCCTTCCATCTCCACCCAGGTGATACATTAACTTAGTTGTTTTATTAAACAAAATCACAAGTCCTTAGACTTAGAATATTTTTCCATAGTGTGAATATATATTCCACCCATGTTTTCTATTAGCTAGGCTAAGCTTGGTAGTAGTAGGAATCATAGCTTAAGAAAATCCTACTAAGGATTCATCTATTAGGTTTTCCTATAGTAAGATCTATACTTAGCAAAATCCATGCAAGTTTATTTAGCAAAATCACTAATGCATAGAGAAAGTAATAGGATAGAAAGTATGAAGCATCACTTGCCTTTTTGGTAGGGAATGGTGGTTCACTCCTTGATCTTGCTAGTCTCACACTTCACTATAAATCAATCAAGCAAACACAAATTCAATTCATATTCCAAACAAAAGTCACTCAACAATTTCACACACACAAAACAATGGAAACTAATTCATGCATGGGAGCATGCACAAGATAGTTTTATTTTGCAAAGGGGTCTCTATGGGGTTTCTAAACTTTGTAAGATCCAAATTGATCTTTTACCAAGGTGGCAAAGTCATTAGTTAGAGGGTTTTGTCCAAAAACTATTTTTAATTCCATTCATCATTTCATGTGGTGAAAAATGTTTTTATTAAGGCATAACTCTTAAGTTGTTCACCAAATGAGTTGCTATTGCAAAACTTGGTGTTTTTGGGTCAGTAGGTTTGGTCCAAAACATTTCCTTAAAGTTTTCTTTCCATAAACATTTTTATAACCAAAAACCATTCTTTTTATTTGGCTAGAAAATGACTAAATCAAGTAATCCAACCTAAATCTTACAAAAATCATTTTCAATACCAAGGGTTGGTTCCTAGGGTCAGTAAGGTCACAACAATCCAAATTGCAAAGGTTTTATCCTTAAATTCAATTTTAAACAATTTTTATTCTCTAAACAAGCACACAAAAGTTTCTGCAATTTCAAACAATCTAACAGATACTATTTGTCAAACTAAGGGTAGGGTTGTCTAGGGCTTGTTCTCCTGATTTCAACGATATAAAGTTTGCAAAATTTGGACGTGTGGTTTGAAAGTTACAAGGGTTTGAAAATTACAAACAAATCTGTTTTCAATTTCTGTTTTAAACACTAGCTGGCCATGCGTCATGTTTTAATTGGCCGAAAACGGTTCGCGTGGATCAGCAACGAGGTGCGTTGGATCTAATCAGATCGAGTGGTCCAGATAGCGTACCTCTTCGCGACTAAGTGAACTACTCGTGAGCGTCGGATCTGAGTCCTACGGCTGCTAGCATGCTTGCCAAGGATCGGCGGCGCTGGCGGTGGCTTGCGGCGGCGCACGGCCAGGCAGTGATGCTCCGGTGGTTCTAGGAAGCGAGGAAGAAGGAGAGGGTGCTCACCGGGTTCGCGAGGACGAGGTGGTGCTCAAGGTACTGCTGGCTTGACAAGGGGCGCTCGGGGGCAGTCGTAATTCCTCGCCGGAGTTTGTTCCTGGCGTCAGGCGGCTCTGGTTGTGCTCGGGGACGGTACTGTGGTTCACCCCAAGACAAGACGAAGACGTGGTTAGACGCGCATGGTCGAGACAAGTGAGGGAGCGTGAACGAGGAGGCGCGGGGCGGTCGGAAACTACCTGTGAGGCTCGTCGGAGAAGAACCAGACACGGCGGCGCTCGAAGCTTGACGAAGGCGACGTTCTGGGACGCCCGCAGTCGAATGAAAGGCACAGGCAGGTGCGTCAGGAGGTGGGGAAGGTGTGTGCTAGGTCGAGGAGGCACGGGGTGTTGCGGTGCTGCCGGAATTGGCGAGGAGGGTCGTCGGAACAGAGGCGGTGTTCGAGTAAAATTCGACGGCCTGGGGGGCGTGTCGAGGAGGGGCGACAGAGGGGAAAGGAGGAGGGAGCGTGGGCGATTAAGACAGCATGCTCACGGCGAGAGATTACTGCTGCAATAAAGCGTATTCAAGCCGCGAAATCAAGTCTGCAACGGCGATGAGAGAGGAGGAAGAACCAGTCGCGGGTGGGGAAGGAGAACAGTGGAAAGGGGTCTACCTGTCAGTGGGAAAACGAAATGAGGAAAGGGTCCACTGGTCATACACTGTACGGGTCAGAAGCGAGGTGCGAATCGTTTTCCTGCGGGGTGAGGGAGCTGGGCTGTTTCTGGGCTTGTTGGGCTGCTGTTGTTTCTCTTTTTTTTTCTGTCTAATTCTTTTTCCTTTTCTATTTCTATTTTCTGATTTGAATTTCAAACAATTATTCACACATTCAAACAAATTCAAACAATCAACAAACTTTTCATTTGAATTTGGTTCTGTTTGACATTATAATTCACATTCTAAAATATTATTTTAAATCTTTTTAGGTTCCATTTATTAATTAAATAAGTAGTCCATGGTTTATTAATTAAATAGAGTTTTTGTTGTTTATTAATAAGATCTTCATTTGAAATCCTAATATTTTCAAAATCAATTCAGTAGGTTTTATTTGTAAATAAAACTCATTTGTAAATCTTGTTCAAGACAAAATAATCTTTTATTTTAGGGTCCTTTAATAATTGGATAAAATGGGCCCTAGTTATTTAAATAAAATAGAGTTTGATTTTATTAATCAAATCTTTATTTGAAACCTAAATATTTTCAAAACCAAATCAGTAGGTTTTATTTGGAAATATTAAATACTTGGAAACTTGTTTTAAAACAAAATAACATTTTATTTTAGAGTCCATTATTAATTAAATAAAATAGACTTTCATTATTATTTCAAATAGGATTTGTTTTATTTAGATATTTATTTTGAAACCTAAAATAAAGTCAAAAACACTTTAATAGGTTTTATTTGTGAATATCAAATATTTGGAAAACTTATTTTAAATAATTTAATAAGTTTTGATGTTTTAATTAAATTGGTAAAACCTTTTATTTGAATAAAATTTGATATTAATTTCTTATTATTTTATTTTAAATAAACCTTTGTTATTTTTATTCAAAACTAAATGTTTTAATTCCAAAGCTTGGCCAAGGTTTAATTTGGCTTTATAAAATAATCCTTATTTGTAAATCACCTTTTCTTTTGAAAACCAAATCTTTTATTAAAAGATCCAAAATATTATTGCCAAAATATTTTTTTTTCCTTTATTTAAAATGTTTATCTTTTTAAATCCCTTTAGGATTTTATTTAGTTCAAATGGGTTTGAAGTTCCCTTTTTAAATTCAAAAAGTTTCTTCTGGCCCTGAAAATCAAACAAAGTTTTATTTTATTAATTTATTTTCACATTACAAGATTTGGAAAATCTTGGGATGTGACAAAATAGTTCTTGCTCACAGAAGTTTATTAGTAGTAACAGTTTGGTAGTAGCAATAGCAGCAGTAACAGCAACAGTGAAACAGTAGCAATAGTAACAGTAACGGTAACAGTAGGATTCGAGTGCGTAGGCATAGGGATGGATGGACGGGCATTGCATGGACGACTCTAAACATGTAACTTCAAGATCTAGGGCATTGTAGATAAATAATAACAAACATCCAAGTACTAAACAATCCTAGACATGTGCTCCAAATATAGTCATACGTGCTCGCAATGAGAACTTGCACAACATCTTCTGTCCAGCCAGCCCGTGGCAGTGTGGCCTCTAGGGAACTACTGTCAATTAAGGTGCTCCTTTTAATAGAGCACCAGAGCAAAGCATTAACACTCCGTGAACACATGTGATCCTCACACCACAGCCATCCCCTCCGGTTGTCCCAATTATTGTCACTTTGGGGCCTTTGGATCCGGACAATGATATGTGTACACAACTTGAAGATAAGATCACAAACAATACTATCATAATGATTCAACAAAGTTCAGATATGAGATCATGGCACTCGGGCCCTAATGACAAGCATTAAGCACAACAAGTTGCAACAAAGTCAAATATCACTAATAGAGATACTAGGCACTATGACCTAACAGATCTTATTTGATTACATGATAGAACTCATCCAATATCTACCATCCCCAAGCCTACAACGGGGGATTAGTCACTCATGGATGAGGGAAACATCGATGGTTGATGGAGATGCGTTGGTGATGATGATGGCGATGATCCTCTCCAAATTCCCCGTCCTGGTAGGGTGCCAGAACAGAGTTTCTGGATTCGAATCTTGGTTGCTGGTGGCGGCGGAGCGGAACTCTTTCTGGAAAACTATCGAACCCCCTCGATTTTTAGGTCAAAAGACAACTTATATTCGCAGAGGAAGACCAAGGAGGTGCCTGGGGAGGCTGCACCCCCTCTAGGCGCGGGGTCAGGTGGGCCCGTGCCTAGGGTGGGTCTGGGCCCCCTAGGCCTCCTCACTATCTCCCCTTCTGGCTCCATGGATCTTCTGGTGAAAAATAGTTTTTGGCATATTTTCCGGGATTTTTTCTAATAGTTGATTTTCTGCACAAAAACAAGACACCAAGGTAATTTTGCTGAAAACATCGTCAGTCCGTGTTAGTTGTATCCAAATCACACAAGTTTAGAGAAGAAACAACAACAAAGTGTTCGAGAAAGTAGATATGTTTTGGACGTATCAGCGCTGCATGGACGAGTCTAAACATGTAATTTCAAGATCTAGGGAAATTGCAGATAAATAAGAATAAGCATCCAAGTACTAAACGATCATAGGCATGTGCTCCATATATAGTCATGCGTGCTCGTAATGAGAACTTGCACAACATCTTTTGTCCTGCCAGCCCGTGGCAACGGGGCCTCGAGGGAACTACTGGCAATTAAGGTGCTCCTTTTAATAAAGCATCGGAGCAAAGCATTAACACTCCATGAACACATGTGATCCTCAAATCACAGCCATCCCCTCCGGTTGTCCCAATTAATGTCACTATGGGGCTTTTGGATCCGGACAATGATATGTGTACACAACTTGCAGATAAGATCACAAACAATACTATCATAATGATTCAATAATAAGTTCAGATCTGAGATCATGGCACTCGGGCCCTAGTGACAAGCATTAAGCACAACAAGTTGTAGCAAAGTCAAATAACACTAATAGAGTTACTAGGCACCATGCGCTAACAATCTTATTCGATTATATGATAGAACTCATCCAATCCCTACCATCCCCATAGCCTACATAGAGGGATTACTCACTCATGGATGAGGGAAACATTAATGGTAGATGGAGAGGCGTTGGTGATGACGATGACGATGATCCTCCCCAAATTCCCCGTCCCGGCAGGGTGCCAGAACGGAGTTTCTAGATCCGAATTGTGGTTTCTGGTGGTGGCGGCGTATCGGAACTCTTTCTGGAAAAACGTCGAACCCTCCCCCCCCTGATTTTTAGGTCAGAAGGCATCTTATAGGTGAAGAGAGAGGCCGAGGGGGTGCCTGAGCTGGCCACACCCCTCCCAGGCGCGGGCTGGGCCCACCTGCGCGGCAGGGGTGTGGGCCACCCAGGGCTCCCATCCGTCTCATCCTCTCGCTCCGTGGATCTTCTGGTGAAATAGGATTTTTGGCATATTTCCCGGGATTTTCCTGATAGTTGATTTTGTGCACAAAAACTAGACACCAAGATAATTCTGCTGAAAACAACGTCAGTCCGTGTTTGTTGTATCCAAATCACATAAGTTTAGAGGAGAAACAATAGGAAAAGTGTTCGGAAAAGTAGATACGTTTTGGACGTATCAATGACATGATCTCTATTGAACTTTGTGAATTATTTCAGTTATTCAACCAAGAAGCCCTTGACAAGTCCATCATCAGCTGCTATTGTCTGTAAGTAATTAAGTCTCAAGCTCAGCCGTTCCATTCATGGGCTATAATTATCCTCACTATATCCTTTTGTGTACGCTAATATGAAGAATAAAGATTCAGGAATGTAGAACAAAGAGAATCTATTCCATTACATTCGTTGACCCGAACATAGTTAATGGACATATGCTAAGTTCGAAGCCCGAGGAAAAAGAGCTTAACTTGCTAATGTTTTTAAAGAAGCAACATTACACTACGCAAATACTATTTCCTTACAACTACGGGCGAGAGCCTTACTGTCTTGTTCACATTCACTTTTTGTTTTACTTGATGTTAAGTGTAATTGATGAGTATATAAACGTGTGCAGTTTTCACTGGATTCTTCTACAACATTGACGTTGACCATGCAAGAGTTGAAATCTCGGACTCGTTAAAGAAAAAAGCATAAAAGATTAATGCAGTATGCTTAATATGCTCCAAAGGTGGTTTCAATCATTATCACAGCATGCTCATGTGTCTCTTTCGTCCATTCTCTAAGATGTCAAGTAATTAATAACTCATCCATCCATTCATTTTTTTTGGCGGACAGAGTTTGGAAAAGGTTCATGAAGGAGGTTAAGGGTGAATGGTGTAAAGAGCTGACTTTTCATCCGATCCCGGTAAGTAATATGAGAGCTAGGTCCATGCATCTCTTCAATTCTAGTCTTCATACAATTTTAATGTTTGATTAATATTTGATTGAATTATATTCTTAAATAGACAGCCACAGGGAACTAATTTATGTGGATACTACGTATGCGAGTTCATTCGCGGGTGTATGGAGCAAGGCATAGACTTTCTTGAAGTACGTAAATAATATATTTAAAATTTATTTGATACCATAATTTTTGTTGAGTTCCATACATAATGATCCACTTATTTATATATAGTTGGATATGATGCAGGATAAACTTCTACCACAACAACGCCTACTAGCAATTCAAGAGGAATTGTAGCGATTTTTACTCAGGAAGGTCATAAACCCAAAAGGCCAATACAATTTGCGGAGATAATAAAGCATCCATGTAAAGTAACGATCTCCACGTAATCAAATAGACGGGTTCTAGTTTCGGTTTTGGTACTCGTATACCAAGTTGTATATATGTCTGTATGCTTGTGATAAAAATTATATTATATATCCATCAACATGTACAGTATGCTCGTGATAGAAATTATATTATACAAAAACTTATTTAAAATGAAAACACAATATGAAAAATAACTGAATACAAAAAAAGAAAAAAAAACCTAAAACCCCATCTCCTGCCGCGGCAGCCGATAACACCAAAATGCTGCCGCGGCAGAAAACCTTTAGTCTCGACTCGTGTTACGAACCGGGACTAAAAGTCCTTCGGCCCAATGCACCTCGCGGGGCCATGTGGAGACCGTCTAGTCCCGATTTATAATAGAACCGGGACTAAAGGTAGTCCCGATTCCATAGTTACGGACGCACACCTGAGACTATAGCCTCCTATGAACCAGGACTAGATGTATGTTTTATACTAGTGTCAGCTCGACAGTAGTAGGATGCCACGGTACCATCTGCTGTTTATAAGTGTGTGCTAAAACTGGAACCAGCTAAACCGGCCAAACCAGTCAGTTCCACATTGGTTCAATTTTCTTCACAGATGAAATATAGACTTTAGAACTAGCACACAAATTTGAAGTAGCTCCAACCGGGATTTTATAGCATAAAATTATCACTTTACTACTCAAATTTACCATAACATACCACTTTTATGTTTGCAGGACAAAAAATCACAGGATTTTGGTCTTTTTTACGAAAAACACTAAACGCAAATTGAACACAAATTGATAGGATTTCTGACAGGTGGGCCCCAGTGATAAGAGGCTATTTGTTGATATGGACTGAGGCCCACCTATAAGCCCAATAAATAAAATATTATCTAAAAAATAAAAAAAGGAAGAATCTTACAAAAAAAGTGGGGTCATCGTCTCCAACCCTGAAGGGAATATGCCCTGAGAGGCAATAATAAAGTGTTTATTATGTGTATTCCAAGTATATGATAGATGTTTATTTTGCATGCTATAATTGTATTAATACGGAAACGATAATACATGTGTGTTTAATAAACAAACAGAAAGTTCCTAGTTATGCCTCTCTCATAAACTAGCTCGTTGATTAACAAGATGATCAAGGTTTCCTGATCATGGACATTGGATGTTGTTAATAACGGGATCACAACATTAGTGTAATGGTGTGATGAACATTCATCCGAAGTATAGCATTACGATCAAAGTCATTGAGTTTATATTGCTATAACAACTTACGAAGTGATCCTAATCCTTAGACCATGAGATCATGTCAATCACTAACACCGGAAGAGTTTCTTGATAACATCAAAACGTCACACCGTAACAGGGTGATTATAAAGATGGATTCAGAACTAATAAAGTGTTATGTTGAGGCTCATGAATCGAGAGTGGAATTTGTTCATCCCGATGACGGATAGATATACTCTGGGCCCTCTCGGTGATATCACATTGATTAGCTTGCAAGCAAGTGATTTGATCACTAGAATGTTATATCACAGGAACGAGAAAAGAGTGCATGTCGGTAACGAGATCAAACTAGGTATGGAGATACCGATGATCGAATCTCGGACATGTAATATATCGTGAAACAAAGGGATTAAGATAAACTAGCGTAAAAGGTTCCGACGATCACAAGAAAGTCATCGTTGAATGTGTGGGAGTCAGTATGGGTCTCCAGATCCCGCTTCTGATTATTGATCCAAGAGGGGTCTCGATCATGTCCGCATTATTCACGAACCGTAGGGTGACACACTTAAGAGACACCGACATCCAATTGGAGCAAATGTTTCATGCCGAAAGAATGAACAAGCGCAGGAATTTATTTCACTAGATACCGAAACAGGTTTTTGGGTGAAATTGCATAAAGTGGTTATGCATGTGAAATAGAATTCTAGCAAGGGGTTATTTGTGAATGTTTGTCATTAAAGTAATTGACAAAATTCTGAATAAAATAAAAGAGTTTTATTTAATGAGAGTTTGCATTAAATTTGGTGGAAATTTAATGGGAATTTGAGTGGACTTTTGAGTGGAGGGAATTTAAAGGAGATTTGTGAGTGGAGTGTCCACCCACATGAAGAGGGGAGGGCAAGGGGGCAGCCCCCATGCGCCGGCCACCCCCTTGGGGTCCCCCCTCCTCCTATAAAAGGAGCCCCCCTCCTCACTTGTCTCTCACACCTCCTCGTGAAGGATCTCTCTCCCCCTCTAGAATTTATCCCCCATGGTCTTGGACTAGCGAGATACATGTTCCCGGTGGCTATTCGGCAAGAAAGAGTTGTGCTTCCGCTGCATCGCTGGAGCGAGGAGGCGGAGGTTGCTTGGTGCCTCGAACGTGTGTGCGAGCACGGATGCGCTGCTGATTTGCAGCGCTAGGACTTCCTCTCGATCTTGAGATCGGCAAGAGATCGTCTACATCAACCACGAGTTGAACTCGTTAAGCTTTGTCGGTCTTCAAGGGTATGTTCTCTAGGGATATACATCCGCCCGTTGTTTGTATCTAGTAGATAGATCTTGGTATATAGTTCACATCGTAGGAAATTTTTTGTTTTCTATGCTGCGAACCCTACAGTGGTATCAGAGCCGGATCTATGCGTAGATACTTTACACGGGTAGTACACATATGAGTATGTGGGCGATGATGATCATGTTGTTGCTCCTTTGTTGTAATTTTGGATATTGGTGGCATAGTGGGATGAAGCGGCCCGGACAAACTTTACATGTCCTCGCACATGAGACCTGTTCCACGCTTGACATGCAACTAGTTTGCATAAGTGGCTAGCGGGTGTCTGTCTCTCCTACTATAGTCAATATCTATTTTGCAAGCGAGTTGTCAACAATTTGATTATCCTCGTTGTGGTTCATGTTCGTAGGTAAGAACGGTTCTATCTCGAAAGCCCTAAGCCACGTAAAACTTGCAACGGATAAATTAGAGGCGTCTAGTTTAGATTATTGCTGGGCTAGTGTTATGATATGGTAGTGTTGTAAGTAGAAGTATGAGATGATACTCTTACAACACACATAGCGTGTAAAATCCATAGACCTTGGATTTACACATATAGGTATGATAATGATCATACCACGATGCACATGATAGAGATCATCTGCGAGAACCATATAATTTCACTAATAAACATATGATGTTTGATAGCATCTTATATTGCTTGTTTAGCGCTTTGTTAGCATAATAAGATGATCCCTCATTTAAATATCAAGATAAGAATGTGTTCTTCCTTTAGTATGCACCGATTATGTTTTCGTCGCTCCAAGACATCACGTGATGATCGGGTGTTCTTGGATCCACGACCATATTTCGGGTGTAAAACAGTTACACATGCGAATACTAAGGTTCTAACTTGGCGAGCCTAGCATGTACAGACATGGCCTCGGAACACGGACCGAAAGGTTAAGCATGAGTCATATAGTTGATATGATGCCCATTTGATGCTCGCCTTTGAAGCTATACCGACTCACGTGATGATCGGACTTGGTGTAGTGGATTTGGTTCATGTAATCACCAAAAAGGCACGAGGGATGTCGTTTTTGAGTGGGAGTTCATTCGTAATAAAGATTAGTTGAACTCAATCTATCATACACTTAGTCTAAACTTTACAAATTCTGTTGTAGATGGCACCACCTGTTTTTAATTTCAATGTGTTCATGGAGAAAGAGAAACTAGCAACGAACGGTAGCAACTTTACCGAATGGGCCATGAATTTGAGGATTCTCCTCTCTGCTGCACAAAAGCAATATGTGCTAGAAGCGCCGTTAGGCCCCCCACCTTTTGATGATGCCCCTGACGAGGAGAAGAATGTCTATCAGACTCGTCAGGAGGACCACAACTTAGTTCATTGCGGCATATTGTATGGGCTAGAGCCGGAACTTCGAAAGCGTTTCGAAAACGGCAATGCATTTGATACAATGGGTGAGTTGAAAATGATTTTCGACACACATGCTGCTGTAGAGAGCTACAACGCTTCAGAAAAGTTCTTTAGCTGCATGATGGAAGAGCACAGCTCCGTTAGTGAGCATGTACTCAAGATGTCGGGTTACGCCGATAAGCTTGTGTCCTTGGGAATATCGATTCCCATTGACTTAGGCATCCATCGTGTTCTGCAGTCTCTGCCACCTAGCTATAAGAGCTTCGTGATGAACTATAATATGCAGGGCATGAAGAAGTCTCTCCCCGAGCTTCTGTCAATGCTTAAAACTGCAGAAGTGGAGATCAAAAAGGAACATCAAGTGTTGATGATCAATAGGAACACTGGTTTCAAGAAAGACAAGAAGGGAAAACGGAAGGGAAGTAAGGGCGGCAAGCCGGTTGCCGCGCCTGAAAAGAAACCCCGAGTTGGACCTAAGTCTGATTCCGAGTGCTACTATTGTAAAGGGACTGGCCACTGGAAGCGCAACTGCCCCAAGTATCTGGCAGACAAGAAGGCCGGCAAGGCAAACAAAGGTATATATGATATACATGTTATTGATGTGTACTTGACTAGTGCTCGCAGTAGCACCTGGGTATTTGATACCGGTTCAGTTGCTAATATTTGTAACTCGAATCAGGGGCTGCGGAACAAGCGACCGCTATCAAGGGGTGAGGTCAAGATGCGTGTCGGCAATGGATCAAGTGTTGATGTGATCGCCGTCGGAACGCTGCCTCTCCACTTGCCGTCGGGATTAGTTATAAACTTAAATAAATGTTATCTGGTGCCTGCACTAAGCATGAACATTGTATCTGGATCGTGTTTGATGCGAAGTGGTTATTCATTTAAATCCGAGAACAATGGTTGTTCCATTTATATGAATGAAATCTTTTATGGTCATGCACCGATGATGAATGGTTTATTTCTATTAGATCTCGATGATAATGTTACACATATTCATAATGTTGATGCTAAAAGGATTAAACTTAATGATGATATATCCGCATATATGTGGCACTGCCGTCTAGGTCATATTGGCGTTAAACGCATGAAGAAGCTCCATTCGGATGGACTTTTGGAATCACTTGATTATGAATCATTTGATACATGTGAGCCATGCCTTATGGGCAAGATGACTAGAACGTCGTTTTCCGTTTCAATGGAACGGGCGACAGATTTATTGGAAATCATACATTCTGATGTATGTGGTCCAATGAGTGTGTCGGCGCGAGGTGGATATCGTTATTTTGTTACTTTCACGGATGATTTGAGTAGATACGGTTATATATACTTGATGAAATACAAGTCTGAAACCTTTGAAAAGTTCAAGGAATTTCAGAATGAAGTGGAAAATCATCGTAATAGAAAGATCAAATTTCTATGATCCGACCGTGGAGGTGAGTATCTAAGTTACGAGTTTAGCACTCAAATGAAAGAGTGTGGAATTGTTTCACAACTCACACCTGCCGGAACACCACAGCGAAATGGTGTGTCGGAACGTCGTAATCGTACTTTATTAGATATGGTTCGATCTATGATGTCTCTGACGGACTTGCCGTTGTCATTTTGGGGTTATGCACTAGAAACTGCTGCATTCACTTTAAATCGGGCACCATCTAAATCCGTTGAAAAGACACCGTATGAATTGTGGTTTGGAAACAAACCTAAGCTGTCATTTCTTAAAGTTTGGGGATGCGATGTTTATGTGAAGAAACTTCAACCGGATAAACTCGAACCCAAAGCGGAAAAATGCGTCTTCATAGGATACCCTAAAGAAACTATTGGGTATTCCTTCTATCACAGATCCGAGGGCAAGGTTTTTGTTGCCAAGAATGGATCCTTTCTAGAGAAAGAGTTTCTCGCGAAAGGTGTGAGTAGTCGGAAGGTAGAACTCGAAGAGGTTGTGGAACCTTCTATTCAAAGTATGGCGAGTAGCGCAGCGCCGGAAGTTGTTCCGGAGTTGGCTCCACCTGTTGAAGAGGGAACTAATGATAATGATCATGAAACTCCGAAAGAGAGTACTACCGAACCTCGCAGGTCAAACAGGACGCGTGCAGCTCCCGAGCTGTACGGAAATCCTGTCATGAATTTCATGGTTGATGAAAATGATGACCCTGTGACGTATGAAGGAGCGATGATGAGCCCGGATTCCAACAAATGGTTAGAAGCCATGAAATCCGAGATGGAATCCATGTATGAAAATCAAGTTTGGAACTTGGTGGAACTACCTCACGACCGAAAGGCCGTGGAGAACAAATGGATTTTCAAAAGGAAAACTGATGCTGATGGTAATGTGACCGTCTATAAAGCTCGACTTGTCGCAAAGGGGTTTCGACAAATTCAAGGAGTTGACTACGATGAGACTTCCTCTCCCGTGGCGATGCTAAAGTCAGTTAGGATTATGTTAGCAATTGCTGCATATTTCGATTATGAGATATGGCAGATGGATGTCAAAACCGCGTTTCTCAATGGGAATATTGAAGAAGAGTTGTATATGATACAACCAAAGGGTTTTGTCGATCCTAAGGATGCTAACAAGGTGTGCAAGCTTCAGCGATCCATCTATGGATTGAAGCAAGCATCACGAAGTTGGAATCTCCGCTTTGATGAGGTGATCAAAGAGTTTGGATTTGTCCAAACTTATGGAGAAGCTTGTATTTACAAGAAAGTGAGTGGGAGCAATGTGGAATTTCTGATATTATATGTGGATGACATATTATTGATCGGAAATGATATAGATCTTTTAAACAGTGTTAAAAGTTATCTAAACAGCAAATTTTCAATGAAGGACCTAGGTGAAGCGTCATACATATTAGGCATAAAGATCTATAGAGATAGATCTAGGCGCCTAATAGGGCTATCGCAAAGTACATACCTTGATAAGATTTTAAAGAAATTTAAAATGGACGGAAGTAAGAAGGGGTTCTTACCTATGTTGCAAGGCAAGACATTGAGTAAGACTCAAAGTCCGGCTTCGGCGGAAGAAAGAGAGATAATGGACAAAGTCCCCTATGCTTCAGCCATAGGCTCTATAATGTACGCCATGCTATGTACAAGACCGGATGTGGCACATGCTATTAGTTTGACTAGTAGGTACCAATCGGATCCAGGTTCGGAACACTGGATAGCGGTCAAGAATATCCTTAAGTACTTACGAAGAACTAAGGATATGTTTCTTGTATACGGAGGTGAAGAAGAGCTCGTCGCTAAGTGTTATGTCGACGCTAGCTTTGACACCGATCCGGATGACTCTAAGTCTCAATCCGGATACGTATTTCTCATGAATGGCGGAGCGGTTAGTTGGAGGAGCTCCAAACAACCTGTGGTAGCGGGATCAACAACGGAGGCCGAATATGTTGCTGCTTCAGAAGCGGCTCAGGAAGCAGTTTGGATGAAGGAGTTCATATCCGAACTAGGAGTGGTGGAAAACGCGTTGGACCCAATGGTGATCTATTGTGACAACAATGGTGCCATTGCCAATGCCAAAGAGCCAAGGTCTCACAAGCATTCCAAACATATTAAGCGCCGGTTTCACTCCATCCGCGAGCATGTCAAGGATGGAGATATAAAGATTTGTAAAGTACATACGGATCTCAATGTAGCAGATCCGTTGACTAAAACTCTCCCTAGAGCAAAACATGATCAACACCAGAACTCAATGTGTGTTAGATTTATCACTATGTAACTAGATTATTGTCTCTAGTGCAAGTGGGAGACTGAAGGGAATATGCCCTGAGAGGCAATAATAAAGTGTTTATTATGTGTATTCCAAGTATATGATAGATGTTTATTTTGCATGCTATAATTGTATTAATACGGAAACGATAATACATGTGTGTTTAATAAACAAACAGAAAGTTCCTAGTTATGCCTCTCTCATAAACTAGCTCGTTGATTAACAAGATGATCAAGGTTTCCTGATCATGGACATTGGATGTTGTTAATAACGGGATCACAACATTAGTGTAATGGTGTGATGAACATTCATCCGAAGTATAGCATTACGATCAAAGTCATTGAGTTTATATTTCTATAACAACTTACGAAGTGATCCTAATCCTTAGACCATGAGATCATGTCAATCACTAACACCGGAAGAGTTTCTTGATAACATCAAAACGTCACACCGTAACAGGGTGATTATAAAGATGGATTCAGAACTAATAAAGTGTTATGTTGAGGCTCATGGATCGAGAGTGGAATTTGTTCATCCCGATGACGGATAGATATACTCTGGGCCCTCTCGGTGATATCACATTGATTAGCTTGCAAGCAAGTGATTTGATCACTATAATGTTATATCACAGGAACGAGAAAAGAGTGCATGTCGGTAACGAGATCAAACTAGGTATGGAGATACCGATGATCGAATCTCGGACATGTAATATATCGTGAAACAAAGGGATTAAGATATACTAGCGTAAAAGGTTCCGACGATCACAAGAAAGTCATCGTTGAATGTGTGGGAGTCAGTATGGGTCTCCAGATCCCGCTTCTGATTATTGATCCGAGAGGGGTCTCGATCATGTCCGCATTATTCACGAACCGTAGGGTGACACACTTAAGAGACACCGACATCCAATTGGAGCAAATGTTTCATGCCGAAAGAATGAACAAGCGCAGGAATTTATTTCACTAGATACCGAAACAGGTTTTCGGGTGAAATTGCATAAAGTGGTTATGCATGTGAAATAGAATTATAGCAAGGGGTTATTTGTGAATGTTTGTCATTAAAGTAATTGACAAAATTCTGAATAAAATAAAAGAGTTTTATTTAATGAGAGTTTGCATTAAATTTGGTGGAAATTTAATGGGAATTTGAGTGGACTTTTGAGTGGAGGGAATTTAAAGGAGATTTGTGAGTGGAGTGTCCACCCACATGAAGAGGGGAGGGCAAGGGGGCAGCCCCCATGCGCCGGCCACCCCCTTGGGGTCCCCCCCTCCTCCTATAAAAGGAGCCCCCCTCCTCACTTGTATCTCACACCTCCTCGTGAACGATCTCTCTCCCCCTCTAAAATTTATCCCCCATGGTCTCGGACTAGCGAGATACATGTTCCCGGTGGCTATTCGGCAAGAAAGAGTTGTGCTTCCGCTGCATCGCTGGAGCGAGGAGGCGGAGGTTGCTCGGTGCCTCGAACGTGTGTGCGAGCACGGATGCGCTGCTGATTTGCAGCGCTAGGACTTCCTCTCGATCTTGAGATCGGCAAGAGATCGTCTACATCAACCACGAGTTGAACTCGTTAAGCTTTGTCGGTCTTCAAGGGTATGTTCTCTACTGATATACATCCGCCCGTTGTTTGTATCTAGTAGATAGATCTTGGTATATAGTTCACATCGTAGGAAATTTTTTGTTTTCTATGCTGCGAACCCTACAAACCCTCCCGAGACCACCACTCTCTCTCCATCCATCATCGCCGCCGTGCTCCACCTCCACCGCTGCCACACTCCGGCGAGAGCGCGAGGCAAGCTGCCACCACACGCCAGCCCCTGCTTGCCGTTGTCACCACGCGCCTAGCCCTGCTTTCCTATTGCCGCATGCTTGTCGCCGTCACCGTGCGCCATTCCCCCGCCGTCACCGTGCTCCCTGACGCCGCCGTGTGCTATTCCTGTGCGCCATTCCCTTGTATCCACCACACAAATGCTCCTGCTCGCTCCCCAGTCACCGTCCCCATCCCAAAAACACCACTGCACCACCACCACCACCGTACTCCACCCCCACCGCCGACACACTCTGGCAAGGCAGCCCGCCGCCGCACACTGGCAAAAGAAGGCCACCGCCACCCTCCCCCCCAATCCACGCCTCTCTGGCCTCCATGCAGCCTCGACCCGAACCTCTGGTGTCCGCCACATGCCGGCGCCGGACGCCATGGAGAGGCGCGCAACTTCGAGCATAGATGGTGGAGCGGAGCGTCAAGCTACCCCCAACAGTAGCGTGGTGCCGCCACCATGGATTCACTGGGCGCATCAGGAGCGTCATGGATGTCGTTGTGCACGGCGCGACCGTCAAGCTCCATGGCCGCCTCGTCGGAGACCACGACTGCGGGTGCTGTCGTGGATGTGGCCGTGCGTGGCACAGCCGCCCCGCTCGTTGCACACCTCGCCGGAGTGCGGCGCCAGGGAGCTCGCCGGAGTGCGGCGGCGGGGGTGCTGCAAGAGTCAACCTCTCCCCTTCCTTTTTTAAAAATATTTTTATTGTTTTATTGCACTAAAATGTGGGTCCCAGTCAACCTCACTAAATTGGCCCTGGCATTTGGGTCCCACCTATTAAAAACAGTGTCAATTCGTGTTCAATTTGCGTTTAGTGTTTTTCGTAAAAAAAGACCAAAATCCGGTGGTTTTTTGTCTCGCAAACGTAAAGTGGTATGATATGGTAAATTTGAATAGTAAACTGATAATTTTATGCTATAAACTCCTCCAACCGGCCGACCAGCCAAACCGTCTTTTGCACAGGTTTAGCTATTTGGACCGTCAGGAAGAAGCTATGAGGAAGAAGATGAAGGCACATGAAGATTTGCTTGCGGCGCTGGAAATAAAACGTGTCGTGATTTTTCGTATGGAGCCAAATAAGGGCCGCTGATTTGTACCCCTATTCTGAGTACATGATCAATCAACAGTTCGTTCTTTCTACTAACAAAATGAGAGATCATTCTGTTGGAATTTGGTGTATATTGGGCTATTGGTCCATTAGACAAATTCTGAAATTCTTTTTGGCCCACTTGTGTATGACAGCATATGGCTGTGCTAGTGGTGCTAAAGTTTAGTCTCACATTGCTAGTTGAAGGGGAGTTGGACCACCTTATATAGTAGAGTGTTGCACCACTCACTAAGGTGTGACAAGAACAGTAGCCCTCGCACACTCCTCCTCCGACACCGCCCGCCTCGCCACGCCTCGACGCGCGCGCCGCGGGTTGCGGGAATCTCGCCGAGCCGAGCTTTATTTTGCTTGTTGGGAAAACTGATTATGAGTCATTAACAGGCGCGTTAATTACAGCCGTTTCCAGTTTTTATGGACGTGGCTGTTACCGACTCGGACGTGGGCTGAGCCCACGATCCTCCTAACCTGCACTATATAAAGCGTTCGGGCTAAACCTAATCGGTACGGAATCAATCCACACACGCGCCTATCTCCAGAACCTTGCGCCACTGCTTTTGTCTTCTCCATCCCGGCTTGCGGCGTGCACCGCAGATTGGGACAGTAGGCCTCCGGAACCCCGCCTCTCGTGAACCTGTACGGGTGAGGGGCGATCAGGTTTTTGGGGAGCGCTCAAGCATGACTACTGGCAACCACGACGTCGTCCGACGACGAGTTCCCGAACAACGACTTCTTTCCGGATGTCGGCGACCTCTTCGACAACTTTAACATGAGCGACGCTGCTGCAACCGCTGCGGCTGATATTCAGCCTACATCGTATGTGATCTCGATTTCTCTCTTTCGGATTATGTTAGAGTTCTTTGTTCTAGCGTTTGGTGTAGATGTGATAGGTTTATCTTGTATAGATGTAATCTGTTCATCTACTTTATTGATCTGCATGATTGGTTTTACAACTGTTTGTATGATCATGTTTTATCAGTTTATTATTCGGATTAAACCATATGAATTATTGCTTATATTTCCAACACATTCTTGTAGTTTACATGTGCTCATATCGTTATATCAACCACATCACTGTGTCAAAGACCAACCTGTGTGAAGAGGATTCTCATTGCACCATGTAGCATATCCGAGGAGTACAAAGTAAGCGCGGTCAGCTAATAAAATAATCGACCCTCTCAGTCTGACAGAAACGTTGCAACAACGAGGTACAGAAATATTAGAATGGATATCTCATTATTCATGAGTGATACTTTGAAGGTTGTTTACAAAGTTGACGGGCACTTTGTAAATTAAAAGATTTAGTTGAAAAAGAAGCATCCCGTGCCATGCATCGGATCTAGAACCCAGTGAGTGGCACCTTGTAGTCCTGGTCAGCTCGGCGGTAGTAGGATGCCACGGGGCCATCCACTGTTTTGACTGTCGGGAAGAGGCTGCGGAGCGCGGCGATGTCCTCCTCCACCGTGGGCGAGGGAGACTCGGCCACCACCACCATGGGTATGCTCATAGGTATGCTCAAATGGCGTACGCTCTTGGCAGTTTTCAGAGCGCGGCCACCGTGCGCAGATGTGATGGTCGCGGCGGCCACGAGGAAGAGGAACGCCAACATGGTGAGACGAGACATCGCTGGGCTTTGAGAGATTTTGCTCGTGTATTTCCGGTGAGCTTTTGTGTACGCTGTACCATGGTTAAATATGTGTTGTGGTACTATGAAGATTGCAGACGGTTCGTTTTTACGGTGGAATTACTATAGGCATTTAGTTTCCCTAACTGCAATGTGGAATTGACTACGGAAGTTAGCATTGGTCATTTATCAACGACAAAGAACGCGCTAGCTGTTCCTTTGTGAACTCACGGTTGATGTAGTAAGAGAGGTTTTTTCCTTTTGAGATATGTAAGAGAAGTTAAGTTGTGACTTGATGTAGTATTCAAGTTTCCGGAAAAAAAAATGTATTCAAGTTGGTGGGTGAGAGAAATTGCTCAATCTATTAAAGGGGCCATGTTACGGATATTCACTTCGCCTCGCGGGCACCCATTATGATAAAACATATTTCGAAATGTTAAAAAGTTTAAAATAATAATTCTACATATACATTCGAATATTTTATGTTGGTTCACAAGTTTTCGAAATGAAAGGACACAACATGTGCCATGTATAAAAAAGACAAAAAATTGTCGCGTGAACACGACTATTCACATGACATTTTTTGTATTTTTTACACACGACACATAAAATGTTTTGTCGTCCCAAAAACTTGTAAACCAGAATAAAATGTTCCAATGTATTTATACAATTGTTTTTTTCAATTTTTTTTGACATTTTAATATATGTTTTCTCATAATGGGTGTATTTACACCTATGAGCCGAATTGCCACCATGTTATTTGTTCACACATAATGCAAACCCTCAAGAAGGAAACGGCGTTGTGGCAGAGCCGTGCCAAATCTAGCAGCTGACATTGCATTGGGACGCTGCCAAACATGCCCGCACTAGGGCACCAACACACGCCGGCAGGACTATCTGGACGCCAAACTTGGGCTACTAGGCTCGGCCCGAGTTTTGGTTGTCCCGAGTGAGCCGGGCTCGGTCCGCTAGCGCTGCAGGACCAAGCCAAGCCTTCGCTGCTAGACCGCATCGAGCTCGGTCAGGCTCGGGCTTGGCCTGGTCCGGCTCGTTTTACTCGTTTTTTTTTCGAATTGATTAGGGCCGATTTGAGCGAGGGGATAGCGAGTTGGGCTAAATAATTAGGCTTGCTAGTGGACGATAACACCGGCCGGCTGTACTGCCCGCACCCCCGCACCGCTGCTACTTGCAGGCTTCGCTGCGCCGCCACGCTCATCTCTGCCACCCCCTCTCTGACGCCGCCAAGCCGCCTACACACGTGGCGCCCTGCACTGCCGCTGCCGTTGAAGAGGCCCACCTGTAAGTGACGCTGCTCTGCTAGGCTCGTGAGCTACACCGAGCTCGTCGGAAGCTCAGGCCAAGCTCAGTTGTGCGGCTCACCGGCGGCGACGAGCTGGCTCGGGCTCGACAAGTCCAACCTGTTCTTTTTGGGCTTGGCGGCCAGCTGGACCGAGCCAGCTCGTATCCAAGTATAGCCAGGACCAACATGCATGTGCTTTTCAGCTTGTGTCATGGAGCTCCCAACTTTTTCTATTTTTTGTGTTTTTGTTTATATGCTTGTGTCTTATCTATACTTCTATACTAATTATAAAGGAGCAAACATAAACTTTTCTAAACGCTCCCCCACAAACATACACAGACCTATCAAAACCACACGATCAGCCCCGCTAAGCACGATCTAACAGCTAGCGTTAGCCTAATATTTCTCTTTGGTGCACTTAGTGAATAGCTTTAACGGACTGTACTTAGACCACGGGAAACCCCCCTCCGCACGTCCACAACACATATCGCTTAACTAATGCCAAAAAAAAGAGGAAACTGATCCCACCCCACGATTCCCTCTCCTCGGCCTCTTGTGTCGCCACTGTTCCTGGCACCGCCCGATAGCATCATCGCCTCCCTGGAAGGCGCCCTCGTCGCCTCCCTGGAAGGCGCCCTCGCCGCCTCCATCATCGCATCCTTGGACTGCGACCTAGATGCCCGGAGGAGCACCTTCGCCTTTTTGGACGGTGCCCTCGCCACAAGGCAGGACCTTCTCCTTCCTAGACGGCAAACCAGCCGCTTGGCAGCACCTTCGCCTTCTCGCATGGCGCCCTCCTGCATCGTACCGTTGGGTGGGTGCCCGCTTCTCCGTCGCCATCCAGTAAAATGGTGAACAGTTAATCTCCACCTATGCCTAGAATCAATCTTTCACAGAAATTGGATAGCGTCAAGTTTATTGCTCACAGGCTACCGCAAGATCACTATGCAGCAAACTGCCTGAATTTTGAAGGATCATGTAGCCCCATCGCATCAGCCAGGTATGCCTTTTTTTTCTTATATATATCTTTTCCCTTTGTCCTCCTCTACATACCTAAAGTAAAAGTCATGCTACTATCTTGCTCCACAGACCCAAATTCCTTAAGAGGGATGATGAGACATGACTATTCTTCTTTGTGAATCTTTAGTCCAGCTATTTTGAACTTAGACAACACCTTGTAACAGTATGCCAAGATAAACAAATTGAGTTAATATATGCAAAATGTAACTATAGGAGGCAATTAAGGCTTGATTACTTCTACAATAGATCTACAAGGTCTCATGTTATTTCTAACATAATAAGCAACCGGGGTAAAAAGGTTGTGTGCAACTTTATAAACATAAGGAGTTGAGGAAGCATTTCATTGAGAAGTTCAATAATTTACCTTTGTTCCAAATATCGCCAATCCAGCTTATCAACTGAAAATCCTTTTCAAGGGCTTGAAGAAATGTCTTTCCAGGATTGCCTTCAGAACAGTAAGTGTTGATATCCTTGAGTGTCTGAACTATGGTATCTTCCCTGATCATCTGGTCTTCGAATTTAGCTAGAAACATCTCCACATAAGATTGGATAACCTGCTACTTAAGTTGGTTATTCAAATAGCAGAACTCCAATAATCTCCAACCAAATCTGACGGCTCTCTTTGACAACATTCTTATATCAAGAACTATGTTAGTAACTATAGTGTCAGATTTTGAGAGCTTCAATATTTCTCAAACGATTTCATTTTGTTGTAAATACTTAAGTAAGCTATCCGTCTTTTGTGCTGATCTGACCAAAGTGGCTAGCTACACATACTATATATCGATTACATTCCATTAGTATACTTGAATACCTTTGATGACGCCAAAATGATTTCTGATGGACAGATATATATTAGCTAATTAAGGAATAAGTTCACTCCAAAATAGAATTAAGTGCTGCTAATTAAGGAATACATTCACTTAAAAATACATCCATACAAACCTTGAAGGTTGAAAGCATTATACTCCCTCCGTCCTAAAATAGATGTCTCAAATTTGTCAAAATTTAGATGAATCTAGACACTATTTAGTATATAGATTGATCCAAAATTTGAAAAACCTAAGACATCTATTCTTGGACGGAGGGAGTACATGGGATGCTTTGTTGGCTTAGAGATAAAGTTTGCTGAGAAAACAAAAGAGGCAGCTATCACCGAAGGTACATAGCAAAGTAAGATTTACTCTGGAAGCGATAACTTAGCGCTGTAGATAGCTGGGAACTCAAGATGGATAGTTGCGCCCTGCTTTCAAGTTTTCAGAATGTAATGGCCAGCCCTGGTAAGCACTTTTGCTCGATTTTCGTTAAATATAATCAATATATACTATGTTATGAGATTATAAAATTCATACATATGTTGTCTTTCATGGTAATGCCGGAGAAGCTTCAGTTATGGTGTTTTAAATTTATCATGGTAATGCTTGTCGTTTTTTCCAGTTCGCTGATATGAGTTTTTCCCAGTTCGTTGATATGAGTTTTTTCCAGTTAAGAGATGGCATAATTTGTTGGAAGCGAACACAAACATCAATAGACTTACTCTTTTTTGTCTCTTCTGGTTGCCAGTATGACATTCACGATTCCCATTTGTCACGCCGAGAATATATGATATTGATCTTAAGATGTTTACTATCAAAGTTTCTATTCATTCATATTGTTGGACTCCATGTCCCTTCTGTGATGCCAAAACAAAGCTCCAACCTAACAAGAATCAAAGACATATAAAGATCAACCTGATGTATTGTAACAGTGCAAATTATTAAATCTATAGCCAAGAAAATGGAAAAGTCAACAGGTAAAAATACACAATAGTGGAAAAGGATCTCCGTGCAATGTTTGGTAAGCTCTGTCATATAGCATTGCTGGCACCAGCTATAATATGAAGAAATAGAGTTGCAAAGGGGACCCGAATTAGTTTGATAATTGTCTACATATTTGGTGGCAGCTAACATGAGTTGATCGAGCAATGCTTACAAAACCTTTTCCCCGTAAGTTAGAGTACACAATGCTGCAAGCCACCATGGAACCAAGCTCCACCAATGTTTCTAAAAAAAGAATTTTATTAACTCAAATTCCCATCAAATGTGATACAAGTGCATATGGTATGTTCCCAACCTCTACATAAACAAGACTACAAAAAACCTAAGGCATTATTGTACCCCCCCCCCCCTTTTTCGAAACTAGGAACATAGCACCGATACAAGGTGTTACCAGCCAAGTGTCTTCGCCCAAGGGCACGTGCATTGGTTGGCGGAAACAAAGTTTGACATGTCTCACTACGGACCTGCCGAGATGACCATTGTCTCCTTCTCTCTAGCTGACCATAAGTTTGGGACCGTGGCACCGCCACTAGGTACTGAAAGCAGCAAGAGTGTGTCCAAGTACGAGTTAACATTGCTTGAGGGGTGCTTATGTCTCTTCTCCTCCTATAATGTTTCTCAAGCATCATGTTATGATATTTGGCTGCTACCTGAACAGCATGGAGCACGTGTCTGGAATTTGCATTGCCGAATCGACATGACCAAGGTGTCACCGGATATTACCGACCGGTTTATGACATGCCACTTACACCCACTGGCCATCATCAACAATGGAAGTCGTATCCTCCTCGGAAAACCCAAGGATTCTGTGGAGAAATACTCCAGGCTATGCACATATGACCTGGTGACCGGTGATGTGGAGGATATCTTCAGTGGCAGCGCCATGATCTATGACTATATCACAGGCTCGAGAGAAGCTGCAGTGTACGAGGAAAGCATTGTCACCTTCGGGTGAGGGTCACCCGGTTGTAACATTGGTTGGCGGAGCAATATAAAAAGCAAAATGAACCACTCTCCCAACAAGACGAGCAAAGGGATAATAAAAAAAAATTATAGACTCCTCTTAGTCACAAAAGGTACATTTTTTTTTAATATCACTTTATTATGTAGAAACTACAAAAATATCTTAATCTTTAACAACACCTCCAGCTTCAAAATATATATTTCCACAAAAACACCGTATGGTCAGTCAAGGAATCGGAAAATACAAAGATTTAACTATAAAATTTCCTGGCATAGTTAGTTTCAAGATAAATATATATATTCCTCATTTGATAAATTTATGGGTATGCGCCGCTGCACTAAGTGGATCGATACATCCCATTTATTTCCCAATAATATTCAAAAGATTATGTGCCAGAACATCGGGTACTAGGAAGTTCTTCCGGTGTGCCACATTATAAAGTATATAATGGGTATTGGTTGGCCAAAGACGTGTATGATATCCAAATATTTTTCCAGAAACATGTACTAGATTGTAAATTTCATGTAACCGGCCGGGAGTCGGAAGAGGAGACCCGTTCGGGCTCGGATTATTCCTCATCATATCGTATCTCTCCTCTCAGTGCCTAGCTACATAGATCCATCTACTGTAGGCAGTCAGGAAACGCCACGCCGCCGCCTGCATCCCATTGGCAACGCCCCAACCCGAAATCACGTACGATGGCGACTTGGCCGCCGACGATCGACGCGGAACCCCGAGTGGCTCTACCATGCCCCTGGCTCCCTGAAGACATCGTCCTGGACATCTTCGCGCGGTTACCTGCCAAACCGGCGGGCCGGTGCCGCTGTCTTTCCCGCGCCTGGGCCGCCGCGCTCTCCTCGGACGACTTCAAGGATCTCCACTACCGCCTCGCCAACCGCCACAGTACTGGCCCTAAAGTTTTCTTCTTGCACCACTCATACCATGGCGGGCCACAGATGCGTGTGTGGTCGCAGGACCGCCCTAGTGAAGCATCATCGCTCATGGACGTCCCACGCCTTGCCAATGGTAACGCCCTTCGCAGCAGCGCGGACGTAGTAGGGCGACAGCGCGCATCGGGTACCATCCGCCCGGCCGCCCATGGCCTGGCGGTCTGCCGAAGAAAATTATGGCTTTTAATAGTGCCTTTAATCTATCGAATTTTAAGATATGTGCACAGATTGCTTTATGGGGCGCCCCCCCTTCGATCTTCTAGGCGGCGGCGGCCATGTGTTGTTCAACAATTACAGTGCTCTGTCAGCACCGCTCCCCCACTGCCGGAGGTGAGGCGAAGGAGACCTTATGGTGGTGCCTTCCGCCTCGCCACACTTGAGTGTCATGGCCTTGTCGTCCTTCAAGATACCGCTACAAGGATCTACCACATGTGCAACCCATCAACCGGGCAGATGTCGGCACTACCAACAGAATACAACAAGACGTTCCATGTTGATAATGCCCTGGACGGACAGTACGCGTGCATAGGACTCGGCTATGATGTTCATACCCAAAGGCACAAAGCCGTGCGCATCTATTACCGAGGATGTAATCGTCAGGGGCTCCCTTTTGATTCGTCCGCTGGATGTGAGGTTTATGTTGTTGTAAACTCCAAGCAGAAGGGGGGGCGCTGGCAGCCGATCCCTGAGGAGCCACCAGCTTGGGCAAGGTGTTACAGTCCAAGTGTCTTTGCCCAAGGGCACGTGCATTGGTTGGCGGAAACAAAGTTTGATAGGTCTCACTACGGACCTGCCGAGATGACCATTGTCTCCTTCTCTCTAGCTGACCATAAGTTTGGGACCATGGCACCGCCACTAGGTACTGAAAGCAGCAAGAGTGTGTCCAAGTACGACTTGACATTGCTTGAGGGGCGCTTATGCCTCTTCTCCTCCTATAATGTTTCTCAAGCATCATGTTATGATATTTGGCTGCTACCTGAACAGCATGGAGCACGTGTCTGGAATTTGCATTGCCGAATCGACATGACCAAGGTGTCACCGGATATTACCGACCGGTTTGTGACATGCCACTTACACCCACTGGCCATCATCAACAATGGAAGTCGTATCCTCCTCGCAAAACCCAAGGATTCTGTGGAGAAATACTCCAGGCTATGCACATATGACCTGGTGACCGGTGATGTGGAGGATATCTTCAGTGGCAGCGCCATGATCTATGACTATATCACAGGCTCGAGAGAAGCTGCAGTGTACGAGGAAAGCATTGTCTCCTTCCGGTGAGGGTCACCCGGTTATTGTGACGATCTAGTACGAACGGACTGTGTGTCCATTAATTGAGCTGCTGGTTTCAAGACTTTAGTGTAGGGCTGTGGTTTATTGTATTTTACACTTACTGGTTGAAACTTGCTCTTTGTAAATGAGATTATTGGGGATGCTGTGTAATCCGTACTTAACAATTTCGTAAGATTGTCTATATATGGCAGTAAACCAACTTGATCCTTATTATTGTGCTCTGCATTGCTAGCTGCAGTGTCCGTGGAAAACAGGGCATGCGGTTTATTTTCAAGATCGTAACATATACTGTCAAATGTGTTGCTGGTGCATAGAATGCAAAAAAACAAACAGTATCTATAAAAACCTGTGGAGGTTTGTGTCATGCTAGTAGAGATACTGCAAAAAAACAGTATCTGTACAAACCAGCTCGCCCTAAGCCACGAAAACTCATACCCAGCCCAAGTAGCGTCTAGATATATATACATGTACCCACTGGCCATCATCAACGAGGAAGTAGTATCCTCTTTGTACAACCTGTCTTGGCCTTTGCAGAGAACTACTTTCGAATGTGCTCATATGACCCGGTAAACAGTGATGTCGAGGACAACTTTAGTGGCAACAACATCGTTTGTCACTACATCAACACGATAGATGTAGTTTATGAGGCAATGTTTTAAATAGCCGGCTATAGGCTATTGCGGCCTTCGGAAACAGCTAAAGTCTGGCTATTGCCGGCTATTTAAGGGGTTTGACACCTTTTAGCTGGCTATTATACTTAACCGCACCATGCAAAAAGGATATAGGGGCTATAGCCGGTTATAGCCGGCTATTTAAAAATATGATATGAGGAAAAGCATCATCTTTCGGGTGAGGGTGGCCCCTGCGAGGCAGGTCCGAAGATTTTATGGTTTTAACTTATTTGATCTTACATTTAGAGGTTGAAATTTATTATTTGTAAAATGTTTGGGTGTGCAATTCATACTTATCTTTTTTTTATCTCAATCAAACTTCAATCTCTACTACTTATAAAGACACCAACAAGAATTTCGCTAGAGGCACCCGTAAACAATACACAAAAGAAGTAAATACCACACAAACCCACACAGCGGACCCACTAATCAGATCCCCGTGTGCACTTTGCAATTTAGAGCGACAGACGGAATACTCTTCCCGCATGAAAAAAACTGATCGACGGACGGAATACTCTTTCCGCATGAAAAAAACTGATCGCTGACCAACGAGAAAACAAGGAAACAAATCACACGAACAGGAAACAAGGAAACAAATAATGTCGCCATCATCAAAAACAAGGGCAAGCGTGTACGACGCCCTCGCCGAGTGCCTCGACCACGCCCTCGCCCGCCTCGACTAATCAAATGTGCCATTTTCCCCCAAACCGCACGTCCCCGCTGCCGTCCGTCACCAGCGCGCCCGTTGCCGCCGCCCGTCACCAACTCGGCCGTCAACACACTGCCTCCGCGTCGTCGCGGTGCCTCCACGTCTAGAGCCAGATCCCTAATCTCCGCGTCGTCGACCCCTGAACTGGATAGCACACACATGTGTGGCATTGGTGGCCTGCTAACCCGGACGAGCAATTTTATTCCTAAGATAACACGTGTGTGGCACGTGCATAATTACTAGTTTCGTAAGATGGTCTATACGACAGTAAATCAACACGTCTAGTTTATATAAACACAAGTGCAACGCGGTGGCGTGCCATCCGTGGATATGCATCCACATTCATCTTGATAAAATCTGTCTGCGGGTTTCCCATTTTTTAATCTGGTTGACATTCACAGTCTCCTCCTTTCCCAGATATTTGGTCTATTCATCAACATATCTTCGTACATTGAAATTGAAACTCTCCACATTTTGGTCCTTCTCACCGTGATTACCTCTATTCCGCACTTGCCACCAATTCCATAGGAACGACACTGACAATAACTTTTCTCTTTTGGCACTTGTGTAGCTGTTCAGCACGGCAACAACTTGTTGAGGAATAGGTGACCTCCATCTTCAAAGAACTTGTGACATACTGCACATCTCATGTCAAGCTCTACTCCCCGCCTCACAATATTCATGTACAAGGGATGGCTATTATGAGCTAATCGCCACAAAAAGTGATATACTTTTGGAGGGCACTGTACTTTCCAGAGTTCCCTAAACACGTCAAATTTAAGTGACGAGGATTCAGATCCTTGTCCGACCTAGGAGACTTCTTCCCGTTTCACCATATCCAGATCACCACAAGAACAAGACAAGGTGCCGACGGCCATGGTTTACGCCTACGGCTATTTGTCGAGGCTGTCCGCATAGACCTCAGGTGTAGCATCTCATCTGTCTAACATCTGTAATGCTACATGAATAAATAATAAAATGCTACTTCTTACATGTCATTCATTGTATCATCATTATAACATGCTCATGTCACCATGCCACCTTGCATTTGGGCATCATATAAAAACCTCTCTATTTGGTTCTTATCTCATATGCATTACATGTTGTATCACTTGTATTTGCCTTATTATGTATTATATTTGCTTCTTGATAAATTGCTTCATCCCCAAGTTGAGTTGTGGGCATATCTCTTACAATTCTACCACCTTTCTTGTCACCACCTCATAATTCTACCATCCCAATTAGGGTGAGCATTTGTATCTTCTTTTGCTATTTAACTCAAGCTCATTACTATTGGGCATGGATCCTTTTTCTTTGATCCACATGTTCCCATACATGGACTCATATTATTTTCATGATATGTAGTAGGGAAGCCTAGTTGGCCCCTTTGCATGGTTATGTGGAGAAGAAATCACATTCTCCTTTTCTATATGGTTCTATTTGAAATTATGGATCTATTTGAATGTGGAGTGGCTATGTGGTTTATAGTGGATCACACACTAGCATGGACCATCCATATTCAAAAATGTCCTTTAACTTTTGGATACCATATGAAGAAGGAAAGCTTCCATAAAACTTTTGTGAGAATCTGATGACTGCAAGTATACAGATCGGTTGTAGCTAGTTTCGAAATAAAGATATCGATCCCACAGGGAGCAGGAGTCTGAAGTCTAAGAATTCTTAAAATAAATACTAAAAATAGAAATGCTAAATAAAGTTCTAAGTGACAAGATAAAATGCGAGTATTGTGTAAAAAGGTGTTTTTGGGTTTTTAGTATAAGAGAAAAATGAGTAAAGTAAACAAAGGTGGATACAAAAAATAAGTATCGCGTATGTAATAGAGATTTGAAACTTTAGTGGGGAAAAAACGTTCACAGGGATTAGCGGATACACCACTAGCATTATAAAAGCTAAGATAAAGATTATTATCATGAACATTCTCAACTATGTTTGTGTGGGAGGAACTCCGTATTTGCACAATTAAATCATCCTCATATCCATAGTAGACAACAATACTGCGCTATTAAGGGATATAATCCCACATGACGTATCCCATGGCATGGACAGTGTTTTGTGAGTTTCCTCGATTACCAAGTTGATACGTAAGGGGCGCTAATAACTTTATAGTCACTGTAAGTGCTAGCACACCTCCAAATATCTATAAGTAGTTCCCTTCATCAAGTCCCCACAAGAGGCAAATATTGAGAGGTTGACTTTTCCCAACATCAAGATGGAGACAATCTAACACATGGTCACAACGATGAATATCATAAGAAAATTTATCTTGTTTCAATCTCATGCTAGGGTTTCTTCATCTCCCCAAGAACTAATGATCTACTCAGACATGGAGGCAATCAACATCATGGCAAAAGTAATGGAATCTATCATAGATGAATAGTACTTGTATAAATCCACAACGAGTACGGAAATTACAACAAGTATAGATGGGATTGATGGATATGGTGGTGATGCAGCGGTTGATGATGAAGATTGATGCCTTAGCCTCCTGGATCTGCGCAGGCGAAGATGGATCCCCGGTGGATGAGTTCCCCCTCCAAATGCCTTCGGGAGGTGAAGTTGAGGCGATTTATGGGTGTTCTGTATATAGTCTCTCCGATCCAATTGCACGGGTGAAACTATTTAAGAAGATGGTGGCGGCGCCAACTATACGAAGGGAACTATACGGCCGGAATATTTCTTCCCGTCGTATAGTTGATCGTTAAACCTTCTATATACTCCAATTTCTTTGGGTTTTCTTCGGATGTTATTAATATTTCCCGAATAAGCAATTTATGTTGTTTTTGGCTCCTTTTCACTCTAATATAACTGGTGCAAGAATTGTGTCCGTCGTATCCTTTATCTGATCCGATCTTGGTGAAAATAAACATAAAAAGTGCGTGCGAACACCGTAAAATACCAAGATCCTACCACTACAATGCAAAATAATAATCTAAAACATGATGCAAATATGCACTCATCAACTTCCCCAAGCTTAGACTCTTGCTTGTCCCGAGCAAGTTTAGCTTAATGGATGTGATCCTCATATTCATGAAGCTGAGTCGATAAAATAAATGAGGCAGTTGCAGCATATGTTTATCATAAAGGATACATATAAATAAGATCATGAATAGTATTTTACTCGAACCATTCGAATAATATTAGCAGGCTTCCACACCTTAGCAATTAACAATTCTCAAAAGATTATTCTCAACATGATGTAAAAGTATTCAGTTCAACCGAATGAGTTAGTGAGGTAGTCCCAAGTGTTTTAGGATTAACATATTTACTTGGGCTTAAAAATCTCAAACGTCTCTTTGTCTTTACTACAATATAGTGGTATATGCCTATTTGCTCTTTGCACATTCGCTATGTTTCTTCATCTTTCTTTTTCTTCTTTCACTATATATGTTCATGCTCACACTTTTTTTAAGTGTTGTGCAAAGGAGCTAGCCATATATTCCCCTTTATGTAGGAATTCAAATTTTAACGATCTCAATTACCAAATTCCAAATATATATGGAGCATCTTTATAACTTGAGTATTCTACCTCAACTTGTTCTCACTCTATTTTATAGCACTTATAATTTCTCCTTTGTTCAAGGTTTTTCTTTATCATCTTAATTAATTAGATAATCTCTCCTCTTTGTAAATCAAACCATTGGCCTACAACATATTGATCAAATTATCTTTATATGTTCCATTAATATCAATGGTGTGGAAGACTCCTATTGCTAGCATCAAGTGCAAGTAAAATTATACTCAAGACATTCATATATCCAATAAGACAAACTCAAACTCAATAATACTCCATATATTATAATAAACTCGGAATTTCATAAGAGGGATCAACTATTTCTGAAGGGAATTCTAATGATGCAAACATTATTTATGAGCTCAAACTGATGCAAAACTAGAATAGTAATAAAAACTTATAAGATAGATTACAAGGTCTTAAAGATCTCCCCAAGCTTGGAATCAAGCCAGGCGAGATAAAATAGTCCCTTGCATACAATGTTTTATTGCAGATCACTGTGGCGCCATGGCATGTAGAACCGCAGTACGTAGCTTCTTGTTGGTATCCTCTAGAGCAGTGATGTGGCTGTAGCACCTGCGCAAATCAGATTGCAAAGTGTCCACCCTATCTGCGAGTTTAGTCACCAATGGGAGAAGATCATCCCTTTTCTCTATCTCCTTGAGGCCGTGACGGACTTCAACGAGATGGAGTAGATCTTGCTCCTGATATATCTACAGTGCCCGCACACGATCCTTTGTCCTGGGGACAACTTCTTCCTCATCCATTATTGATAGATCGGGGAAGTAGAAACTGCTCTGATGGCTCAGTTGATGTGGAGCCTGTTGGGAACCCCAAGAGCAAGGTGTGAAACAGCACAACATCAAGTCTTCCCTCAGTAAGAAACCAAGGTTATCGAACCAGTAGGAGGAAGGAAACGTCACACATGTGTTGCAAGAAATGCGAAGACCTGCACAACACAAACTCAAGACTTTGCCCCAACTAACAGTGAGGTTGTCAATCTCACCGGCTGCTGTAACAAAGGATTAAACGTATGGTGTGGAAGGTAATGGTTTTCAGCAAGTAAACAGGTAATAGTGGAAGGTGTATCAATGTTAAAGATTGGACCGGGGTCCATAGTTCACTAGAGGTGCTCTCCTTAGATAAACAACATGGCATGAAGGGTAAACAAATTACAGCAGGGCAATTGATAGGAATTGAGCAAGGCATAACAATGCGATACCAGACAAAAAGATCCTATGAGATTCGATTGGGCAATACAACAATATACATTGACCGCGATCCAACTGCATCTATGACTAGAAGTCCACCTTCAGGTTATCATCTGAACCCCCTCCAGTATGAAGTTGCAAGCAACAGACAACTGCTTTAAGCAAAGTGTGTAAGGTAAACAATCCACTTGTTCTATGAACAAGAGACCGTTGTTTTCTCCCTAGTGGCAATAGCACATCTACAACCGAAGAAATTTATGTCACTTCCCTAGGAAACTAGAGGCATGAATCCACTATCGAGCATAAATACCCCCTCTTGGAGTCACTAGCAACTACTTGGCCAATAGCTACTAACAACGGAGAGCATGCAAGATCACAAACAACACAAACATGATAGTATCAAATAGAAAAAACCATTAATCAATCTAACATAGTAATATCAATATCTATCGGATCCCCGCAAACACAATATGCATGATTACAAATAGATTAGATCTTGATCATGAACGGAGCTCACAAGATCTATACATGAAAGCACAAGGAGGAGATACAACCATCTAGCTACTACATGGACCCATAGTCCAAGGTGGAACTACTCACGCATCATACCGGAGAAGAAGGCCTCCGGGATGATCTCCCCTCCAGTAGGGTGCCGGGTAGAACTTTAGATCCCCCTGATCTACGGACGACGGTGGCGGTGGCTACAGAAGTTTTCTTGGAGTTTTGATCGGGTGCCTAGGGTTTCTGCATCGGGGGCTTCTTATAGGCGAAGAGGCAAGGCTGGGAGGCGGCCAGGGGCCCCAAACCCTGCCTAGGCGCGGGGTGGGCCCACCCGCGCCTAGGGGGTGTGGCGGCCCTGGTTCGCCTCTCCGTCTCCCCTCCAGACTTCGTGACGCCCACGGTAAAATATTGACTTTGGATTTTGTCCCGTCCAATTCCGAGAATATTGATTTTCTGCCTTTCTGGAACCAAAAATAGAAGAAAACAGGCAACTGGCACTGTGGCAACTTGTTAATAGGTTAGTTCCAGAAAAGATATAAAAACACCTCAAAGTGTAGACAAAGCAAAGCAAAGTAGATAGTAAACAAGCATCGACCATCAAAAATTATAGATACGTTTCCGACGTATCAAGCATCCCCAAGCTTAACTCCTGCTCGTCCTCGAGTAGGTAAGTGATAAAAGAATAATTTTTGAAAACGTTCCCCGTGACAGCACGTTTCTGCTAATTCCAACGTATAAGTGTAAGCATATACAACATAGGCGACACAATGGTTTAAGTTTATTAGGGGCAAAGAATATAAAGTGTGCCATCAAGTTTGTGAGGGCTTTAATCACTAAGTTTTCACATAACAAAATAGTTTTTAATTGGAAGATAGCTAAAAACAAGAATATACTTGGAATGGTGTAACACATCATGCATAGGAATTTGTAGTGGACACTTTGGAATAACTTGGTTTATTGGGAGTTGGAAGCATGAGTAGAACTTACTCATACAAGTGGAGGCTAGCGAAAGACTGGGAGCAACCAACTAAGAGAGAAATAATGGCCATAATCATGCAGAGTAACAAAACATTACTAATCAAAGCATAGAGTGGTGCTACAAGTCAAGGACTAAATGATCATAGAGGCTATGGTGACTTGTCGTAGTCATATAATGGTGTGAGCATGTGCCAAGTCAACCCAAATAAAGCATCAAAGAAGAATACCATAATACTATGCTTTTGCATGCTAAAACAACACATAATTTCTTCAAAGCACACTAAGCAATCCCAATTGTTTGGAAACAAGACATGCTTGATACGTCCAAATCGTATCTACTTTACCGAACACTTTTGCTATTGTTTCTCCTCTACACTTGTGTGATTTGGATACAACTAACACGGACTAACGCTGTTTTCAGCATAATTACCTTGGTGTCTTGTTTTTGTGCAGAAAATCAACTATCAGGAAAATCCCGGAAAATATGCCAAAAAATATATTTCACCAGAAGACCCACGAAGCCAGAAGACGAGACGGAGAAGGGGCCTAGGGGGGCCACACCCCTGCTAGGCGCGGGCCCACCACTGTCCACGCCTAGGGGGGTGCAGCCACCCCAAGCACCCCATCGGCCTCCCTCTACGCCGCCACCAGAAACCAAGATTTGGATTTAGAAACTCCATTCTGGCACCCTGTCGGGACGGGGAATTTGGAGAGGATCATTGCCATCGTCATCACCAACGCATCTCCATCAACCATCGATGTTTCCCTCATCCACGAGTAAGTAATCCCCCGCTGTAGGCTTGGGGATGGTAGGGATTGGATGAGTTCTATCATGTAATCGAATAAGATCTGTTAGGGCATAGTGCCTAGTATCTCTATTAGTGCTATTTGACTTTGTTGCAACTTGTTGTGTTTAATGCTTGTCACTAGGGCCCGAGTGCCATGATCTCATATCTGAACTTTTTATTGAATCATTTGTAACATACCATCCTTCTGTGTAATATAAATAAGATGTGTTTGAGCATTTCATGCATGCATTACACTTGCACTTAGATTTAATCAAATAAGAGCAATCAAAACCCTAATTATTTTCCCCTTTCAAAACCATTTCAATGGGTTTCATATCTTGGAAAATTATCAAAATAAATGGAACCCAAAGTGTATAAAAGGGTCCCACACTATCTCATATACTTTATAAAAGTTTCTGTAAGTTGAAAAGATTCAAAACAGGTTTGAAATTCAAAATATAAAAAGAATTAGGAAATAGAAAATGGAAAAGGTTTCCTGAAAAAAATTCTAACCTAACCTAGCTACTGGCCCGAGCCCACTTCTTCTCCCTCTCTCTGTCGCCCAGCAGCAGCAGCAGCTGCGCAACCTTTCCTGCAGCCCACCCTGAGCCCAAGCCTGGCCCAAGAGCAGCCCAACCAGGCCCGTACCCCTTCGGCCTTTCCCCTCTCTTCTTTCTTGACGCCGGAAAGCAGCTGCCTGGCCGCGCGCTCCTGTCGATCTCCTGCGTACTGCGATGCCCGCCGCCGCCCCTGGGGCCACGGATAAGAACCGCCGTGCCACGCTCTATCTCCCAGTACCCATTTCACCCCCTCTCTCTTCCTCTCCCTCGCGGCAGCGCCATGGCCGAACCCTAGCTCGCCAGGTCCTCCTCGTCACCGCCGTCTCCGAGCACACCTCGCCCAGCCAAGCGTGCAGGGAGCTCCGTCTCGCCGTGCTGAGCAAGCTCGTAAAAGGAATCAACCCCACACGCAAGGAATCCTTGCCATCGACTCCTTCTCTCCCGACGCCGTCCGCCGCTCTCCGACGATGATTCTGGCGCTTCCCGACTGTGCCTCGCCTCGCCGACCCCTCCGTCGCATTCGTGGTGAGCCTGCGGTCCTCATAGACCTCTTCTCTCGCCTCCTCTCGCTCTCTGTCACCGGTGCCACAAGCGTCTGCAAGCCCCGCCGCCGCGCGCCGCCGTGTGTCGTGCTCCGACGACCATTCCAGGGCGGCGCCGCCACTATCTGGCTCCCCGCGACACCCTCTCTCTAACGCGCCCCTCCGCGCATCCAGGCGAGCATAGGATCGTTGGATCCTTGCTCGATCCGAGGGTGAGCTCCATTGCTGATGTCATGCTGACATCAGCATGAGGCTATAATCCATTTCTTTTATTTTAATTGCTTTGTAATTATTTTCTGTAAATAGAAAATCCCTGACAGGTGGGCCATACATGTAAGAGTTTTATTATTTTCTGAAATGATTAACAGTCTGACATGTGGGCCCAAGTTTGGAAATTAATTTAAATATTCCAAAAATGTTTTAAAATGAATTAAAATTTGGGAAATTCATAACTAATTCATTTTAAATCAGAAAAATACAAATAATATACCAAAATGTTCAAAAAATGAAACCTATCTAACTAAGCTATAATCATACATTGTTAATCAACTTTGATAGCAAGTTTAATTAGAAGAACCAATCAAACCCCACAGGTGATTCCGATGATCCCCCTGTTTTAGGGTTTGGACTTTCGGAACCCCCTTTAAAGTGAACAAGCATGCTTTAGGGTTCAATTCAACATTGTTTAACTTGTCATATCATCCATATTGTATGAGCATTGCACATGCCATGTGTTGAGTGTTGCTTTCTCTTTTCCGGTGATTGGTTCTCACGAATAGGAACCGAACCCGAAGCTGAAGTCAACGCCACCAAAGAGCAGTATCAGCCCAAAAACGGACAAGGCAAGCGAAGCCCCACTCATACATATGAATCCTATGATTACAAAGTATTTCATTCTCGTCATATGCAATCGGTTCAAACAGTCTTTTATCAGTAGATAGAGTAATCCTATCTGATGCATGTTTTCCTTTGTGAACTATATTACCTGATCCACCGCTCCTAGCATAACTAGGGTTTGGCTTATGAGCGTCGTTAGTGCCACAGTTCAGTCAAGCTTAGCCACGCTTAGTGGTTCGATGCTGGTGATTCATGTGATGCACCGGAGGTGCGTATAAATCTATTATGATAGGTTGTGGTGATGTGATCAGAGATGGATGATAAACATGCTAAGGCTCGTATGGGAGGCCACGTGGGTTGTGGTTTTTGTAGTCCCATACTCGTCACCCCTAGGACCCGATGTTCTTGCCTCTTGAACCAAGATGAGCGTACAACCACACGAGGGCCTGGAAACCCCCTCGACACACTAACTTGCCTAGTAGATTCCATGAGTCACATAGTTTGGGCTTTCCATTCGACATATGCATATTGGTTGTTCTTGAATGGAGGTGAAGAAGGTGCATTCATAATAGGTAGGTAAGCGTGGCCGGGAAAAAGAGATGCCCGACATCCGTAATCTTGAACCCTGCGCACATCATTAGGGACCGGCTTCGGGACTTGAACCGTCATGGCGGCATCTCCCTAGTGCGTGACTCATGGTCTCGGCGAAAGCAAGGTAAAGGTCGTGGTAAACCACTCTCTGCCGGCCTTCCAAGGACGAGGGCTAATAATTTAGCATTAAGAATCGGTTTGTACGTGTGGGTAAAGTTGTGCACCCCTACAGGGTTATTAAATCTTTTCGAAAAGTTGTGTCCACGGTTATGGACGACTTGGGAACGGAGGTGAAGATCATAGAGAACTATAACCAAATGTTAAAACTTGTCAACTAAAGTGAGATCCGGAGTACTTCCTCGGGGTTGTTGAGGGGGTAGTCCGGGAAGAGTGGTTCAGTTGATGATGATGCTTGGTGGATATCAAAGATGATTCCAAGAGCTAGAGTTGAAGTCTTCTTATCCCCATTTGAAAATGATCTGACTAGACGAGTTTCTTCTCCCTCTTGTTTTGAAAACGAAAGATGGCTTTATGCAAAATAACTCCACTAGCCATAAGTCTTGCGGAGTACACCCTGTACTCAGCCTTGCTTTGTTGATGTTTTTCTACAGATGATGCTACCCCAACCGAAGGTGGTTTCTACATCAAAGTCGACGAGTAGTCGGGGTTCCCGGGCAGCAACCTAGGATCTATGGAAGGGTCGCTACTTTTGTTATGGCCTCTTAGGCCCTTTGCTAAGTTTGTTGTTTAGAACAACTTGTTTGCTTCCGTTGTTTGATGTAATGATGGGTCTGTGACCCTTGGCTTGTGTGACTGGTTTGTAACTCTCTTAAGAGTTTACCCTATTAATGTATGGTTTGTATGTTCTGTAATGTTATCGATCTTTCCCTGCGCGTTTCGGAATTTAGGTTAGGCTTATAACAGATGAGGATCTGGTATTTAACTAGCCCTGATCCCGGGTCGTGACAGATTTTGGTATCAGAGCCGGACTGCCTGTAGGAAACCCTTCTAGCTGGTCGATGTTGAGTCTGGAGTTTGAGAAAACTATTTGAAATCTAAAAACTATTTGCAAAACTCTGAATAGGACTCTTTTTACTCCTTACCCAAGGTTGTTCTATTGCTGAGTTATCTTACCTTGTTTGCCTTGCAAAGTTTTCACTTCTCGTCTATCATTTCAAACTCTTAGGATACATGGGTTTGGGTTGTTTTTCCCTAAGTACTCCGTACTTGGTTGCAAGATTCAGAGTTTCCAAGATACATCTGTGCAACCGACGCATCGTTCTTCAACTTTGCTAAGGATGCCCATAATCTCGCTCCCAATTCTTCTATGACTTGATGGTATCATATCATGCTTGCAGTCCATTGTTATGGTTTGTATCTAAGTTGGTAGCGTATACGTTTTGTATGCTTGTCCTACGGCCATACTTAATGCATTGATATAGTTCTCATCCACATGTTCACTTCTACCATGATCCTTTGATATGGTTTAGCCATCCTTTGTTGTGGCCTTCTGGTGAATCCATTCTCATGGTTTCTGTTTTCTCCTCAGGATGCCGGCTAGTACTCGTGGTTTTGTTGGCTGTCGAGGACACACCTATGCTGACCAGGAACATCCGCCACCTCCCACAATGGCGAGGTTCTCAACAACATCGAGACCAACCGTCTGCGGAATGAACGCCTTCTGGAGCGTGTGGCTCAGAACACTGAACGTCGTCCTGACGACTGTGTCACACTTGGAGATTTCATCCTCTCTTTTCCTCCAATCTTCACCCACTCCAGGGAGCCCCTTGAAGCTGATGATTGGCTCCGCACCATAGAGCGCAAGTTCAGTGCTCTTCGTGTCCGTCCCGCTGACCGTGTCAACTTCGCCACCTATCAACTGGAAGGTGAGGCTGGTGTTTGGTGGGAAGGTTTTCAGAATCTGCAAGCTCAGGGACATGTCGTTACCTGGGAGGAGTTTGTTGCAGCATTTCGTGCCTCATATATCCCTAAGCCTGTCATGGATCTCAAAAGGAGGGAGTTTCTGGATCTGACTCAGGGGCGCAAGGATATTGAAACCTATGAGCGTGAGTTTACTCGCCTGGCTCGTTATGCAACCAGGGATGTGACCAATGATGAAGATAAGCAAGAGTTGTTCCGTAAGGGACTCAACCCTGCACTTCACTATGAGTTGCTGCCTTTCAAGTTCCAGTCTTTCCAGGATCTGCATAATCAGGCTCTTACCTTAGAGCATGGAAGGAAGGATATGGAAGTATCTCAGAAGCGTGAAGAAGGAAATTCTCGTGCTTCTTTCTCTGGTAAGAAGAAGCGTCGTGTCTTTGTTCCATACAGTGTTGTGCCTCGTGCTCCTTATGCACCCAAATCTTCTGGCAATAATTCTCGTCAGCCATAGTCAAATACTGTTGGAGCAAATTCTCGTCCTCCTGCTGGTTCTCACACTGGGGTTACCTGCTATTCCTGTGGTCAGCCTGGTCACTACTCAAGGGAGTGTTCTCAAAGGGCTGCCGGACGCAATGATCAGCAGGCAAAGAATGTTGGAGATATGCCCTAGAGGCAATAATAAATGTAGTTATTATTATATCTTTGTGTTTATGATAAATGATTACATTCATGCTATAACAATATTAACAAGGAAACATTAATACTTGTGTGATTTGTAACCTGAATTAGAGTCCCTAGTAAAGCCTCTTCATAATACTAGCTTGTTGGTTAATAGATGATTGTGGTTTCCCTATCATGAACATTGAGATGTTATTAACAGCAAGATCATATCATTAGGAGAATGGTATGATGGACATACTCCTATAGATAAGCGTAGCATAAAGATCAAGTCATTTTAATAGTTTAATTGCTATATGCTTTCTGATACATAGTAACCTAATTCCTTCGACCATGAGATCATGCTTATCACCATCACCGGAAGGATGCTTTGATGACGTCAAACACCACACCGTAACTGGGTGGCTATAAAGGTGGCATTGAGTGTTCGGAAAGTATGGGTTGAGACACATGGATCAAGAGTGGGATTTGTCCATCCATATGACGGATAGATATACTCTGGGCCCTCTCGGTGGAATGTCATCCAATTAGCTTACAAGCATGTGACTGGATCACAAGGGATCACATACCACGGGAACGAGAAAAGAGTACTTATCGGTAACGAGGTTGAACTAGGTATGCAGAGATACCGACGATCAAAACCTCGGATAAGTAAACTATCGTGAGACAAAGGTAAATTGGTATCGTATGTAAGTGGTTCATTCGATCGCAAAGTAATCGTATAAATATGTGGGAGCCATATGAATGTCCAGATTCCTCTATTGGTTATTGTTCGGAGAAGCGTCTTGATCATGTCCGCATAATTCACGAACCGTAGGGAGACACACTTAAGGATTCGATGTTGTTGAGTAGTTATGGAATGATGAGTAAGAGACCGAATGTTATTCGAAGTCTCGGATGGGATCCGGGATATCACGAGGAGATCTGGAATGGTTCGGAGAATAAGATTCATATAAGGAAAGTCCTGTTTCGGAGTTGGGGAATGATTCCGGTGTTTTCATTGGGAATGTTCTAGAAGGGTCCGGAAGGTCCGGCACTCCGGAGGGGAAGGGTACATGAATGTGTCATGACAATGTGGAATGGTTGCATCATGTACTAGGTATGATGGCTGAGCAAAATAAAGGGATAAATCAAATCCTAGTTTGAAAAGTCAAACGCCAATTTGAAAAGTCAAACGGCAGTTTTGCTTGGTGGAGGGAGAGTAGGAAACCTACTTGGGGAGGAGTTCCTCTCCCTCCACCCGCCGGCCAAGGAGGCCGACTTGGGGGAGGACTCCCTCCCCTTGGCCGGCGCCCTCCCACCTATAAAAGAAGGGGAAGGGGTGCCCCCTCTTCCCTACACCTCTCTCCACCAAAACCCTAGCCCTAGCCGCCGGCCACCACAAGTCGTCGCCGCCCTAGGGTTTGCCCTAGCCGCCGAGTTGGGGCTCTCCCCAAGCCCTAGCCGCCAGCCTAGCCTCCTCCCTTGGTGCCTCTAAACCCTAGATCACCAAGGCCTCTCTCATAGTCCACCATACTCGCTCCGGCTTAAGGCAAAGCCCTGCGAGATCTCCCCTCTACTTCCGGTACCACGCCGTTGTGCTGCCAGAATCGCGAGGAGAGTGCTACAACCTCCACTGCCTGCTGGAACAAGGGAGAGGAAGGTCTTCATCGAGTACCGAACGTGTGACCGACTGCGGGAGCGCTGCCGGAACGCAGCGCCGGAAGGATCGTCTACGCGATCTTGAGATCGGCAAGAGTACAACTACATCACCCACGAGAATCCGCTTTCATTAACCACTTTGGAATCTTTGAGGGTGAGTTCCTCCATCGTCTCGTTGCTACAATCTAGTAGATAGATCTTGGCTTGTTTGTTTGCATGCGATAGAATTTTTATGTTTTCCATGCTACGAACCCCTACAGTGGTATCAGAGTCGTGTCTATATGTAGATCTGTTGCACGAGTAGAACACAATGGTCATTGTGGGCGGTGGTTCTTTTATTATGAATTGCTTCTTGTGTACTTTGCATCTTGCGGTATGATGGAATGAAGCGACCCGGGCTAACCTGAGACTTGCTCCACGCTCAACATGCAACTTGTATTGCATAAGTGGCTTTGCGGGTGTCTGTCTCTCCCATTATAGTATAGATCCAATTTACAACGGGCACTTGATAGTTCAAGCATCAACGTTGTGGTTCTTTTTCGTAAGTTAGAGCGACACTTATTGAAAGACCCAAACCACATAAAATATGCAAAGAAAATTAGAGGCGTCTAACTTTGTTTTGCAGGGGTGTGCTGTGATGTGATATGGCCATGATTGTGATTATATTTGATGTATGCAATGTTCCTTATTGTAAGTTGGCAACCAGCAGGAGCCATATGGTTGTCTTTAAATTCTGTTAAGAACCGTGTGTCTATTCAAAGTAGTTGTAATAGTTGAAGCTGGTGGACGACAACCATGGAGCGACGTCATTGACCTTGATGCAATGCCGGTGATGATGGAGATCATGTTCTGTCACATCCCAAGATTTTCCAAATCTTGTAATGTGAAAAATAAATAAATAAAAGAAAAGTTTGTTGATTTTTAGGGCCAGAAGAAACTTTTGAATCCAATTGGAAATCTTCAAACCTATTTTGAACAAATAAATCCTAAAGGGATTAAAAAGATAAATATTTAATAAAGGAAAAATAAAAATATTTTATTACTACTTTGAAATCTTTTTATAAAAGGATTTGGTTTTTAAGAAGAAAAGGTCGTTTTATAAATAAAGATTATTTTATAAAGACAAATTAAACCTTGGCCAAGATTTTGAAACAAAAGGTTTTGCTTTGATTAAAAGAGTAAAGGTTTGTTTAAATAAAATAATAAGGATTTGATATCCAAATTTTATTTAAATAAAAGCTTTTCCCATTTTAATTAAACACTAAAACTTATTTTAAATAAGTTTTCCAAGTAATTTATTTTCTCAAATAAAACCTACTGAATGGTTTTGGTACTATTTTAGATTTCAAAATAAAGATTTAAATAAAACCAATCTTATTTGATTTAATAACTAAGGCCCATTTTATTTATTTATTAATGGACCCTAAAGTAAAAATGTTATTTTGCTTTAAACAAGATTTACAAGTATCTTTTATTTTCAAGTAAAACCTACTGTTTTGGTTTTGAAAATATTTGGTTTTCAAATGGAGTTTTATTAAATAAATCAAACCCTATTTGATTAAATAAGTAAAGGTCCATTTTATTTAATTAATGAATGGATCCTAAAAAGAATAAAAATATTATTTTATTTTGGGATTTGGTTTATGTTGATAAACATAACCAAAAACTCATTACAAGTGTGGTGGTTGTTTGAATTGTTTGAATGTTTGAATAGTTGATTGAAATTCAAAACAGAATTAGAATTGGAAAAAGAAAAAGGTTTTAGACAGAAAAAATAGAACAAGGACCCAGCCCAACAAATTGGCCCAACAAGACCCAGTCCAGCCCACCATCCCCTCTGCCGAAACGTTTTCCTTACCGCAAAACAAACCCGCGCAGTGAATGACAACTGGAGCCCACCTGAAACTTTCCTCTCTCGCTGACGCCAGGCCCCACCTGCCAACTCAGCTCATTGTCTCCACCGCGTCGACCGTTCCTCGCCGTTTACTGCCGTGTTAATTCCCTTGAATTCGCGTTGAAGGATGGATTAAACCCGCCATTGACCATGCCTGATTAAACGCCACTGACTCCTCTCTCTTTCCCCTCTGTCGCCCCTCCTCGACACGCCCCCAGGCTGTCAAATTTTGCTCAACCACCCCCTGTCTCCGACGAACAACCGCGATGATTCCGGCGAGCCCAGCCACCGCCTGGCCCCCTTGACCACCCGAGCGTGATCCCCATCTCCCTACGCATCTCCCAGCACCAACCACTCGTCCGCGCGTGCTCTAGAATGCCGACAACAAACACGACAGAGTGCCGCCGTCTTCTGTCGTTCTCCGACGACGTCTCCCCGGTAAACCCGACCACCCCTCTCTTCCCCGTGGACACGTTAATGATCGCCATGCTCTTGCGAACCTAACAGTGTCTCCCGTTTGTCCTAGGGTGCCCCCTATCCTCGCCCTCGACGACCTCCTGAACCGCCCGAAGCCTAGCTCATCTCCTACGAGCCATTAAGGACAGTCCCGTGCGCCCCTCCGCCAGCCAGTGCCACCTTGAGCTTCCCCAATCTTCGGCGAACGAGGTGAGCTTACTCCCTCCCTTTCTCGCTTCCTGCTTCGCCAGCGCCGCCGCCATCTGACCGTGCGCCGCCACCAGCCGCCGTCAGCGCCGCCCGAGTAAGGTCAATCAGTTTGACACCGTTAGATTTTAATCATGTGGTTGTAATTAGAATAGAGCGAAGCGGTAAGAGCACGCCTAAGCCACGCGATATCAATTAGATCCAACGGCCTGCGTCGCCTGATCCGCACGAACCATTTTCGACAAATCAGAACGCGCCCGTGTCACTGGATGATTTAGAATAGAATTTGAAATCAGATTTAGATGCCATTTTGAAACCCTTGTAACTTTCAAACCATCCAAATTTTACAAATTTTATATCAATGGAATCAGTGAGACAAGCCCTAGCCAACCATGCCTTTTGTTTAGTAAAAAGCTTCTGGAAAAATGGTTGTTTTTACAGAAACATTTGTATGCTTGTTAAGGATGTAAAAATTGTGTAAAAATGAATTTGGGGTTAAAATCTTGTGAAATTGGATTAATTTGAACCTACTGACCATAGGAAACACTTTGTGGTTTCCAAAATGTATTTGGTGAAAGAAAAGAATGATTCTTTGATTTAAAACCATTTCTAGTCAAATAGAAATGTAGTTTATTTATTAAAAATAATTTTGGAAGAAAACTTTTGGGAATTGTTTTGTTTTAAACTCTCTGACCCAAACACCAAGTTTTATGAGTTTAAAATGAATTTGGTGAACCTTAGAGATTAATGCCTTAGTAAAAATATTTCTGCACCACATAAAATGATACTTTGTTTTGAAAATGGTTTAGGAAGTGAAACTTCTTGCAAATGACTTTGCCACTTTACAAAATGACCATTAGGTGTTTTCAAATGATTATGAACCATTAGGAACCATTTTTTTCAAACAAAACAAAGTTTGGCATGCTTGCATGCATTATCTTAGTTCTATGATTTTATGTGTTGTTTTGCTTGATTGGTAGATTGAGATTGTGCCTTGCTTGATTGATTTGTAGTGACTTGAAGAGTGTGATTGTAGCAAGGACAAGGAGTGAACCTATACTCTACCAAAAAGGCAAGTGATGCTTCATACGTTTTGCCCCATTAGTTTCACTATGCATTAGTGATTTCTCTAAGTAAAACTTGCATGGATTTTATTTTGCTAAGTATAAACCTTGCTATAGGAAACCTAGTAGATGGAACCTTAGTAGAAAATTCCTAAGTTAAGATTCCTACTACTATCAAGCTTAGCCTAGCTAATAGAAAACATGGGTGGACTATATATTCACACTATGGAAAAATTCCTAAGTCTGAGGACTAGTGTTTTGTTTAATAAAACAACTAAGTTAATGAATCACCTGGGTGGAATGGTAATTGCTTGGTGGATTTTGGTTGAGTGGTTCACAAGGCCCATGTCTATGGTTTACCTTGTGTATCTCACTTGTGGATGGCCACCCAGGAACAAAGAGATTTGAGATGTCAAATGTTGAGAAGCTTCAAGTGCAGCCACTTGGCATTATGGGCTCTGCCTAGATCATATAGGTTGCAAGAACTTAGCCATATGGACAGAGGGTGGTAGTTTTTGTTAGGTTGGAGCGCGTCCATTTTGGTCTAAGGGAAGGCTTCTAAAAGATCTTGTCTTGGGAAACCAAGTCTTGTGGGGAAAGTGCACTACCTCTGCAGAGTGTAAAATCTAAGTACTTAGCCATGTCCCTGGTAAAGGACAATTTGAGCATCAAGACATGGAAGAAATCAAGAATCTCATCATTCCAATTTCTAAGATAAAAACTTGTGGTTGAACAAGGGATTTTGAAATCTTCAATCTTTGATTGAGAGTTGTCTTGGAAAAGATTTTGTCAAAACAAAAACTTAGTGTTTTCAAATGTTAAGGAAAAATATATTTTGAGCAATGCAAGCCTCAACTCCACCTAGCCAAATGCATATAGATGATAGACTCCACTATACTACCATAGTATCACTTGCCAATACAATTCAAATGTATTGACCCTTGTGGCTGTAACTTGTATGTTGCGGGTTTGATTGATTTAGTGAAGTGTGTTGATTAGATTACAAAGTCTACAACCAACATTTTCCTGTGGCACTTTGAAGATGAAGGACCCCATGCTTATAGTTATTCTGCTGAAATGTAATGTAATAGCCAAATGAGCTATGTAAGATGTAATAAAATTATGTTATTCCTGGTTATAAAGTTGTATTATGACCTCTGTTTCTTGATATTACATCTTAACTGTGGATGCTAGCTATTGATCCAGGGACTAGCATTGTAAACACAGGGAACACCACCTTATGTTAATAAAGGTTGGGACACTCCCTTTACAGATGGTATCAGAGCATTGTGTTGCCTGTAGGATTTGTAAACCTAGGATTGGACAAAACCCTTAGAAAAATAGGAGTTGTATTTGTTCCAAAACTTATTTACAAAACAAACTTGTAAACCCTTTCCTCAACCATTTTGGTTTCAATTCTACATCTCTTCTACTTCAACCTGATGGAAAAACCTACCCCATGGCCCAAGACTTCACCATGTGCAAAGGACTTCTCCAACACTTTCAACTCTAATGACTTCAACATCTTCATCATGTTCACCAAGGACTTCCAACTTGGATATCACTAAGGACTACATGTGAGACAAGGAAATCTTGCTCAAGATTTAGAGACTGAGGGAATGCAAAAGTTAGAAGGAGAACACATCACTTGAAGTCTAGTGACCAAGGAGTTTTTCCCAAGGAAACCATGATCTCATGTAGAAATAAGAATCAACCAAGAAGGAAGGAAAGATCACAAGTGAACCATATAGATGGACCACCATATATAGTTAAGTTAAACACACCAACTTATGTGGTGTAACAAAAATATTTTGTTGCCTAAAAATGTGATAGAACTTTGTTGTTTGAGTGAAATGTTTGTTTGTGATTGCTTGCACATTGCTTGAGTGAATTGTGATGTGTGTGAATAGAATTATCCCCTTAGAAATATTTTTGCCTATTCTAATCCCAATCCAACCCAAACAGATGACTTCTCCAAGAAACATCAACATAAAGGTTGATGACAACAACAACAACCAAGAGGACAACATGAGAGAACTTATAGCAACCCAAAATCAGTTGAGCCAAGAGACAACTCAGCTTTTAGCCAACAACAATGGACTAGACCCAGCCATACAAAGGATTTTGAAACTTCAATCCCAATTGCTACAAGGATTGGTTACTCAAATGATCAACATGGGAGAAAACTTTTCCCAAAGAGCTAATGACAACAAGAATGACAAGGATGTTATTTTAGAAGGAACCAAGGCTTGCAATGCTTGTGGATACAAGGAGCATACATCCAAGGAACATGAAGATCAATGCCCCAAGAAGAGAGAAAGATCTCCCACCTATGCAGAACATGAACTAGAAGAACTCCTAGCTTTGGAGAGACCCAAAAAGAAGAAGAAGAAGAAGAAGAAGAAGAAATGCCCCAACCCTAACAAGGAGGATGTTACTCAAGTGCAATGTTACAATTGCAAAGAGATGGGACACTATGCCAATGAATGCCCAGAAAAGAAGAAGAACCAAAGAAACAAACAAGAGACAATGATACCAAAGGAAAAGAAAGATATCAGCCAAGTGATGTGTTTCAAATGCAAGGAACTAGGCCACTATGTAAACAATTGTCCAGAAAAGATGAAGAACAAGTTAAACAAGCCTATGAAGGATCTCAACCTTGGCCCATGAGTCAATTGTGGAAACAAAGGACAATATGCAGATGTTTGCCTAGAGAAGATTTCCCCAGGATCCCAAGCAAGCCAAGATGTAATTTAGTTTGAAAATTTTTAAGGGTGGTAGTACCCTAGATGCTTTGAGCCAACTTGTAACCCTAGCCTCCCCAAATCTCGGAACGAGATTTATTTTAAGGGTGGTAGCCTGTCACATCCCAAGATTTTCCAAATCTTGTAATGTGAAAAATAAATAAATAAAAGAAAACTTTGTTGATTTTTAGGGCCAGAAGAAACTTTTGAATCCAATTGGGAATCTTCAAACCTGTTTTGAACAAATAAATCCTAAAGGGATTAAAAAGATAAATATTTAATAAAGGAAAAATAAAAATATTTTATTACTACTTTGAAATCTTTTTATAAAAGGATTTGGTTTTTAAGAAGAAAAGGTAAGTTTATAAATAAAGATTATTTTATAAAGCCAAATTAAACCTTGGCCAAGATTTTGAAACAAAAGGTTTTTCTTTGATTAAAAGAGTAAAAGTTTGTTTAAATAAAATAATAAGGATTTGATATCCAAATTTTATTTAAATAAAAGCTTTTCCCATTTTAATTAAACACTAAAACTTATTTTAAATATGTTTTCCAGGTAATTTATTTTCTCAAATAAAACCTACTGAATGGTTTTGGTACTATTTTATATTTCAAAATAAAGATTTAAATAAAACCAATCTTATTTGATTTAATAACTAAGGCCCATTTTATTTATTTATTAATGGACCCTAAAGTAAAAATGTTATTTTGCTTTAAACAAGATTTCCAAGTATCTTTTATTTTCAAGTAAAACCTACTGTTTTGGTTTTGAAAATATTTGGTTTTCAAATGGAGTTTTATTAAATAAATCAAACCCTATTTCATTAAATAACTAAAGGTCCATTTTATTTAATTAATGAATGGATCCTAAAAAGAATAAAAATATTATTTTATTTTGGGATTTGGTTTATGTTGATAAACAGAACCAAAAACTCATTACAAGTGTGGTGGTTGTTTGAATTGTTTGAATGTTTGAATAGTTGATTGAAATTCAAAACAGAATTAGAATTGGAAAAAGAAAAAGGTTTTAGACAGAAAAAAATAGAACAAGGACCCAGCCCAACAAATTGGCCCAACAAGACCCAGTATAGCCCACCATCCCCTCTACCGAAACGTTTTCCTTATCGCAAAACAAACCCGCTCAGTGAATGACAACTGGAGCCCACCTGAAACTTTCCTCTCTCGCTGACGCCAGGCCCCACCTGCCAACTCAACTCATCGACTCCACCGCGTCGACCGTTCCTTACCGTTTACTGTCGTGTTAATTCCCTTGAATTCGCGTTGAAGGATGGATTAAACCCGCCATTGACCATGCCTGATTAAACGCCAGTGACTCCTCTCTCTTTCCCCTCTGTCGCCCCTCCTCGACACGCCCCAGGCTGTCAAATTTTGCTCAACCACCCCTATCTCCGATGAACAACCGCGACGATTCCGGCGAGCCCAGCCACCGCCTGGCCCCCTCGACCACCCGAGCGTGATCCCCATCTCCCTACGCATCTCCCAGCACCAACCACTCGTCCGCGCGTGCTCTAGAACGCCGACAACAAACACGACAGAGCGCCGCCGTCTTCTGCCGTTCTCCGACGACGTCTCCCCGGTAAACCCGACCACCCCTCTCTTTCCCGTGGACACGTTAATGATCGCCATGGTCCTGCGAACCTAACAGTGTCTCCCGTTTGTCCTAGGGTGCCCCCTATCCTCGCCCTCGACGACCTCCTGAACCGCCCGAAGCCCAGCTCATCTCCGACGAGCCATTAAGGACAGTCCCGTGCGCCCCTCCGCCAGCCAGTGCCACCTTGAGCTTCCCCAAGCTTCGGCGAACGAGGTGAGCTTACTCCCTCCCTTTCTCGCTTCCTGCTTCGCCAACGCCGCCGCCATCTGACCGTGCTTCGCCACCAGCCGCCGTCAGCGCCGCCCGAGTAAGGTCAATCAGTTTGACACCGTTAGATTTTAATCATGTGGTTGTAATTAGAATAGAGCGAAGCGGTAAGAGCACGCCTGAGCCACGCGATATCAATTAGATCCAACGGCCTGCGTCGCCTGATTCGCACGAACCGTTTTCGACAAATCAGAACGCGCCGCGTGTCACTGGATGATTTAGAATAGAATTTGAAATCAGATTTAGATGCCATTTTGAAACCCTTGTAACTTTCAAACCACACGTCCAAATTTTACAAATTTTATATCAATGGAATCAGTGAGACAAGCCCTAGCCAACCATGCCTTTTGTTTAGTAAAAAACTTCTGGAAAAATGTTTGTTTTTACAGAAACATTTGTATGCTTGTTAAGGATGTAAAAATTGTGTAAAAATGAATTTGGGGTTAAAATCTTGTGCAATTGGATTGGTTTGAACCTACTGACCATAGGAAACACTTTGTGGTTTCAAAAATGTATTTGGTGAAGGAAAAGAATGATTCTTTGATTTAAAACCATTTCTAGTCAAATAGAAATGTAGTTTATTTATTAAAAATAATTTTGGAAGAAAACTTGTGGGAATTGTTTTGTTTTAAACTCTCTGATCCAAACACCAAGTTTTATGAGTTTAAAATGAATTTTGTGAACCTTAGAGATTAATGCCTTAGTAAAAATATTTCTGCACCACATAAAATGATACTTTGTTTTGAAAATGGTTTAGGAAGTGAAACTTCTTGCAAATGACTTTGCCACTTTACAAAATGACCATTAGGTGTTTTCAAATGATTATGAACCATTAGGAACCATTTTTTTCAAACAAAACAAAGTTTGGCATGCTTGCATGCATTATCTTAGTTCTATGATTTTATGTGTTGTTTTGCTTGATTGGTAGATTGAGATTGTGCCTTGCTTGATTGATTTGTAGTGACTTGAAGAGTGTGATTGTAGCAAGGACAAGGAGTGAACCTATACTCTACCAAAAAGGCAAGTGATGCTTCATACGTTTTGCCCCATTAGTTTCACTATGCATTAGTGATTTCTCTAAGTAAAACTTGCATGGATTTTATTTTGCTAAGTATAAACCTTGCTATAGGAAACCTAGTAGATGGAACCTTAGTAGAAAATTCCTAAGTTAAGATTCCTACTACTATCAAGCTTAGCCTAGCTAATAGAAAACATGGGTGGACTATATATTCACACTATGGAAAAATTCCTAAGTCTGAGGACTAGTGTTTTGTTTAATAAAACAACTAAGTTAATGAATCACCTGGGTGGAATGGTAATTGCTTGGTGGATTTTGGTTGAGTGGTTCACAAGGCCCATGTCTATGGTTTACCTTGTGTATCTCACTTGTGGATGGCCACCCAGGAACAAAGAGATTTGAGATGTCAAATGTTGAGAAGCTTCAAGTGCAGCCACTTGGCATTATGGGCTCTGCCTAGATCATATAGGTTGCAAGAACTTAGCCATATGGACAGAGGGTGGTAGTTTTTGTTAGGTTGGAGCGCGTCCATTTTGGTATAATGGAAGGCTTCTGAAAGATCTTGTCTTGGGAAACCAAGTCTTGTGGGGAAAGTGCACTACCTCTGCAGAGTAAGAAAGTTACCGCACCGGCGAAGAAGACCAGGACTGGACCTAAGCCTGATACTGAGTGCTTTTACTACAAGGGAGAAGGTCACTGGAAGCGGAATTGCCCAAAGTACTTGGCGGATTTGAAGAACGGCAACATCAAGAAGAAAGGTATATCCGATATACATGTTATTGATGTGTATCTCACTAGTACTCGTAGTAGTGCCTGGGTATTTGATACTGGTTCAGTTGCTCATATTTGTAACTCGAAACAGGTGTTATAGAATAAACGGAAGCTAGCGAAGAACGAGGTGACGATGCGCGTTGGAAATGGATCAAAGGTTGATGTGATCGCGGTCGGCACGCTACCTCTTCATCTACCATCCGGATTAGTTTTATACTTAAATAATTGTTATTTGGTGCCTGCGTTGAGCGTGAACATTATATAGGGATCTTGTTTATTGTGAGACGGTTACTTGTTTAAGTCCGAGAATAATGGTTGTTCAATTTATATGAGTAATATGTTTTATGCACATGCACCTTTGATAGATGGTCTATTCTTATTGAATCTCAATTGTAGTAATACACACATAAATAACATTGAGGCTAAACGTTTGAAATTGAGCGATAACTCGACCTATATGTGGCACTGTCGTCTTGGTCATATCGGAGTGAAGCGTATGAAGAAACTCCATTCCGATGGACTTCTTGAATCACTTGATTTCAAATCACTTGAAAGATGCGAAGCATGTCTGATGGGTAAAATGACTAAGACTCCATTTTCTGGTATGATGGAGCGAGCTACATACTTATTGGAAATCATACATACCGATGTGTGTGGACTAATGAGTGTAGCATCGCGCGGTGGTTATCGTTATGTTCTTACCTTCATGGATGACTTGAGTAGATATGGGTATATCTATTTCATGAAACATAAGTCCGAAACTTTCGAGAAGTTTAAGGAATTTCAAAGTGAGGTAGAGAATCAACGTAACAAGAAGATTAAATTTCTACGTTCTAATCGTGGAGGTGAATATCTAAGTTACGAGTTTGGCGAGCATTTGAAGAAATGCGGAATACTTTCACAATTGACACCACCGGCAACACCACAGCGTAATGGTGTGTCCAAACGTCGTAATCGAACTCTCTTAGATATGGTTCGTTCTATGATGTCATTTACAGATTTACCGCTATCGTTTTGGGGTTATACATTAGAAACAACCGCATTCACTATAAATAGGGCACCATCTAAATCCGTTGAAACGACACCGTATGAATTATGGTTTGGGAAGAAACCTAAATTGTCGTTCCTTAAAGTTTGGGGTTGCGAAGCCTATGTAAATAAGTTACAGCCGGACAAGCTTGAACCCAAAGCGGAAAAATGTGTCTTCATAGGATACCCGAAGGAAACTATTGGGTATACCTTCTATCATAGATCTGAAGGAAAAATCTTCGTTGCCAAGAATGGATCCTTTCTAGTGAAAGAATTTCTCTCGAAAGAAGTGACTGGAAGGAAAGTAGAACTCGACGAGCTTGTCGAACCTTCTCTCGAACTTGCGAGTAGCGCATCACCGGAAGAAGTTCATGTGGTGCCTGCACCAATAAGAGAGGAAGCTAATGATGATGATCATGAAACTTCGGTTGAAGTTGCTACAGAACCTCGCAGGTCAACGAGAACTCGTACCACTCCTGATTGGTATGATCCCGTTATGAGTGTCATGTTGGTGGACAACACCGATGACCCTGCGGCATATGAGGAAGCGATGATGAGCCCAGATTCCAATAAATGGCAAGAAGCCACGAAATCCGAGATTGGATTCATGTACGAAAACCAAGTATGGACTTTGGTGGACTTACCGGATGGCCGGAAGGCTATCGAGAACAAATGGATTTTCAAGAAGAAAACAGATGTTGATGGTAATGTTACTGTCTATAAAGCTCGACTTGTCGCAAAAGGGTTTCGACAAATTCAAGGTGTTGACTACGATGAGACTTTCTCACCAGTAGCAAAGCTAAAGTCTGTGAGGATTATGTTAGCAATCGCTGCATATTATGATTATGAGATATGGCAGATGGATGTCAAAACAACGTTCCTCAATGGATACATTGATGAAGAGTTGTATATGATGCAACCCAAAGGTTTTGTCGATCCTAAAGATGCTAACAAGGTATGCAAACTTCAACGGTCCATATATGGATTGAAGCAAGCATCCCGAAGTTGGAATCAACATTTTGATAAGGTAATAAAAAGTTTTGGTTTTATACAAACTTATGGAGAAGCTTGTATTTACAAGAAAGTGAGTGGGAGCTCTGTAGCATTCTTTATACTGTATGTAGATGACATATTGTTGATTGGGAATGATGTAGACCTTCTTAATAGTGTCAAGGAATATTTGAATAATAGTTTTTCAATGAAAGATCTTGGCGAAGAAGCTTACATATTAGGCATAAAGATTTATAGAGATAAATCGAGACGTCTAATATCATTGTCACAAAGTACATATTTGGACAAAGTTATAAAGAGGTTTGGAATGGAAGATAGCAAGAAAGGGTTCTTGCCCATGTTGCCCAATACGACCTTGAGTATACTCAAAGTCCAGCAACGACAGAAGATAGAGAAAGGATGAGTAAGACTCCCTATGCCTCAGCCATAGGATCTCTAATGTATGCCATGCTATGTACTAGACCCGACATTGCATATGCTGTTAGTTTAGCTAGCAGATATCAAAGTGATCCAGGAGTGGATCATTGGACACCGGTCAAAAACATCCTTAAGTACTTGAGAAGAACTAAGGATATGGTTCTTTCTTATGGAGGTGATGAACAACTCGTTGTTAATGGTTACACCGATGCGAGTTGGAACACCGATCCAGATGATTCTAAATATCAATCTGGATACGTATTTACTTTGAATGGTGCATCAGCTAGCTGGAGGAGTACAAAGCAAAGCGTTGTGGCGAGATCTTCAACTGAATTGGAATACATAGCTGCTTCGGAGGCTTCACAAGAAGCGATATGGATGAAGGAGTTCATTACAGAGCTCGGTGTGGTTCCAAGTGCGCTGGACCCAATGTTTATCTACTGTGATAACATGGGCTCCATAGCCAATGCGCAAGAACCAATGTCACACAAGAAGCTGAAGCACATCAAGCTACATTTTCACGCTATTCAAGAACATGTCCAAGATGGTGACATAAAGATTTGCAAAGTACACACAGATCTGAATGTGGTGGATCCGTTGACTAAACCTCTCCCGAGGGCAAAACATGACCAACACCAAACTGCCATGGGTGTTCGGTATATTACCATGTAATCTAGATTAGTTGACTCTAGTGCAAGTGGGAGACTGTTGGAGATATTCCCTAGAGGCAATAATAAATGTAGTTATTATTATATCTTTGTGTTTATGATAAATGATTACATTCATGCTATAATAGTATTAATAAGGAAACATTAATACTTGTGTGATTTGTAAACTGAATTAGAGTCCCTAGTAAAGCCTCTACATAATACTAGCTTGTTGGTTAATAGATGATTGTGGTTTCCCTATCATGAACATTGAGATGTTATTAACAACAAGATCATATCATTAGGAGAATGGTATGATGGACATACTCCTATAGATAAGCGTAGCATAAAGATCAAGTCATTTTAATAGTTCAATTGCTATATGCTTTCTGATACATAGTAACCTAATTCCTTCGACCATGAGATCATTCTTATCACCATCACCGGAAGGATGCTTTGATGACGTCAAACACCACACCGTAACTGGGTGGCTATAAATGTGGCATTGAGTGTTCGGAAAGTATGGGTTGAGACACATGGATCAAGAGTGGGATTTGTCCATCCATATGACGGATAGATATACTCTGGGCCCTCTCGGTGGAATGTCATCCAATTAGCTTGCAAGCATGTGACTGGATCACAAGGGATCACATACCACGGGAACGAGAAAAGAGTACTTATCGGTAACGAGGTTGAACTAGGTATACAGAGATACCGACGATCAAAACCTCGGATAAGTAAACTATCGTGAGACAAAGGGAAATTGGTATCGTATGTAAGTGGTTCATTCGATCGCAAAGTAATCGTAGAAATATGTGGGAGCCATATGAATTTCCAGATTCCTCTATTGGTTATTGTTCGGAGAAGCGTCTCGATCATGTCCGCATAATTCACGAACCGTAGGGAGACACACTTAAGGATTCGATGCTGTTGAGTAGTTATGGAATGATGAGTAAGAGACCGAATGTTATTCGGAGTCTCGGATGGGATTCGGGATATCACGAGGAGATCCGGAATGGTCCGGAGAATAAGATTCATATAAGGAAAGTCCTATTTCGGAGTTGGGGAATGATTCCGGTGTTTTCATCGGGAATGTTCTAGAAGGGTCCGGAAGGTCCGGCACTCCGGAGGGGAAGGGTACATGAATGTGTCATGACAATGTGGAATTGTTGCATCATGTACTAGGTATCATGGCTGAGCAAAATAAAGGGATAAATCAAATCCTAGTCTGAAAAGTCAAACGCCAATTTGAAAAGTCAAACGGCAGTTTTGCTTGGTGGAGGGAGAGTAGGAAACCTACTTGGGGAGGAGTTCCTCTCCCTCCACCCGCCGGCCAAGGAGGCCAACATGGGGGAGGACTCCCTCCCCTTGGCCGGCGCCCTCCCACCTATAAAAGAAGGGGCAGGGGTGCCCCCTCTTCCCTACACCTCTCTCCACCAAAACCCTAGCCATAGCCGCCGGCCACCACAAGTCGCCGCCGCCCTAGGGTTTACCCTAGCCACTGAGTTGGGGCTCTCCCCAAGCCCTAGCCGCCGGCCTAGCCTCCTCCCTTGGTGCCTCTAAACCCTAGATCGCCAAGGCCTCTCTCATAGTCCACCATACTCGCTCCGGCTTAAGGCAAAGCCCTGCGAGATCTCCCCTCTACTTCCGGTACCACGCCGTCGTGCTGCCGGAATCGCGAGGAGAGTGCTACAACCTTCGCTGCCTGCTGGAACAAGGGAGAGGAAGGTCTTCATCGAGTACCGAACGTGTGACCGACTGCGGGAGCGCTGCCGGAACGTAGCGCCGGAAGGATCGTCTACGCGATCTTGAGATCGGCAAGAGTACGAATACATCACCCACGAGAATCCGCTTTCGTTAACCACTTTGGAATCTTCGAGGGTGAGTTCCTCCATCGTCTCGTTGCTACAATCTAGTAGATAGATCTTGGATTGTTTGTTTGCATGCGGTAGAAATTTTTGTTTTCCATGCTACGAACCCCTACAAAGAAGAATGATAAATCTCAAGGTGCTGGTCGTGGTCGCCTGACCCATGTCACTGTTGAGGAAGCTCAGGAAGATCCACGCGTCATTCTGGGTACGCTCTGTGTCAATTCAATTCTGGCAACAGTTTTGTTTGATTCTGGAGCATCGCATATATTCATATCATAAGAGTTTGCATGGGAGCATGGTATACCTTTTGAAGCAATGTCTTCCCCTATAGATATTAGTACTCCTGGGTCTCGTTGGCAGACCATCTGGGTTACTCATGGGGTTGAGATAGATATAGCATATCAGAAGTTTCCCACTTCTCTCATTGCACTCAAGTCAACTGACATAGATGTCATTCTGGGCATGGACTGGTTAACCAAGTATCACGCCGTTATTGACTGTGCACTTAGAACAGTTTCTGTGACCTCTCCAGCTGGCATAACTTTCAAGTACTGGACTGATGGTTCAAAGTCTCCGTCAGCAGTTCTTAAACCTTTCTCGGAGTTGTATGCCATGGATGTCCTACCCACTCTCGAGGTCCAAGCTGTCCATGTAGTCTGTGATTTCCCGGATGTTTTTCCTGAAGAGTTGCCTGGCATGCCACCTGATCGAAGTGTGGAGTTTGTCATTGAGCTAGTTCCTGGAACTTCTCCTATCTCCAAAAGACCTTATCGCATGCCTCCCCATGAGTTGGTTGAGTTGAAGAAGCAACTTGAAGAGTTAGAGGGTCTAGGATACATCCAACCTAGCACATCCTCTTGGGGTTGACCTACCATCTTTATCAAGAAGCAGGATACAAATATTCCAAGATTGGTGGTTGATTACCGTCCACTCAACGCGGTGACAATCAAGAATAAGTACCCACTTCCCTGAATAAATGATCTCTTTGATCAATTAAGTGGTGCCACTGTCTTCTCCAAAATGGACTTAAGATTAGGGTATCATCAAATCAAAATCAGAAAGGAGGATATCCCAAAGACAGCATTCACAACTCATTATGGTCTTTACGAGTATATAGTGATGTCCTTCGGGTTAACCTGTAGAGTTCCCAATCTTAGATAAGATTGATCCCTCCTGTGTTTACAATGCTAGTCCCTGGATCAATAGCTAGCATCCACAGTTTAGATGTAATATCAAGAAACAAGGGTCATAATATAACTTTATAACCAGGAATAACATAATTTTATTACATCAAACATAGCTCATTAGGCTATTACATTACATTGCAGCAGAATAAATATAGTCATGGGTCCTTCATCTTCAAAGTGCCACAGGCAGATGTTGGTTGTAGACTTTGTAGTCCTAGTCAATCAAACAATCTTCATTTAAAAAAAAACAATCAACCTGCAACATTACAAGTTACAGCCACAAGGGTCAATACATTTTGAATTGTATTGGCAAGCTTCACTTTTATGTATTATAAGAGTGGATCCTATCATTATATGCATATTTGGCTAAGTAGAGTTTAAGGCTTTTTTTGCATAAAGCATTGTTTTATCCTATCTTTTCAAAAAAGGGTTTTAAAGTCCTTTGTCAAATTTCTTTTCCATGTTCCTTGAACCCCTTGGTAGAAACACAAGTGTTCAAATCCTTGTCAAAATCTCTTGAGCACCTTGGTAACTCCAAGTGCAACAAGTTTTATCAAAACTCATGAGTTCCTTGGTAACCCCAAGTACATCATGCTCTTGAGCACCTTGGGTAACCCCAAGTGCAACAAGCTTAGCAAAATCTCTTTGAATTCCTTGGTAGACACACAAGGGCATCAAGTTTCTATATTAGAAGTTGGAATGTCGAGATCTCCCATAGTTCAAACTTTAGTTGCTCAGTATTGTCCATAACCGGGGACACGGCTAAGTACTTAGATTTTGTTATCTTCTGCAGAAGGAGTACACTTTACCCACATGTCACAATCCCATCCTTTTACCACCAGTGGCCTACTGGATTAGTGCTCACCAAGATGGAGTACTGGCAGATTGAGAATGTGACGAAGTCTTTCCAAAAGGTCCTCCCATACATCATTGCTAGCTTTGTCTTCAGCCCCCATGAAGCATTCCAGATCCCCATGTCCAGTAACTAAAGACAATGTATGGGTCTTCCTAATGTAATAGACTAAGCCAGAGCCATAATAGCATGTGGTTGCACACGAAAGCCACAATTGGAGAAGCATGTTTGATCTCTAAGTTTCCTAGGTGGTTTCTTTTTGGAGCCCAACACAAAGTGACTACCATAGACATGGTTCCCTTTTGTTGCCACCTTCTCCAAAACTTAAAGTGTCCACCACCTAGGTGGTTCATTGAGTCCTTGTTTTATTATGTAAAACACAAGTCCTTTTCTCAACCTTTGTAAAATCTCAACATGTATCTCTTTTCAAAACATAGCATATAGCATGGCTAAGCATGTACAACTACAAGATTTTCTCTAAGGAAAGTAAGGGCATCCTATTAGGATTTAGCATAGCATAAGTATAAATCATTTTCATGCATGTTTTCAAATCCACTAAGTATAATGAAAATAGTAGGACTTTAGATGATAGTGTAACTTGCCTTTTGGTAGGGAATGGGGTTTACTTCCTTGATCTTGCTAGTCTCACACTTTGCTAATTTCACTACAAGTCAATCGAGCAAAACACAAAATCAACTAATATTCCAAACCAAGGTTAAACAGACAATTTCACACACACATAGCAATGGAATCTAAGTCATGCAAAGGTGGGTTCTTTTGCAAGGTTGGTCTCTACTAGGTTTATAAACTTTGTAAGGTCCAAATTGGTCATTTGCCAAAATGGCAAAGTCATTTGCAATTGGGTTTTATCTTAAGGCAATTTTAAAATTCATTCATCATTTTATGTGGTGAAAATTATTCTTATCAAAGCAAAACTTTAGGTTTTTCACCAAGTGAGTTGCCCTTGGCAAGGCTTGGTGTTTTGGGTCAGTAAGTTTGGTTCAAAACATTTTCCCAAAGTTTTCCTTGCAAAAACATTTCCATAAATAAACCAATGAGTTTATTTGGTTAGCAAATGGCTAAGTTAAATAATTCAATCTATATTTTACCAAACTCATTTTTTAACATCAAGGGTTGGTTCCTAGGGTCAGTATGGTCACATAATTCCATTTTGCAAAGGTTTTAATCCTAAAATCAATTTTAAACAATTTTTCTACTCTAAACAAGTACACAAATGTTTCTGTAATTTCAAACAAGCTAACAGATACTATTTGTCAAACTAAGGCCATGGTTGGCTAGGGCTTGTTCTCCTGAATCCAACGATATAAAATTTGTAAAATTTGGACGTGTGGATCCAAAGATATAAGGGTTTGAAGTTTGCAAAAGTTCTGTTTTTCAAATCTGTTTTAAATCAAATAGGTGACACGCGGCGTATTCTTACTGGTCGATACCGGTTCGCTGGGATCGCGGCTGTGGGGCGTTGGATCTAGTTAGATCGAGTGGCCCAGAGGACATACCCCTTCGACGATAAGTGATCTAATCGTGGCCGCTAAATCTGGATCGAACGGTACTGGCGACTCTAACCTAAAGTGGGCGGCGCTGTCGGCGACACTCTGGCGGCAGCGCTCCGGTGGGGTGGTCGCCGGTGATTCAGGATGCAAGGAAGAAGAGGAGAAGGCTCACCGAGATCGCAGGGTCGTGGTGACGCTCGTCGTGCTGTTGGCTTGACAAGGGGAGCTCGGGTACTGCGGCAATTGCTCGCCGGAGTGGAGGTCGGCATCGGGTGGTTCTGTCCGCGGTCGAGGGCGACGCTGTGGATCATCCCGAAGCAAAACAACTATGCGGTTAGATGCAGAAAGATGTGGCGAGTGCGGGAGTGTGAACGAGGAGGCGCGGGGTGGTCAGATGCATACCAGAAATGCTCGTCGGAGTTAAGCCAGACGGCGGTGGTGGTAGGAGTCGTCGCTGCAGATCGCCCTAAGGCAAAACAGAAGCACATTCAGATGCGCAAGAGCAAGGCGATGCTGTGTGCGTGAACGAGAGGGGTCGGGGCGGTCTGGTTCACCTGAAAGTCGTCGCCGGAGTGGAAACGGACGGCGACGCTGTCGGAGCTTGTCGAAGCCGACGCTCCGGGGCGCCCGCGGTTGAAGGAAGGGCACGGGGAGAAGCGTCTGAGAGTGGGGAAGAAGTGTGCTAGGTCGAGGAGGATCGGGCTTTGCGGTGTTGGCCGGAATCGGAGATAGAAGCTTGTCGGAGCAGAGGGTGCTCGGGGAGGAATTGAGGGCGGTCTAAGGCGTGCCAGTGCGAGGTGTCAGAGGGGAATTATAGAGGAGGCTTGGGCGTTTCAACCTGCGTGATCAAAGCTGGTAACGGTGGTCGAATTAAAGAGAATTAAGACCACGAAATCATCGGCAGGAGCGGTGTCGAAGGAGGGAGAAGAGGTCGTGTGGGTGGGAAGAAGAAAAGTGACAAGTGGGGTCCTCTGTCAGCGAGGTGATAGAAGTGGGGATAGGTCCACCAGTCAGCTGCTTAGCGGGTCTGGAAATGAGTAGAAAACACTTCGTCGTGGGAGAGGGGAGCTGGGCTGGCTTGCTGGGCCTTGTTGGGCTTCTGGGTTGGGTCGCCCTCTTTATTTTTTTTTTCTGTTTGTGATTCCTTTTCTTTTTCTATTTCTATTTTGCTGTTTTGGTTTTCAAACAATCAAACAAGTTTCAATTCAATTCAAACAACACCCAAAATTTGTAAATTTGACTTGGTTCTGTTCAGTAGCCTGAACCTAAATCTAAAATCCATAATTTTTAAATAATAAAGTCCATTATTAATTAAATAAATGCCCATTGCTAATTAATCAAATTAGGATTTGATTTATTTCAAACTCAATTTAAATCCATATATTTTCCAAAATCAAATCAGTAGGTTTTATTTGAAAATACAATTCATTTGGAAACCTTGTTTTTTAAAACCAAATAACATTTTATTTTAGAGTCCATTCTTAATTAAAAAAATAGACTTTCATTATTAATTCAAGTTTGTTTTATTGAGAATGTTTATTTTAAAATCTAAAATAAAGACAAAACACTTTAGTAGGTTTTATTAGAGAATATAAAATACTTGGAAAACCTATTTAAAACAAAATAACAAGTTTTGGTGTTTATTTAAAATGGGAAAAGCCTTTACTTAAATAAAAATTAGATATTAAATCCTCATTATTTTATTCAAATAAACCTTTACTAATTTTATCAAAACAAATTGTTTTAATCAAAGACTTGGCCAAGGTTTAATTTGGCTCTATAAGATAATCTTTATCTATAAAACTTTTATTTCAATTGAAAACCAAATCCTTTTATTTTAATGATCAAAAATAGTATTCCTAAAATATTTTGTTTTCCTTTATTTAAAATGTTTATCTTTTTAAATCCCTTTAGGACTTTATTTGATTCAAATGGGTTTGAGGTCCCATTTAAATTCAAAAAGTTTCTTCTGGCCTTGAAAATCAAACAAAGTTTTGTTTTATTCATTTATTTTCACATTACAAGATTTGGAAAATCTTGGGATGTGACATAACCAATGCCCCTGCCACATTTATGAGGCTCATGAACTCTGTCTTCATGGAGTATCTCGACAAGTTCGTCATCGTATACATTGATGACATTCTAATCTATTCCAAGACCGAAGAAGAGCATGAAGAACATCTATGTTTGGTATTGACTAAACTTTGTGAACATCGTCTCTACGCCAAGTTTTCCAAATGTGAGTTCTGGTTACAAGAGATCGTCTTCCTTGGACATGTTGTGTCTGCAAGTGGTGTTGCTGTCATACCGGATAAGGTTCAGAGCATTCTGGAATGGAAGTCACCTACTTCAGTCAAGGAAGTCCGAAGTTTTTTGGAATGGCTGGATATTACCGCCGATTCATCGAGAACTTCTCCAAGATAGCCAAGCCTATGACTGATCTTCTTAAAAAGATAAGAAATTTGAATGGTCAGAAAAGGCAGAAGAAAGCTTCCAAGCTTTGAAAACTAAGATAACCACCGCACATGTGCTCGTCCTTCCGGATACAAGCAAGGACTTCGTCATCTATTGTGATGCTTCTCTTCAAGGGCTAGGCTGTGTGTTGATGCAAGATGGTCATGTAGTGGCCTATGCTTCTCGGCAGTTGAAGCCACATGAGAACAATTATCCAACCCATGATCTCGAGCTTGCTGCTGTTGTTCATGCTCTTAAGCATTGGCGACATTACCTCATCGGTAACCGTTGTGAACTTTACTCGGATCATCAAAGCCTAAAGTACCTCTTCACCCAGCCAGATCTGAATCTCAGGCAAAGACGATGGTTGGAACTCATCAAAGATTATGATTTGGGTCTCAATTATCAACCTGGCAAAGCCAACGTCGTAGCTGATGCGCTAAGTCGGAAGTCTTATTGCAACAATCTGATGATTTCACAAGCCCAACCTGTTCTCTACAAGGAAATCAAGCGTCTTAACCTTGAAGTGGTTCCTTGTCGATTCCTTGCTAACCTTGAGATAAAATCTTCTCTTGAGGATCAAATCAAGGAAGCTCAAACGCAAGATGATGAAGTTACCAAGATCAAAGAACGTGTTGCAAGCGGTGAAGCTAAATGTTTCTCCGTCAATGATCAAGGTATTCTATACTTCAGTAACCGGTTAGTGGTTCCAAACAGTCGGAAAATCAAAGATCTAATTCTTTTGGAAGCTCGTGAATCCCCTCTGTCTATCCATCCTGGTGGTACCAAGATGTACCGAGATCTCCGTCAAAGATTTTGGTGGAGTGGAGTGAAACCAGAAATCGCTCGCTTTGTTGCAGAGTGCGACGTTTGCCGTCGTGTGAAGGATGAACACCAAAGGCCTGCTGGACTTCTGCAACCGTTGAAAATTCCTGAGTGGAAATGGGATGAAATTGGTATGGATTTTATCACTGGACTCCCAAGGACACAAGCAGGAAATGACGCCATATGGGTAATAGTTGATCGATTATCCAAGGTTGCTCATTTCCTTCCAGTTCATGAAACTATCCGTGCTAGTCAAATGGCTGATCTATATATCTCTCGGATCGTTGTTCTTCATGGTGTTCCCAAGAAGATCATCTCTGATCATGGAAGTTTGTTTACTTCCAAGTTCTGGCAAAGTTTGCAAGAAGCAATGGGAACTCATGTCTCCTTCAGCACAACATATCATCCTAAAACCGGTGGTCAAATTGAAAGAGTGAATCAAATTCTTGAGGACATGCTCCGAGCGTGTGTCATATCCTTTGGAAAGAACTGGGAGAAATGTCTTACTTTTGCGGAGTTCTCCTACAACAACAGTTTTCAATCCAGTTTGGGCATGGCACCTTTCCAATTCCTGTATGGGAGAACATGTCGAACACCGCTGAACTGGAAAGAAACCGGCAAAAGACAATTCTTTGGTCCGGACATGATCCAAGAAGCAGAAGATCAAGTTCGCATAATCCGAGAGCGTCTGAAGGCTGCTCAATCTCGTCAGAAGACTAACTATGATCGTCATCATCTTGATGTTCATTATGAAGTTGGTGATCAAGTTTACCTCCGGGTCACTCCTCTGAAGGGTGTCCATCGATTCGGTATCAAAGGAAAATTGGCTCCTCGCTACATTGGTCCCTTTCGCATTCTCTCCAAGCGGGGTGAGCTTGCCTACCAATTGGATCTACCTTCAACTTTCCCAGTGGTACATGATGTTTTCCACGTGTCTCAACTCAAGCGTTGCTTCAAAGATCCCATCCGTGGTGTGGACCATGAAACTTTGTATCTCCAAGATGATCTAACCTACCAAGAATACCCTGTTCGTATTCTTGATGAAACCGAGCGCAAGACTCGTCGCCAAACCATCAAGTTCCTGAAAGTTCAATGGTCTCATCACTCTGAGTCATAAGCAACCTGGGAACGTGAAGATCGTCTTTGATCTGAGTACCCAGCCTTCTTTTCTAAAACCTAGGAATCTCGGGTCGAGATTCTTGTAAGTGGGTAGAGCTGTAACATACCACCCTTCTGTGTAATATAAATAAGATGTGTTTGAGCATTTCATGCATGCATTACACAGATTTGCTAGACGTACTATTATGCCTAAGAAAGCTTCCAAGTTGCCCTCTGATCCAAAGTTTGCCAGACGTACTATTAGTCTCCTTGCTAGACGTACTATTTTCTAGACGTACTATTAGTCTCCTTGCTAGAAGTACTATTATGCCTAAATTGTCCTCTGATCCTAAGTTTGCCACCTCTCCCATTGATATTAAAGATGAAGATTATGATTTCTCTCTTGATTTATCTTACTTAGATATTGTTGAGAAAGAACCTTTTTGTGGGAATGAAAATGAGAGTGTTGTGGCTCATATGAATGAGCTTTCTACTATGAGTGCTTTATTCTCTGATGATGATTTTAAGATGCGCAAGTACTTTGTTACTAAGATCTTCCCTTTTTCACTAAAATGATAAGCTAGGTCTTGGTTTATTAGATTACCTCCTGGTTCCATTGATAGCCCCGATTGCTTGATTGCTTCTTTCTTCCAAAAATATTTTCCTCCCAGTGCTAGACATGTTGCTTTACAGAGACTTTTTTGATTTTAAACAGGGAGAAGAAGAGAAATTGCCTGAGTCATGGACAAGGTTCTATGCCTTGATTCATGTACCTCCTGGATGTCCATTACCTAAGAATAAGCTTCTTGATATTTATTACAATGGACTAACTGATGATTCTAGGACCTACCTAGATAGCTTTGCTGATTGTGTTTTTCAGGAAAAGAACTCCTACAGATGCTAAAGAATTAATGGCTAAAATAAGCAAGAATTATGATGATTGGACTTCAACTGAGCTAAATACACCTGAATCAATTGTGCCTGAACCAGTTCCAACACCAACACCAACACCAAAGAAGAGGGGAGTTATTGCATTAAATGATGAAGTGATGAAGGAAGCTAAGAAATGTCTAAAATAGAAAGGTATTAGATCTAAAAATGTGAAGAATCTACCTCCTATAAAAGAATTATGCAAGCCAATTCCTCACTCATCTACTATTGAGGTACACTCTCTCCACTTTAATGAAGGGGATATTCCCTATGGTAAGCCTCCTGGTCAATGTTTAAAGGAACTTGACTCATTTATTGCTAAACAAGGTAATTTTAATAAACATGTTCAGAATCATTTATTGGAAAAATCTAGAGCTATCCATGAGTTGAAAGATATTGTGGAAAGAACTTCTAATGATATTAAAATGCCTTGTAAACACTTTCAAATGGTTCAAACCCAACTTGGTCAACTTGCTAAGGTACAAAAGGATATGCTAGTTAATACCTCAGGAGATAAACATGCTTATGGAATTAGAACCAGGAGTGGTATAGCTACTCAAGATCCTTTATATCCTGAAGGACACCCTAAAAGAATTGAGCAGGATTCTCAACAAGGTGAGAATAGTGGTAGTCCCCGTAAGAGAAAGAAAAAGAAACACAAAATAGATGAGGAAGCACTTGAACCTGTTGTAGATCCTAATAGTATATATGTCTCTGATGTTGAAATTGAGAGTGGTAATGATAAAAATGATGCTTCTGATAAGGAGGAAGTTGAGGAAGAACCTAAGAAGCACACTAAGAACACTAGGTACACAAAGAAAGATTTTATTGCTAATAAACATGGTAAAGAGAGAGAACCTTCACTACAAGAAATCTGGCTATATATGACCCTTCATTTTTGTCACAGAATCGTCATAGTAGTCCGTTTATGATGATTCTATGACGATATTGAGATCGTCAAAAGCTGGGCGTTGCAAATGAACTATAACGACGTTTTTGGTAAAATCGTCATAACTGTCTATGACGATATTGGATCGTCATAATGTCTATGACGATCCAATATCGTCACGGGCCATCTATCCAGGCCAGCTCAGATCCTACGTGGTCAATCCTACGTGGCAAAATTGTGACGAAATGAATTCGTCGTAATGTAAATTTAGCCCGGTCCATTTCGATCTTTTATATGGGCTGAGCCCAATAATTCGTCTGATTTATGTTTCTTGCTTCACCAATTCTAGTTGGCTACATGGGCCAACCCATGAAAATCAGCGTTTATATTATTGGGCTTTGGCCTTTTCAAATTATTTTATTTTCTATTTTTGTGGTTTTTATTTTATTCTGAAGCCAATCCCACTATGCAAATGGTTCCTAGATCTCACATGTTGTTTACACTCATCGATCAGGTATTTGCACAATAACCATTAATTCGGTTCAAAGAAGGCCAATATACTCAAAAGTATTTCATATGACAGCCAAAAAATGTATATTACAATCATGTACAATTCAAATCTGGTATTCAGCTACCAAAATACAACTAGATAACCAGTTCTATAGAGTAGAACACTTTGTTAGGTGAGGTTTCTCCAGGCTTCATCTTGGAGGTCTTGATACATGCATCAGTGGAGAGATGCCCATCCAAGTGTCGCCATCCTAGGATGAGAAAAGGAGGTCATTGTTAAGTTAAATCACAAGATATTGTATAACAGACATAGATGTGCTATAGACTCCGTCTTTAAAACTCGCATTTTGCTGTCACATGAACATTGGCCATCACATACATGAACATTGGACAGATGTACAACATTCCTCCAACAAGTACAGATCTACACACGCATAAAGCACACAGAGCATATAAATTTTTCCTGTAAACATGTCGTCTACAAACGCATGAGGCACTAGTAGATACTAAAAGAAAACAGACAGCATACCACCTATTCATGTGATTTATTGCAGAACTAGAACCACACACCATGAAACATACAAAAAGAGACTTAATAAATAAGATTTTTTCAGATCAAACGGGGAGAAGTCAGGTTGATGCAGACTGTTGCTGATATTTCTATTTATACTAGGAAAAGCAGGTTTAAAACAACACTGGGAAAGATATTATGTAATAGGAGCTAGTGCTCCATCGCTGCCATATCAGACGAATCACAAATACTGAGAAAAACTCCCACTATATTCCCAAGAGTATTCCATAGGTGATCACACACATATTACATGCACAATCCTACACAAAGAACGAAGCAGAAACCTATGCATTTTCCAGGTAAGAAACACAAGTCAAAGGAGGAAGAACACTACAACAAGTTTTGTGAGTTGATGAAACCTTTATTTTTGCAAATTCCTTTGACTGATGCTATTAAATTGCCTCCTTATTCAAAGTATATGAAGGATATTGTCTCTAATAAAAGGAAGATTCCTATTGAGGATATTTCTACTTTGCTTGCTAATTCTCCTTCAATGGTAAGGTTCCAAAGAAACTCGGTGATCCAGGTATACCAACTATTCCTTGCTCTATTAAGAATAATAATGTTAGAACTGCTTTATGTGATTTGAGAGCTGGAGTTAGTGTTATGCCTTTTTCTCTCTACAAGAGACTCCAGCTAGAAAAGTTGATACCAACTGATATATCTTTGCAAATGGCTAATAAGTCAACTACTATTCCTGTTGGTATATGTGAGGATGTTCCTGTTCAAGTAGCTCATAATTTCTTGGTTCTGACTGATTTTGTTGTGCTTGAAATGCCTGAAGATGATAATATGACTATTATTCTTGGGAGACCTTTTCTTAATACTGCAGGTGCTATCATTAATTGTAATCAAGGAAAAGCAACATTCAATATTGATGACAAAGAGCATACTGTTTATTTCCCCAAGAAGGTTGTTAGAAGCTATTGCCTGAATTCCATTGAAAATATTGAGAGCATCAAGGTTGGATAAATATATTGTCCCATTCCATAAGGAAAATTTGAAACTATTATGATTGGGACCATTACTATCAAGTATGAGGTAACATAATCACCTTGTGGAATGAAAAGTTTTGTTTCATATAAGTTTTTTTGGTAACAAGACTTGATCAACCTTGTTAGTAAAAGGATTTTAATGAACAAAACAATGTTTTCACAGTGGTTATACTTGCTTACTTTTATTTTTCTCCTTTCCAACCCTTGCTTTTCGCCGTGCCTAACTTAAAGGCGTTAAAGAAAAGTACTTGTTGGGAGATAACCCAAGAGTTTCCTTGAGTCATGGAAATTATTAATTCAGTAATGACCTCTCCTTATCCCTTTTGTTTGCTTTTTGTGCCAAGAATGACCTCTAATAAGAGGGAAGTAAGATTTGGGGAGTTGCTGTCCCGAAACATAATTTTGTCCTCCACCATAAAAATTCTTGAGGAGTCTCTGTATGTTGGATTGAGCTTCAAATTTATGAATAAATCCCCCAGTATGTTAGATAACTTTTGTTAGTTCAACACTTTTTGATTTGAGCAATAGAAGATTTTTGAAAAAACCAGTTTCTACCAGCTGGTCTGTTCTGACAGATTTCTGCCATTATTTGCAATTGCTTCTTATTGATTCCGTTTTGAGTTCTCTTTTGGGGAATTGACCTTTTGAAGGAGTTGCTACAGCAGCTTGTGTTTTTAGTGAAAAGTTTTGCTGTTCTAAAGCTAAGCCTAAGGGCCTATTATCTTTTGAATACACTAATGTTGCTAATGAAGATTGTGTGAAGTTTTGTATGAAGAAAAAAATTAGGTGTAGAGGGAGGATGATGTAATGAGATGAAGAATGGACAAAAGCTCAAGCTTGGGGGGATCCACCGCATGTCACCCCAAGAAATATTCAAGAGGTACAAGCGTCAAAGCTTGGGGGTGCCCAAGGCATCCCCTTCTTCATCAATAAAAATCTCAGGTCTTTCTAGACACTTCGTTTTTATTGTTTCGTGCATAGTTGTGTTGTTCTTGGAGTGTCTTAGTCTTTGTTTTTGGTTTTCTTTTGCTTTGTTTGTTTTTGCTTTGTTTGCTTGGTTTAAAAAATCGAAAACACCAAAAATATTTGTTATTCTTCTTTGGTTTTGTGAGATATTTGCAGGGTTCAGCCGTCCTCAGCGGATTTCGGTTTTATGTTATTATTCAAGTCACACAAGTGAAGGGCAATAATGAAGATTAAGACAACTCGAGGTGTGGTAAGAGGCTGGTAACAAACTCTATTTTGTTTTCACTTTTGTACATATACTCATCATTGTGAGCATGCTTAGCCTGTTTGTGTAAGGTGTATATCATCATGGATGCTTAGTAGTTCTTGCTTGTCTATGATTAGCTCCAACTTGCTAATAGTTTGTAGCATGTCATATAAATGTTTGCTTGCATTGTTTTATTCATATTTTGGTATGATATTGTGGTATCCTCCTCTGACTGTTCATGTGAATTGACTTGGCACATGCTCACGCATGCATATGGCTAATCAATAGTCAGTAAGCCTTGATAAATTATTTTTCCTCAGAGTTCTTGTATCATTTTCATGCCATAATTAGTCATGTTTTGTTGCAAGCATGATTATGACAGTTATTGCTCTCTCGTTTATCGCTCCCTCTCTATTATTAGCCTTCACTTACACTGAGTATGAGCTCTACCTGTGCTTCTAACTCCCCAAAACCAACATTGCCAGCTGTGTCCACCATACCTACCTATTAGCATCATTTGCTTCTTCAGTGCATATTTAATATGCCATGTTTTCTTCCAAATAAAATGTTTGTCTGTTTTTGAGAAAGTTAGTTAGTAAAGCTCTCACAAACTTGATGGCACACTCTATTCCTTGCACTTAATAATCTTGAACCATTGTGACCTATCCATGAAAGTTATATGCTTGCAAATTATATGCTAGGAGTCAGCAGAACCGTGCTATCACGGGGAACGCTTTCAACAACTTTTGGATATCCTATCTAGTTAATACTTTGCTCTTTTATTTACGGATGTCGATGATGTGAAATAAAAGGGGAGCTTGTGAGTTCATGGAGTTTATACATTGTGTTAGAGAAATGCCTGGGCCGCTAGCCTAAGCCATGCCTAATCATGGTGGAAACTTGCAGCATCACCATAATGAGCATTTATGAAGCATCCTCAATAAAAAGCTATACATATAGTAAATAAAAAGATCGCTGAGATGCTCATTGTCTGCTTGCCTTGTCATTTTGATCACGAGATAGCTCATGTATCATGTACAAGGGGTACCCCATTGGCGGTTATCTATGATATGCATGTATTTACAATGACAAGAACTTACAGGTAACCAAAGTTGAGTAGCATGCGGAGCGGACCTCGTACTAAAGGGACATGGGATTTCTAGTCTATGGTCTGTCAAGCATATAATTCAGAGTGGACCTCACTTTTACCTTAACCACATGAAGATGCCTATGATAGGGACAATAAGAGCTCAAAGATAATGAGTACCTTCCTTTCAGCATTAGGAAGCCTTTCAAACTTTTCAAAACTATTTTCACAACCTTGTTGAGTCACCACTTATTCTATGAGAACATTCTTGAGAGCATAGTTGTCATTCTTGTGTTTGTTCCAAAACTTGGTTAATTATGTCATGACTTTGATTCTTGTATCTCTGATATCTTTACCTCTAGTCTTCACTTGAACTTCAGAGGTGCCTTGGCATTTATATTGTGCTCTTCAAACAAAGGCAAGCGAGATACCACTCTATCACACCTTACTATGAGCATTGCAATGTTGCTTATGTTTATGTTTCATGCTACTTATTATTATTGAGTTGGTTTCTCTTCATAGCTTGCAATGACTATTGAGTAGACCTAGTTGCATACTCTTTATTATGAATTGTCTAAGCATCTACTCTTGTGCTGAGGATATTTACATCATATGAAGCAAATGTGTTCGTGAAAGTTATTTTATCGCACTCATTTTTCAACTGAATTGCTTGAGGACAAGCAATAAGCTAAGCTTGGGGGTGTTGATACGTACAAAACGTATCTACTTTCCCGAACACTTTTGCTATTGTTTCTCCTCTAAACTTGTGTGATTTGGATACAACTAACATGGATTGACGCTGTTTTCAACAAAATTACCTTGGTGTCTAGTTTTTGTGCAGAAAATCAACTATCAGGAAAAATCCCGGAAAATATGCCAAAAATTATATTTCACTAGAAGACCCACATAGCAAGAAGACAAGACGGAGAAGGGACCTGGGGGGCCCACACCCCTACCAAGCGCGGGCCCACCACTGGCCGCGCCTAGGGGGGTGCAGCCACCCCAGGCACCCCCTCGGCCTCCCTCTGCGCCTATAAGTTGCCTTTCGACCAAAAAACCGGGGGGGGGGGGGCGATAGTTTTCCAGAAAGAGTTCCGCTCCGCCGTCGCCACCAGAAACTAAGATTCGGATCTAGAAACTCCGTTCTGGCACCCTGCCGGGACGGGGAATTTGGAAAGGATCATCGCCATCGTCAATACCAGCGCATCTCCATCAACCATCTATGTTTCCCTCATCCATGAGTGAGTAATCCCCCACTATAGGCTTGGGGATGGTAGGGATTGGATGAGTTCTATCATTTAATCGAATAAGATCTGTTAGGGCATAGTGCTTAGTATCTCTATTAGTGCTATTTGACTTTGTTGCAACTTTTTGTGCTTAATGCTTACTAGGGCCAGAGTGCCATGATCTCAGATCTGAACTTTTTATTGAATCATTATGATAGTATTGTTTGTGATCTTATCTACAAGTTGTGTACACATATCATTGTCCAGATCCAAAGGCCCCAAAGTGACAATAATTGGGACAACCGGAGGGGGTGGCTGTGGTGTGAGGATCACATGTGTTCATGGAGTGTTAATGCTTTGCTCCGGTGCTCTATTAAAAGGAGCATCTTAGTTGCTAGTAGTTCCCTAGAGGCCCCGCTGCCACGGGCTGGCTGGATAGAAGATATTGTGCAAGTTCTCATTGCGAGCACGTATGACTATATTTGGAGCACATGCCTAGGATTGTTTAGTACTTGGATGCTTGTTATTATTTATCTGCAATGACCTAGATCTTGAAGTTACATGTTTAGACCCGTCCATCCATCCCTATGCCTACCGCACCTGAATCCTACTGTTACCGTTACTGTTAGTATTGCTCATGTTTCACTGTTGTTGTCGCTGTTGTTGTTGTTACTACAAACTGTTGCTACTGATAAACTTCTGTGAGGAAGAACTATTTCTAGGTGCAGCTGAATTGACAACTCAGTTGTTAAGGCTTGCAAGTATTCTTTGGCTCCCTTGTGTCGAATCAATAAATTGGGTAATACTACCCGCGAAGACTGTTGCGATCCCCTACACTTGTGGGTCATCAATGCTACAACAATAATCACTAATCATAAGGTCAAAATAACAACTAGCATGTCATGCTAAAGTCTAAGTCATAGTCAATGCAAGCTCCTCTTGCACTTTCAAGGAAGAACATACTACTCCTTTTCAACACCAAGCAACTTATTTGAAAAACAACATAGCGAGAACGGGGGTCCAAACTACTTTATTCAAGCAAACTAAACAAACTAAGCAAACCAAACAAACACTAAGGTGCTCCAAGAACAACACAACAGTGCATGAAACAATAAAAACGAAGTGTCTAGACAGACCTAAGCTTTTTATTGATGAAGAAGGGGATGCCTTGGGCATCCCCAAGCTTTGACTCTTGTACCTCTTGGATATTTCTTGGGGTGACACCGGGGTGGAATCCCCAAGCTTGAGCTTTTGTCCATTCTTCATCTCATTACATCATTCTCTCTCTACACCTGAAATTTTTCCTTCATACAAAACTTCACATAATCTTCATTAGCAACATTAGTGTATTCAAAAGATAATACACCTTTAGGCAAAGCTTTGGAACAACAATACTTTTCACTAAAAATACAAGCTACAGTAGTAAGTCATTCAAAAAGCTCAATTCCCTAAAAGAGAACTCAAAAAGGAATCAATAAGAAGCAAATGCAAATAATGGCAGAAATCTGTCAAAACATACCAGCAGGTAGAAACCGATTTTTCAAACATCTTATGTTGCTCAAATAAAAAAGTGTTGAACTAATGAAAGTTAGCTAACATACTGGGGGATTTATTCATAAATTTTCAGCTCAATCCGAGTTATAGAGACTCCTCGCGAATTTTTTTGGTGGAGGACAGAAATCTGTTTCGGGACACCAACTCCCCAAATCTTACTTCCCTCTCATTAGAGCTCATTCTTGGCACAAAAACCAAACAAAAAGGATAAGGAGAGTTCATTACTGAAGTAATAACTTCCAAGACTCAAGGAAACTCTTGGGTTATCTCCCAACAAGTACTTTTCGTTAACGCCTTTAAGTTAGGCACAAGAAGCAAGAAGAATCAAGTATTTTCAAATGAGGCATTAACCCTCTTGTTCTTTCCTTTCTTAACTTTCTTCTTCTCTTTATGGACGATATGATTGCTTACTGGAGCAGCAAAATGCATAATGCCTTTTCCCACATCTATTACTGCTCCAAGGTATTTCAGTAGGGATCTTCCAAATGTGATATGTCCCTTGCCTACACATTCAATAATAAGATAATCAATAGACACCATTTTCCCTAAGATTTTTGTAAACACACCTTCAGATATTCCAATGGGCAATAAAGTGGCATTATTAGTAAGAGAGATTTCCTCTCCTCCTTCAGAAATCCCCCAAAGACTCAAAGAATCATAAATATCTTTAGGCATGAGACAAAATTCAGACATGATATCACAGCGAGCATCAAAAAATGTAGTATTTAGAGATTTTGACTGTGGGAAACCACTTTGAAGGCTCAGAATTTATGGGAACATAATCATGGTAAGCCCTAAGTGTGTGATAGCAACTATTCATAGCAGCAATACTGGTCTCAAGAGTGTTCAACCTAGCAAAAATATTTGTGAAGGACGAATCAGACTTGCCAGGTGTACCATAAATTATAATGAATTTCTTTATGGCATCAAAAGCTTCATCCTCAGTACACATCAAAATATCTTTCTCAGCCACAGCATCCAAAGCATATCTATAACGAAGAGCAATACCGCGGTATAAACTATCAATAACCAAGCTAAGACTCATCTTAGGCTCAGTTTCCCTCTGTAAAGCGGAGATTCTAGACCAAGCTTCTTTAAAACTTTCTTCACTTTTTTGCTTAAAAGTGGAGATCTCTTCCATAGGTGAAATAAAGATTGGTCCAAAACCAGACATGGTAGCAACTAGGGTAGGAACTAATTTTTTTGTGTTTTTGAATAAAGAAAGCAAACCAAACTAAACTATTTTTTTTGGAGTTTTTGAAAAGAGGCAAACAAAACCAAGAAAAACAAACTAACAAAACTAAAAACAAAGTAAAGAGAAAGGTTGAGGAGGAATCCCCTTGTGAAGACGTCCTTAGCCTCCCCGGCAACAGCGCCAGAAAACTTGGTGCTTGACGGGGAGGAAGAAGTTTGATGTCCCTTTATTCCCCGGCAACAGCGCCAGAAAACTTGTTGATGCCTCAGTTGATGTGGAGCCTGTTGGGAACCCCAAGAGCAAGGTGTGAAGCAGCACAGCAACAAGTCTTCCCTCAGTAAGAAACCAAGGTTATAGAACCAGTAGGAGGAAGGAAATGTCACACAGGTGTTGCAAGCAACGCAGATACCTGCACAACACAAACTCAAGACTTTGACCCAACTAACAGTGAGGTTGTCAAAATCACTGGTTGCTGTAACAAAGGATTAAAAGTATGGTGTGGAAGGTAATGGTTTGCAGCAAGTAAACAGGTAATAGTGGAAGGTGTATCAATGGTAAAGATTGGACCAGGGTCCATAGTTCACTAGAGGTGCTCTTCTTAGATAAACAACATGGCATAAAGGGTAAACACATTACAGCAGGGCAATTGACAGGAACTGAGCAAGGCACAACAATGCAATACCAGACAAAAAAGATCCTATGAGATTCGATTGGGCAATACAACAATATACATAGACCGCCATCCAACTGCATCTATGACTAGAAGTCCACCTTCAAGTTATCATCCGAACCCCCTCCAGTATTAAGTTGCAAGCAACAGACAACTGCTTTAAGCAAAGTGGGTAAGGTAAACAATCCACTTGTTCTCTGAACAAGAGACCGTTGTTTTCTCCCTAGTGGCAACAGCACATCTACAACCGAAGAGATTTCCGTCACTTCCCTTGGAAACTAGAGGCATGAACCCACTATCGAGCATAAATACCTCCTCTTGGAGTCACTAGCAACTACTTGGCCAAGATAGCTACTAACAACGGAGAGCATGCAAGATCACAAACAACACAGACATGATAGTATAAATAGACAAAACCATTAATCAATCTGACATAGAAATCTCAATATCCATCGGATCCCCGCAAACACAACATGCATGATTACAAATAGATTAGATCTTGATCATGAACGGAGCTCACAAGATCTATACATGAAAGCACAAGGAGGAGATACAACCATCTAGCTACTACATGGACCCATAGTCCAAGGTCGAACTACTCACGCTTCATACCGGGGAAAAGGCCTCAGGGATGATTTCCCCTCCGGCAGGGTGCCGGGAAGAACTTCAGATTCCCCCCTCCCCCCCCCCCGATCTAGGGACGATGGTGGCGGCGACTACAGAAGGTTTCTTGGAGTTTTGATTGGGTGCCTAGGGTTTCTGCATCGGGGGCTTCTTATAGGCGAAGAGGCGAGGCTGGGAGGCGGCCAGGGGCCCCACACCTTACCCAGGCGTGGGGTGGGCCCACCCGCACATAGGGGGGTCTGGCCGCCCTGGTTCGCTTCTCAGTCTCGTCTTCTGGCTTCGTGTCCCCCACGGTAAAATATTGACTTCGGCTTTTGTCCCGTCCAATTCTGAGAATATTGATTTTTTTCCTTTCTAGAACCAAAAACAGAAAAAAAAACAGGCAACTGGCATTATGAAAACTTGTTAATAGGTTAGTTCTAGAAAAGACCCCAAAGTGTAGACAAAGCAAAGCAAAGTAGATACTAAATAAGCATGGAGCATCAAAAATTATAGATACGTTGTTCTAGAAAAGACCCCAAAGTGTAGACAAAGCAAAGCAAAGTAGATACTAAATAAGCATGGAGCATCAAAAATTATAGATACGTTTCCAACGTATCATGCTCCTCGACTCCTCTTTAGGCTTCACCCTCATACGAGCACCAGTGATAGGCCTTGAGCGGGGCAACGCCGATTCCTTGCTAGCACCTGCACCAATGTTAGGTATTTCCTTACGCTTGTGCGGCCTCGGGTCTATGGTGATGAACTTGATCATCTCCACACGCACTTTTCCATGTGGCTTGCGGACTTCTCTCTCTTCTTGAGTTCTTTTCATCGCCGCCCAGTCGATCTCCAGGGGATCATAGACATCGTGGAAGTTGTAAACGTCGCCCCAGCCTTCATCGGGATCCCTGGTGAAGAAGCTTGGCATGACGTACTCTTTGTACCTCGGGCTAAACCTTTCCACCTCCTCATCGCCGTCCTCCATCGACGAGCTGCTAGAAATGTCCCTAGGGGCATGAGCCCCATAGGTTTTCCATGGCTCGGGATGGGATAGCGCATAGCTGGATTTGTTCCTGGTGATTATGATTAGAGAGAGGCACAATGGCGGTACATAAGAGGGGTCAGAGGTTGGTAAAACTCGCGAGAAACACCAAATTCACTCCCAAGAAAAGAATCCAAATAGATTAGGAAAAGAAATACCGGATTTGGAGGAGTCCTGCTCCGTAACGACCAACTATATGGTCGCGGCCCGTATAGTTCCAGCCTTATAGTTGGTTCCGCGTAGATATTTCCAAATATCTCAAGCCCAGGTCGGTTGGATTACCTACTAGGAACCGACAAAGCGTTTTTATACCATATAAATAAGAACGAAAATGGGTCGATGATACAGAAGCTTGGATGACCAACTATACGGCGGGAGATTTTTCTCCGGCCGTATAGTTGTGACCATATAGATACTGCACATCGAAAATTATTTTGTAAGGGGTACTGTAGCTTTAACGACCAACTATACGGCGGGATATTTTTATCCGGCCATATAGTTGCACCCGTATAGTTATAGAAACCCCTCAAAAACTTCAAAAAAAACAAGAGGAATTCAAAGGCAAAAAAATTAGAAGTAGAAACTGTGAAGACAAATCACTTATTAGAGTTAGAAAACTTACCTTCCATTTACCGTTTATTTATTCGGGAGTGTCAAGCTCCTCCAACAACAGGGACTTCTTCTTCTTGGGAGGATTTGATGTTAGTTCATATAATAATACTTGAAAACGAAAATCACCAGGACTAAATCCCCTCTCAATAAGATCGGTGTCTTGCTGGGCAAATATAGATGCTGCATCCACTACCTTTGCTTCTTGTCTCTGCATAATTTGCAACTCAAATTCTTGAAGTAAAAGGATCCAACGGATCAGTCTTGGCTTCTGAATCTTCCTCTCGAGGAGTTCTTTTAAGCCATCACGATCCGTATGAACTCTTACCTTTGCATCAACAATATAAGAACGAAACTTATCACAAGAGAAAAATACATCAAAGAGTTCTCTTTCTTCCTTAGGATAATTCTTTTGAGCACTATTGACAGTTCTACTAGCATGATGTATAATATTAAATCTGCGACCTATGTGTTGTCCCATAGTTACTCCTACAGCATCATCACTAGCTTCGCATATTAAATTAAAAGTCATATCCCATATAGGTGGTTTAATAAAAGGGGCATGAGATAAAGCATATTTAAGTTTATCAAAGGAAATAAGGCATCTATCATCAAAGTTAAATCTTACTCCCTTTTGCAACAGATTATTCAAAGGTTTAGAAATTCTAGAAAAAATCCTATTAAACCTTCTATAAAATCCCACATGACCAAGAAAACTTCCTATACCATTTATGTCCCTTGGTTGTGGCATTCTCTCTATTGCTTCTACTTTATCCCTATCTACTTCAATACCCTTACCTAATACTTTATGTCCAAGGACTATGCCTTCTTTGATCATAAATGGCACTTCTTCCAGTTTAGAACAAGATTAGTTTCTTCACAACGCTGCAAAATTCTATTGAGATTATTCAAGCAACTAGTAAACAAAATTCCATAGACAGAAAATCATCCATCAATACTTCCATTATCAGTTTTATAAAATCTGTGAAGATAGCAGTCATGCATCTTTGAAAAGTAGTTGGAGCATTACATAAACCAAAAGACATGCATCGGTAAGCATGTAAACCATAAGGACTAATGAAAGTTGTTTTCAGGTCATCAGGATGAACATCTATTTGGGAAAAACGAGAGTATCCGTCCAAGTAGCAAAAATGAGTGTGGTTTGGTAACCTCTCTAAAGTTTGATCTATGAACGGTAAAGGATAGTGATCTTTCCTAGTTTCCTTATTCAGTTTCCTGAAATCTATGCACATCCTATGTCCAACAATAGTTCTAGTAGCTATCAATTCATTGTTTTCAATAGGAACAACAGTAAAGCCGCCTTTCTTAGGAACACAATGAACAGGACTTACCCATTCACTTTCTTTTACAAGATAAATTATACATGCATCTAGTAGGCGTACTATTTCTTTTATTACCACTTCCTTCATTTCAGGCTTTAGCCTTCTATTAAATTCTTCAACTGGTTTAGCACCTTCCTCCATGAATATTCAATGGACGGTTATCATGGGACTAATGCCCTTCAAAACGTCCATTGAGTACCCCCAAAGGCCTTACAGTGCTCCTTTTGTACCTTATGAGTTCTTCTTCTTCTTTCCCTAAAAGTTTAGCACTAATAATAACGGGGAATTTATTAGTATCATCTAAGAATCTATACTTAAGATTATCTGGTAAAGTTTTTAATTCTTGGGGTGGCAATTCTTCACCCCTCTCTTTTCTGGCTCTTCAAAATCTTCATCATTTGGAGGTTCTAAAATGGGAAATGAATCAAATTCACTTTCTAATTCTTCTAGAGTCCTATCCTCCATAATTATTTCTTCACAATTTGAGCCTTCATTTATTTCTTCTTCTTGATTACTTAAAAAAAGAGCTACCATCTCCTCAATAGTTTTCTCTTTCTCTTCTTCTTGTATAGGTAGAGGTTTGTCTTTAAATTTGGAAAGTGGAATTCTTTTTCCGCTTTCCCAATATTAAGAGATACAACCTCCTTTCTGAAGTCGACTATGGCAGCTACATCACTCAAAACGTTTATTCCAAATATGATTGGGCAGATAGTGTCAGCTGGTATATTAACAATTACAAAATAGATAGGAATTTTTTTATTGCCAATTGTGACAGTTGCATCTTTAACTACTCCCATTGGAATTCTAAGATTCTTATTGGCTAGCATGATTGTCATATCAGTATTTTCTATTGTAGCCGGTGCTATCTCTTCTTTTATTTCTAAATAAAAATCATAAGATATAACATTAACTTTGGTGCCAAGATCACATAAACCTGTAAGATCCCTCCTTTATAAAGGAAAAGGATCCCTGTGATTGCAATGCTAGTCCCTAGATCATTGCTAGCATCCACAGTTTAAGATGAAGTACACAGAAACAAAGGTCATTATTACAGTCATTCCAAAGACAAACATAGTCTTTACAACTCCAAGGCCACAGGCCTAGTACAAGAGTTTGAATAAGTAAATTACTAAAAGTCTTCATCTTCATGTGCCACAGGCAAACATGTTGAGTGTAGACTCATGACACCTAATCCTCATCAGAGTAACCTGCAACATCACAAGTTACAGCCACAGTGGGTCAATACTTTGGAATAGTATTGGCAAGTGATACCTTAGTAAAATTTTAAGTGGACTAGATACTATATGCAATTTGGCTAAGTGTAGCTTGGCTTGCTTTGCTCAAAATAGGTTTTTCCTATTAGTTGAAATCACTAAGTTTTTCTTTGTCAAAACTTTTCCCAAGGAACCACCAATAGACATTGAGGTCCTTCACCCTTGTTCACCCACAAAATTTACTTAGAAATTGGGATGAGGAGATTCTTGATAGCTTCCATGTCTTGATGCTCAAGTTGTCCATTACCAAGGACTTGGCTAAGTACTTAGATTTTTCCATCTGCAGAGGTTGTGCACTTTCCCCACCAGACTTGGTTTCACCAAGACAGGACCTTTCAGAAGCCTTCCCTTAGACCAAATGGACGCGCTCCAACCTATCATTCCCACTACCACCAACTGTCCAAATGGCTAAGTTCTAGCAACAGTGGGTACACACGCGCGGGTGAGAAACAGAGGGAGAGGGGGAAACCCCGGTGGGCTGGCTAACGGGCTGCTTCATCTGTTGGGCCAAAATCCTGGCGCCGGCCCTTTTCCTTTTCTCTAATCCTTTTCTTTTTCTGTTTTCAATTTCAGGAACCAAATTCCAATGATTTCAAATCCTATTTGAATTCAAAACTATTCAGGGTTTTTGTAGTATGCACAGTCACAATACTGGGAATAAAACCAAGTGGTCACTTTGAATTGGCTTGGTCACTTGGAAATAAATAAGATAAGCAGTGGCATAGCACTAGTTTGAATAGGTTTTGAAATTGGTTTTTTATTCACATTTATTTTGAAACTTTGGTTTAGAACTTAGCAATCTAGTACAAGTACTTGAGAGCAATAAGACAACAAAGTTTAATTTCATGCTCAACAATCTCCTATTGGAGCATAACATTTGTTTCAAAGGCTAGTCACATAAAATAATGAGCTCATATGCTCCTGTTTTTGAAGTGATTTGTTTGAAATGAAAAACATATGATCATGGATGCATGGATGATATGCATAATATTGAAACATGATTTTAGGGATGTAACAAATCTAACCCCCTTAAGGTGAATCTCGCCCTCGAGATTCAGATTGGCTAGCAAATAGGTGAGGGTGGTCTTTTCGAAGATCATCTTCTCTTTCCCATGTTGCTTCTTCTTCGGAATGATGGTTCCACTAGACTTTACAAAACTTGATAGTCTTGGTCCGTGTGACTCTTTCTACAGTCTCAAGAATCTTGATAGGCTTCTCTTCATAAGTGAGATCACTCTCCAACTGAACCTCATCCAAAGGTATAGTATCCTTCAAAGAATTTTCTTCCATTTCTAGATGACATTTCTTAAGTTGACTCGCATGAAACACATTATGGACAGCTGACAGAGATTCCGGCAGTTCAATTTCATAGGCAACTTCTCCTTTGCGACTAAGAATCTTGAATGGCCCAACATATCTTGGGGCCAACTTTCCTTTGACTTCGAACCTCTTCACTCCACGAAGTGGTGACACTCTAAGATAAGCTCTATCACCAACTTCGTAGGTGACTTCTCTACGTTTTGGGTCTGCGTAGCTTTTCTGTCGGGACTGTGCTATCTTCAATCTGTCCTTAGCCAACTTGACCTTCTCTTCGGCTTCTTTGATAAGTTCTTGTCCGAACAAACTTATTTCTCCCACACCATTCCATAACAATGGGGTGGTACACTTTCTCCCGTAGAGAAACTCAAATGGTGCCATCTCAATGCTGGCTTGATAGCTGTTGTTATAAGAAAATTCTGCGTAAGGCAGACTTTCATCCCAACTGGCTCCATAGTCTAGGGCACATGCCCTCAACATGTCTTCAAGAATTTGATTAGTCCTTTCGGTTTGTCCATCGGTTTGAGGATGAAAAGCAGTACTGAATTCCAACCTCGTTCCCAATGACTCATGTAACTGTCTCCAAAAATGGGAAGTGAATTGAGTTCCCCTATCAGACACAATACTCTTGGGCACTCCATGTAGACATACTATTCTACTCATGTAGATTTTGGCTAACTTAGCACTTGTATAGGTTGTCTTCACGGGTATGAAATGAGCCACTTTAGTTAGGCGATCCACTACTACCCAAATAGAATCGTATCCTGACCGGGTCCTTGGTAATCTGGTAATGAAATCCATACCAATCTTGTCCCACTTCCAATCAGGAATAGGTAGTGGTTGAAGCAAACCTGCTAGTTTCTGATGTTCCGCTTTCACTCTACTACACACATCACACAAAGCAATATGTTCGGCGATGTCCTTCTTGAGATTATTCCACCAAAATCTTTCTTTCATGTCCATGTACATTTTGGTGTTACCGGGATGAATGGAATACGGTGAGTTGTGTGCTTCCTGCAAAATCAGTTTCCGCAGCTCCGGATCTTGTGGAACACAGATACGTTTCCCATGCCATAAAGTACCCTGTTCGTCTTCATGGAACCCTTTGGCTTTTCCTTTGCCAATCTTTTCTTTAATCTCTTCAATTTCCTTATCAATCTTCTGGGCTTCTTTGATCTTGTCCAACAAAGTGGGTTGAACATCCAAAGTCATGAGATGTCCTTCAGGCACAATCTCCAATCTGAGTTTTCTAAATTGGGTACACAGATCATCTGGCAATTCTCCTTTGGTAAGGCCATTCACAAAAACCTTACGACTTAGAGCATCTGCTACAACATTTGCTTTACCGGGGTGGTATTGCAAACTTAAGTCGTAGTCCTTGATAAGTTCTAGCCATCTTCTTTGTCTCATATTAATTTCCTTCTGGGTGAAGATATACTTCAAACTTTTGTGATCTGTGAACACTTCACAACGCTTTCCCAAAAGATAGTGTCTCCATGTTTTGAGTGCATGGACAACAGAGGCTAACTCTAAATCATGAGTAGGATAGTTCACTTCATGAGTTTTGAGTTGTCTCGAGGCATACGCCACAACTTTTCCTTCTTGCATAAGTACTGCACCCAAACCCTGATGAGATGCATCACAATATAATTGGAAATCTTTTTCCAAATCTGGCAGACACAAGACTGGTGCTGTCAAAGGTCTCTTCTTCAATTCCTGAAAGCTGAGTTCACAACCTTCCGTCCAAGCAAATTTCTTGTCCTTCTTTAGCAATTCAGTCATAGGCTTAGCTACCTTGGAGAAATTTTCAATGAACCTTCTGTAGTAACCTGCTAAGCCAAGGAAACTACGAACTTACTTTACTGACTTGGGAGATTCCCATTCTGTTACAGCTGAAACTTTAGCAGGATCAACTGCTACACCATCCTTTGTCATAACATGTCCAAGAAATCCAACTTCATTCAACCAGAATTCACACTTGTTGAATTTGGCATAAAGTTTATGCTCTCTTAACTTTTCAAGTATTAAACGTAAATGTCCTTCATGCTCTTCTTTGCTCTTGGAGTAGACTAAAATGTCATCGATGAAAACGACAACAAACTTGTCAAGGAATTCCATGAACACCTTGTTCATCATATTCATGAAGTATGCTGGAGCATTGGTCAAACCAAATGGCATCACGGTATACTCATACAATCCATACCTTGTGGTGAAAGCGGTCTTAGGTATGTCTTGTTCTCTTATCTTGAGTTGAAAATAACCCGACCGGAGATCAATCTTTGAGAACACACAAGCTCCTTATAGCTGATCAAACAAGTCATTGATTCTAGGCAAAGGATATTTGTTCTTAATAGTGTAAGATCCTTCCTTTGTAAAGGAAAAGGATCCCTGTGATTGCAATGCTAGTCCCTGGATCATTGCTAGCATCCACAGTTTAAGATGAAGTACACAGATACAAAGGTCATTAATTACATCCATTCCAGAGATAAAACATAGTCTTTTACAACTCAAGACCACAGGCCTAATACAAGAGTTTGGAATAAGTAAATAAACATAAGTCTTCATGTGCCACAGGCAAGCATGTTGAGTGTAGACTCATGACACCTAATCATCATCGGAGTAACCTGCAACATCACAAGTTACAGCCACAGTGGGTCAATACTTTGGAATAGTATTGGCAAGTGATACCTTAGTAAATTTTTAAGTGGACTATAATACTATGTGCAATTTGGCTAAGTGTAGTTTGGCTTGCTTTGCTCAAAATAGGTTTTCCTATTAGTTGAAATCTCTAAGTTTTTCTTTGTCAAAAACTTTTCCCAAGAAACCACCAATAGACATTGGGGTCCTTCACCCTTGTTCACCCACAAGTTTTTACTTAGAAGTTGGAGTGATGAGATTCTTGATAGCTTCCATGTCTTGATGCTCAAGTTGTCCATTGCCATGGACTTGGCTAAGTACTTAGATTTTTCCATCTGCAGAGGTTGTGCACTTTCCCCACCAGACTTGGTTTCCCAAGACAGGACCTTTCAGAAGCCTTCCCTTAGCCAAATGGACGCGTTCCAACCTATCATCCCACTACCACCAACTGTCCAAGTGACTAAGTTCTAGCAACCTATGTGATCAAGGCAGAGCCCATATTGCCAAATGGCTGCACTATAAGCTTCTCAACACTTGGCCTCCAAAATCCCTTTGTGCCTGGGTGGCATACCACAAGTGAGATACACAAGGTAAACCATATCCATGGGCCTTGTGTAACCACTCAACCAAAAACCACCATTCAAGTCCCATTCCACCCAGGTGATTCATTGACTTAGTTGTTTTATTAAGAAAAACATAATTCAAAAGACTTAGAAATATTTTCATCATAGCATGTATATACATTACCAACCCTTGTTTGCTAATAGCTAGGCTAAGCATGGCATAGTAACTTAACTTAGGAATTTCCCAGCAATTCTATATCTACTTAGGATTTCCCAACATGGCATTTGGCAAAAATAGTATCACATGCAAGACTTAGCAAAATATTTCTAATGCTTGTATGAAATATAGGGATGGAAATATTCATGAAGTACCACTTTCCTTGGTAATGGGGAGAGTAGCACTCTTCACAATCGCAATCACTAGCACCAAAATCTACACAAAATGGTAGCACAAAATTACACACAATTCATATACAAACATAAATATATGCATGCATGCATAATGCTAAGTGATGATTTTTAAAACTCCACCAAGAAAGTGCATAGTACTGAATCAATACTAAGTTAAAAACTTGCTAAATCAAGTTTATTTTACACCAAAACAATTCTCTAAATAAATTCTATACTCAAAATAGTCCTAAACAAGTTTCTGCAAAAGAAACCATTTTAACAGAACCTAAACTTTAAACACATTGCATAAACATAAAGGGCTTGTCTCCCTGATTCCAACGGTATAAAATTTGCAAAAATCTAACGTGGGAATCAAAAGTTATAGCCTATTCAAATTTGAATCCAAATCTGTTTTAAATTCTGTTTAAAACTGAAACCCTAGCCACGCGTCTTAATTCTATTGGTTGATACCGTTTCGCTCAAGATCACCCTCCCGCGCCGTCGGATCTACTTAAAGCACACGGCTCAGATCTACCCATAACGATTCGTTAAGTGATCTAATCCTATACGCTGGATCTAGATCTGATGGCTCTTGATCAAACGACCAAAGCGGGGCGGCGCTGGCGGCGGCTACTGGCGGCGGCGAGCTCTGTCTGCGGCGACGCGGCGCTACAGGTCGTCCAGAGAGGCAGGAGGATGCTCACCAGGTTCGCAGCGTCGAGGAGAAGCTCAACTTAGCAGCGGCTTGACGAGGGGCGCACGGGCACGGTCGCTGGGGCTCGTCGGAGTTGCGGGCGGCGTCTGTCGCTTGCTGTCGAGGTCGCTGTCGAGGCTCCGTGTCGTCCTAGCACAAGGCAGAGGGTTTAGAAGATGCGCAAGTGACTAGCGAACAAGTTGGTAACAAAGGGAAGGCAGGGGCGCTCAGTTCTTACCGCTATTGCTCGCCGGAGTCGAGCGGTGGCGCTGGTGGTTGCGGGCGTGAACGGAAACGATGACCTGGGTCACGAGCAAGCAAACCAGAGGCGTTAGCAGATGCACAAGATCATGCTGGTTGCAGTGGTTTGAACGAGAGGCAACGGGGCGGTCTGAGCTTACCGTGATTCATCGCTGGAGCGCGTCTGTTTGCAGCGGCGCAAGTGCGATTGTGGGCAGCCTGGTGGCGATGTGGAGGCGCTGAGTGAGGGGAAATGACCGCAGTGCAGAGGGGGTTATGTAGGCGAGAGGGGAGCGGCGATTAAGCACGGAATCAAGGGCAATTAAGCGAGGAATCAACGCAGCAGTGATGGGCGGAGGAAACGGCCGACGACGTGGTCGGGCGCGATTTGGGGAAGACGAGGGTGAGCTGTCGAGGTCCACCAGTCAGAGAGTGACACGGAGAGGGGGTGGGGTCCGAGTGTCAGTGCCTGTGTGGGTGCGTCTGTGCGTGCGAGTGAGAGAGAGAGAGGCCGGGTGGGCTAACTGGGCCGGTTGTGCTGTTGGGCTAGATTAGGAGAGCCTGGCCCTTTTCTTTTCTTTAATCTTTTTCTTTTTCCAGAATGAATTTCAGGAATGGTTTTCAAATGAATTCAAACTCCATTTGAATTCAAATCCATTTGGGATTTTTGCAGTGTGCAACAGTCTCAATTCTAGGTATAAAACCATGGGGTCACTTTGAAAAGGCTTGGTCATTTTTGGAGAAACAAAATAACAGGGACTTTGCACTTGATTTGCAAATGTTTGAAAAATGGTTTTTGAAACCATTTCCATTTTGTAAAGTTTAGTTCAAATTCCACACTCAATCCATTCAACAAGAGAGATAAACAATCTAGGTTTAAAACATTCAAACTCTCAAATGGGGATGGCCATTTGATATAAGTTTGTTCACATAAAATGATAGCACTATGTGCTTCTGTTTTCTGAAATGAGTTTTGAAATTGATCTCAATTCTATATGCATGCATGAATGATATGCAATCTTTGAAATCATGATTTTAGGGATGTTACAAATCTAACCCCCTTAAGGTGAATCTCGCCCTCGAGATTCGGATTGGCTAGCAAATAGGTGAGGGTGGTCCTTCCGAAGATCATCTTCTCTTTCCCATCTTGCTTCCTCTTCGGAATAATGATTCCACTGCACTTTGCAAAACTTGATAGTCTTTGTCCTTGTGACTCTTTCTGCAGTATCAAGAATTTTGATAGGTTTGTCTTCATAAGTGAGATCACTTTCTAGTTGAACTTCCTCCAAAGGTATTGTATCCTTCAAAGAAGTTTCCTCCATTTCTGGGTGACATTTCTTAAGCTGACTCACATGAAACACATTATGGACAGCTGATAGAGATTCTGGCAATTCAATTTCATAGGCAACTTCTCCTTTGCGACTCAAGATCTTGAATGGCCCAACATATCTTGGTGCCAATTTCCCTTTGACTCCGAATCTTTTCACTCCGCGAAGTGGTGACACTCTAAGATAGGCTCTATCACCCACTTCGTAGGTGACTTCTCTACGCTTAGGATCCGCGTAGCTTTTCTGTCGGGACTGTGCTATCTTCAACCTTTCCTTAACCAATTTGACCTTCTCTTCGGCTTCTTTGATAAGATCTGGCCCGAATAAACTTCTTTCTCCTACACTATTCCATAACAATGGGGTGGTACACTTTCTTCCGTAGAGAAACTCAAACGGTGCCATCTCAATGCTGGCTTGATATCTATTGTTATAAGAAAATTCTGCGTAAGGCAGGCTTTCATCCCAACTGGCTCCATAGTCTAAGGCACATGCTCTCAACATGTCTTCAAGGATTTGATTTGTTCTTTCTGTTTGTCCATATGTTTGAGGATGGAAAGCGGTACTGAATTCCAACCTCGTTCCCAATGACTCATGTAGCTGTCTCCAAAAATGGGAAGTGAATTGAGTTCCCCTATCAGACACAATACTCTTGGGCACTCCATGTAGACATACAATTCTACTCATGTAGATTTTGGCTAACTTAGCACTTGTATAAGTTGTCTTCACGGGTATGAAATCAGCCACTTTAGTTAGGCGATCCACTACTACCCATATTGAATCATATCCTGACCTGGTCCTTGGTAATCCGGTAATGAAATCCATACCAATTTTGTCCCACTTCCAATCAAGAATAGGTAGTGGTTGAAGCAAACCTGCTGGTTTCTGATGCTCCGCTTTCACTCTACTACACATATCACACAAAGCAATATGTTCGGCGATGTCCCTCTTGAGATTGTTCCACCAAAATCTTTCTTTCATGTCCATGTACATTTTGGTGTTACCCGGGTGAATAGAATACAGATAGTTGTGTGCTTCCTACAAAATCAATTTCCGCAACTCCGGATCTTATGGAACACAGATACGTTTCCCATGCCATAAAGTACCTTGTTCGTCTTCATGGAAACTTTTAGCTTTCCCTTGGCCAATCTTTTCCTTAATCTCTTCAATTTCCTTATCAGTCTTCTGAGCTTCTTTGATCTTGTCCAACAAAGTGGGTTGAACATCCAAAGACATGAGATGTCCTTCAGGCACAATCTCCAATCTGAGTTCTCTGAATTGGGTACACAAATCGTCTGGTAATTCTCCTTTGGTAAGGCCATTTACAAATACCTTACGACTTAGATCATCTGCTACAACATTTGCTTTACCGGGGTGGTATTGCAAACTTAAGTCATAGTCCTTGATAAGCTCTAACCATCTTCTTTGCCTCATATTGATTTCCTTCTAGGTGAAGATATACTTCAAACTCTTGTGATCTGTGAACACTTCACAACGCTTTCCCAAGAGGTAGTGTCTCCATGTTTTGAGTGCATGGACGACAGAGGCTAACTCTAAATCATGAGTAGGATAGTTCACTTCATGAGTTTTGAGTTGTCTCGAGGCATAAGCTACAACTTTACCGTCTTGCATAAGTACGGCACCCAAACCTTGATGAGATGCATCACAATATACCTGGAAATCCTTTTCCAAATCTGGCAGACATAAAACTGGTGCTGTCACAAGTCTCTTCTTCAACTCCTGAAAGCTGATTTCACAACCTTCAGACCAAGCAAACTTCTTGTCTTTCTTTAACAATTCAGTCATGGGCTTAGCTACCTTAGAGAAATTCTCAATAAACCTTCTGTAGTAACCTGCTAAGCCAAGGAAACTACGAACTTCTTTCACGGACTTGGGAGATTCCCATTCAGTCACAGCTGAAACTTTAGCAGGATCAACTGCTACACCATCCTTTGTCATAACATGACCAAGAAAACCAACTTCCTCCAACCAGAACTCACACTTGCTGAATTTAGCATAAATTTTATGCTCTCTCAACTTCTCAAGTATCAAACGCAAGTGTCCTTCATGTTCTTCTTTGCTCTTGGAGTAGACTAAGATGTCATCGATGAAAACGACAACGAACTTGTCAAGGAATTCCATAAACACTTTGTTCATCATATTCATGAAGTATGCTGGAGCATTGGTCAAGCCAAAAGGCATTACGGTATACTCATACAATCCATACCTTGTGGTGAATGATGTTTTAGGTATGTCTTGCTCTCTTATCTTGAGTTGAAAATAGCCTGACCTTAGATCAATCTTTGAGAACACACATGCTCCTTCAAGCTGATCAAATAAGTCATTGATTCTAGGCAAAGGATATTTATTCTTGATAGTTACCTCGTTGAGTGAACGGTAATCTATGCATAACCTTTGACTTCTGTCTTTCTTCTCCACAAACAAGACTGGGGCTCCCCAAGATGAAGAACTTGGTTGAATAAATCCTTTCTGCAACTGTTCTCCAAGTTGCTTCTTGAGCTCTTTCAGTTCATCAACTGACATTTTATACGGTCTCTTTGCTATTGGTCCAGACCCTGGTACCAAATCTATCAGAAACTCTACATCTCTATCTGGTGGCATTCCCGGCAATTCTTCCGGAAACACATCCGGATACTCACTCACAATTGGCACACTGTCCATGCTAACCCCCTTAAGAGAATTAAGCATACCCCTTTTTGCTTCAAAACTGGTCTTGAATCTGATCCTTTTGTTTTCTGGAGTTGTGAGTGAGACAGTATGGTTGGCACAATCTATCACTCCTTTTCCATTCCCAGAATGACATCCAATCCTTGGGAGTTTAGAATTATCAAGTTAACGGGAAACTTATACTTCCCAAATTCTATAACTAGATCATGACATCCCGAATTCACTATCATTTCTCCACCAGGAGAACTTACTTTAATAGGACACCCAATAGTTTCTACCAGCAGTTCATTTCTTTCAACAAATGCTCTTGATATGAATGAATGAGATGCACCAGTATCAAAGAGTACAAATGCTGGAATAGAATTGAGTCTGAACTTACCGGCAACAGCATCAGGCTCCTCATAGACCTCCTCCACATTACCGGCAACAGCATCAGGCTCCTCATAGATGTGGTTCACCTGACCTTTCTGGAAAGGATTGGGCTTGACAGGTCCTTCAACTTTCTTTTCGGGGCACTCATTTGCATAGTGTCCCATCTTCTTGCATTTGAAGCATTCAACCTGACTGATGTCTCTCTTAGCAGGCTGACTTCCACTTCCACTTCCATTACCACTATGGTGGCTCTTATGTCCACTCTTGTAGTTCTTGTACTTGTCATTGTCATGACTGCGGTGATGCTTGTTGTCATGACGGTTGTGGTTGTGGTGCTTGTTGAATTTCCCATGCTTCTGGGATCCTGAGCTTCCGCTGTCATCATAGTGAGATCGTTCGTGAGTCGATCCCGAGCTGTGCTTGTCGGAGTGCTTTCTCTTTCTACTCTCGACTTGCTTCATTTTATTCTCCAATATTGCAGCTTTGTCACAGAGCGACTGATAAGTGGGAACATATGCCACAGCCAGTTGCAGATTCAGCTCATCATTCAAGCCTTCCAGAAATTTTTCCTTTCTCTTGGCATCTATGTCAACCTCATCCGGTGCATAACGCGCCAGATTGTTGAACTCCTCAATGTACTCAGCCACGCTGCAGTGACGCTGCTTCAGATTGTGGAACTCTTTCTTTTTCAGGCTCATTATTCCTGATGAGATATGAGCAGTGCGAAAGCCATCCTCAAAGATAGCCCAAGTCACCTCATCTATAGGAGTGGTGATCTGAAAGTTGTCCCACCAAGTGGCGGCTGGCCCTTCCAGCAGATGTGCTGCAAATCTAACTTTTTCAGCATCCGTGCAGCGCATGGTTACTAAGTCCTTGTTTACAGAACGTAGCCAATCATTGGCCACCATGGGATCAGTCGTCCCTGAGAACTTAGCTGGCCTCAATCTCAAGAATCTGGTGAGCATATCAAAGCCTGGAGGGTTGTTGTTATTGTTGTTGTTATTGGGGTTGTTGTTGTTGTTATTGTTTTGGTTCTGAATGAATGTTGTCATCATCTGCATCAGCTGTGTTTGAGCAGTCATCATTTGTTGCATTTCTGGTGTGATGTTGTTGTTGTTGTTGGGGTTGGGGTTTGCATGACGGGGAGGCATCCGTGGTTTGTTCAAATAGAGATAAGAATGAGATACCCATAGATGTTTTCATGCACATTACATCACATAAGCAAACACATAGCATGCAACACAAGATAAAAGTTCAACAACAAGATAACAAGTTCACAAAGTAAAACACACAAGTAGCAAGCCATCCACATGTCGGATGGTCCAATAACAAGTTCTCAAATAACAAGTATGATAATAAAAGATAAACGAGTAGTCAAGTCTACTCGTCAGCATCAATCTCCTCCTCGACAAAGGTAAGACCCGCGTTCTCCATCGCGGTCTTGTTCTCCTCAATAGTAGTGGTCAAGGACTCAATCTTGGCCTTGAGAGCCCTCTTCTGGGAACGAAGCCTCTCTATCACCGTCTGCTGCTGCTCTAGCTCGAAGTCCTTGGATTGCAGTTCTTCAGTCATGTCCCGGATCTTCTTGTTCCTATCCTGGACACATTTCTCCTGACTCTTGAAATTCCTGTCCTGGGTCTCGAACTTCGCCTCCATTTCCTTGACTATCTCGTCCTGCTGTGCGAAAAGCTTGTCCTTCTCGCGAACCTGCACCTGGAGCTCGTCATTACTGAGCATGACATTGGTCCTGTCCATGTCCACGTGCCTAATGAGAGACTCTAAGTCCTGGAGGTACAGACGTATCAGCTATGCGGCGTCCCTCGAGTCGTCCTCGAAGTCGATGGACTCTCCATCCTAATCACGTCTTCCGAAGACGTGGAAGTGGGTGCCTCTAACCTGTCGGGAGTGTCGACCTAGCAGACGTCCTATCAGGTCATGCCTAACTACCTCCATGCCTCTCTCCCTGTCATCGTGCATAAGCTTGAAGACGATGGCCTCCGTAGTAGGCTCTGTCTGGCGTCCGGGCTGGTTCACCTTGAAGCCCCAGAGGTCCTTCCTCTCGAACTTGGTGAGTGGATGCACCATGATGGTGGGAAGAGGGAGATTGAGCAAGGTGGTAAGCTCAACGATACGAGGACCAAAACGGGTAACCTGGAACTCCTCAACAGTGCTGATGGTAATAGGCATCTATTTATAAGATAGAAAAGTTAGAACAACACAATTTAAGATAAAACAAAGACAAACATCACATACATATCCTTGGAAAACAAAATCACACAAGTCATGCATACATGAATCCATTACATCAACCAAGGTCCAATCTTATTTAAGGTATCATTTTGGAAAATAAGGTGATAGGTGGTGGTCCAACTAACGAAGTACGTTTACAATCCTATCTCACTGGATCTGTTGGCTAACATAATGTTCCTAGAGGCAATCAACCTATCTTGCTCACATGATTCCATCACTAAGTCTATAATATCTCCTCTTAAGGTTTGGTTGGTGGATTCCAACTCTTGGGTAAGTTCCTTCTCTTTTATCAAGTCTTTTTGGAGGTTGAGCATTCTGCACTTGACTCTAGCACTAAGTTCTTTGATAGTCCTCCAAGCTGCTTCTCTTGCTGACTCAAAGAATGTGGTGTGCACCACTGTGTTGGTGTACATGCAGAATCCTTTTTCTTTGTGGTTGTCTTCCTTGTTTTTATACAAGTGAAGTTGCACCCACCAGTACTCAACTCCTTCATCCATCACTGGAAAGCCTTTGTACACAGCTGCACCATGTATTTCCATTGCCACCATGAGGTCCTTGAGAATTTTGGGAAACTCAGTCTCACACTCCAATGTCATGGTCATGAGTGGTCCTTTCTTTACGTCTTCGTTGATGGAGTTCATCTACAAATAGAGATGAGAAAGAGAAGATTAGAAAAGTTTACGAGAAGAATACACAAGTGTAGAAGTAGTTGAAAATTTTCCTTAGTGGTTTCCAATCCTAGGGTCATAATCCTACATGCAACACAGTGCTCTGATACCATCTGTAAGATCCCTCCTTTGTAAAGGAAAAGGATCCCTGTGATTGCAATGCTAGTCCCTGGATCATTGCTAGCATCCACAGTTTAAGATGAAGTGCACAGATACAAAGGTCATTTATTACATCCATTCCAGAGATAAAACATAGTCTTTTACAACTCAAGGCCACAGGCCTAATACAAGAGTTTGGAATAAGTAAATAAACATAAGTCTTCATCTTCATGTGCCACAGGCAAGCATGTTGAGTGTAGACTCATGACACCTAATCATCATCGGAGTAACCTGCAACATCACAAGTTACAGCCACAGTGGGTCAATACTTTGGAATAGTATTGGCAAGTGATACCTTAGTAAATTTTTAAGTGGACTATAATACTATATGCAATTTGGCTAAGTGTAGTTTGGCTTGCTTTGCTCAAAATAGGTTTTTTCTATTAGTTGAAATCTCTAAGTTTTTCTTTGTCAAAAACTTTTCCCAAGAAACCACCAATAGACATTGGGGTCCTTCACCCTTGTTCACCCACAAGTTTTAACTTAGAAGTTGGAGTGATGAGATTCTTGATAGCTTCCATGTCTTGATGCTCAAGTTCTCCATTGCCATGGACTTGGCTAAGTACTTACATTTTTCCATCTGCAGAGGTTGTGCACTTTCCCCACCAGACTTGGTTTCCCAAGACAGGACCTTCAGAAGCCTTCCCTTAGCCAAATGGACGCGTTCCAACCTATCATCCCACTACCACCAACTGTCCAAGTGACTAAGTTCTAGCAACCTATGTGATCAAGGCAGAGCCCATATTGCCAAATGGCTGCACTATAAGCTTCTCAACACTTGGCCTCCAAAATCCCTTTGTGCCTGGGTGGCATACCACAAGTGAGATACACAAGGTAAACCATATCCATGGGCCTTGTGTAACCACTCAACCAAAAACCACCATTCAAGTCCCATTCCACCCAGGTGATTCATTGATTTAGTTGTTTTATTAAGAAAAACATAAGTCAAAAGACTTAGAAATATTTTCATCATAGAATGTATATACATTACCAACCCTTGTTTGCTACTAGCTAGGCTAAGCATGGCATAATAACTTAACTTAGGAATTTCCTAGCAATTCTATATCTACTTAGGATTTCCCAACATGGCATTTGGCAAAAATAGTATCACATGCAAGACTTAGCAAAATATTTCTAATGCTTGTATGAAATATAGGGATGGAAATATTCATGAAGTACCACTTGCCTTGGTAATGGGGAGAGTAGCACTCTTCACAATCACAATCACTAGCACCAAAATCTACACAAAATGGTAGCACAAAATTACACACAATTCATATACAAACATAAATATATGCATGCATGCATAATGCTAAGTGATGATTTCTAAACTCCACCAAGCAAGTGCATAGTACTGAATCAATACTAAGTTAAAAAGTTGCTAAATCAAGTTTATTTTACACCAAAACAATTCTCTAAATAAATTCTATACTCAAAATAGTCCTAAACAAGTTTATGCCAAAGAAACCATTTTAATAGAACCTAAACTTTAAACACATTGCATAAACAGAAAGGGCTTGTCTCCCTGATTCCAACGGTATAAAATTTGCAAAAATCTAACGTGGGAATCAAAAGTTATAGCCTATTCAAATTTGAATCCAAATCTGTTTTAAATTCTGTTTAAAACTCAAACCCTAGCCACGCGTCTTAATTCTATTGGTTGATACCGTTTCGCTCAGAATCACCCTCCCGCGCCGTCGGATCTACTTAAAGCACACGGCTCAGATCTACCCATAACGATTCGTTAAGTGATCTAATCCTATACGCTGGATCCAGATCTGACGGCTCTGGATCAAACGACCAAAGCGGGGCGGCGCTGGCGGCGGCTACTGGCGGCGGCGAGCTCTTTCTGCGGCGGCGCGGCGCTACAGGTCGTCCGGAGAGGCAGGAGGATGCTCACTAGGTTCGCAGCGTCGAGGAGAAGCTCAACTTAGCAGCGGCTTGACGAGGGGCGCACGGGCACGGTCGCTGGGGCTCGTCGGAGTTGCGGGCGGCGTCTGTCGCTTGCTGTCGAGGTCGCTGTCGAGGCTCCGTGTCGTCCTAGCACAAGGCAGAGGGTTTAGAAGATGCGCAAGTGACTAGCGAACAAGTTGGTAACAAAGGGAAGGCAAGGGCGCTCAGTTCTTACCGCTATTGCTCGCCGGAGTCGAGCGGCGGCACTGGTGGTTGCGGGCGTGAACGGAAACGATGACCTAGGTCACGAGCAAGCAAACCAGAGGCGTTAGCAGATGCACAAGATCATGCTGGTTGTAGTGGTTTGAATGAGAGGCAACGGGGCGGTCTGAGCTTACCGTGATTCGTCGCTGGAGCGCGTATGTCTGCGGCGGCGCAAGTGCGATTGTGGGCAGCCTGGTGGTGATGTGGAGGCGCTGAGTGAGGGGAAATGACCGCGGTGCAGAGGGGGTTATGTAGGCGAGAGGGGAGCGGCGATTAAGCGCGGAATCAAGGGCAATTAAGCGAGGAATCAACGCGGCAGTGATGGGCGGAGGAAACGGCCAGCGACGTGGTCGGGCGCGATTTGGGGAAGACGAGGGTGAGCTGTCGAGGTCCACCAGTCAGAGAGTGAGATGGAGAGGGGGTGGGGTCCGAGTGTCAGTGCCTGTGTGGGTGCGTCTGTGCGTGCGAGTGAGAGAGAGAGAGGCCGGGTGGGCTAACTGGGCCGGTTGTGCTGTTGGGCTAGATTAGGAGCGCCTGGCCCTTTTCTTTTCTTTAATATTTTTCTTTTTCCATAATGAATTTCAGGAATGGTTTTGAAATGAATTCAAACTCCATTTGAATTCAAATCCATTTGGGATTTTTGCAGTGTACAACAGTCTCAATTCTAGGTATAAAACCATGGGGTCACTTTGAAAAGGCTTGGTCATTTTTGGAGAAACAAAATAACAGGGACTTTGCACTTGATTTGCAAATGTTTGAAAAATGGTTTTTGTAACCATTTCCATTTTGTAAAGTTTAGTTCAAATTCCACACTCAATCCATTCAACAAGGGAGATAAACAATCTAGGTTTAAAACATTCAAACTCTCAAATGGGGATGGCCATTTGATATAAGTTTGTTCACATAAAATGATAGCACTATGTTCTTCTGTTTTCTGAAATGAGTTTTGAAATTGATCTCAATTCTATATGCATGCATGAATGATATGCAATCTTTGAAATCATGATTTTAGGGATGTTACAAATAGTCACCTCATTAAGTGAACGGTAATCTATGCATAACCTTTGACTTCTATCTTTCTTTTCCACGAACAAAACTGGGGCTCCCCAAGATGAAGAACTTGGTTGAATAAATCCTTTCTGCAACTGTTCTCCAAGTTTTTTCTTGAGTTCTTTCAGTTCATCCACTGACATCTTGTATGGTCTCTTTGCTATTGGTCCAGATCCTGGTACCAAATCTATAAGAAACTCCACATCTCTATCTGGTGGCATTCCCGGTAATTCTTCTGGAAACACATCCGGATACTCACTCACAATTGGCACACTGTCTATGCTAACCCCCTTAAGAGAATTTAGCTTACTCCCTTTTGGCTCAAAGTTAGACTTGAATTTAATCCGTTTTCTTTCCGGGGTTGTGAGTGCAATAGTACGATTAGCACAATCTAGTACTCCTTCATACTTAGCCATCCAATCCATTCCCAATATGACGTCCAGTCCTTGGGAATCTAGGATTATCAGACTCACTGGAAATTTATGCTTTCCAAACTCTATTACTAGATCCCGGCATCCAAGACTTACTATCATATCTCCACCCGGAGAACTAACTTTTATTGGACACCCAATGTTTTCAGTTGGAAACACATTTCTATCAACAAATGCTTTTGATATGAATGAATGCGATGCTCCAGTATCAAAAAGAACAAATGCTGGAATAGAATTGAGTCTGAACTTACCAGCAACAGCATCAGGCTCCTCATAGACTTCCTCCACATTGATGTGGTTAACCTGTCCCTTCTGAAAAGGGTTGGGATTGTTGGGTCCTTCAACTTTCTTTTCTGGGCATTCATTTGCGTAATGCCCCATCTTGTTGCACTTGAAGCATTCAACCTGACTAATGTCCTTCTTGACAGGCTGATTTCCACTTCCACTTCCATTACCACTGTGGTGGCTCTTGTATCCACCCTTGTGGTTCTTGTACTTGTCATTGTCATGACTACGGTGATGCTTGTTGTCATGACGGTTGTGGTTGTGGTGCTTGTTGAATTTCCCATGCTTGTGGGATCCTGAGCTTCCACTGTCATCATAATGGGATCGTTTGTGTGACGATCCCGAGCTGTGATTGTTAGAGTGCTTCCTCTTCCTGCTTTCAACTTGCTTTATTTTGTTCTCCAAAATAGCAGCCTTGTCACAGAAAGACTGATAAGTGGGAACATAGGCCACAGCCAACTTCAGATTCAGCTCATCATTCAACCCTTCAAGGAACTTTTCTTTCCTCTTAGCATCAGTGTCAACTTCATCCGGTGCATATCGCGCCAGATTGTTGAACTCCTCAATATATCCTGCCACGCTGCGGTGGCGCTGCTTCAGATTATGGAATCCTTTCTTCTTCAGACTCATCACTCTAGATGAGATATGAGCAGTGCGAAAGCCATCCTCAAAGATAGCCCATGTCACATCTTCTATGGGAGTGGTGATCTGGAAGTTATCCCACCAAGTGGCGGCTGGTCCTTCTAGCAAGTGTGCTGCAAAACTGACCTTTTCTGCATCAGTACAACCCACAGTTACCAAGTCCTTGTTCACAGAGTGTAGCTAATCATTGGACACTATGGGATCAGTCGTCCCTGAGAACTTTGCTGGCCTCAATCTCAAGAACCTGGTAAGCATATCAAAACCCGGTGGGTTGTTGTTGTTGTTGTTATTGTTGTTGTTGTTGTTATTGGATGAACGTCGTCATCATCTGCATCAGCTGAGTTTGAGCGGTCATCATTTGCTGCATTTCTGGAGTGATGTTGTTGTTGTTGTTGGGGTTGGGGTTTGCACGACGGGGAGGCATCTGAGGTTTGTTCAATAGAGATAAGAATGAGATACCCATAGATGCTTTCATGCACATTACATCACATAAGCAAACACAAAGCATGCAACACAATGATAAAGGTTCAACAACAAGATACCAAGTTCGCAAAGTAAAACACACAAGTAGCAAGCCATCCACATGTCGGATGGTCAAATAACAAGTTCTCAAGCAACAAGTATGATAATAAATGATAAATGAGTAGTCAAATCTACTCCTCGGCATCAACCTCCTCCTCGACAAAGGTAAGACCTGCGTTCTCCATCGCGGTCTTGTATTCCTCGACACTAGTGTTCAAGGTCTCTATCTTGGCTTTGAGAGCCCTCTTCTGGGAACGAAGCCTCTCAATCACCGTCTGCTGATGCTCGAGCTCGAAGTCCTTGGACTGCAGTTCTTCAGTCATGTCCCGGATCTTCTTGTTTCTATCCTGGACTCGCTTCTCCTGACTCTTGAACTTCCTGTCCTGGCTCTCAAACTTCGCCTCCATATCCTTGACTATCTCATCTTGCTCCATGAAGAGCTTGTCCTTCTCGCGAAGCTGCACCTGGAGTTCGTCATTGTTGAGCATGACATTGGTCCTATCAGTGTCCACGTGCCTAATGAGAGACTCTAAGTCTTGGAGGTATAGACGAATCGGCTCTGCTGTGTCCCTCGAGTCGTCCTCGAAGTCGATAGACTCTCCATCCTCATCACGTCTACCGAAGATGTGGAAGTGAGTACCTCTAACCTGTCGAGAGTGTCTCCCTAGCAGACGTCCTATCAGATCCTGCATGACTACCTCAAGGCCTCTCTCCTTGTCATCGTGCATGAGCTTGAAGATGATAGCCTCCATGGTAGGCTCAGTCTGGCGTCCGGGCTGATTGACCTTGAAACCCCAAAGGTCTTTCCTCTCAAACTTGGTGAGGGGAAGCACCATGAGGGTAGGAAGAGGGAGATTGAGCAAAGTAGTGAGCTCAACAATACGAGGACCAAAGCGAGTTCCCTGGACCTCCTCAACAGTGCTGATGATAACATTAGGCATCTATTTATAAGATAGAAAAAGTTAGAACAACACAATTTAAGATAAAACACAAGGTAAAGCATCATACACATCTTTGGAAATCAAAACACACAAGTCATGGCATACATGGATCCATTACATCAACCAAGGTTCAACTTATTTTAAACATCTTTTGGAAAATAAGGTTATAGTTGGTGGTCCAACTAACGAAGTAAGTTTACAATCATATCTCACTGGATCTGTTGGCTAACATAATGTTTCTAGAAGCAATCAGTCTATCTTGCTCACATGACTCCATCACTAAGTCTATAATGTCTCCCCTAAGGGTTTGGTTGGTAGCCTTCAACTCTTGGGTTTGTTTCTTCTCTTCCTTTAGGTCATTTTGGAGGTTGAGCATTCTGCACTTGACTCTATCACCAAGTTCTTTGATGGTCCTCCAAGATGCATCCTTTGCTGAATCAAATAATGTAGTGTGCACCACTGAATTGGTGAACATGCAGAATCCTTTTTCCTAGTGGTTGTCTTCCTTGTTTTTATACAAGTGAAGTTGCACCCACCAGTATTCCACTCCTTCATCCATCACATGAAAACCTTTGTACACAGCTGCACCTTGTATCTCTAATGCAACCATGAGGTCCTTCAGAGCCTTGGGAAATTCTGTCTCACACTCCAAAGTCATTGTCATGAGTGGTCCTTTCCTTATGGCTTCGTTGATGGAGTTCATCTACAAATAGAGATGAAGAAGAAGATTAGAAAAGTTTACGAGAAGAATAGACAAGTGTAGAAGTTGCTGAAATTTTTTCCTTAGTGGTTTCCAATCCTAGGGTCATAATCCTACAGGCAACACAGTGCTTTGATACCATCTGTAAGATCCCTCCTTTATAAAGGAAAAGGATCCATGTGATTGCAATGCTAGTCCCTAGATCATTGCTAGCATCCACAGTTTAAGATGAAGTACACAGAAACAAAGGTCATTATTACAGTCATTCCAAAGACAAACATAGTCTTTACAACTCCAAGGCCACAGGCCTAGTACAAGAGTTTGAATAAGTAAATTAATAAAAGTCTTCATCTTCATGTGCCACAGGCAAACATGTTGAGTGTAGACTCATGACACCTAATCCACATCAGAGTAACCTGCAACATCACAAGTTACAGCCACAGTGGGTCAATACTTTGGAATAGTATTGGCAAGTGATACCTTAGTAAAATTTTAAGTGGACTAGATACTATATGCAATTTTGCTAAGTGTAGCTTGGCTTGCTTTGCTCAAAATAGGTTTTTCCTATTAGTTGAAATCACTAAGTTTTTCTTTGTCAAAACTTTTCCCAAGGAACCACCAATAGACATTGAGGTCCTTCACCCTTGTTCACCCACAAAATTTACTTAGAAATTGGGATGAGGAGATTCTTGATAGCTTACATGTCTTGATGCTCAAGTTGTCCATTACCAAGGACTTGGCTAAGTACTTAGATTTTTCCATCTGCAGAGGTTGTGCACTTTCCCCACCAGACTTGGTTTCACCAAGACAGGACCTTTCAGAAACCTTCCTTTAGACCAAATGGACGCGCTCCAACCTATCATTCCCACTACCACCAACTGTCCAAATGGCTAAGTTCTAGCAACTTATGTGATCCAGGCAGAGCCCATATTGCCAAGTGGCTGCACTAGAATCTTATTAACACTTGGCCTCTAAAATCTCAATTTTCCTGGGTGGCTTACCACAAGTGAGATACACAAGGTAAACCATAAAATGGGCCTTGTGTAACCACTCAACATAAACCAATCCTTCCATTCCACCCAGGTGTTTCATTAACTTGGTTGTTTTATTAGGCAAAACACAAGTCCAAAGACTTAGAAATGTTTTCATCATAGCATGTATATTTCACCAACCCTTGTTTGCTACTAGCTAGGCTAAGCATGGCATAGATAGTAACCTAACTTAGAAATGCCCTAGCAATTCTACAACTACTAGGATTTCCCAACAAGGCATATAAGCAAAATAATAACATGCAGGACTTAGCAAAATACCTCTAATTCTTATTATAAAACATGGGATAAAAATATTCAGGAAGTACCACTTGCCTTGGTAGTTTGGAGAGTAGTTACACTCTTCACAATCACAATCACTAGCACCAAAATCTACACAAAGAATTGTAGCAACAATTACACACAAAACATATACAATAAAAAATATATGCATGCATGCAAGATGATATGTGATGATTTTTAAAACTCAACAAAGCAAGAATATAGTACTGATTCAATAACAAGTTAATAACTTGCCAAACAACCATTATCTAAACCCTAAATTATTTCCTAAACATTTCATATACTCAATTTAGTCCTACACAAGTTTCTGCAAATAAAACCTTTTTAACAGAAGCAAAACATTAAACACATTGCATAATTAGAAAGAGCTTGCTCTCCTGATTCCAACGATATAAAATTTGTCAAATTCTAACGTGGGGATCAAAAGTTATAGCCAAAACAATTTTGAATATCTAATAGATTCAAATTCTGTCTTTTAAATCTAACTGCTGCCACGCGTCTGTTTCTAATTGCCCCATACCATTTCGCGTTGTATCGCGCTTCTGGGCCGTTGGATCTACTTAACCCGCACGGCTCAGATCTATTCGTAACGGTTCGTTAAGTGAACTAATCCTACGCGCTGGATCTAGATCTGACGGCTACGAATCAAACGACCAAAACCGAGCGGCGCTAGCGGCGGCTACTGGCGGCGGCGCGGCGCTACAAGTCACCCGGAAAGGTGGGAGGATGCTCACCAGGTTCGCAGCGACGAGGAGAAGCTCAACTTGCCCTTGGTTGGCAAAGGGGCGCTCGGAGTTGTCAGGGATTCCTCGCCGGAGTTCGCAAATGCGTCGGGTACGGCTGCTCGTTGACGTTTGCGAAGATACAGATCATGCCAGGGAAAAATAGACAGTGCGTCAGATGCGCGGAGTGATGCTGGTCATGCGAGTGTCAAAGAGAGAGCAAGGCGCGGTCAGAACTAACCAGGAAGGCTTGCCGGAGTTGATGGTGTCGTCTGACTCGTGATGTCGTCGATGTTGCCGAGGCTCTGAACGATCCTAGCATGCACCAGAGAGGTCAGGAGATGCGCATGGTTGCAGAGATTGTACGGGCAAGGCCAGAGGTCAAGGGGCGCGGGGAGCTCACCGGAATTTGATGCCGAAGTTCGTCGGTACCGCGGCAGTGTTCGGCGAATTGTGGGCAGCCTGGTGGCGTGGCATCTGTGCTAGGTGAGGGGAAATGGGCGGCGAGGGGAGGTGGTCTTATAGCCAGAGCGGGGGCGTCAATCTCTCGCTGTATCAATGCAATTTAAGCATGGCATCAGTGCGGGGAAACGGCAGCGGCGAGCTGGTCATCGGCGTTGATTGAGGACGAAGGGTGACGCGGCAGTGAGGGCCCAGCTGTCAGCGAGTGGGTACACGCACGCGGGTGAGAAACAGAGGGAGAGGGGGGAACCTGGGTGGGCTGGCTAACGGGCTGCTTCGTCTGTTGGGCCAGAATCCTGGCACCGGCCCTTTTCCTTTTCTCTAATCCTTTTCTTTTTCTGTTTTCAATTTCAGGAACCAAATTCCAATGATTTCAAATCCTATTTGAATTCAAATCTATTCAGGGTTTTTGTAGTATGCACAGTCACAATACTGGGCATAAAACCAAGTGGTCACTTTGAATTGGCTTGGTCACTTGGAAATAAATAAGATAAGCAGTGGCATAGCACTAGTTTGAATAGGTTTTGAAATTGGTTTTTGATTCACATTTATTTTGAAACTTTGGTTTAGAACTTAGCAATCTAGTACAAGTACTTGAGAGCAATAAGACAACAAAGTTTAATTTCATGCTCAACAATCTCCTATTGGAGAGTAACATTTGTTTCAAAGGCTAGTCACATAAAATAATGAGCTCATATGCTCCTGTTTTTGAAGTGATTTGTTTGAAATGAAAAACATATGATCATGGATGCATGGATGATATGCATAAGTTTGAAACATGATTTTAGGGATGTTACAAAACCGTAATGCGAGGTTTCTTTAAATATGCAGGGAAGAATAGGCTTACCCACATATTTTGCCTTAGTTTTTCCTTCAACCAATACGGAAGTCTCTTCATCAATTTAAATATGTTACAATGTGCATACATAGCCATAATTGATTCCTTGGTTACCTCTTTATCTTTGGTTTCATCTAGATATTCTTCAATTATTTGCACACTTTCCTCTTCTTTCTCCTCCTATACTGCCTTGAATTGTTCATATCCAAAATATGCTTCTGTGCAGTGTTAGGGAAAGGTATCTCATACATTGGTTCTAGGGAGGCCAATGTTGCTTTAACTTCTATTTTCTTCTCAGGTTTGGGTGGTGGATCATACTTGGCTGAACCCTCTTTTGGAGCTTTGATGTGTTCTGTAAAATCTTCAACAACTTGCAATACAAGATCTGGATATAAATAAAGCTCTTTAGGAAATTCATTAACATGGCCCTTTTTATTATAGTCATGAATACGTTCATAATCTATTTTTGTGCCTCCTTCACTTCCTAGACCAAAATTCCATGAAACTCTATGATCGTGAATTCTATTAAATAAAGCCCAATATTTAGTTCTGGTAAATCCATAAAACCTTCTCTCGCGCGAGAGTCTAGTTCAATTTTATTAGGTTCAATTAAACCGCCATAAAAGATATGCAATAAATACCATTCAGGCAAGACATTGACTAAGTAAATTTTTAAATATTATATAGGCTCTTGGTAGTCCTTCATTAGGACGGTTCCTCCAAGTCATTATAAGATGCCTAATTCCAAAAGATTTTGATAATGGATAATATTTGGATAGAAATTCACAAGCTAAATTATCCCAAGTAGTAGTGGCTTCTGAGGATAGAGATCTATACCATGAGAGAGTTGTACTTGTCAAAGTTTGACTAAAAAGTTTAACCCTTACCTTATTGGTGGTATACCCTGTTCATTGGAACGTGCCACATATATCTTTGAAGGATGCAATATGCTCATATGGATCATGATTTTCTTCATCTCGAGTAAATTGTTTCTTGTGTAAAATACTAAGTAGTAGAGTATTTATTTCAAACCCCCTTGTCTACTCATTGGAGTTGTCTCTTTTATAAATATCATAGGGCTTCCCAAAGTGGTTGAGTGGGTTAGCACTACTCATATTCTCAGACCCCATCATGTTGGTGGAAACCTATAACTCAAAACAAAACTCAACAAAACTAAAGTAAATAAGAAAAACTAAAAGACCTACAGCAAAATCTTTGTAAATTTATAGAAAAACCACATAATGGTTGTAGCAAACAATTCTACATCATAAACATCCACGGGTGCAAACCATAGAACCGTTATAGCAAAAAAATTATTCACATCATGCAAAACCGCAAAACTATTATAGCATAAATTTTCTCCTATGATGCAAATCCATAGAACTAGGTAGAAAACCGACACCTTCTCACAACACCCGACTCTCGTAAGCGCATAGGCGCTGACCGTCGAGGAGGGAGCACCACCAGGGGCGGTTAGTGCAGATGTCGTAGGAGGCCAGGGCGGAGCTCGTCGCAACATGAAGTGATGGCGTAGTGAAACTTGGCATGTATGAAAGCGAGGGCGTGGAGACGCCTGCCATCGTCCTTGCGATTTTCAAGGAAGAAGCATTCGGCGGTGGCGGTCGGTGCAGGAGGCGTATGAGTATAAGACCGCGGCATAGTTCGCCAAAGAAGAGGTGGCGTTGGCTTGTAGTTGCATGCAACCACGGCCCTTACAGGAAGTCCTCCCATGTAGCAGCGAGATCCGTCGAAGATTTTTCCCGCAAAGGAAACTAGGGTCCGACGATCCATTGGTTCGAGAGGGGTTGAAGACGCGGTTCCATGGAGCCTCGACGACGGTGGAGATGGCGGAGCAAGCACGCGATAGAGATATGACACGGAGATTTTTTTACCCAGGTTTGGGACCCTCGTGAGCGGGTAAAGCCCCTACTCCTGTTTTGTTGTATTGCTTGCTTGCTTCGCGAGGGTACAATGGAGGGTGTATGTCTATGGTTTAGATCGCAGGGGATCGATCTATTCTAAGGTAGGAGAAGGGTCCCTTATATAGAGCAGCGTCAGACCTCTTTGCCCCCAAACATTGGGCAGGAAGGGCTACCACACTCCTGCCTTGGAGGCTTCGGCTCGCCTTGTCCTCTTGCAGCCACCAGCCCGCTGTAGCGCCGTTGTGGTGGATGGTCATCCTACTGGCATGCTGCTTTGTCCTGGCTTCTTTGCACCAAAGAGGCGTGCTAGGCGGTGCCACCCCCTTGTGTTACCTCCTCCTTTTGCACAAAGAGAGGCATGCAGGCATTTTGCTTTCCCGAGGCGGACCAGTCTTCGCGTGGACCTCATTTTGGTGTGTTGTTTAGCATGAGGCGCCTCCGGTTGAGGATGTAACCCCTCACGAGGCCTTGGCTTGCGAGTCCTTGATGCGCGACGAGGCCGACCCTGGCAGCCCTTGGCGCTTCCATATTCCTGCTGCCTTCATGAGGGTCATGCGCCTCGCGAGCCCCACAAAGGACGCGTCTGGCAGGCCTGGTTCCTTGGTGCGACGAGGCACTCCCAGAACCAATAGTCCCATAGTAGCCATCGGTTTCTTGTCTTGCACGCGTCTAACGAAGGGAAGTGGAAGTAAAGAGACCATCTGACGTCGGGCCCACGAGTGGTCATGTCTACGCGCGGTTCCCCGGAGACCCTGCCCGCGGCCTCCACGTGCCCAGGGCATGATGCCCGTTCGATGCGGGAACCGTCACTCCCGTCCGTGGGTGTTGGGGTTCGCGTCGCCCATAAAACCCCAAACTCAGGAAGAGCCAGGTCACTTCATCTTCTCCGCCACCAATCTTCTTGCCTTCCCAACACATTTCGCTCAGCCCAGTTAGCTTCTGAGATGCCCCTCAAGAGAGCTCGCGCCACCCTCGCCACGTCGAGCTTCCTCACGCTGTGCAGGGGCCTTGCCCCGAGCCACGGTCCTGAACATAGTGGGATTAAAAAAGTTCCAAAATCTCATGGCCACCGACTCGAACGAGTCGGGTGCTTCGCGGGCCTGGTCCCTCGGCGTCGGGGAGATGGGTGGCGCCCTGGCGCCGCCACCATCTTCACTCACTCCATCACCGCCCTGCACAGACCAATCCCAATCAGGAAGAGAGTCTTGTTGTCAATGAAAGCAATGAGACTATGTCGCATATCTTCCTATCTCGTGTGGTCTCGTTCCCCCTTCCTCCTCGCCGTCTTGGAGCATTACTATATCCATCTTCTCCACCTTTATCAGCGGAGCGTGATGCTCCTCGCTGCCTTCGCGTTTTGATGTGAGGCTTTTTTTGGAGTGGCGCCCTCCGTGGTGCTGTTTTAACACTTCTACCTCCTCGTCGTCCTCTCGTTGGAGGATACCATCGGTAGAGTTGGGTTCTTCGCCGGATAGGAGGGGGATTTCATGCCCATCTCCATTCTCGGAGCGATAACGGAGTTTTGCCATGACTGAGTGCTGGTTAATGATGTCCGGGTGTGGCAACCACTCAGAGTCCCGGTGAGGGTGGTCGTGGAGAACCTCGGATGGGCTCACGAGGCGGCTACCTGCATGGGCCCCGGCCCCCTCGCGAGGCGCATGTCACACCTATGGAAGAAGGGCCTGCCCAGCGATATGGTGGTGTGGAAGTACCTGCGGCAGCAGATCGCTCCTCTCCAGGAACACCGGAGGCCCCTCTAGACCATGGCGCCTGGCCGGGATGGGGCCAGGCTCTTGGAGGGGCTCCGTGCCGAGGATATGGCGGTCGTCCTCATGCGCCTGCTTCTGGGCGTGGAGCTCGTGGGGGGAGCTTCCTCCCGGCGTGCGCCCATTGTACCTGGAGGTCGGCATGCACGCCACACATGCCAGGCTCCCCACTTTCGATGCTCAGGGAAAGTGATCCTTAGTCAAGCTTGATGACGAAGGCGTGGAGCCTGGTGGCGGCCCCAGATCCTCCCGGTCGGTCCGTCATGGGAGTATGATGAATAGTATATTGTATTCTTCAGAAGAGGACACCTCAGATACTCTCGAGGGCGAGACCCACAGTTCCGTTGGATGGGCCAGCCATGTGGCTGCCACAGGAGTGGGGGCGACCGCCGCCACACTCGTGGCACGCATGGCCATGAAACAACCTAGTCCTGACGAGGGTCTTTCCTTCCTTCCTCATTGATCACAGAGGGCTAACTGGTCCCTGGCGAGGGTAGAAGTTGCGGGGTGAGTAGGACTTGCATGACTTTCCTGAGTCCCCTCTCCTCCTTTCCATCCTGCCTCTCAAGTATGATGCTTTGACGTAGGAGCGAGGAGAAGAGGATGAAAGAGACACCGAAGTCGGGCTCTAGAGGAGCCTTGGGGCGCACTAGCGATGGCACCGCTCGCCGCCGACACGGAGGAGCCTCTCTCCTGGCGCCGGGCAGGTCTAGAGGTCACTGGCGCATGGAGCCCCTGACTCTAGGGCTGGGAACCGCTATCTCAAGGAGGACCAGGACGATCTCGATGTGATCGACGTGAGCGGTGATGCCCTGCTAGTCGAGGATCCTGTGGGTGCGCAAGGCGCGTCGCCATCTCCTGCCCGTGACGGCCGTGGAGATCCTCTCGAGGGGAGCCCCCGAGCCTCCAGGAATGTGGTACCGAGCAAGCTCGCTTTGCTGACTTCCGCGGACGCTAACCTTAGCCGGTCGAGACGCCTTCGTGACGTGGTGGCGGCCGCTCACTCCAGACTCGGTCGATTTCTTGCGGACATTGCCGCAGAGGAGCACCTCCTTACCAGTGCTTGGCGCTGGCTACTCCTGGAGTGGGCCGCTTTCAACGAGGCCCAGAAATGGTGGGAGGACTACGGCGAGGCGAGTGCCTCGCGAGGTGGTTATGCCCTAGTGAGGTGCGGGCTCTAGAGCTCTCTCGAGGCCCGACCCTACCGTCTGGAGGAGCTAGCCCCTCCTCCGTGGACCTGAGCCGTGTGGTGGGTGACCACTCCATGCGTGATCACGCGCTTGCCTTCTCTGAGCAGGAGGCCAAGGCAGACCTCCAAAGGGTTGCTCAGAGGGAGGCGGACATAGCCCTTCGCGAGGAGACAGTCAGGCTCCGCGAGGATGAGGCCGAGCTGGAGAGAAGCCGCTTGTAGACACTGGAAGTGGAGCTAGAGACCACTCGTCAGAAGATCGAGGAGCACTCTCTTGACATGGATCACCGTAGCGCCAAGATCGATGATCGCCTCTGTCGCTGTTACACGAAGGTGACCGAAGAGCAGGAACACCTGAAGAAGGCTAACTATGCGGAGCTCTCGCAACTCCGCAAGGCCCTCCGGGGCGAGTGGCAGGAGAAGGCCTGCATCCAGGAGGCACGTTTCACCGAGAAAAAGAACACACTGGAGGATTCCCATTGTAGGATGTAGGAGCGCCTGGCAGAGGCCATTGTCAAACTAGACGGCCTGAAGAAGCTATGGGCCACCCTATTAGGGGTGACCCCTTGGGAAGGCCCGATTTTCACGAATCCTGTGGAAATCGAGGAGGGAGTGAGGCGATGAGGGGGATGAAATCCACGAACTCACACGCGAATAAATCGATGAACACACACACACATGAAAACACGATACTAACCGTTAGCTCACGCCTGTGGTAATCGGTCCAACACAATCTCTAGGATCGGCGTTGGGCAAGACACTCTCCCACGGCCAACAACAGGGGGGAGAGGCTTGATGAGATCTTGACTACTTGTAGACAAACACCGAACTCCAAGGACTTGTACAACTTGAACGCACGAGGCAAAATCCAAGAGGCGGGGGATAATTTGTGCTCCTTATCAAGGAGCATGATACTAGTAATTGATAGATCCTCAAGGGTGTCTTCAATTACAATTATCCAAGTCTAGCGTTTACAATAGAGGGTGGGGGATATTTATAGGCCAGCCACATAAACAGGGGTAGTTTGGGTACGAAAAGGTAAAGTTTAGGCAAAATAAGGGGTTACACGGGCCAAGCCCGAAAGTTGACTTGAGTCTGGGGATTTCCGGCGAGAGGTCCGGCGGCGCCGGATTTTTGCCGGAAATTCTGGTGGCCGCCGGTATTTCCAGTCGCTAACCGGAAGGCCTTACAGTACACGTTATCGGTCGCTGCCGGGGGATTCCGGTCGTTGCCGGTATTGTCGGCGAGGGGGCCGGTCGACCGGGGCTGCCGCCGGAAGTTCCGGCGAGGGATCCGGTTCGCCGATCCTGGCGCTGGTTTGCTCTGGAGTGTCTGCTCGTGCCGCCTTTGGTCCCTCCCTTGTCTATGCTTCATTGGGTTCATAGCTGAGGATGCACAAAGTATGGGAATGAAGTAGCAAGCCATCCAAGGGTGTATCGAAATCACACGAGGAGAGGAGCGAGTTAACCTTAGCTTGTAGGATCTTGGCTCGAGCGCGGGTCATTGGTCCACTTGGGGAACTAGTAGGAGGAGATGTAGACGTGTCTATTGGACGGGCTGCATCAGCTCCCCCACTTGGGAAAGATTCATCCTCCACTCTTCAACCTTCTCAACTTCATCTTCTCCATGGAAGGGTGAAAGGTCCTTGACATTGAACGTCGGGCTCACAAGGTACTTTGGTGTTGGGATGTCGATGATGTAGGCATTGTTGTTGATCCTCTTGAGTACTTTGAACGGCACATCACCTCTTTGCTTAAGCTTGGAGTCGCGATCCTTGGGGATGCGGTCTTTACTCAAGTGTATCCACACAAGGTTGCCTTCTTCGAAGATCATCTCTTTCTTGTTCTTGTTTAGCCGTGATGCTTGGAGAAGGACTTGCTGCTCGATCTTAGCTCTTGAGTCTTCATGGAGTTTTTCCATTGCTTGGGCACGCTTGTCAACGTCCATGTTGGTGCGGTCGTGGATAGGAAGAGGTAGTATGTTGAGCGCGGTGAGAGGCTCGAACCCATAGACGATCATGAACGGGCTCATCATGGTGGTGGAGTGCTTTGCGCGATTGTAGGCGAACTTGGCATGTGGGATACATTCCTCCCAATCTTTAAGATTCTTCTTTATCAGCATGCGAAGGAGAGTGCCAAGGCTTCGGTTGACGACCTCGGTTTGGCCATCGGTTTGAGGATGCGAAGAGTACGATAATAGGAGCTTGATGCCGAGCTTGGCCATGAGTGTCTTCCAAAATTATCTCATGAATTTGATGTCGCAGTCGGAGACGATTTTATGTGGCACTCCATGAAGGCGGATTATTTCCCTAAAAAACAGATTTGCGACATGTGAAGCAGCATCGGTCTTATGGCACAGAAAGAAGTGTGCTATTTTTGAAAAACGATCCACTACAACAAATATAGAATCATGACCATGTCTAGACCTAGGCAAACCTAACACAAAGTCCATGTTGATGTCTTGTCAATGGCATATAAAGACCAAAAGGGTGAGACTTAGACTTAGCTTGGGCACATGTAGTGCAAGGTTGGACGTGGTGCTCCACGTCGCGCTTCATCTTGGGCCAATAGTAGTGAGTCGAGAGCATGCCATATGTCTTGTCACGGCCAAAGTGACCCATAAGGCCTCCACCATGGGACTCGTGAAGAAGCAAAATTTGGAGAGATGACTTCGGAATGCAAAGCTTGTTTTGTTTGAATAGAAAGCGCTTACGCAAATAGAAATCATCAACCCCTTTGTCTATTGAACACTTTGCGAAAATTGGTCCAAAGAATGGGTTGGAAGCATACAATGATTTGATGTCATCAAGACCCAACACATTGACTTCGAGGCGCGTAAGAAGGCTAGTTTTTTTGTGAGACAAAGCGTCCGCTACTACATTTTGTTTGCCCTTCTTGTACTTGAAAATGTAAGGGAAAGACTCCATGAACTCAACCCACTTGGCGTGCCTTTTGCTTAAATTGGCTTGACCCTTAAGATACTTCAACGACACATGGTCGGAATGTATGATAAATTCTTTGGGCCAAAGTTAGTGTTGCCACACTTGAAGAACACGAACTAAGGCAAAAATCTCTTTGTCATAAATTGGATAGATAAGGCATGCGCCATCAAGTTTCTCGCTATGGTATGCAATAGGATGCCCATTTTGCATAAGAACGCCTCCAATGCCAATACCACTAGCGTCACACTCGATCTAAAAAGTTTTTGTGAAATACGGTAAAGCAAGGAGTGGTGCTTCGGTGAGCCTCTTTTTTAGCTCATCAAATGCCTTTTGTTTTGCTTTGCCCCAAACGAATTCAACATTTTTATTGGTCAACTCGTTGAGAGGGCAAGGAATGGTAGAAAAGTCTTTCACAAAGCAATGGTAGAAACCGGCCAACCCATGTAAACTACGAAGTTCACTAGCATTGGTAGGGACGGGACAATCTCGTATGTCCTTAACTTTTGAGACATCAACTTCAATGCCATTAGAAGAAACAACAAAACCAAGGAAAATCAGTTTTTGTTTTGCAAAAGTGCACTTTGGGAGATTAGCGTATAGCTTTTCATGACGAAGGATTTGAAGGACCTCCTTAACATGTGTAACATGCTCCTTTAGTGACTTGCTATAGACAAGAATATCATCAAAGTAAACAACGACACACTTTCCAATAAGAGATTACAAGATATGGTTCATAAGGCGCATGAAGGTGGATGGGGCATTGGATAAGCCAAAAGGCATAACCAACCATTCATAGAGACCAAGTTTGATCTTGAAGGCGGTTTTCCACTCATCACCCTCGGCTGTGCGTATTTGATGGTAACTACTATGAAGATCAATTTTTGAAAATATAGTGGCTCCACACAACTCATCAAGCATGTCATCAAGACGCAGTACAGGATGTCGACAACGCACGGTGATAGCATTGATTGGACGGCAGTCCATGCATAACCACAACGTATCATCCGTCTTTCGTACAAGAATCACGGGTACTGCGCTTGGGCTAGTGCTTACTTGGATCAAACCTTTGGAGACGAGTTGGTTGATTTGTCGTTCTATATCCTTCGTCTCTTCTGGGTTCGTGTGGTATGCGGCGCGGTTTGGAAGAGGTGCGCCGGGTAGGAGGTCGATGCGGGGCTCGATTCCACGAATAGGGGGTAATCCATGAGGAAGCTCTTCGGGGAACACGTCTTGGAATTCCTACAAAATAGTCATCAAAGAAGGAGGAACATTTGGCAAGTCATTAGTTCCTTGCGCTAGTCCCTTGCATATAAGGACATAGTGCAAGATGGATGGGTTGTTCCGCACTTCTCTCATCTCACTTTTGGTGGCAAGAAGAACACTCTTAGTTTTTCCACTCGAGTTTGGCTTGTGGCTCTTACTCACTATAGCGTGGTTCTCTCGCTTCCCGCTATTCTCACAAGATGGTGTTGTGCTTTGCGCCCTCGCTAAAGTCTTTGCATTGTCCGCAATTATTTGGCTAGGAGTCATTGGTTGCAAAACACAAGTCTTGTCAAGCCATTTTAAGGTGTAAGCGTTTGTGTGACCATCATGCAAAGTACGCTTGTCATATTGCCACGGCCTACCTAGCAACATATGGCAAACCTTCATGGTAACCACATCACACTCCATTGTGTCCTTGTATGGTCCAATTGAGAAAGTTACCGATACGGTGTGCTTGACCTTGACGGACCCTTGGTCACTTAGCCATTGTATATGCTAGGGGTGCTTGTGTGGATGGAGGGTGAGGTTGAGCTTCTCACACAATTCTGTGCTTGCAAGATTGTGACAACTCCCTCCATCGATGACAACTTTTACGGATTTCCCATTGATACCAGCACGTGTTTGAAAGATGTTTGATCTTTGGTCTTCATTCTCATTGACTTGAGTAGTTAAGACCCTTGTGACAACAAGCGATGGACTTGCATCATGTTCACACACAAGTAGTTCTTGGTCATCCTCCAAATGTTGCCTTGCCAAAGCTTCCTTTACCCTTGCATCAAACTCATCTTCACTCAAGTATTCTTCATCGCCATTGTCGTGGATGAACAAAACTTTCTTGTTTCCACATGTGGCCGACTTATTTCCTTTGCCTCCACATTTGTAGCACTCACCATTGAATGGTTGATCATCCTTTGTGTATTTGCCACTTGGGGGTGGTTTTTCGTGAGGAAGTGTTTTGGCTTGAAGGGAAGCTTGGTGGTACTTGATGAGCTTCCATTTGGGGTTGTTGATGTAGTGGTTGGTGCTTGCTTGTAGGTGAAGTACGTCTTTGGCTTGTTGTACTTGATGTCCTCTTGCACTTGACGCTCGACTTTTGTTGCTATGTGCACAAGTTCAACCATGTTGTTGTACTTTTGGAACTCGGTGATGCGCTTGATTTGGGGGTTCAATCCATTGAGGAAACGTGCCATTGTTTGCTCATCACGCTCTTCAATGTTTGCACGGATCATGTTGAGCTCCATTTGCTTGAAGTACTCTTCCACGGTCTTTGTCCCTTGACTAAGCGTTTGAAGCTTGTTGAATAGGTCACGCGTGTAGTGCGAAGGAAAAAGCGGGATCTCATATGAGCCTTCATATCTTTCCAAGTTGTAATTGGAGGCTCTTCTTTTGCTTCACGAGTGAGTTGGACTTGTTCCCACCAAAGGTTGGCATAGTCATCAAACTCTAGGGACTCCATGGCCATCATCTTCTCATTGCTATAGTTGTGCATGCGGAAGATCTTGTCAACCTTGAGTTCCCACGAAAGATATTTTTTGGGTTCATTGGAACCGGTGAACTTGGTCATGGTGAATTTGAGATTTCCGAAAGTTTCCTCTTCATTGCGGTTCCGATATCGGTGGTTGCCATGATTTTGGTGGCCATCTTCATCATCCGAGCTCTCACGTCTTGCTTGGTGATGGTGGCATTTCCCTCGCGGTTGTTGCGGTGCCACATTTGGTGGTGGAACTTGGTCTTGACGACGAGCTTGGGGAGCTTTCTTGTGTTCTTGGAGCGGTTGATGACGAGGAGGAGGCGCTTGGTCCTCACGACGAGCTTGGGGATCTTGCTCCTGTTCTTGGCACGGTTGATTACGAGGAGGACGGCGAGCCGCATGTGCAATGGGCCGCTCCCTTTCTTCATGATGCGGAGGAGGCTCGTCATGGTGATCATGTTGTCGACGTTTACAATCATGTCGATGATGACGCCTTGGTGGGTCTTCGAGTGCTTCACGTCGACGGCGATCTTGTTCGTCCAATTTGGAGGCTTCACTTGTTGAAGGAATGTGTCGGTGACGATGGGCTTGGGGGTCCACTTGAGGTTGTTCTTGTTGAATCACGAGTGCCCTTGGTTGTGGTCGGTTCTCTTCACGTCTTGGAAGTCTTGCGGAGAGGTCACCATCATAGCTTGACGTTGCAGCGTGTCGTGGAGATGGTACTGCTTGAGAAGAGCTCATGGAGTGAAGGACGGGTCCATCTTGGTGCCTTGAAGCGTGATGGCGTGAAGAGCTTGATTTACTTGAGGAGTGCCATGACGAGCTTGATTCGCGAGATCGCGGCCTTGCTAGCCCATCTATGAGGCGTTGAAGCTTCTCATCCGTTGCCGCAAGAGCACGACCAAGAGCTTCATTTTTATGGCTGAGGTTGTGTTGCATGGCATGCATTTGTCCCCGGACCTCTTCAAAGCGGTTGTCGATGCTCTTGAACTCCACTCGGGTTTTTCTAAATTGTTCATCTTGGCGTCGCTCAAGGGCATCACAACGGTAGTTGAATTCTCCTCAGACCTTCCAATTATCCCATCTTGTCATGTATTGTGTGTCTTCCTCTTGAGGTGGTGTTGCTTGGGACGACTCGCCATTCCTGTCCATGATGCAAAGCCGACAAGGATTGTATATGTAGGGGAATACGTGAGGAGGTTAGCCTTTTACCTCACCTTGGAGATTGTATCAAACCAATTGCCACACAAGAGATCTAAGAGCTTGCAAAGTGAAATTGCAAAGAAACTCACACACAAGGGAACTACAACTCTCAAAAGCTTTTGGTGGAAGGTTAGGATTATGGAAAACCAAACGAAATGATCCAAGAAAAAGTTGTTGTTCTAGGTGGTAAAGAACCAAAGATCAAATGCAAAAAAGGCTACGATCTACAAAAACACGAGGAAACACACACGTGGAGATGAAGGGGGTTAGCACGACTATGAAATGGAGCACAAAATTTCCTAACATAGACTAAGCTCGGTGTCATGCCAACGCAAGGAGAGACCACAAATCGTTTGCCAAAAGAGGGTTAAGCAATGGATTTGTGCACTTGCCTTGGCGAGCTTTTTCCTCTCTATTTGCTTACAAGCTTGATACTCTCTTTGTATTTGGAGACTATTTATCTTTCTATTTTTCTTTTGCTTTTTTTATTCTTTTTCTCCCTTTCTATACTACTATGTTAACTTTTGTATTTGCCCTCACACTCTCACTTTCCAATGGAAAGTGCAAAATGCTTATACAAACACAAAATGAGTTGCTCTTATAGTATAGATACACACAAAGGAAGATATGGGGCTGTTAAACTGGCGCAAGTTATACCTTTGGTATTGTTGACGACTTGCAACCAGTGTTGCGGAAGATGCTCGGGTGTCGCGGTGTCGAGGAGCGCATGATTTACTGACTTTCGGAAGCTTGTTGTTAGTTTTGGGCGACACGAACGTGATACACGAACAAACAAGAAGAAATTGTCAAATTTGGAATCTGCACAATTTTCGGCGCAGGAACCGGCGGAGCCGGGTCTGTCGCCAGAAATTCCGGTCGATGGTCCGGTCGTCGGTCCGGTCATGTCGGAGCTATCGCCAGAAATTCCGGTTGTAGAACCGGTTCGCCGGATCTAGTGCCGAAACCAGTTCATGACGAACTCCAGAAAGTCAAACTAATAAATCCATCAAAATTTCATCAAAATTGGGCTGGGGAAAGGTCAAGGAATGTATATCAAGACCCAAAGCAACAGATCTATCGACCAAAACCATGAAAAACTCACCAAATCCAGAGATCGATCCGAAGGCAATTTGGCGCTCTTTATTTTAGGAATTTTTTGATTTTATGGTGGATAGAAGAAAAATTGAGGGGAAATTCGTGATCAACCGTGCTCTTGATACCAATATGTTAGGGGTGACCCCTTGGGGAGGCCCGATCTTTCACGAATCCCGTGGAAATCGAGGAGGGAGTGAGGGGGATGAAATCCATGAACTCACATGCGAAGAACTCGATGAACACACACACACACACGAAAACACGATACTAATCGTTAGCTCACACATGTGGTAACCGGTCCAACACAATCTCTAGGATCGGCGTTAGGCAAGACACTCTCCCACGGCCAACAACGGGGGTGAGAGGCTTGATGAGATCTTGACTACTTGGAGACGAACACCAAACTCCAAGGACTTGTACAACTTGAACGCACGAGGCAAAATCAAGGAGGCGGGGGATAATTGGTGCTCCTTATCAAGGAGCATGAGACTAGTGATTGATAGAACCTCAAGGGTGTCTTCAATTCCAATTATCCAAGTCTAGCGTTTACAATAGAGGGTGGGGGATATTTATAGGCCAGCCATGTAAACATGGGTAGTTTGGGTACGAAAAGGTAAAGTTTAGGCGAAATAAGGGGTTACACGGGCCAAGCCCGAAAGTTGACTTGAGTCTGGGGATTTCCGGCGAGAGGTCCGGCGGCGCCGGATTTGGTGCCGGAAATTCTAGTGGCCGCCGGTATTTCCGGTCGCTAACCAAAAGGACTTATAGAACACGTTATCAGTCGCTGCCGGGGGTTTCCGGTCGTTGCCGGTATTGTCGGCGAAGGGGCCGGTCGACCGGGGCTGCCGCCGGAAGTTCCGGCGAGGGATCCGGTTCACCGATCCTGGCACCGATTTGTTCTGGAGTGTCTGCCCGTGCCACCTTTAGTCCCTCCCTTGTCGATGCTTCATTGGTTTCATAGCTAAGGATGCACAAAGTATGGGCATGAAGTAGCAAGCCATCCAAGGGTGTATCGAAATCACATGACGAGAGGAGCAAGTTAACCTTAGCTTGTAGAAGCTTGGCTCGAGCGCAGGTCATTGGTCCGCTTGGGGAACTAGTAGGCGGAGATGTAGACGTGTCCAGAGGACGGGCTGCATCACGCCCACAAGGACCTCCAGAAGCGTTGGGACTAGCGCAATGAACTAGAGCGAGAACTCTGGGTGATGGAGAAGGAGCGATGCATCATGTACCGAGCACAAGTGAAGCGTGCAAGCGATACCCTCCAGGACTTCAGAGTGACTGACTCCTACTTCAGGCCCTTTGTTGTCTTGGTGATGCCGACAAGGATGGCGCCTTACTAGAAATATTCTCCCAGATAACGGCGGCGCTAGAGGGGAGAGCTGAAGGGAATATACCCGAGAGGCAATAATAAAGTGGTTATTATCTTATTCCTTGTTTATGATAAATGTTTATTTTGCATGCTATAATTGTATTAATCAAAAACATTAATACATGTGTCTTTAATAAACAAATAAGAGTTCCTAGTTATGCCTCTCATATAAACTAGCTCACTGATTAACCCGGGTATGCTATATGGGTATCCTTATAGCATGTCTCTTATCCGGCTAACCCGGGTGGCCCATAGTCGGTAGCATGGCCTATGGCCTGCTGGGCGGTCCAGTTAGATCGATCCAGGAGGGAGGCCCATGCCGGATAAAGGAAGGCTACGGTGGAGTCACCAACGTACCCGGAGCCTTGGAGTACAAGATACACAAGACTAGTAATAGACAGTGTAGGACTCTGTAACCTGTCCGGCTAGGACTTTTCCCTATAACCCTAGGACCTGGCGACTATATAAGTCGGGCATATGGGAGCCTTTAGGGCACAACCTAGTATCTGTAAGGTTCCCAACCTTTAAATAAGGTAGAGTCCCCTGTGTTTACAATGCTAGTCCTTGGATCAATAGCTAGCATCCACAGTTAAGATGTAATATCAAGAAACAAAGGTCATAATATAACTTTATAACCAGGAATAACATAATTTTATTACATCTTACATAGCTCATTTGGCTATTACATTACATTGCAGCGGAATAACTATAAGCATGGGGTCCTTCATCTTCAAAGTGCCACAGGCAAACATGTTGGTTGTAGTCTTTGTAATCCTAATCAATCAATCTTCACTAAAATCAATCAAACCTGCAACATTACAAGTTACAGCCACAAGGGTCAATACATTTGAATTGTATTGGCAAGTTTCACTACTATGTTGAATATAAGTGGATCCTATCATTACATGCATTTTTGGCTAAGTAGGGTTTAAGGCTCATTTGCAGAAGCAAAATTTATCCTATCTTTTCAAAATGGTTTTGATCTTTTGTCAAATCTCTTTATCAAAATCCCTTGAACTCCTTGGTAAATCCCCAAGTGTTCAAGTCCTTGTCAAAAATCTCTTGAGCTCCTTGGTAAATCCCCAAGTGCATCAAGTTTTACCAAAATCTCTTGAGCTCCTTGGTACCCCCAAGTGCTGCAAGTCTTTTGTTATCACTTAAAAGTTTTTCTTTTAGAAATTGGAATGTCGAGATTTCCCATAGCTTCAAGCTTTAGTTGCTCAGTATTGTCCATAACCGGGGACACGGCTAAGTACTTAGATTTTATTATCTTCTGCAGAAGTTGTACACTTTACCCACATGTGACACTCTCATCTTGTTGCCACCAGTGGCCGCTGGATTGGTACTCACCAAGATGGAGTACTGGCAGATTGAGAATGTGACGAAGTCTTTCCAGAGGGTCCTCCCATACACCATTGCTAGCTTGTCTTCAGTACCCATGTAGGATTCCAAGTTCCTCATTTTCAATAACCTGAAGACAATGCATGGGTCTTCCCAATGTAGTTGACTAAGCCAGAGCCATAAGTAGCATGTGGTTGTACACGAAAGCCACAATTGGAGAAACATGTTCAATCTCTAAGTTTCCTGGGTGGTTTTCTTTTGGTGCACAACACAAAGAGATTGCCATAGACATGGTTCCTTTTGTTGCCACCTTGTCAAAAACCCAAAGTATCCTTGTCCACCCAGGTGGTTCATTGAGTCCTTGTTTTATTATATGAAAACACAAGTCTTTTCTCAACTTCAAAACTAAATCTCAACATGTATCTCTTCTCAAATTATCTAGCATGGCTAAGCATTTTACAACTACATTGTTTTCACTAAGGAATATATATAAGGGTATCCTATTAGGATTTAGCATAGCATAAGTATAGAAATTCTTTTCATGCATGTTTCAAAATCCACTAAGTATAATGAAAATAGTAGGACTTTTGATGATAGTGTAACTTGCCTTTTTGGTAGGGAATGTTGGTTCACTTCTTGATCTTGATAGTTTCACACTTCTCTAACTTCACTACAATCAATCAAGCAAACACAATATCAACTAGCATTCCAACCAAAATCAATCAAACAAAACACACATAAAATAATAGGAACTAAGTCATGCATGTAAGCATGCAAAAGAGAATTTTATTTGCAAAGGTGGTCTCCACTAGGCTTCTAAACTTTGTAAGGTTCAAAGTGGTCATTTTCCAAAGTGGCAAAGTCATTTGCAAAACTTTTTATCTATAAACCATTTTTAAATCCAATCATTATTTTATGTGGTGGAAAATGTTTTTATCAAAGCAACAACTTTATGTTGTTCACCAAATAAGTTGTGAATTCTAAAAACTTGGTGTTTAGGGTCAGTAGGTTTGATCCAAATCATTTTCCCAAAGTTTTTACTCCAAAATCATTTTCATGGCAAAAACAATATTTTTATTTGGCTAGAAATGGGCTAATTCAAGTTTTTTATCCTAATCTTCACCAAATCTATTTTTAAAACCACAAGTTGGTTCCTAAGGTCAGTAGGTTCACCACAAACCAATTTGCAAATATTTTAACCCTAAAAACATTTTGGAATAATTTTTATCACCTAAACAAGCATACAAATGTTTCTGCAAAAACAAACATTTTACCAGAGGCTTTTTACTAAACAAAATGCATGGTTAGCTAGGGCTTGTTCCACTGATTCCATTGATATAAAGTTTTAAATTTTTGGACGTGTGGATCAAAAGTTACAAGGGTTTCAAATGTGCATCTAAATCTGTTTTCAAATTCTGTTTTAAACAAATACTGGCCACGCGTCGCGTTTTGATTGGGCGGTACCGATTCACGCGGATCAAGCGATGCAGACCGTGGGATCTAACTTAGATCGAGCGGCGCAGAGGCACACGATACCCCTTCGTCTATGTTCTATCACAGCCACACGATATTGATCTAACAGATATAATCAACAGGCCACTAACTGGTGGCGCTGCGCGGCGGCAGACGGTGGCGACGGTCGGACGATGGGCTAGCGGCGGTTCTAGGAAGCAAAGAAGACAGGGGAGGGTCTCACCGTGTACGCGTGGTCGTGGTGGTGCTCAAGGTGCTCTCGAGGAAGCAAGGGGCGCACTGGCGTGGAAGTAATCGCTCGCCAGAGTGGGAAACGGCGTCGGGTGGCTCTGGTCGTTGTCGAGGGCGGTGCTGCGGTTCGCCCCAAGGAAAAGCAAGGGCATGGTTAGATGCAGCCGAGGTTGGGGAGTGCAGGAGCATCATGGGAAAAGAGCGGGGAAGTCAGGTGCTTACCAGAAGGGTCGTCGGAGAAGGAAGCAGACGCGGCGGCGCTCAGAGGTCGTCGAAGCCGAGGTTCTAGGGCGCCCGCGGTTGAACGGAAGGTACAGGCAGAAGCGCCAGAGGCTGGGGAATGTGTGAGCTTGGTCGGGGAGGCAAGGCGGTGGCTGGGCTCGCCGGAATTTGCTGGGGACGGTGGTCGGAGCAGTGGCGTTGCGAGCTCGAATTGAGGCAGCCTAGGGGCTCTCGTGCTGCGGTGTTTGAGGGGAAAGGAGGAGAAGGCGCAGGCGGTTAAATGTGTACGGTTACTGGAAGGAATCAAAGGCGTATTCATCACGTATTCAACGCCGGCGTAAATGGCAGCAACGGCAGGAAGTAATTGGCGCTTGGTTGAAGACGATGAATAGGAGAGTGGGGCCTTGCTGTCAGCGAGGAAGTGTGAGGGAAAGAGGGTTCACTCGTCAGTTGCTCTGCGGGTTAAAAATTGAGTGTGAATCGTTTTCTTCGGGAGAGAGGGAGTGGGCTGGTTGTTGGGCTTATTGGGCTGGCCGGCTAGGCTGTGTCCAATTCTATTTTTTTCTTCCTGAAAGTTTTATCTTTTTCCAAATCTATTTTCTGTTTTGAATTTCAAACAACAATTAAAGCATTCAAATCAATTCAAACATTCACCACACTTGTATTGGGTTTTGGTTCTGTTTAACAACATAAACCAAAGTCCAAAGGTCAAAATAATATTTTTATTTTAGGGTCCATTATTAATTAAATAAATAGACCTTGTTTATTAAATCAAAAATAGGATTTGATTTATTTAAAATCTCCATTTGAAATCTAAATATTTTCAAAACCAAATCAGTAGGTTTTATTTAAAAACATAAAATACTTGGAAAACTTGTTTTTAAATAAAATAACAAGTTTTAGTGTTTAATTAAAATAGTAAAACCTTTTATTTTTAAGCAAACTTGGATTATTAAATCCTTATTATTTTTATCTAAATAGACCCTTTACTATTTTTATCAAATAGAAATATTTTATTTCAAAGTCTTGGCCAAGTTGTAATTTGGCTCTTTAAAATAATACTTATTTTATTTCTATCCTTTTCTTTTGAAAACAAATCTTTTTATTAAATGATTCAAAATTAGTAATTCCAAATATTTTTATTTTTTTTCCTTTATTAAATGTTTATCTTTTTAAATCCCTTTAGGATTTTATTTGGTCAAAATAAGTTTGAAGGTTTCCAATTGGAATCAAAAAGTTTCTTCTCACCCTGAAAATCAACAAAGTTTTATTTTATTCATTTATTTTTCACATTACAAGATTTGGAAAATCTTGGGATGTGACAGGCTACCACCCTTAAAATAAATCTCGTCCCGAGATTTGGGAAGGCTAGGGTTACAAGTTGGCTCAAAAGCATCTAGGGTACTACCACCCTTTAAAAAATTTAAAACTAAATTACATGTTGGCCTTCTTGGGATCTTGGGGAACTTCTCTGAGCAAACATTTGCATAGTGTCCTTTGTTTCCACACTTGACTCATGGGCCAAGGTTGAGATCCTTCATAGGCTTGTTTAACTTGTTCTTCATCTTTTCTGGACAATTGCTTGCATAATGTCCTGGGTTTTTGCAATTGAAACAGTTGATATCTTTGAGTTCTTTACGTGTCTCTTGTGGACAAGTTGCTGCATAATGGCCTAGCTCTTTGCAGTTGTTGCACCACACTTGGCCAATTTCCTTATACTTCTGGTTCTCTAGGCATTCACTGGAATAGTGTCCCATTTCTTTGCAATTATGACATTGCACATGGCTTTTGGCCTTCTTTTGCTTTTTGGGTTATTTCAAAGCTAGGAGTGCAACTAGTTCATGTTGTTCATATGTTATATGGTAGGTAGGAATGTCTACATGCTTCTTGGACCTTCTATTGCTCTTTGGATAATTCATATGCCCTTTCTTTGGTCCTTTGAATTGGGTTGTTTTGCTTGGAGGTATAAGTGGACCTTTTCCTTTATCATCAACCTTCTTGGTAGACTTGGATCCTTCTGGATAGTTTGCAATCATTTGTTGCACTCCACCTTGTTTCCTTTGTTCAACAATGGAATAGATGGGGCATTGGATAGGAACATGGTTGTTTCCTTCACATAGGTAGCAAGTAGCTTGAGAGGTGGGACATTGGCCAACTGGATGTTTCTCTTCACAATTGGGGCATTGATCTCCATGCTCCTTGGAAGTGTGATCCTTGTCTCCACAAATAATGCAAGCTGGGGCTCAATCTAGAATAACATTTCTGTCATCCTTGTTGTCACAAACTCTTTTGGAATAGTTGTCTTCCATATTAATCATTTGATCTGTCACCTTAAGCATCAATTGGGCTTGAGTTTCCAAAAATCCTTGCAGGGTTGGATCTTCCCCACTGGTGTTGTCTATGAATGAGCTGTCATGCCGGATAAAGGAAGGCTACGGTGGAGTCACCAACGTACCCGGAGCCTTGGAGTACAAGACACACAAGACTAGTAATAGACAGTGTAGGACTCTGTAACCTGTCCGGCTAGGACTTTTCCCTATAACCCTAGGACCTGGCGACTATATAAGTCGGGCATATGGGAGCCTTTAGGGCACAACCTAGTATCTGTAAGGTTCCCAACCTTTAAATAAGGTAGAGTCCCCTGTGTTTACAATGCTAGTCCTTGGATCAATAGCTAGCATCCACAGTTAATATGTAATATCAAGAAACAAAGGTCATAATATAACTTTATAACCAGGAATAACATAATTTTATTACATCTTACATAGCTCATTTGGATATTACATTACATTGCAGCGGAATAACTATAAGCATGGGGTCCTTCATCTTCAAAGTGCCACAGGCAAACATGTTGGTTGTAGTCTTTGTAATCCTAATCAATCAATCTTCACTAAAATCAATCAAACCTGCAACATTACAAGTTACAGCCACAAGGGTCAATACATTTGAATTGTATTGGCAAGTTTCACTACTATGTTGAATATAAGTGGATCCTATCATTACATGCATTTTTGGCTAAGTAGGGTTTAAGGCTCATTTGCAGAAGCAAAATTTATCCTATCTTTTCAAAATGGTTTTGATCTTTTGTCAAATCTCTTTATCAAAATCCCTTGAACTCCTTGGTAAATCCCCAAGTGTTCAAGTCCTTGTCAAAAATCTCTTGAGCTCCTTGGTAAATCCCCAAGTGCATCAAGTTTTACCAAAATCTCTTGAGCTCCTTGGTACACCTAAGTGCTGCAAGTCTTTTGTTATCACTTAAAAGTTTTTCTTTTAGAAATTGGAATGTCGAGATTTCCCATAGCTTCAAGCTTTAGTTGCTCAGTATTGTCCATAACCGGGGACACGGCTAAGTACTTAGATTTTATTATCTTCTGCAGAAGTTGTACACTTTACCCACATGTGACACTCTCATCTTGTTGCCACCAGTGGCCGCTGGATTGGTACTCACCAAGATGGGGTACTGGCAGATTGAGAATGTGACGAAGTCTTTCCAGAGGGTCCTCCCATACACCATTGCTAGCTTGTCTTCAGTACCCATGTAGGATTCCAAGTTCCTCATTTTCAGTAACCTGAAGACAATGCATGGGTCTTCCCAATGTAGTTGACTAAGCCAGAGCCATAAGTAGCATGTGGTTGTACACGAAAGCCACAATTGGAGAAACATGTTCAATCTCTAAGTTTCCTGGGTGGTTTTCTTTTGGTGAACAACACAAAGAGATTGCCATAGACATGGTTCCTTTTGTTGCCACCTTGTCAAAAACCCAAAGTATCCTTGTCCACCCAGGTGGTTCATTGAGTCCTTGTTTTATTATATGAAAACACAAGTCTTTTCTCAACTTCAAAACTAAATCTCAACATGTATCTCTTCTCAAATTATCTAGCATGGCTAAGCATTTTACAACTACATTGTTTTCACTAAGGAATATATATAAGGGTATCCTATTAGGATTTAGCATAGCATAAGTATAGAAATTCTTTTCATGCATGTTTCAAAATCCACTAAGTATAATGAAAATAGTAGGACTTTTGATGATAGTGTAACTTGCCTTTTTGGTAGGGAATGTTGGTTCACTTCTTGATCTTGCTAGTTTCACACTTCTCTAACTTCACTACAATCAATCAAGCAAACACAATATCAACTAGCATTCCAACCAAAATCAAACAAACAAAACACACATAAAATAATAGGAACTAAGTCATGCATGCAAGCATGCAAAAGATAGTTTTATTTGCAAAGGTGGTCTCCACTAGGCTTCTAAACTTTGTAAGGTTCAAAGTGGTCATTTTCCAAAGTGGCAAAGTCATTTGCAAAAGGTTTTATCTATAAACCATTTTTAAATCCAATCATTATTTTATGTGGTGGAAAATGTTTTTATCAAAGCAACAACTTTATGTTGTTCACCAAATAAGTTGTGAATTCTAAAAACTTGGTGTTTAGGGTCAGTAGGTTTGATCCAAATCATTTTTCCAAAGTTTTTACTCCAAAATCATTTTCATGGCAAAAACAATATTTTTATTTGGCTAGAAATGGGCTAATTCAAGTTTTTTATCCTAATCTTCACCAAATCTATTTTAAAACCACAAGTTGGTTCCTAAGGTCAGTAGGTTCACCACAAACCAATTTGCAAAGATTTTAACCCTAAAAACATTTTGGAATAATTTTTATCACCTAAACAAGCATACAAATGTTTCTGCAAAAACAAACATTTTACCAGAGGCTTTTTACTAAACAAAATGCATGGTTAGCTTGGACTTGTTCCACTGATTCCATTGATATAAAGTTTTAAATTTTTGGACGTGTGGATCAAAAGTTGCAAGGGTTTCAAATGTGCATCTAAATCTGTTTTCAAATTCTGTTTTAAACAAATACTGGCCACGCGTCGCATTTTGATTGGGCGGTACCGGTTCGCGCGGATCAAGCGATGCAGACCGTGGGATCTAACTTAGATCGAGCGGCGCAGAGGCACACGATACCCCTTCGTCTATGTTCTATCACAGCCACACGATATTGATCTAACGGATAGAATCAACAGGCCACTAACTGGTGGCGCTGCGCGGCGGCAGACGGCGGCGACGGTCGGACGATGGGCTAGCGGCGGTTCTAGGAAGCAAAGAAGACAGGGGAGGGTCTCACCGTGTACGCGTGGTCGTGGTGGTGCTCAAGGTGCTCTCGAGGAAGCAAGGGGCGCACTGGCGTGGAAGTAATCGCTCGCCGGAGTGGGAAACGGCGTCGGGTGGCTCTGGTCGTTGTCGAGGGCGGTGCTGCGGTTCGCCCCAAGGAAAAGCAAGGGCATGGTTAGATGCAGCCGAGGTTGGGGAGTGCAGGATCATCATCGGAAAAGAGCAGGGCAGTCAGGTGCTTACCAGAAGGGTCGCCGGAGAAAGAAGCAGACGCGGCGGTGCTCAGAGGTCGTCGAAGACGAGGTTCTAGGGCGCCCGCGGTTGAACGGAAGGTACAGGCGGAAGCGCCAGAGGCTGGGGAATGTGTGAGCTTGGTCGGGGAGGCAAGGCGGTGGCTGGGCTCGCCGGAATTTGCTGGGGACGGTGGTCGGAGCAGTGGCGTTGCGAGCTCGAATTGAGGCAGCCTAGGGGCTCTCGTGCTGCGGTGTTTGAGGGGAAAGGAGGAGAAGGCGCAGGCGGTTAAATGTGTGCGGTTATTGGAAGGAATCAAAGGCGTATTCATCGCGTATTCAACGCTGGCGTAAATGGCAGCAACGGCAGGGAGTAATCGGCGCTTGGTTGAAGACGATGAATAGGAGAGTGGGGCCTTGCTGTCAGCGAGGAAGTGTGAGGGAAAGAGGGTCCACTCGTCAGTTGCTCTGCGGGTTAAAAATTGAGTGTGAATCGTTTTCTTCGGGAGAGAGGGAGTGGGCTGGTTGTTGGGCTTATTGGGCTGGCCAGCTGGGCTGTGTCCAATTCTATTTTTTTCTTCCTGAAAGTTTTATCTTTTTCCAAATCTATTTTCTGTTTTGAATTTCAAACAAAAATTCAAGCATTCAAATCAATTGAAACATTCACCACACTTGTATTGGGTTTTGGTTCTGTTTAACAACATAAACCAAAGTCCAAAGGTCAAAATAATATTTTTATTTTAGGGTCCATTATTAATTAAATAAATAGACCTTGTTTATTAAATCAAAAATAGATTTGATTTATTTAAAATCTCCATTTGAAATCTAAATATTTTCAAAACCAAATCAGTAGGTTTTATTTGAAAACATAAAATACTTGGAAAACTTGTTTTTAAATAAAATAACAAGTTTTAGTGTTTAATTAAAATAGTAAAACCTTTTATTTTTAAGCAAACTTGGATTATTAAATCCTTATTATTTTTATCTAAATAGACCCTTTAATATTTTTTTCAAATAGAAATATTTTATTTCAAAGGCTTGGCCAAGTTGTAATTTGGCTCTTTAAAATAATACTTATTTTATTTCTATCCTTTTCTTTTGAAAACAAATCTTTTTATTAAAAGATTCAAAATTAGTAATTCCAAATATTTTTATTTTTTTCCTTTATTAAATGTTTATCTTTTTAAATCCCTTTAGGATTTTATTTGGTCAAAATAAGTTTGAAGGTTTCCAATTGGAATCAAAAAGTTTCTTCTCACCCTGAAAATCAACAAAGTTTTATTTTATTCATTTATTTTTCACATTACAAGATTTGGAAAATCTTGGGATGTGACAGTATCGATTCACACAACCTCGCACAACGAACCAATCCCTGTAACTCGGCGTATTGCCCTTATAGTGATTTATAGCAGGAGTAGGATTCCGCCACCGTCGTGGGATCTGAACCTGGGTAAGCTGTGTTACCTCGTACCCGTCAACCGCTCGCCTTACCCCACGTGTCTAAACACGCACTGTGAGGACCCCTCCATGGCGTACTCGTCGGCAATACCACGACAGTTGGTGCCCACCGTGGGGCAAGAGGCGCTTCAGGCTCTTTAGCGGGCGAGGACCAAGATCTTTGCTGGAATTGGCGAAACCGTAGCCATCGGTCGCGTTCTCTTCTCCGGCAATGTTCCGATCGTCCCTCCTGACGAGTTCTGGATCCCGGTGAATACGAACCCTACGCGGTGTTCGATCGTTCCTATCGGAGACATCCACCTCTTCATCGACGAAACCGACTCGGGCACTAGTTCCCTAGAAGTCGGAGGAGCATCAAGATCCGCATGGACCGCCTACGGGCTGGATGCGTTCGCGGAAGGTTCGATGTCGGATCTCTCCTCGGAGCTTGCAGGCAAAGATCGGAAAAATTCAAGACCCACCCAAACCGCCCCTGTGCAGGATATAAAGGTGGAAGATCACTGCAAATCCACCGGCTTCGTCCGTGCGTCTAGACAGCAGAGATCCAAGTTCGTCGGCGTGGTTACCATCTTCGATCTAGCGCGTTGCGTTTAGAGAGAGGGAGAAAACCTTCGCGACTACGTGGCCAGGTGGCTCCGTATACGAGCCAATCTGGCCCACTACCCCAATGATGATGCTATCTATCACTTCGTGGAAGGACTGGACCATGGCACGCTTCTCCGACATTCTCTAAGACGGCAGCAGGCATCAGGATGCCTTACCTTCGAAGGCATGGTGAGCACTGTCAACAACTACGCAGAGGCCGAAGCGGCAGCTCAGACAGCGCTTGCGCTCATTGACGGAGCCTCTCCGATTCAGCCACCGCCACCACCACCTCCGGCTGCCATCGTCGTAGCAGCACCACCACCTCCAGTCATCGTCGAGGTCATTGCACCTCCACCGCCCGTCATCGAGGAAGTCCTGGAACCCCCCGACTCTGTCATTGACGCGCTTTATGTTGATTTTAGTGCAGACTGAGAGGAGATAGATTTCAGTCCAGAAGAGATAGACTCCGCTATGCAAGAGATGGAGGAGTACTCGCGCGACGAGCAAGCCAACAACACTCTCACGTCTCGAGGGGTGTTCGTCACCACCGGGACGGTGATGGATGAAGATCAGCCCGGACAAGCTTTGCCTACAGCGCTGGACAAGGGGAAGGGGCCACTTATTGCTGCTGACAATGATCGCGCAAAGGTTATGCCTCCCCCGCCTAACCCAGTGCAGCAGCCGCAGGAACTCGGCACCGGCCCGAGCAACAATAACACCGCAAACTTGCCACCTCCAGCATCTACGTCGGCAGCAGCCCATGTTACTCCAGCTGATAGAGTGATGTACGGCAATCTCCTTGTCGAGCCACTAACCGTTGCTCATATCCGGAATGTGACCCAGCTTGACGAGAAGCGCCAGTAGCTGCTGGAGGAGGCGCAAGCCATCGCGGAGCAAGGCGCTAAACTAGATCGAGATCTGGTCAACGTGCAGAAGTCCATAGAGAAAGCCAGAGCAATGGAGGCCGAGTACAAGACTTTGCTACAGCAGCAGAAGGCTAAGAAAGCTCCAGCTCGCGTCATCAACAATCCTGGTGTACGGCGCAACCTAGGATGGGCCCCCTCGAAGCCGGCACAGGCCAAGCCATACATTGACAGTGAAGGCAAGAAGGTGATGCCCACCCCACTCCTTAACCTCGCCGTCGCCAAGACCCTTCTAGAGCAGGATAGATCGCCTGAGGCAGTAGAACAGGTATATGACCTAGTGACCAAGGCGGTAAAGCAGCAGGAAAAGGCCAACTCTCAGAGGCTTGAGTCTAACCCAGCGCTCTGCCGATCTAGCTAGTACAAACCGCCAAGGGACAGATCTCCTCAGGATGTCGGGTCCTGGACGGGTTCATCAGAACAAAGACGGAGGGATGCGCGCAACAGGAAGGATGCTATCCCCATATCCTCCGACCATGGAGAAAAAGCCCGACCTCGTCGCCCATCGCCACTGCCCCGATCCCCCCGACATCAGGAAGACTGCAAAGCTCACCATCGTACGGATATGCCCCTACCAAAGCAGTGCGGCATCGTCATCCGCGACAACACGGCGCAGACCCGTCATGATGAAGAGCGCCACCAAGGACACAAGAGCAGGTCACACCATGACCCTCCATGTCCGACAAGCAACCGTGACAGGCGTGAGGCGTCGCAGGAGGGTAACAGCAAGAAGGCTAACCCACCGCCACCTTCGCCTCCGTCACCTCCAAGCAGTCACCATGGCGGAAGAGGCCCACGTTGTTCACGCATCCCATCCCCTGTTGACAAAAAGAAGAAGAACCCGGATCCATACGATGCACGTTCGCGGATCGATAAGATCCACGAAGCCCGGGAAGGACCATACATGGGACCACGTTGCTTTGGACCTGCAATACGGTCCGCAACTTACCCCAAAGTTTTCCGGATTGACAAGACCATTAAGCCCTATGACGGCACCGCCAAGCCAGCCACATGGTTGCAGGACTACGGCAACGCGATGGAGATTGTCGGAGGCAACCCCAACATCGCCGTCAAGTACCTCCCGTTAATGTTGGCGTGCACGGCCCATAATTGGATCGACGACTTGCCGGAGAAATCTATCTAAAACTGGCTGGACATGCAAGAAGCGTTCACCAAGAACTTTGAGGGTACATACAAGCGTCCCTGCACCGTAGGCGATCTACAGCGGTGCGAATCCAACCTCTGCAGCACCGCGCGAATCCAACCTCTGCAGCATCGCGCGAAGTTCATGCACGAGTATACCAGTGATCGAAGGGATACCCTCCGGATCTCCGTGGATAACTTCTCGAGCGACTCCGTCAAGCTCCGCCTAAAGGACATCGTCAAGGTGAAGGATAAGAAGCGTGGCTTCACCATCACTTACGACATGTTCATAGAAGGCAACTGCCCAAAGGTAGGTATTTATTTTCCGTGTACGACATATGCTCCAGTTTTTTCCGTCTTGCCAATACCATCTTATCTAACATGGTGATTTCTCACTTAACAGCTTAGCAATCTAGATGAGGGCAACCTGGCTGCCCAAATCTACGATCTAAAGATGAAGGAAGTCACGGTCGTGGCCGACGACGATGTCCCATTGGCGCGAAAGCGGAAGATCTCCACCTCTGACGCTGCCGACGGAGGCAAGAAGAAGAAGACGGAGGGTGGAGCCTCCAAAAAGACTACCGCCGCCCTGGAGGCGGAAAAGAGAAAAGCCACCGGGATTTTTGACAAAGCGCCCCCCCCCCCCCCCTAGTGTAAGCTTCTCATTCTCCGACATTGTCTATTTATCTATGTTGTTCCTGTACTTATGCATTTCGCACGTCTCAGGAAGAAAGCCACGACCAGCCTCAAGAAGACCTCCAAAATTTGGGGGCTTCTAGAAATATCAAAGACATGCTGCATCGCGACGCCTCTCCCGCCATCGCCCCTGCTACCCCTGTCGTCAAGACCTCGTCTGCCCCGACAAGCTCACAAGATAAGGAGGCACCATGCCCTTCCGCCATGGAAGTGGACTCTGGCCCCTCTACCGAACTCGCTGTTGTCGGCGAGCAGGCAACGCAGGAGAGCACCGCTCAACAAATGGCTGAAGCTCCATCTAAGGATTCCATACGTGAGTTAAACCTTACTTCATGGTATATGGAGCATAAGCCATCTTGCCTTCCGACATCCTCCACGATGCACCAAGAGTTGCCGCCTACGACGAGGATGACGCTGAAGAATCCAGACGCCTAGATGTGGACCTTCTCGAGGAGGAGCGCGTTTTGGCATGCCAAAGATCCGCCATCTACCAGCAGAAGCTACGCAGCTACCATAGTCGCCGCGTTCGGCATCGCTCGTTTAAAGAGGGGGATTTGGTGCTCCAACTTAAGCAGAAGAAGTCACACAAATTATCCCCGCCATGGGAAGGACCGTTCATCATAAGCAAGGCGCTGCTCAATGGGTCTTACTACCTTGTTGACAATCGTAAACTAAAGGATAGACCCAACGAGGATCATAAGCGTAAGCGACATGACCCGGATGATGAATACCCGGAGCTTGATCGGCCATGGAACATAGCACAGCTACGTCCTTTTTACACTTAGCATTTTTTATCTAATTGTGTACCTCTTATATGATCAATGAAATAAAGCTCTTTGGTTCACTCATATGTCTGAGTCTTTTACCTCCTTTAGTGTTCATTTTTGGATCATGTAAAACCTTTATGCACAAGTATTGCGCTTGCACTTGTGAAAATTCTGCCTACGGGCGTTAGCTTAAGTTTTCTGGTCTACACGTTCTTTGTCGTTTTTATGTGGATTCTGGAGTAGTGACTTTCGGCACTTGTTATCGGCGATTTTGTGCTCAGGTTATTGACGGTTCCATTGGGTATCATCACCTAAGCGCATGGTTCCGACAACGAGTCTTCCGACTCACGAAAAGTCAAGCATAAGAACCAAAGTAATGGATAAGCCAGCACTTGCTTAAAAAATATATACATGCTGTAAATTAGTTCTTAAGTGGCAGGACATAACAACCATTGTTTTCCGCCTTAAGTTACATCACCAAGTTTTTTCCGCGCATACACCAAAGGTGAAACAAATATTACAAAGTTGTTTTTCATTCCTTTGGCGCAGGAGACTTGGAAGCAGCATCGTCACCAGCCGGAGAATCACCCTCAACATCGGCACTATGGTGGGACTCGAAGGAGTCTTGGTTGACGCTGTCGATGGCGTTCATGGGCACGAAGACATCGATGTCCACCAACTCGGCAACTCTGGTGTCATAACCCGCGAGTGACAACAATATGGCTTCGTGATCAATCTCTTTGTCGTCATCATCAATGTCGGGAATACCAGAGGTCACCGTGTCGATGTCGGAACCTTCGTAGAGTGCCTTCACCATTGACAGCGCCATCCTTGCGCCAGCCCGTGCACATGAAGCTTTCCAGCTTGTGACGTGCTCGGGGGCTCGGCGCAGAATCTCCGAGTACTTCGCCATGGAGTCCGAGGCCTTGATGTGTATCTGGAGGGGCTTGGCAATCTCCTTGGCTTGGGTAATGGCGGTGTTGATGAAGTTGCCGGCAAGAACCATGCATTCCTTGTCCAAAGGAGGCGATCAGGTTAAACCCATAGGAGCTGCAATTTCTAACAAAGAAGCGGATGAGTTCAATAAATTCTAAGTATCCAGACTACAGAAATACAAGGCGGAGGAAACTTACTGAAGATGCTGGCCTTAGCCTGCCATAGGGTGTCCGCCAGGGATTCTTTCTCTTGTTGGAGGAGCTTAAACGCCACGCTGTGGCATTGGTTCTGCTCATTAGTAGCTCGCTTCTGATCTTTTAAGATCGCAAGCTCCTCCTTCAAGCGATTGATTTCCGCGGAGGCGGAGTCCCGCAGGGCCTTCATGGAATCCTCATGCATTTTCAGCATTTCTTTCCTCTCCTCCTTAAGGATCTTGTTCTCGTTGTCCAGCTGCTGGATGTGCTTGGACTGCTCGACAATGTCCTTGGCCTTGGCGACATGTTCTGCAAAGTCGGAGAAAACAAAGTACACAGTGAGTACTCGGAGAATGAAGGCACAAAACCAAGACGGAATGCGCAAAAAAGAAAACAGACTCTTGTTTTTGATGATCTGTTCCTTCAAGATGGCAGTTTTACCCTTTTCGGCTTCAAGACCTGCGCGCGTCTTCTGGTACTTGTCATTGGCCATGCCCCTCCGAGCATTCTCGTTCTGTGGAAAAAAAAGTTAAACCGTTGTTTAGTCTGCTTGGAGCAACTAGTCGGAAAGTTTTCCACTTAGACGCTCGGGGGCTACAGCGAGAGTTTTTAACTTAGCAATATGCTTAGCTTTTCTTTAAAGCATCTAGTCAGAACTAATTCAGTTCTCGATTAGAAGCTTGGGGGCTACAGTATAAATTTTTTAACTCAGAATCTGCTTAGCTTTTCTTTAAGCGTCTAGTCGGAACTAATTCAGTTACAACTAGAGGCTTGGGGGCTACAGTATTAAAAATTATAAACACTATGCATGCTACTCTTAAAGCATCTAGTCGGAATAGTTCATTCCATCTAAATGCTTGGGGGCTACAGTGAGAGTTTTTCTAACTTAGTCACTCTTAGAGCATATAGATGCAAAACCTATGGTTTTCCGTCTACATCCTCGGGGGCTACAGTGGGATACTCATATGAAATGCAAAAGGCAAAGTAAACTTACAAGTGCGATGATCTTGAGGTTTGTAGCGCTCTCGGCTAGCAGCTTGCCAAAGGAAATGCTATTTCCTCGCAATATTCCTGCTTGTCGGAGGAGCTCCTCAAAACCGCATGTCGGAGATGTCGGTACTCCTCCAGGAACCAGAGTTGTGTTACTTGGCGTGAGCGCCGGGTAGACTATCTATGGGAACTCAAAGGGTTTCTGGGGAGCAAGGGCGCCGCCTTCGGCAGAAGTACCAACTTCCCCCATCGCCTTGCCGCCACCAATGGCATCCTTAGCCGGAGCTTCAACCATTTGTTGAGCGGTGCTCTCCTGCATCGCCTGCTCCCCGACAACAGCAAGTTCGGTAGAGGCGCCATAATCCACTTCCATGGCGGAAGGGACTGGTGCCTCCTTAGCTTTTGAGCTTGTCGGGGTAGACGAGGGCTTGACGGCAGGGGTAGCAGGGGCGATGGCGGGGGAGGCGTCGCGATGCAGCATGTCTTTGATATTTCGAGAAGCCCCAAATTTTTGGAGGTCTTCTTGAGGCTGGTCGTGGCTTTCTTCCTGAAACGTGCAAAATGCATAAGTACAGGAGCAAGACAGATAAATAGACAATGTCGGAAAATGAGAAGCTTACACTAGGGGGTGCTTTGGCAAAGATCCCGGTGGTTCTTCTCTTTTCCTCCTCCAGGGCGGCGGTAGTCTTTTTGGAGGCTCCACCCTCCGTCTTTTTCGTCTTGCCTCCGTCGGCAGCGTCAGAGGTAGAGCTCTTCCGCTTTCGCGCCAATGGGACCTTATCGTCGAACACGACTGTGACTTCCTTCATCTTTGGATCATAGATTTGGGCAGTCAGGTTGTCCTCCTATAGATCGCTAAGCTGTTAAGTAAGAAGTCACCGTGTTAGACAAAATGACATTTGCAAGATTGAAGATCTGGAGTATATGTCATGCACGGAAAATAAAAACCTACCTTTGGGCACTTGCCGTCTACGAACATGTCGTAGGTGATGGTGAAGCCACGCTTCTTATCCTTCACTTTGACGATGTCCTTAAGGCGGAGCTTGACGGAGTCGCTCGAGAAGTTATCCACGGAGATGCGGAGGCAATCCCTTCTGTCACGGGTATACTCGTGCATGTACTTCGCGCGGTGCTGCAGAGGTTGGATTCGCCTGATGAACCAGCACATGGCTAGGTCCAAGCCGGTCAAACCCGTCTCTACAAACCATTCGACCCGCCTTATAGCTCGAGAAGCATCGAGGTCGGAGGGAAGGGAGGCTTGGGATCTCCATGTGGAAACTTCAGCGGCGGCCTCGTCCACGAAGTCCGGGTACGTTACTTCTCGGCCTGCCAGAGGAATGTCGGGGCCGTAGAAGTACGTTCCCTGCCAATTCTTGCAGGACTCGTGGCCAACGATGTCGGGGAACCGCCGGCCAGGTCAGATCTTGAAGCTTATGGTGCCGCAGTTCCTAAGCTCCTCCTTACTATGTACGGCTTCACGTTTGACGGTGAAGAAGTACACAAAAAGGTCTAACCTAGGCCTTATCCCTAGATATCCCTTGCAAAGTGCCGCGAAGTTGCTAAGCACTAAGATACTATTGGGGGAAAGGTTATGGGGCTGGACCTTATAGTGGTTTAAGACGGAGAGGAAGAAGTGGGATATAGGCAGAGAAACGCCGCGTACCAGCTAAGCTTTGAGGTACACCTTTTCTCCGCCTTGGGAAGAAGGTATCACCTCACCGGCCAGCGCCGCCCGCCAGGCAAGTCCCTCCGTCGCCGGGAGGTAGCCTTCGGTGACCATCTCTTGGATATCGCGGTCGGTGATGTCCGAGTCGCGCCAATCGCCCTTATGCGAATCTGGCTCCTCCTCCAGTGGCTCTAGCGCCGCCAAATTTTGGTCGCCGCTGGTGGATTCGATCACCGCCGATGCGGGGATGACCAGGCCCTCTGGGGGCACGACGACAGGGCTCGCCGGCTTCGCCGCGGCTTCGCTCGACGCCGCCATTGATGGGGAGGTGCTGCTGCTAGCCATGGGGTGAAGGTTGGGTGCGACTGGTGCAGATGGGAGCTAGGGTTTTTTCGAGGTTTCTCGCGGAGAGCTCGAGGAGACGCGCGACTGAAGGAAGAAGATGATGCGAGAAGAATGAGGTAAAAGGTGGAGATTTCCCCACGGTTACTATTTATCATCCTCGGCGTCAAGATTAGTGAAGCTTGATCGGACGGTTGCCGCGTAGATGACGTGTTCGCAAACGTGCGCAGAAATTTCGCCACGTCTCCAACCTTCGCCGCCAACAGTTCGTATCGCTCGCGCGGGAAAATCAGATATGATTGCGTTCTCTGCGTGTGCGAGTTACGAGGCGTTGCTGACCTAAGCCTACGTCGTCCTAGCTGACATGGATAGATGATCCGTCACATCGAAGATTCCGACATAGACGGATTCAATCCAACTACGGAGGAGTACGATGGAAGATTCAGCATTTCTCCGGCTTACAAGTCAAAGACGGAGAAAGCCTTGTAGGGTTCTTTGGGAGGACTACAAGATGTTGCTTGACGATTTGCCGACATCCATCTAGACGGAGCATTCCACGTGAAGAGGCAAGACGGCGCAAGATATCGGAGTTCTTCGGGGGCTACTATTGGGGATATGCTATATGGGTATCCTTATAGCATGTCTCTTATCCGGCTAACCCGGGTGGCCCATAATCGGTAGCATGGCCTATGGCCTGCTGGGAGGCCCAGTTAGATGGATCCAGGAGGGAGGCCCATGCCGGATAAATGAAGACTACGGTGGAGTCACCAACGTACCCGGAGCCTTGGAGTACAAGATACACAAGACTAGTAATAGACAGTGTAGGACTCTATAACCTGTCTGGCTAGGACTTTTCCCTGTAACCCTAGGACCTGGCAATTATATAAGTCGGGCATATGGGAGCCTTTAGGGCACAACCTAGTATCGATTCACACAACCTCGCACAGCGAACCAATCCCTGTAACTCGGTGTATTGCCCTTATAGTGATTTATAGCAGGAGTAGGATTCTGCCACCGTCGTGGGATCTGAACCTGGGTAAGCTGTGTTACCTCGTACCCGTCAACCGTCCGCCTTACCCCACGTCTCTAAATACGCACTGTGAGGACCCCTCCATGGCGTACTCATTGGCAATACCACGACAATGATCAAGGTTTCCTGATCATGGACGTTGGATGTTGTTAGTAATGAGGTCACAACATCGGTGGAATGATGTGATGAACATTCATCCAAAGTATAGTAATACAATCAAAGTCATTATGTTTAAATTACTATAACATCATTACAAAAGTAACTTTAGTCCTTAGACCATGAGATCATGTTAATTGATAACACCGGAAGAGTGTTTTGATAGCATCAAACATCACACCGTAACAGGGTGACTATAAAGGTGGGTTTTGGTACTCTAAAAGTGTTATGTTGAGGCAGATGGATCAAGAGTGGGATTTTTCCAACCCAATGACAGAGAGATATACTCTGGGCCCTCTTGGTGATATCACATTGATATATCTTGCAAGCAAGTGATAGAGATCACTAGAATGTTATGTCACGGGAACAAGAAAAGAGAACATGTCGGTAACGAGATCAAACTAGGTATGGGGATACCGATGATCGAATCTCGTATATGTAAAATATCGCCATACAAAGGGATTTAGTTATAGTGTTAAAGTTTCACATGATCACAAGAAGTCAAAGTTAAATGTGTGGGAGTCAGTACGAATCTCCAGGTCCCGCTGCTGATTATTGATCGGAGTGGGGTCTCGATCATGTCTACATTATTTGTGAACTATAGGGTGACACACTTAAGGGATGACGACACCATTTTGAGCAAATAAGATGCCAGATAAAGAATATAAAAGCGTTGGAATTATTTCAATGGACACCAAAAAAAAATCGGATGAAATTGCTAAAATTGGTTTTGCATGTGAAATTGAAATGATACAAGGAGTTTTAGGTGAATGTTTGTTAATTAATGTAATTAACAAAATTATGAATAAAATAAATAAATGAGTTTTATTAAATGAGAGATTGCATTTAATTTGGTGGAAATTTAATGGAGGTGAGTGGAATTTTGAGTGGAGGCATGTTTATGTGAGTGGAGGTTTTTATGTGAGTGGGAGCTCCACCCACATGAATGATGAAGAGGTGGGGGAAGCAACCATGGACTTTGGTTGCCCCCCTCTCCTCCTCTCATCTCATACCTCCTCGCGAAGGATCTCTCCCACCTCTAAAATGTTCCCCATGGTCTCGGCTTAGCGAGATACATGTTCCCGGTGGCTTTTTCTACAGCAAGGATTTGCTGCTTCCGCTGCTTTGCTGGAGCGAGGACTCGGAGTTTGTCGGGGTACCGGACGTGTGTGCGATCATGGATGCACCACTGCTTTGTGACGCTAGACTTCTACACGATCTTGAGATTGGCAAGTGAACGACTACATCATCCACGAGTCCAACCTCGTAACACTTTGTCACTCTTCAAGGGCATGTTCTTTATGGATGTATATCCACCCGTTTATTGTATCTATATAGATAGATATTGGTGCTTAGTTGTTCCCATCGAAGGAATTTTTTTGTTTTCTATATTGTGAACCCAACAAGATCCGCTCTCTACCACGAGTATCATCTTGACGAGTGCCGGAAGATGATGCAGATCCTCGCGACCCAGGTCTTCTCCAGCCTTTACTGGCATGATGCCAACTTCCCCTGGAGGGTTCTTCTGCAGGAGGTGGAGCATCCTGAGGGGACTCCGTTAAGCGAGGTTATCCACTTCCAGCAGCTTGTGGAGGAGTGTGTGGATGACTTTCTGTTGCTATTCGAGCGGATCGAAGTGGATGACTCTGCCGAGGCGGACGCGACCCTAGAGGGCGAATGTGGTGCTCCTTGGAGCGGTTCGCCTTCTGCTGGTGGGATCAACGAGCAGTCTCTCAAAGGAAGTGCTTCGGATTCGTCGGCCTAAGAGGCCCCTTCCGTTGTAATCCGCTTTTAGCGAATCTTGGCTTGTTGGGACCATAGGGACCTGAAGTGATTTGTATGTTCTTTCTGCGTGTATCCGCTTGCACTTCCGTCAGGTAGTTTGTGATTCCTCAGGGCCTCTCAAGGATAAGACCGTGTGAGCCTTCAAACGCTTATGCAATAGATTCTGAGTGATAGGGACCGAGTACGAGGTAACTTACCACCACCGCTGGGTGGTGAGTTGAGAGCTCGAAGACTTCTAGTCCTGAATGCTTCATTCCGCTAGAGGGGTAGTGCCTCGTGAGCCGCACCGTGAGCCTCTCGAGGAGAAAACCGTAGGGCATATGATGGTCCCTCGAGGAGGGAGCCAACGCTGTGGCATGAAGATTTTGTTTTTTAAAGGCCAGGAACCGTGGTGAGGTAACTTGCGGCCGAGGAACGGGTCGTAAGTTCAGAGCTCGACGCTTTAGGTCCTGGTAAGTTTGGGCCGCGGAGGGACAGAGCCTCACGAGCTGCCAGGAACCGTGGGTGAGGTAACTTGCGGCCGACGAACGGGCCGTAAGTTCAGAGCTCGACACTTTAGGTCCTAGAAATTTGGGCCACAGAGGGACAGAGCCTCATGAGCCGTCAGGAACCGTGGGTGAAGTAACTTATGGCCAAGTAACGAGGTGTAAGTTCAGAGCTCGACACTTGTAGGTCCTGAAGATTTGGGCCGAGGTATATAGCCTCATGAGACATCAGGAACCATGGATGAGGTAACTTGCGGCCGAGGAACGGGCCATAAGTTTAGAGATCGACACTTCAGGTCCTATAGATTTGTGCCACGGAGGTACATAGCCTCATGAGCCATCCCGTAGGGCTCTCGAGGAGAGCACCGTGGGGCCCATACTCGCCCATGATCCTCCCGAGGGGGACCGTGGGTATCACACATTTTGGGGGTCCTGACTGAGGGAGAATGTGTCCCGGCCAGGTCGCGTCTCTAGTGCTGACTTGTTTTGTTTATACACCATGCGAGCGTCTGAAGCATCGGGAACCGTGGGTGAGGTGACTTATCACTGGAGCTAGTCCACAAGTTTAGAGCTCGACGCTTTAGATCCCCGACATTGACGGGGACGGTCCGGCGATGGGCACCGCCCCAGCACCCGCTCGTATGATGGATACACGAGGACATAGCCAACACGTGGGAAGAAAGGAACATCCAATAGAACAAATCAACTTGCAAGAAAAGCAGGCAGAAATTGTCGACAGCAGCAGTGGTTCCTTTCCTCAATACCCGGCCCTCGAGGGGGTTAAAAACATCGCCCGACAGAAAAGAGTGGGGACTGAGAGTCACCTTGGAAGGGATGTACCATGGCGCGGTTTGCGCGACCTCGAGGACGCGGGGGCGTTCCTGGCTTCACATGCTCTTCTGTGCGGCCGACTCGCCGATGCTCCTGTTGCAACCCTCGCTAGCCCCTAGGTAACGGGTGAGGGCTATGGGTCCGGGGCACTATGGCGCCGAGCCCTACTGTGCTTGTTTATTTTCTCGCACCTCCTCTTGATGTTGTACTCCTCTCTTACTTCTATGAGTTCCACACACTCACTAGTGTCGTGGCCTTGCCATTGGTGAAACACACAGTATGGGTGCTGATCGGCCGCGTCACTTGCCCCCTTTATTGGGGCACGCTTCCTAGTGGTCTTCGCTGCGCACCGGCCGGCACTTCCTTTCGGCTCCATGGTCACATCTGTCGGCCTGTCCTGACCGCGGGCGAACGGATTTCATACTTCTGCCTTGGCGCAGCGATCGGCCACCATGAAGAGTTTGGCAATCATCGAAAGGTTCTCTCTGTGGTGACCAATCTTGTCGAGCACCCAGGCATCGGTGACCCCTTAGGCGAAATACATGATGACCTATGCATCAGAGGCCCCGCTGACCTTGACGATGGTTTGGTCAAAGTGCTACAAATATTTGTGCAAGGTCTCGCCTGAGCCCTAGCGCACCCTCCTGAGGTTTTCGTAGGTGCACACTAGTCCGTCCGTGTCTCCAAACTTGTCAACGAAGAGGCCGCATAGCTCGGACCACATGCCGATGGATCCTTCGGGGAGATTCAGCAGCTAGGTACAGGCCTCCCCCAAGTCCCATGGGGAACCAGTTGGCGAGGACACGATCGTCGCCTCTCGCCGCCTCGACTCCTGTAGTATAGAGCTGTAGGAACTCCATGGGGTTGGTGGTGATGTTGTAGCGTGGCGGCATTTCTGGCTTGAACTTGGGCGGACACACCACCCTATGGAGGTGCTCAGTAAGAGCGGGAAAGTTGGAGCTGCGGGTCTCCACGCCGCCAGCGAGGGTCGCCCTGTTCTGGAGCCCTGCAGCCGTGATGGCCTAGAGAGTCTAGGTTTCCCGATCTCGGTGCCTTGAGAGGGTCACCCTCACGTCCTCCGTTGAACGGGTGACCTCAGCCTGGATTTGGATCTGCCCAAGATATGCCGCGCCAGGAAACTCTACGCCCCCCGATCCCCCGAGACCGACGTGGAAAGGAGGTGGTGGAGATCGCATCGGGGTTGTCCCAGGCAATGTCCATCAGGGCCGTGAGGCGAGCCTGCCAATCCTCCCATGCGTCCTCAGCGGTGGAGTAGCAGAGAAGCTCCTTTACCATGAGACGAGCCATTGCCGGGGTGAGCGGGGCGCGGCGTGCCTGGGTTAGTGAAGTGCTTGAAGAAGAGTTTTCCCCGCACGCCCTCGTAGAGGGGCGCAACAGGAAGATGTCACTGGCTCCTGAGCGGAATGAGGGCGCGGGGCTAGCGTGGTGCAAGCCCTCGATCCTTCTCGTATGCTCTCTCTAGGAGCGGGTGTCGTGAGGTTTGCTGCAAGTGACCATGCCAGTGTCGCCGGATGAGGTCCTTTCACGCGCCTCAGCCCCTAACTAGCGCGCCAAATGTTGGAGATTTATCCCGTGAAGGAAACTAGGGTCCGACGATCCCTTGGATCGAGAGGGGACTGAACACGCAGTTCCAAGGAGCCTCGGCGACGGTGGCGACGGCGGAGCAAGCACGCGACAAAGAGATGACACGGGGATATTTTACCCTAGTTCAGGACCCTTGTGAGGAGGTAAAGCCCCTGCTCCTGCTTTGTTGTATTGCTCGCTTGCTTCGCGAGGGTACAATGGAAGGTGTATGTCTAGGGTTTAGATCATAGGGGATCGATCTGTTCTAAGGTAGGAGAAGAGTCCCTTATATAGGGTGGAATCGAACCTCTTCCCCCCAAACATTGGGTGGGAAGGGCTACCACACTCCCGCCATGGAGGCTTCGGCTCGCCTTGTCCTCATGCGGCCGCCAGCCAGCTGTAGTGTCGTTGTGGTGGAAGGTTGTCCTGCTGGCCTGCTGCTTCATCCTGGCTTCTTTGCACCAAAGCGGCGTGCTAGGCGCTATCACCCCCTTGCGTCACCTCCTTACTCTTTTGGACAAAGAGAGGCAAGCATGCATCTTGTTTTCCGGAGACGGACCAGTTTTCGCATGGACCACCCATTGGTGCGTAAGTTTAGTGTGAGGCACCTCCGGTTGAGGATGTACCCCCTCGCGAGGCCTTGGCTCGCGTGTTCTTGATGTGCGACGAGACCGACCCTGGCAGCCCTTGGCGCTTCCATACTCCTTCCGCCTTCGCGAGGGTCGCGCGCCTCGCAAAGGATGCGTCTGGCTGGCCCGGTGCCTTGGTGGGACGAGGCACCCCTAGTGGTGACAGATACAAAGGGCATTGTTCAACCAGTGGTGTGGGTGCTTTGGCAACGATGCGGGTGTGGAACATGGTGGCGCAGTGCTTAGGGGACATGGCGACGCAACACATACAAAGCATCGTGAGGAATTGTTTTTGCCGTGGAGAAATGAGAGGAGGTGATAGGATAGGGACGACCACTCACGCGTCGATGGGTCGTAGCGTGTTCCAACGTGTATAGCTCGGCTGCCATCTCAGTTTGCTCGATTTCTCGTAGTCCTCCCATATCCTTCTCAATCGTCACCTCACACCTTGCCCAATAAACCCAAAATTTATAAAATGCGGTAATGTGAATGGTTTTGCAGTGATGAAGCAATAGGTGTCATAAATGAACAATTAAGAGGGTAAAATTTAGAATTCTCAAAAACACACACATGGTTTTGCTCCCCGTCGTGTATGCAATTGTTCTTTTTTTGCGGGTATGCAAGTGCTGGATTGTCCTAGTTTGCCTGGATTCGGTGGTGAAATTACAAAAAAAAAAAACTACTGTTTATATACTAGAAGAAAAGAGAAAATCTTTTAGCTGCAAAACGATACTAGCAGCAATTTGCATTGGGCTAGCTCGTACAGCATCGGTCAACATGGACCTGTTGACCGAGACGCAGACTCCCCGAATTTTTCCCTCGGCCTCCTCCCACAAACCGTTGATTGGCCTGGCATCGGAGTGAAATAAAAGACGCACTCCTGGCCTGGGAACGCAAACCCCCTCTCCCCTCTCGAAGCATTTGCCACGTAGACGTGTTCGTTACAAGAAAACCAACGCAACCGACTTCCGCACCGGCGAACTCCGCGCCGGCGCACGTGGCGTCGCCGGCGGACATCTCGCCACCGAGCTTCGCAGCGGCGTCCATCGCCTCGACCAGCTCCTCACCGAAGGCCCTCTCGCCGCCGAGCTCCGCACGGGCGGCCCTCTCGCCGCCGAGCTTCGCAGCGGCGTCCATCGCCTCGACCAGCTCCTCACCGAAGGCCCTCTCGCCGCCGAGCTCCGCACGGGCGGCCCTCTCGCCGCCGAGATCCGTACCGGAGGCCATCGCCTCGCCGTGCTCCGAGCGGGCGGCCATCTCGCCGCCGATCTCCGCACCGGAGGCCATCTCGACACGGACCTCCGCACCGGAGGCCAGCATGTCGGCCCCGAGCTCCGCACCGGCGGCCACCGCGCCGAGCACCGCACGGAGGGCGGCCATCTTGCCGCCATGGGACGAAATGATTCAAGACGTTCTCGTGATCATCTTCGACAGGCTTCCTACCGTTACCGACAGGGTGCGGGTATCCTTGGTGTGCAGGCATTGGCGAGCCGCGACCGAGAAGAGCCCCGCCCCCGTCAGTTTGCCGTGGCTCGTCATGCCCTCGTCGGAGGCCACCTCCTATTTCCAGATCACCGAGAGGAGCGTGCAGGAGGTCCCGGTGGGCATCGGACGCCGCGGCGCAGAACTTGCCATAGGAGCAAGGTTCTGCGGTTCTTACCCTGGCGCCTGGTTCGTGGTCGCGAGGCAGCAGCCGCCCCACCACGCCCTGGTAAATCTGCTGACCGGGGCATACGAGGATCTTCCGGACGTCCTACGGATATTGGAGCCTACCGACGGTGCCGCCTCCGAGTCCCTGGTGATAATCGAGGGGGCTACCCTGTCGGGTGCTCCAAGAGAGGATGGGGAAGGTGATTTCATGATCGCTGCCATAACGTCCGGGCCAACGCAGATCGCATTCTGGAAGAAGGGCATGGAGTACTGGACTCCACCCCTCCCCGTCGCCGTCGAGGATCGGTGGAACTGGAGAGCTATGGTGCCCGCGGCTAGGGTGGAGGACATCATGTACAGAGACCAAGACGGATCGTTCCTCGTGCTCACCGACGAGGAGCAATTACTGCTATACAAGCCGGTCGCAGCAGAAGACGGAATGCTCACCATGGTGCTGCGGGTGAGCAATCCTCATCTGGATCACCTTCCGACTGGTCCGGTGGCCGCCCGGTACCTTGTGACCTCTTCATCAGGGAAGAACCTTCTGATGGTGAGAAGGCTACAAGCTCCTCGTCATGCTGGGCGCAAGTTTGAAATTGCGCACCGGCAGGGCCGCCGCTTTGGTCCACCCAAGGACGATGATGACTTGGAAGTGGAAACCTCGTACTGGGAGGTTCATTTGGTGGACATCCAGAATCAGGTACTGTTCGTTGGAAGGTGCGCTTCGAGAGCAATGGAGACAGGGATCACTGGCCGCGTATTTTTCGTCGACGACGAGGATTACGGCATGGACACTTTCGACAGTGACGACACTGGGCTGTACATCTGCAGCCTCAACAAGACCGTCCGCATCCTGCCCAGGCGCGAGCAGCCCGGGAGCTCGTCGTGGACGTGGTGGCTTCACGACTCCTCCTCCTCCTCCGGCAAGTCTGACACGGCAGAGCAGCCCAGGAGCTCGTCGTGGCTTCACGACTCCTCCTCCGGCAAGTCTGACACGGTGGAGCGTCTTATCTCGTCTCGGCCGACGCCGCTCCGCACTTTTTCCGAGGTCATTGCCATTCTTGGCTTCTTTGGGCTGTTAGTTTCGTTCATCCATTCCAACCGTACGTCTTAGTTCATCTATGTCTGACTGAACCTTGATTGTGTTTGTTCTATGTTTCTGTCTGAACCCCTTGATTGTGACTGCTTCTGAAACCCTGATGATGTATGTATGTATGTACGTCCAATTGCTCTGTCCACTACACTAGTTTTATCTTGGAATTGAAGATCCCAAATTTGGTTACAAAAACATTCTAGTTACATATCACTCATTCCAGAATGCTTTTAGAATCCAGTCAGTCTTACTACTCTAGGAAAATGAACACATCAAATCACCTACTGTATTTATATTACAACAACAAATTTACTTTCTAACCCTGCAAGGCGCAGGTTTTACTTTGTAGCCTGCGCAATAATGTTACTTATGGAGCCAGCCTCCTCCTTGGCTGCCTCTACCACTGAATCCTGCACACAGGTTGGAAGCCAGTTGGTTTAAGACCAAACTATGGGCTTCTGAACAGCACAAGTATCTCAGCTAAATTAAAGACAAAATGGAAAGACAGATACTATATACACAAGTCTTCCACCCTTGGCTAATCAATCATGGGATCACATAAGAGTTCATGTTAGCCAGCAGCGAGGATACCTGTGCAGCAATTAGTCTTGCCACGTTCTTCTTGCTAGATTCCTGAAGCTCCCCAGCTATGAGAATCTCATCCAGAACATAGTAGGCCTGCAAATTGATTAATCGTCAGTCCTAACTCTTCGCTCTCAAACTATCAACATCTGTTTCAAGAGATTACCTTATGAAAATTGAAGATCAAATCCAGCTCGCATACCTACAGAAATTAGGGGAAAAAACACTCAGCCGGCAGTAAAATAAACAAATAAATGATAGTAGTTCAATATAGTATTCATAGGGCAGGACTTACACTGCCGAAATAGCGGTCGAGTATCTCGACAAAATGATGGATAATTTCAAGGACCTCGAGCTCATTGTCATCAGCATCAATGCACATGCAGAAATAGAGGCTCGCATACCTGGCCATCAAAATTATAGACAGATAAGAGAATTTTTTGCAAAACCACATAAGCAGTTAAGCAAAAACTCAATGGTGTTCCTTATTCCTACCTTCTGTACACAACCTTGTAACCTCTCCACTCGACAAAGTTGCAGAGTTTTGGTCCTCGAGTAAGAATGAGTCCGCTAAGCTCACGAATTACCTTTTCAAATGAATAGGGTATACAAAAATAAGATAACCAGTACAAATCTCCTCGCCAACAAAAACTATGCAGTTGGGAGAGCTAATTAAGGAGGATTAAATGTAAAAGCTTTCTTGCTTTACCAACTGCAATACTTAGCAATCTTTCACACAAGTATACAACGCAAATACACTGAATGGCACCCACGAAGCTAGAAAACACTAAAAAATGCATTACAGCAACATAAATGCTAGCTTAAGACAGAGCCTGGAACAAATTGTACAGACAGTACAAAACTCCAATTCATTACAAGAAGCATCCATCAGAATCCCCTCATATTAATAGGGCAAAACACAACTTAGTAGCAAACACTACTTTGACATATAGAGCGCAACAACTACTCATGCAAATTGTCTAACTACCTCAACGATAAACAGAAATGCAAAGAGCACAGACGCATCAATATTGATATACAAGCTGTGTCACATAAAGCAGTATAGCATGCTGACCTTAGTCCTCTCCTTCTGGGTGTAAGGTGAGTACCACTTGGTGAGCCTCACCTTCCCCTGGCGGCTGATCAAGAGCACGAAATTGATCTGCAACGATACAGAATAAAAAGGGAAATTTAAGCAACCGTGCACACCCAAACAAGACCAGTGCTAGTAGCAACTAGCCTATGTATTAAAAATGGAGACACTGGGACACTGTAATGTGTAACTCACATTTTCGAAACAATATATACTACTGTAGTAATTTTAGAACTGCACTTTGTCTTGAAAAACTATTGAAGAACTACCCTTTTTAGAAGTTTCATTTATATTGCACCACACTTTGACGAAACGACAGTATTGATGATTTCAAACAGAACTGGTGGGAATGGCCAACTCATCCACCACACAATGATGAACATGAATAATGCAACTTCAGAGCAGGCCGTTCATGCTTGTAAGTGAAGAGTGGGTCAGAGCTGTCAATTCCTCTGAAATCCTAAGATGTGTAGTTCTCTTAGACCATGATATAAAGGATAGCTCATCATAAACAAATGTCCACATGGCTGTTCTACGCTGGAATAATAGTATAAGCTAGAAGCATGGAGTGAGACCTTAAATACATGACTGCTAGAAGTAATCACTATCATAAGGAAAAACGTAGCAGTTCAATGGAGATCCGGTTTGAAACCTACAAACTACAACAGCACACCTAGCGTTCGGAATAGATTTGGCCTAGGCGCAGATGATTCAGTAGGATGTGGCTGCCCAAACTAGCATAGAGACTGAAAAAACATGATGAAATTGATGATCCTGGGTACCATTTCTCCTGGGAACTGGGTCATAATACATTATAACAGTTTAACAATCTTTGGTTCAGGTGATCCACTGTTTTGAGAAGTTGCACTAAATTGGCTGCACATGCTTGCTAATTCGAAATCGATGACTAATTTTCCGGGATCCATGATCAGTACGAAGAACAAGATCCCACTACTTGTGGCGTAGCCCCAAGGATCTAGAGGAAAGAGAGGACGACGAACTCACCATGGCTAGGGACGGTCGCCGCCGGCGTAGATCTGCCGAGGCCCGAGATGACGAGCGCGGAGGGTGGGTGCGGCCGCGCGGATCTGGCGGCGAGGACAGATGGGGTGGCAGCCGGTCGTCAGAGAAGGGAGGTGGCTGGCGCTGGAGAGGACTGCCGGAGTCGGGAGGGCGAAAGGCGTCGGTCGGAGTCTGGTCGATTCGGGTCGTGTCTCGTGCGTGTGCGTGATCTGGACTGCCAGCGAGCCGCCCAGGCTCAGACCACGCTCTCCCTCAAAGAAAAACCCAGCCCAACACAATCACCGAAGCACGCCAGCACGCCAAACAAATTTATTCGATTTTTTATTTTAATAGCTGTCAACATTTATATTTTTCTAAAAAGAGGCTATAACATTTCCTTATCTCCCCCAAAAGACTAAAATTTTACAATAACCCCCTCATATTTTACAGGATTTGTGAAAAAATAGTTTTTCTGTGACCGGTTTTGGTCAAAAACCCACCTTGTTGACCGGTTTTGTGACTGCGGTCGCACTGGTTCGTAAGTTGTGTGACTTTCTAGTTTAGTTTACAAGTTACTCCCTCCATTCCTTAGAATAAGGCCTATAAATTTAGTAAAAGTCAATTAGTGCAAAGTTTGACCATTTAAAAAAAAACTATAAACTTCTACAGGTCAAATCAATCTTATTAGATACATTATGAGATATATTTTCGTACTGTAAATATCTATTATCATAGTTATTGATAGTTTTTCTAGAAATTTGGTCAAACTTTGCACTGTTTGACTTTTGAATAAATTTATAGGCCTTATTCTAAGGAACGGAAGTAGTATGTGACTTAAGTGCACATACGAGACAAGTTATGTGACTCTCGGGACCATTTACTCTGTACCATCCCATTCAAATTGGAACATCCAACTCAGATGAGGATTTGGTTCACCCACTCGTATCCGTCATGGACAAACATGCTTTTCTATGTTAGTTTGGCGGGCGGAATTTTCCTGTCGGGGCCTGGGTCGACGGCGGCGCCCGGCAACGTCGGCAAAGGGCGGAGGCGGAAGGGAGCGGAACGCTCTGAAACTTCCCTCCCGCCAAGCATCTCGTGTTTCCCAGGCCGGCTACGGGTCGGGTTCGAAACCTGGGATTTAGGGTTTCGCGGGGGGTGTTTTCTCGGGGACCCTAAATTTTTTTTCTGTTCGGGCGGTTTTAGGGCGTCTGTTCTGGCCACTTTTAGCATGCGAAACCGAATAGTGGCGGTTATTTTTCTGGTTCCGCCCTTTTACAGTGTCTGCTAGAGATGCTCTAAGCATGTGAGTTAGCTCCCATTATCCCTCCCCCTTCTCCCGCACAAATAGAGATGCACCGCTTGAGAGCTTCCTCCTCGAGACCGGGCCCCTCCCATGGCGCCCTCGCCGGAATAGCGGGTAAGTGGTGGCCGGGAGTCGGCGCTGGAGTAGCTAGAGTAGTTAGGTGTAGATCTAGCCTTCTGACAAGCTTGGGCTCCATGCCCGTTAGTCGAAGAAAGGTGCGAGATCTGGCCCCAGATCCTGCAACTAGGGTTCCGTCGTCGTCGGTGGCTGCTCCAGTGGTCGGAGCGGAGCGGGCAAAGAGGGAGCGTTGCTTCCCCAAATAAATTAGAGGCGGCTTGTTTCCATTCGTTCTGGGCGAGCCTAGCGCTGCTGGTTCTCCTGGTCTGCCGTGGCGGCGGGGGGAGGGGGAGATATGCGGCGACGAGGCGTTAAGATTGGTGGTGCCCCTCCCGGCTGGCCGTGCTGGCGAGGAGGAGGTGGTCTTCTATTTGGCAGTCGCCGGTCTAGATTGGAAGCAGTGTATCAGTGTTGTGCTTTCAGGTGCTGTCGATCTAGAAGATTTGAAGCATTTTCTTGCCGTTCTGGTCGCGGGGAGAAGGGGTGACAGCGACTTCTTCCTCGATCTGATGTCATCTGGAGCGGGCGGGGTAGTTGTTGGGACGATGTCGATGTTGGAGATATGCCCTAGAGGCAATAATAAATGTAGTTATTATTATATCTTTGTGTTTATGATAAATGTTTACATTCATGCTATAATAGTATTAACAAGGAAACATTAATACTTCTGTGATTTGTAAACTAAATTAGAGTCCCTAGTAAAGCCTCTTTATAATACTAGCTTGTTGGTTAATAAATGATTGTGGTTTCCCTATCATGAACATTGAGATGTTATTAACAACAAGATCATATCGTTAGGAGAATGGTATGATGGACATACTCCTATAGATAAGCGTAGCATAAAGATCAAGTCATTTTAATAGTTCAATTGCTATATGCTTTCTGATACATAGTAACCTAATTCCTTCGACCATGAGATCATGCATATCACCATCACCAGAAGGATGCTTTGATGACATCAAACACCACACCGTAACTGGGTGGCTATAAAGGTGGCATTGAGTGTACAGAAAGTATTGGTTGAGACACATGGATCAAGAGTGGGATTTGTCCATCCATATGACGGATAGATATACTCTGGGCCCTCTCGGTGGAATGTCATCCAATTGGCGTGCAAGCATGTGACTGGCTCACAAGGGATCACATATCACGTGAACGAGAAAAGAGTACTTATCAGTAACGAGGTTGAACTAGGTATGCAGAGATACCGACGATCAAAACCTCGGATAAGTAAACTATCGTGAGACAAAGGGAAATTGGTATCGTATGTAAGTGGTTCATTCGATCGCAAAGTAATCGTAGAAATATGTGGGAGCCATATGAATTTCCAGATTCCTCTATTGGTTATTGTTCGGAGAAGTGTCTCGATCATGTCCGCATAATTCACGAACCGTAGGGAGACACACTTAAGGATTCGACGTTGTTGAGTAGTTATGGAATGATGAGTAAGAGACCAAATGTTGTTCGGAGTCTCGGATGGGATCCGGGATATCACGAGGAGATCCGGAATAGTCCGGAGAATAAGATTCATATAAGGAAAGTCCTGTTTCGGGGTTGGAGAATGGTTCCGGTGTTTTCATCGGGAATGTTCTAGAAGGTTCCGGAATGTCCGGCACTCCGGAGGGGAAGGGTACATAAATGTGTCATAACAAGTTGGAATGGTTGCATCATGTACTAGGTGTCATTGCTGAACAAAATAAAGGGTTAAATCAAATCCTAGTTTGAAAAGTCAAATGCCAATTTGAAAAGTCAAACGACTATTTTGTTTTGTGGAGGGAGAGTAGGAAACCTACTTGGGGAGGAAGTCCCTCTCCCTCCACCGCCGGCCTTGGAAGCCGAGTTGGGGAGGGACTCCCCTCCCCTTGGCGCGCCCCCTCCACCTATATAAGTAGGGGCAGGGCTGCCCCTCCAAGCACACAACTTGCCCCCCGAAAACCCTAGCTCCAAGCCGCCGGCGCCGCCACCTCCTGCTGCCGCTGCCTAGGGCAAACCCTAGCCGCCGACTTGGGCTTCCCCAAGCCCTAGTTGTTGGCCTAGCCCTCTCTCCTTGGTGTGTCTAAACCCTAGATCACCGAGGCTCTCTCATAGTCCACCATACTCGCTCCGGCTTAAGGCGTAGCCCTGCGAGATCTCCCCTCTACTTCCGGTACCACGTCCTCATGCTGCCGGAATCGCGAGGAGAGTGCTACAACCTCCGCTGCCTGCTAGAACAAGGGAGAGGAAGGTCTTCGTCGAGTACCGAACGTGTGACCGACTGCGGAAGCGCTGCCGGAAAGCAGCGCCGGAAGGATCGTCTACGCGATCTTGAGATCTGGAAGAGTACGACTACATCACCCACGAGAATCCACTCTCGTTAAACACTTTAGAATCTTCGAGGGTGAGTTATTCTGTCGACTCGTTGCTACAATCTAGTAGATAGATCTTGGCTTGTTTGTTTGTATGCGGTAGAAATTTTTTGTTTTCCATGCTACGAACCCCTACAGTGGTATCAGAGTCGTGTCTATATGTAGATCTGTTGCATGAGTAGAACATAATGGTCATTGTGGGCGGTGGTGTTTTTATTATCAATTGCTTCTTGTGTACTTTGCATCTTGCGGTATGATGGGATGAAGCGGCCCGGGCTAACCTTACATGACATCGTTCATGAGACTTGCTCCACGCTCAACATGCAACTTGTATTGCATAAGTGGCCTTGCGGGTGTCTGTCTCTCCCATTATAGTATAGATCCAATTTACAACGGGCACTTGATAGTTCAAACATCAACGTTGTGGTTCTTATTCGTAAGTTAGATCGACACTTATTGAAAGCCCCAAACCACGTAAAACATGCAAAGAAATTAGAGGCGTCTAACTTTGTTTTGCAGGGGTGTGCTGTGATGTGATATGACCATGATTTTGATTATATTTGATGTATGCAATGTCCCTTATTGTAAGTTGGCAACCGGCAGGAGCCATATGGTTGTCTTTAATTTCTATTAAGACCCGCGTGTCTATTCAAAGTAGTTATAATAGTTGAAGCCGGTGGACGACAACTATGGAGCAGCGTCATTGACCTTGATGCAATGCCGGTGATGATGGAGATCATGTTCGTGCTTGAAGATGGAGATCGTAAGCACAAATAAGAAAGGCCATATCATATCACATATTATGAATTGCATGTGATGTTAATCCTTTATGCATATTGTATTGCTTAGTTAACGATGGTAGCATTATAAGATGATCCCTCATGCACATGAATTTCAAGTTCTAAAGTGTTCATCCTTAGTAAGCACCGTTGCTAAAGCTGTTGTTTCGAAGCACCACGTGATGATCGGGTGTGTTAGATTCCGAAAGTGTATACAACGTGGGCAAGCCAGATTTGCTCATGCGGAAGCTAAGGTTTGATCTTGACGAGCCTAGCATGTACAGACATGGTCTCGGAACACGGATCACCGAAAGGTAAAGCATGAATCATATAGTAGATATGATGAACATGTCGATTGTTCGCCATTGAAGCTACATCAACTCTCGTGATGATCGGTTTTGATGTGGTGGATTTGGTTCGTGTGATCACTAAAACAATGTGAGGGATATTGTTTTGAGTGGGAGTTCACCTAGATTAATTTAACTATTAATAAGAACTCAATTTGTCATAAACTTAGTCTAAATTATTGCAAATATGTTGTAGATCAAGGGAGGCCCCTACCATCAATTTTAATGCGTTCCTAGAGAAAGAAAAGTTGAAAAACAATGGAAGCAACTTCGCGGATTGGTTCCGCAATTTGAGGATTGTTCTCAATGCTGGTAATTTGACCTATGTGCTGGATGCACCGCTGGGTGACCCGCCTGCAGCTGATGCTACCGATGAAGTAAAGAACGTTTACCTCGCTCGGAAGAATCAGTACTCCACAGTTCAATGTTCTATCTTGTATGGTTTAGAATCGGAGCTTCAGAAAAGGTTTGAGAATTCAGACCCACATGATATTGTCCGTGAACTCAAATTGATCTTTGAGACTCGCGCGGCAGTTGAGAGCTATGAGGCTTCTGAAAAGTTCTTTAACTGCAAGATGGAAGAGGGCAGCTCCGTCAGTGAGCATGTGCTTAAGATGTCTGGGCACGCAAACAAACTTCAAATCTTGGGTATAATGATTCCTAATGCTTTGAGGATTTACCGTGTCCTCCAATCACTACCACCAAGTTACAAGAACTTTGTGATGAACTACAATATGCAAAGCATGAACAAGCAGTTGCCAGAACTCTTCTCCATGTTAAAATCTGCAGAAGTGGAGATCAAGAAAGAGCACCAAGTGTTGATGGTCAATAAGACCACCAAATTCAAGAAAGGCAAGTCTAAGCAAAAGGGACACTTCAAGAAGGATGGTAAGAAAGTTACCGCACCGACGAAAAAGACCAAGGCTGGACCCAAGCCTGATACAGAGTGCTTTTACTGCAAGGGAGAAGGTCACTGGAAGCGGAATTGCCCAAAGTACTTGGCGGATTTGAAGAACGGCAACATCAAGAAGAAAGGTATATCCGATATACATGTTATTGATGTGTATCTCACTAGTACTCGCAGTAGTGCCTGGGTATTTGATACTAGTTCGGTTGCTCATATTTGTAACTCAAAATAGGTGCTGCAGAATAAACGGAAGCTAGCGAAGAACGAGGTGACAATGCGCGTGGGAAACGGATCAAAGGTTGATGTGATCGCGGTCGGCACGCTACCTCTTCATCTACCATCGGGATTAGTTTTATACTTAAATAATTGTTATTTGGTGCCTGCGTTAAGCATGAACATTATATCGGGATCTTGTTTATTGCGAGACGGTTACTTGTTTAAGTCCGAGAATAATGGTTGTTCGATTTATATGAGTAATATGTTTTATGCACATGCACCTTTGATAGATGGTCTATTCTAATTGAATCTCGATAGTGGAAATACACATATTAATAACATTGAAGCTAAACGTTTGAAATCGAGCGATAACTCGACCTATATGTGGCACTGTCGTCTTGGTCACATTGGAGTGAAGCGTATGAAGAAACTCTATTCCGATGGACTTCTTGAATCACTTGATTTTAAATCACTTGAAAGATGTGAAGCATGTCTGATGGGTAAAATGACTAAGACTCCATTTTCTGGTATGATGGAGCGAGCTACAGACTTATTGGAAATCATACATACCGATGTGTGTGGTCCAATGAGTGTAGCATCACGCGGTGGTTATCGTTATGTTCTTACCTTCACGGATGACTTGAGTAGATATGGGTATATCTATTTCATGAAACATAAGTCCGAAACTTTCGAGAAGTTTAAGGAATTTCAAAGTGAGGTTGAGAATCAACGTAACAAGGAGATTAAATTTCTACGTTCTGATCGTGGGGGTGAATATCTAAGTTACGAATTTGGCGAGCATTTGAAGAAATGCAGAATACTTTCACAATTGACACCGCCGGGAACACCACAGCGTAATGGTGTGTCCGAACGTCATAATCGAACTCTCTTAGATATGGTTCGTTCTATGATGTCACTTACAGATTTACCGCTATCATTTTGGGGTTATGCATTAGAAAAAGCCGAATTCACTTTAAATAGGGCACCATCTAAATCCGTTGAAACGACACCGTATGAATTATGGTTTGGGAAGAAACCTAAATTGTCGTTCCTTAAAGTTTGGGGTTGTGAAGCCTATGTAAAAAAGTTACAGTCGGACAAGCTTGAACCCAAAGCGGAAAAATGCGTCTTCATAGGATACTCAAAGGAAACTATTGGGTATACCTTCTATCATAGATCCGAAGGAAAAATCTTCGTTGCCAAGAATGGATCCTTTCTAGAGAAGGAATTTTCTCTCGAAAGAAGTGACTGGAAGGAAATTAGAACTCGACGAGGTTGTCGAACCTTCTCTCGAACTTGCGAGTAGCGCAACACCGGAAGAAGTTCCTGTGATGCCTGCACCAATAAGGGAGGAAGCTAATGATGATGATCATGAAACTTCGGTTGTAGTTGCTACAGTGCCTCGCAGGTCAACGAGAACTCGTACCACTCCTGATTGGTATGATCCCGTTATGAGTGTCATGTTGGTGGATAACACCGATGACCCTGCGACATATAAGGAAGCGATGATGAGCCCAGATTCCAATAAATGGCAAGAAGACATGAAATCCGAGATTGGATCCATGTACGAAAACCAAGTATGGATTTTGGTGGACTTACCGGATGGCCGGAAGGCTGTCGAGAACAAATGGATTTTTAAGAAGAAAACAGATGCTGATGGTAATGTTACTGTCTATAAAGCTCGACTTGTCGCAAAAGGGTTTCGACAAATTCAAGGAGTTGACTACGATGAGACTTTCTCACCAGTAGCGAAGCTAAAGTCTGTGAAGATTATGTTAGCAATCGCTGCATATTACGATTATGAGATATGGCAGATGGATGTCAAAACAACGTTCCTCAATGGAGACATTGATGAAGAGTTGTATATGATGCAACCCAAAGGTTTTGTCGATCCTAAAGATGCTAACAAGGTATGCAAACTTCAACGGTCCATATATGGATTGAAGCAAGCATCCCGAAGTTGGAATCAACATTTTGATAAGGTGATCAAAAGTTTTGGTTTTATACAAACTTATGGAGAAGCTTGTATTTACAAGAAAGTGAGTGGGAGCTCTGTAGCATTCTTAATACTATATGTAGATGACATATTGTTGATTGGGAATGATGTAGACCTTCTTAATAGTGTCAAGGAATATTTGAATAATAGTTTTTCAATGAAGGATCTTGGTGAAGCAGCTTACATATTAGGCATAAAGATTTATAGAGATAGATCGAGACGCCTAATATCATTGTCACAAAGTACATATTTGGACAAAGTTCTAAAGAGATTTGGAATGGAAGATAGCAAGAAAGGGTTCTTGCCCATGTTGCCCAATACGACCTTGAGTAAAACTCAAAGTCCGACAACGACAGAAGATAGAGAAAGGATGAGTAAGACTCCCTATGCCTCAGCCATAGGATCTCTAATGTATGCCATGCTATGTACTAGACCCGACATTGCATATGCTGTTAGTTTGACTAGCAGATATCAAAGTGATCCAGGAGTGGATCACTGGACAGCGGTCAAAAATATCCTTAAGTACTTGAGAAGAACTAAGGATATGGTTCTTTCTTATGGAGGTGATGAACAACTCGTTGTTAATGGTTACACCGATGCTAGTTGGAACACCGATCCGGATGATTCTAAATCACAATCTGGATACGTATTTACTTTGAATGGTGCAGCAGTTAGCTGGAGGAGTGCAAAGCAAAGCGTTGTGGCGAGATCTTCAACTGAATCGGAATACATGGTTGCTTCGGAGGCTTCACAAGAAGCGATATGGATGAAAGAGTTCATTCAGAGCTTGGTTTGGTTCCAAGTGCACTGGACCCAATGTCTATCTACTGTCATAACATGGGCGCCATAGCCAATGCACAAGAACCAAGGTCACACAAGAAGCTGAAGCATATCAAGCTATGTTTTCACGCTATTCGAGAACATGTCCAAGATGGTGACATAAAGATTTGCAAAGTACACACATATCTAAATGTGGCGGATCCATTGACTAAACCTCTCCCGAGGGCAAAACATGACCAACACCAAACTGCCATGGGTGTTCGGTATATTACCATGTAATCTAGATTAGTTGACTCTAGTGCAAGTGGGAGACTGTTGGAGATATGCCCTAGAGGCAATAATAAATGTAGTTATTATTATATCTTTGTGTTTATGATAAATGTTTACATTCAAGCTATATTAGTATTAACAAGAAAACATTAATACTTGTGTGATTTGTAAACTAAATTAGAGTCCCTAGTAAAGCCTCTTTATAATACTAGCTTGTTGGTTAATAAATAATTGTGGTTTCCCTATCATGAACATTGAGATATTATTAACAACAAGATCATATCGTTAGGAGAATGGTATGATGGACATACTCCTATAGATAAGCGTAGCATAAAGATCAAGTCATTTTAATAGTTCAATTGCTATATGCTTTCTGATACATAGTAACCTAATTCCTTCGACCATGAGATCATGCATATCACCATCACCAGAAGGATGCTTTGATGACATCAAACACCACACCGTAACTGGGTGGCTATAAAGGTGGCATTGAGTGTTCAGAAAGTATTGGTTGAGACACATGGATCAAGAGTGGGATTTGTCCATACATATGACGGATAGATATACTCTGGGCCCTCTCGGTGGAATGTCATCTAATTGGCTTGCAAGCATGTGACTGGCTCACAAGGGATCACATATCACGGGAACGAGAAAAGAGTACTTATCAGTAACGAGGTTGAACTAGGTATGCAGAGATACCGACGATCAAAACCTCGGATAAGTAAACTATCGTGAGACAAAGGGAAATTGGTATCGTATGTAAGTGGTTCATTCGACCGCAAAGTAATCGTAGAAATATGTGGGAGCCATATGAATTTCCAGATTCCTCTATTGGTTATTGTTCGGAGAAGTGTCTCGATCATGTCCGCATAATTCACGAACCGTAGGGAGACACACTTAAGGATTCGACGTTGTTGAGTAGTTATGGAATGATGAGTAAGAGACCGAATGTTGTTTGGAGTCTCGGATAGGATCCGGGATATCACGAGGAGATCCGGAATAGTTCGTAGAATAAGATTCATATAAGGAAAGTCCTGTTTCGGGGTTGGAGAATGGTTCCGGTGTTTTCATCAGGAATGTTCTAGAAGGTTCCGGAATGTCCGGCACTCCGGAGGGGAAGGGTACATGAATGTGTCATAACAAGTTGGAATGGTTGCATCATGTACTAGGTGTCATCGCTGAACAAAATAAAGGGTTAAATCAAATCCTAGTTTGAAAAGTCAAACGCCAATTTGAAAAGTCAAACGACTATTTTGTTTTGTGGAGGGAGAGTAGGAAACCTACTTGGGGAGGAAGTCCCTCTCCCTCCACCGCCGGCCTTGGAAGCCGAGTTGGGGAGGGACTCCCCTCCCCTTCCCGATCTCAAGATCGTGTAGACGATCCTTCCGGCGCTGCGTTCCGGCAGCGCTTCCGCGGTCGGTCACACGTTCGGTACTCGACGAAGACCTTCCTCTCCCTTGTTCCAGCATGCAGCGGAGGTTGTAGCACTCTCCTCGCGATTCCGGCAGCACGACGGCGTGGTACCGGAAGTAGAGGGGAGATCTCGCAGGGCTACGCCTTAAGCCGGAGCGAGTATGGTGGACTATGAGAGAGCCTCAGTGATCTAGGGTTTAGACACACCAAGGAGAGAGGGGGCAGGGCTGCCCCTCCAAGCACACAACTTGCCCCCCGAAAACCCTAGCTCCAAGCCGCCGGCGCCGCCACCTCCTGCTGCCGCCGCCGCCTAGGGCAAACCCTAGCCGCCGACTTGGGCTTCGCCAAGCCCTAGTTGTTGGCCTAGCCCTCTCTCCTTGGTGTGTCTAAACCCTAGATCACTGAGGCTCTCTCATAGTCCACCATACTCGCTCCGGCTTAAGGCGTAGCCCTGCGAGATCTCCCCTCTACTTCCGGTACCACGCCGTCGTGCTGCCGGAATCGCGAGGAGAGTGCTACAACCTCCGCTGCATGCTGGAACAAGGGAGAGGAAGGTCTTCGTCGAGTACCGAACGTGTGACCGACCGCGGAAGCGCTGCCGGAACGCAGCGCCGGAAGGATCGTCTACACGATCTTGAGATCGGGAAGAGTACGACTACATCACCCACGAGAATCCGCTCTCGTTAAACACTTTAGAATCTTCGAGGGTGAGTTATTCTATCGACTCTTTGCTACAATCTAGTAGATAGATCTTGGCTTGTTTGTTTGTATGCGGTAGAAATTTTTTGTTTTCCATGCTACGAACCCCTACAGTCGAGCTGTTCGAAGTGGGGCTCTCAAGCAACGATGGTGGGCTGCATCTGGAGCGGCGTGGTTCCTGGGAGTACTCTCTCGAACGGTGGTGTCACCGTTCGACTGCTTTGGCCGAAGGACGGCCACTCCCTTCCTCAAGGCTGGCGCATCAAGGCTGGCGAAATGGCGATCTTAACCTCCTTCAATGGAGGCCTCTCTGCTTCATCTTGTTTGGCTCCCGCTGCGGTGACCCAAGTGGTCATGTCCCCTGCGTCGCCGCGGTTGAACAAGATGAACAATTTCTTGCGTGTGGTTGAAGTGGGCCCGGACCCGATTGCGTTTCTAGCAATAGATCTAGGGTTCTTGGTGCTTATTTTATGGACCTTGTTGTAATTTATCCTTTTTTTCCTGGTCCTACTTGTAATTTGTACCGCCACCGCTGAAAGTTAATGGAAGTTCTCGATCCTTCGGGACCGATCCCCGTTCAAAAAAAACTAAGCACGCCAGCAGGCCAAACAAATTTATTCAATATTTTTTATTTTAATAGCTGGCAACATTTATATTTATCTAAAAAAAGCTGTAACATTTTCTTATCTCCCAAAAAAAAAGTACCAACAACAAGGGCCATCAAGTCAGATCCTTCAAGAGAAGAAATTATGTTCCCTTCTAGGAAATCTGAAAATGCAATGACAGAGGTTTTGGAGGTGAACGTTTTGAAGTTATATTGGTGGAAATGATCATGCAGTTGATTATGTTAGATCACTATTTAGGGCATATCCAGTACTACCAAGTGAGAGTAATCTGTCGTCGCCACTCACCAGCCTTTTAACCCAGCCAGAATTACGTGAGGTGATGCAAATTTTATGAGGCAATGAACACATGTTTGACCTGACAAATTTCTAGCTGGCTTTATTATATCGTTGAACATCTGCTAATTGAATTTTTTTAATCATGTTTTCTTCTTTGTATATATATTTTGGTGTGACCATACCATATACAGAAGGAAAATTGTGCAATGCTGTTGTAGTTTGCCGTCACTGCTTCATAAGTACTCAACCTAGGCAGCACATAGTGAATTGTTCTTTTTGCGTCTGAAGCCCTAACTACAGTTACAACATTGCACTAGAATTGCAAGATTACGAACGGTACCAAATCAAGAAGGACGATTCTAAAAATCTACTCCCTCCCTTTCAAAATATAAGATGTTTTAGGTTTGTAAAGAAAATGAATCTAGACTTGTTTTAGTATGTAGGTTCACTCAACTTTGGGATGAATCTACATACTAAAAGAAGTCTAGATTTATTTTCTTCACAAACCTAAAACATCTTATATTTTGAAACGGAGGGAGTACACGGGAGATGGCAGAGGTGACATGTCCATGGAATTGAATAAACAAAACAATTGTACTAAGAAACAACAAATTAATCAAGGATCTTGGTGGTCTGCTTGCCTTCAATTCGGACGGAGGGATGCATCACTGATCACTTGCGGCCGCACTCCCCGGGGAATCCCTTGGGGAACCGCCAGCCGTCAGCGCAGTAATTGTAGGAGAGGCAGTTGCGCTCTGCCCAGGCGACGGTGCGGAGTTCCTCGTCGCCGAGCTCCCTGTGCATCCAGGCGTCGGAGCCGTCGGGGCACCGCGAGGAGTTCTTGCTGTGGACGCAGCCGTTGGCGTGGTAGGCGCGGTAGGAGACGACGAAAGGGTCGGGCCTCCAGTGGATCTTTACGTTGCCGTGCTGCGTTGCCCAGTAGCTGCCGTCCCACAGCGTCGCGTGCACCTCCATCGGCCTGCTTGTCGGGAACGGCAGGTCATCGTAGTTCTTGAACGTCCTCACTGGCACGTTGTCCACTTGGAATCTGGCATTATGGCAAGTTTTGTCGCGAATCGAGTCAATATAAGCAGTTGAATCTATCTGTGTCTCAAAATTCCAACTCGGGTTAGTCGGTCGGGCTGGATGGATACATGATGTTCTTGGGGTTCCAAGAGATCTTGTAGGTGTGGAAGTCGGCGGAGGGGTCGAACCAGAGGTAGAACTGGTGCTCCTTCTTGCCGTCGCCGCTGGCCCAGACGTTGGTGTTCATCACGTAGGGTTGGCCGCTCGAGTTCCCCATGAACTCGATGTCAATCTCGTCGTGGGTACTGCTTTCCCCGGACGTCAGCTAAATAAACATATCCATCCACCGCCACCGGTATTGAGTTTAGCCAAAAAAAAGAAAAGAAAAGAAAAGAGAAATCAGCGAACAAACAGATGAAATGCTTACGTAGAAGGAGGTGACCGTGCCAGCAGAGTTTCCGTCGACAAGCTTCATCCGAACGCTGAACTCGCCGAAGAGATACTTGGCTTTGGATTTGAAGCCGGAGCCGGATTCTTGGTCGAGCTCCAGAGAGAACTCCTGGCCGCCGTTGCCGTCGTCTTTGTATCCGATGTGGTCGCGGTCGCCGATCACCTCGAACTGCTCATCGAAGTCGGCCTTCGCCGTAAGGACGACGACGAGGGCCAGAACGGCGAGGCGTGCTGCTAACCTCGCAGCCATGTTCGCTGCTGCTCTGCTTCCTGTATGCTGGTACATAACGGTATACAGTGGTGGTGTCAGTGTGTGGTTTCCCAACGTTGGGGATTCTCCGGAGATTACATTGGCTGCACATGCTTGCTAATTCGAAATCGGTGACTAATTTTCCGGGATCCATGGTCAGTACGAAGAACAAGACCTCACTACTTCTGGCGTAGCCCCAAGGATCTAAAGGTAGGAGAGGACGACGAACTCACCATGGCTAGGGACGGTCGCCGCCGGCGTAGATCTGCCGAGGCCCGAGATGACGAGCGCGGAGGGTGGGTGCGGCCGCGCGGATCTGGCGGCGAGGACAGATGGGGTGGCAGCCGGAGCCGGTCGTCAGAGAAGGGAGGTAGCTGGCGCTGGAGAGGATTGCCGGAGTCGGGAGGGCGAGAGGCGTCGGTCAGAGTCTGGTCGTGACTTCACCTTCTGCCAGCGAGCCGCCCAGTCTCAGTCTCTCAGACCACGCTCTCCCTCACAAAGAAAAACCCAGCCCAACACAATCACGCCAAACAAATTTATTCGATATTTTTATTTTAATACTCCCTCCGATCCATATTACTCCATATTACTTGTCACTAGATTGGATGTATCTAGCACTAAAACACGTCTAGATACATCCGTTTCTACGACAAGTAATATGGATCGGAGGGAGTAGCTGGCAACATTTCTTTATCTAAAACAAAAGGCTGTAACATTTCGTTATCTCCCCAAAAATAAAAGTAGGGCCATCAAGCCAACTACATGGAAGGACACACTCCACGTTCCCACTTGTGTTCCGTTTTTCTTGTAGTTCCCCTAGTAGAAGCAACTTAAAAGAAGTTTCAACTACATAGCGATATGGTGGCGTTTTAAACAAAAATAACCCATTTATATAACAAATTTAAATAATAAACCTTTTTCGAAAAAAATCACACGGACTAACCCTTTTCTGCGGCTCCCGCCACGACGGCGCTGCATAAGAGGCTGCAACTCCACCTGCCGTGGCGTCGCACAAGTGACATGCTGGCTCAGCGGGGTACGTGGCGCCAGGCGGTGAGCCTAGCCCCGTCCGTGCTGCGCCAGGAGGGGCGGAGCCACGCGCAAGCCTGCAGCGCCGTGGGAGCTGGCGTCGCAGCTGCAGCGCCTGGCGTGGCAGACTTTTGTATCGATGGATTGGCGGGGGAGTAACGGCCTGCGGCGCCAGGCCGTGCCGATGTTGCGTGGAGCGTTATGGCGCTGCTTTGATTTTGTGCGTGTCAAACAGAGCCTGGAGAAGTACATCATACCCAAGCTCTTTGACCGCACCTTTGCGGCGTCGCCCGAGGACATGGTGGCCGATGTCGAGGTCTCGGAGACGATTGGCCTCCTGCAGCGATTCATGAAGCCTGAACACTTGGACATACCCAAGGTCCTGCACAGCGAGGCTTCGTGGCTGTTAAGACGATGTTCTCTGTTTTCAGTTTGGTTTAATAATCTCACTTTACATGGAAACGGTAGGTTTCTGCTGCAATCAACGATTTTCCGTTAGGTGGCTTTACAAGCTGCATTGATGTAGTTTCTTACTAAGTTGAGTACAACTGAATTGTGGTGTCCCGTTCTATGATTGGAACAGGATCCACCAATTTCAACAGCAAGCAGTAGGATGAGAAGCAGAATCGGGATGAGGGAGAAGCAGGAGGTGGGATTGCAGACGGAAATATAGGATGAGATTCAGAATTCAGTTACAGCCTACCCACACACACGGGCCACTTGGTCCCTTAAACACACACAGCTACACACCCTTACAGGTGGACCCGCCGGTCCCAGCACAAATTCACATAGCTATTCTTTCTTGCAACTTACTCATCGATTTCCTCCACTGTCTCATGGAGCCCATCTTCTGTAGTTGGTCCACCCTGTCCCTGGACTGGTGAATCGCTGAACACCATCTCATCAGCAGAGGAGAGGGGTGTGACGTGAATCCCCATCAGTTAAAGTCCATCAAAAACACAATCTGGCACAAATCGACTCACCGGAACTTGTAGGTAGGTCACTCCAAAGTCCTTAAGGTGATCCAACATTGGATGACCCCCTGATCCGAATGCCCTCCTCCAGGGTGTCGTAAGGAGGCCCGGCCACCGCCAAGAGCTGCAGGATTGAAGTTCACATCGATCAACTTTTCTCAATGTGATTTTTTGCTGTTCCTCTGTTATGTTTGTTACCTCATGTCCAGGGTGCAGAAACGCGAACAGGGCACAGGCGATGGCATGCGTGCCGGAGAAGAACTGGCAACCAGCAAAAAAGAAGAAGAAGTCGTCAGTTGGAGCTGAGATCAGTGCATCAGTCGAGCTCAGCAACGAAATGGTTGTGGAGGGAATTACCTAGGAGCGGCAGCCTCAGCGCCTACGACGTGGGTGAAGACGAGTCTAGGGCTCTAGGCGTCTAGCACTTCCTGGCCGCCGGCGTTGTCGTGGCCGTACCCTGTCGACTCAGCCGCCGTGTCAGGCTCAGTTTGGCACGCACAAAATCAAAGCAGCGCCACCCCCACGGCACCGCACCGCCGGCACGGCCTGCCGCGCCCGGCGCTGCACCTGCGGCGCCAGCTTCCATGGCGCTGCAGGCTTGCGTGTGGCTCCACCCCTCCTAGCGCCGCACGGACGGGGCTGGGCCCACGGCCTGGCGCCATGGCCCCCGTCGAGCCAGCGTGTCACTTGTGCAGCGCCACGGCAGGTGGAGTTGCAGCCTCTTATGCAGCGCCGTCGCAGCTGGAGCTGCAGATAAGGGTTAGCCGGTGTGAAATTTTTTCGAGGAAGATTTATTATTTAAATTTGTTATACAAATGAATTATTTTTGTTTAAATTGCCCGAATGGTCAAATTGAGGGAGGTAATATGTGTTAGTGCGGGTCAATCAATCAGTGAGCTAGAGACATTAATAACTTTTCAACCATTGAACTTGGCTATCCTATTTACCCTTGCCTGTCGAGTTTTCTCAACCAGTAAAGTACTGGCTCCCACTTATCTATTTATCCTAACTACTAATAAATCAACTTATTACTATGCACTTTTTATATCTACTATTCCTTAAACTTCAAGTTGATACTAGAAATGTTAGAAATAGTAAACGAAAGGAGTAATAAGAAGTGAAAAGGACAGAGACACTTCCCAACCAGAAATCAAAGTTTCCACTCATGGTATACTTTGTGTAAGCGAGCTATAAGATCACATCTTTAGAATAAAATCTAGTTAGAAAAGGAAATCTAATAAGACATAAGCTGCCCATGAGCATCATGGCATAGGTCTCTAGGAGAGGAATGCAATTTTTGGCTCCGAATAATTACAACAAGTTACATGCCATTACGAAAGTTATACAACGAAAAGAGAAGAATGACGTAGAGATAGATTATTCATCTTTCCAGCGGAACATGTAGCCTAAACATAAGTTAATCCCAACAAAGTTTAAATGACCGTCAATATGCGTACTCATTTTTTAAGGAACAAGGCACTATATTTGGTCTTAACAAAAACTCCAAATGTTCGATTGGGTATACAAAATGCTGAAGAGGACAATAATAAAGACCGAAGACAAAACAAGCAAACACAAGAAAAATAAATGAGGTGCAACCTGAAACATCGAGGTCCTTACTGAAAGCGAAGGCAATGCAAATAGTTGGGGTAGGAGAGTAGAAGGAAGAACATGTCTTCATCTGCGTCACTTAAGAGTGAACCTCTTCATTGTGCGATCCGTCCATCGCTGAAGGAGGACCCTTACAACCTTGCCCTGGATCAAACGGTGCCGACTTGTCGAACAATGAAATGCTCACCCTAGATCTCAAATGACATACGTAAACTAGACACTAAGAAGGAGGAGATTTCAAACTCGACCACTACCTCAAACTAGTTGGCCTCGTTGAGAGTAGTGTTCTCCCATGAGGTTGGAAGGTTTCTGGCACACACCTAGGCTTGGTGTAGTTATATTTGAGATCAATAGCTACTTGTCCTAATGATGGTTTGCTAACATAATTTCTCCTGATGCTCTCCATTTTCAAAGCTCATCATTGTTCACTTGATAGCAATACTATGTTAGTGTTCATGTATTCACAAGAAATATTTGTTCATGGTCCCGCACCTCTCTCTCTCCTAGCACTGTTCGATCTCCTACATCTATAGAATAAGTAAGGAGAATAAGCGGCTTGAGCATGTAGGAGTGATTGAGCATACATATGGCTAGGTTTGCTTAGTTATTAGTTATTACTATGGATCTCGGCAGGTGGGTAGGGTAAGTTGGCTCCTCCATGACCTCATATTCTGATACTGAGAGGAGGTGTTGGGGGGGGGAGGCTGGGGGTATTATGTGTTGAAGATACGTGTGCAAACCAGGTAAAGCCATGTGGTGGTAATATCTCTTTGTATACTAGTGCGTGTTAGATGAAAAGAAAGTTTACGAAAAATGTTATGGTCTCTCTTGTGGCGATAATATAATAAAGCTCAAGCTTTGTTTTCCAAGCAAGTGGGACCAAGCTTAAAGCATGACAAAGCCTCTATACTTAATGTACATATATTTTGTCTCTCTGATTTTCTCACTATATATTTGAAGGAATACAATATTCCTGGCATGAATTACACTTATCATACTGTAAGAGCAAACCAATCCTTAGATTGCGAGTTGTTAAGACTCCTAGAGACTAGAACATTGCAAATATGTCTAGTTGATGAATCGTCCTCCACCGCATCTTGGTCGACGAGATCCTAGTTGTCTACCAGGTAGACGGCTAAGCCATGAGACAATATCGTAATCCTTGGCAGGCGGTGAAGCCAACAAGCGATTTCTTTCGCTCCCAATTCCTTATTTCCAACCGAATTACTTGGTCCTCCATGGAAGAGATCAAAGTGAGTGACCTCCCCAACATATTATATTGATCGGACATATTGGAGTATCCAACTGAGTTTAGTCTGTTTATGCAATACCTTAATTAGTCACTATATTATGCATTGTTGCACTTACATGAACATACTTTTTTTATTGTTGTTGGTGTTCAAGTTGAGCATGGTTAATTACACACTTAGTTAATTGTTCTTAACGAATAGTTCCATGAAGATCTGCTTACGAATGAAGGAAGAAGAAGAAAGTTGCATGAAGATTTGCTTACGATGATGATTTTTTTTGTATAGATCGTCATGTGCCAAATCAAGGTTGCTAATAACTTGCACATGTAACCACTATTACTTCTTGCAGGAGTAAAAGGAGAGCTCATTGTCATCACGTTATATCAAGTACAACAAAATGAGAGTATGCTAGTAAAACCGACCATTTGGACGACATTTGTATAACAAAGGATAGAATTATTAGATAGGTATACCCTCGGTACTCAGGAGTAGTACTACGAAGGTTGTTTACAAAATGGGCATACAGTTTACAAGTATAAAATTTTAGTTGAAAAAGCAATATACAGGGCCACAACCCATTTAGAACCATATGACTGGCACTTCGTAATTGATATCAACTCGGCGGTAGTAGAATACCATGGGACCATCTCCCATTTTCACCAATGGGGAAAGTCTGCGGACTGCCGCCATATCCTCCTTAGTGGAGCGGTAGGCTCAGCCACCACCAACATATTGCCCACCCTCCTTTTGGCCTTCAAATAACGTGTGAGTCAGACCATTTCTGAACACTAGAAATTTTGGCTCAGTGCATGTGTGAGAAATTTCTGAACACGGGTGAGCCATGGTTGGTTTTTATGGTGGGAGTAATAATAGTGTACAAATTGAGTTCCGTTTCATGCAATGTGGATTAGCTATAGTAATTAATGTAGGAGGTAAAAGCTGTAGAGACAATGCTAGTTTGTGAACTTCCGGATGGAACAAATTGTACTAAGTGAAGGATACTATTATGTTTTATTTTCTTCCTTGCAAAGTTTTTATAGAGTTATGAGTTAAAACAATGGTTGTTGCCATCTTTTATAAATAGTATTATAGGGATTGTTTCTTCGAATGGGCTATTTGAGAATCATCATTTATTTGATATCTTTTAGGCAATATTTGGTATTTATCATCATAAATACATAGTGCATGCCCTTCTAATTCCAAGTTGAGCATTTTAACTCTGTGTATGAAGACTTCAATTTGTATACATTGTTTATGTCTCTATTTTAGTGTTTTATATTGTCCGTTTACAATTATGACCGGCCAAAGAGCCTTGGCAAGCCAATGGAGCTATCAAAGTGTGGCTTTGACCATGCATGGTTGTAAAATTAGGAAAATGAGAAGAGACTGAACATCTCTCCTAGGGTGTAACCCCTACATATGAGCTAGTCCCATTGTCACGTATTGCCCATACTATGTCCTCCTACATGATGAAGGTAGAAATGACCTATGAAGCTTGAAGGATGGTGGCACACATCAAGCATGTGCATTGTCAACTTAAAAATCAATCCTCTATCGATCTGATTGGTCGGCTAATATAATTTCTCCCAATGCCCTCCATTCTCAAAACTCACCACCATTCCCATGATATCAAGCTCATATGTAACCATTCTTAATCTAGCAACTCACCATCTCTTTATTTAGTATAGCTCGATCGACAACATCTATATGCTGAGATTAAACAACATCGTAAAGGTTGAACAGACTGTATAAAGAGAATAATTATCTTGGGTATGTAGGAGAGAAAGAGATGTATATATGTGGGCTCGCTTGACCGAGTTAGTACTTATAATACTCCCTTCATTAATTAAAATAAGATCTTAGAGATATGTCAAAATCGACAAGATACACTCTAAAATAAATAAACCTACACACTGAAACACGTCCAGGTACATCTGGTTTTAAAAAGGCTAAAATGTCTTACATAACTAGACGGAGGAAGTACTATAGTTTCAGAGGGTGGGTCATTGAGCCCCACGACAATCGCACATTGCAAAATGGGAACAAAAATATTACAAATAATGAGAGTTAAAGATACATGTGTAAAGTCACGTGGTACTTAATACTATGCCTTATGCATTTCGGAAAAAAAACTTGAGGTTGTAATCGAGGGTGAACATATGCGCTACAGCTCCATAGAATTTCAAAGGAAAAAGTTGTTATGGGCCTAATAATTTTGTCATGTGGCGAATTTTATTTTGGAGAAAAATGGAAGTGACCATCCCAGTTTGTTGATGTGCCTGTTGTCCAAATTCATCATGGTCGCGTGTTAGAATTTTTGAAAACTTAATATGCCTTATATTAATGTTCAACCTCCTTTTTAAAGCTTAAGTCTTATCTTTTTTCCAAAGTCGAACTTCGTAAAGTTTGAACAAGTTTTTAGAGAAAAATATTAATGTTTACGATACTGAATTCATACCCTTCAATAGATCATAAAACATATTTTCATAGTATCTATATAATATTATAGTTCTTGATAGTTTTTTTAAAAAAATTGGTCAAACTCTTAGTAGCTTTACTTTAAAATTTTATAAGCCTTAAACTTAGAAACGGAGGTAATATATCATAAGGAGATTTATACTCCATGGAGTAATTAGAAAAGTGTGCAAGCTTTGCTTTTGAGTTAGTCGGCCCAAGCTCAGAGCTATTTGAAACTACAATTAGAACGTTAGTACGGAGTAGTATATTTGATGAGTAGATACCGATTTTTTGAGGAATTAAATGAGACACACATTTAAGAAGTAGATACACATTTAACTACTAATACATTTAAGGAGTGGATACATATTTTTTGAGGAATTAAATGAGATGCACATTTAATGTGATACTCGGGTACTATGACTAGACTAAACATGACACTAGTGATAGTATCATAAGGCTGGTCATTAGTGCATAATAACTTAGACTAGTAACATGCATATGTTACTAGTCTAAGTTACTACCTCCATAGTGCAAAATAACTTAAGTGTGGTAACATGCAATGTCACATTAATTAGGTTATAGACTCACTTTGCCTTGATATGTGTGATGTTACAGTAACATAACTAGTTACTCTATCTATCTCTTTCCTCATTAACTCATTGCCACATAAGCGTGCTGAGTTGGACTCTTAGTTACTAGTGAAGTTACCCCCACTATGACCAGCCTAAGGTATATCATGCATGTCACCTTGGCAAAATGTTGATATGGCACAATAATTAATAAAGAGGGAGGTGCTAGTGGTATCATAATATAATATGGTATCATACCACATGTAATAAGAAAAATTTAATGTCAAATACATCTTTACATCAAATTGCATTGAGAATCTACAAATAATTAATATCATGAGACTATGATACAACTAGATGATACTAAACACTATAAGGGTAGTATCATACGCTAGTATCATATGCATGATACTAGTAATATGATACTTCCACTATGACTAGCCTGATTACAAAGTATCTTCTTCCTTTAAATTGGACTACCAATAATGTAAGATAGGGGAAACCACACGTAGTGGTGTCTTGTATTGCTCATTATATAGGAGGATTACAAGGGGAGTCTTAGTCTCATACAACACGGAAACATACGGAATACACAGTATGATCGTATACCTATACAAACACGATACGGTCACATATTCTAACACCATCCCTCAGTCGAAAATGGCGTCCGACAAATATTAAGACTATCCCGAAAATCAAATAAAAGAGGCGATGGTAATCCTTTGGTGAATATGTACGCGAACTGAGATGAACTACGAACGTGTAGAACCCTGACCTCGCTAGTTGTCACGCGATCTTTGACAAAGTGTAGATCAATATCCACATGTTTGGTGCGCTGATGATGCACTGGATTCTGTGTCATGTAAACTGAACTCACATTATCATAGAAGACGACGAAAGCATCAGGCACCGGTCCATGAAGCTCCTAAAGTAGTTGTCGTAGCCAACACAGTTCGGCCACCACATTTGCTACTGCCCGATACTCAGCCTCTGCACTCGAGCGTGAAACAGTGTGTTGTCGCTTGGCCGACCAAGACACCAGATTTATACCGAGAAACACACAATAGCCAGAAGTAGACCGTTGAGTGTCTGTAAAACCTTCCCAGTCAGCGTCAGAGTAGGCCATCAGTTTGTTCGAGGTGCGTCGATACAAAGTGAGACCATAGTCGGTGGTGCCGGGGATGTAGCGTAGAACACGCTTCACAAGGAGCAAGTGATTATCCTGTGGATCATGCATATAAAGACATATCTGCTATAATGCATAGGAGATATCAGGCTGGGTAAAAGTGAGGTACTGGAGACCTCCTGCAATACTGCGATACTCTGTAGGATCAGCCACGGGATCACTAGACTGAGCTTCAAGCTTAGAAGCTGTATCAACTGGTGTGGAGATAGACTTGCACTGTAACATACTTATGCGGTCAAGGAGCTCCATAGCATACTTCTCCTGCGAGAGAAAGAGATAGTCCTTGCTACGCTTGACGAAGATGCCCAGAAAGTAATGTAAATCACCCATCTCTGTCATGGTGAACTCAAAACAGAGTGAAGCAATCAAACTGTGCAGCAGTGTCGAGGAAGACGCAGTCAAAATTATGTCATCCACATAGAGCAGGAGATAAGCCATATCGGAGCCACGACGATAGACGAACAATGAGCTATCAGTCTTGGCACTTAGAAAACCAAGAGATGCAATATAGGAGGCAAACCGTTGAAACCATGCCCGTGGAGCCTGCTTCAACCCTGATACGCTGGAAACGTATCTATAATTTTGGATGCTCCATGCTTGTTTAGTATCTACTTTGCTTTGTCTATACTTTGAGGTGCTTTTTACATGTTTTCTGGTACTAACCTATTAACAAGTTGCCACAGTGTCAGTTGCCTGTTTTCTACTGTTTTTGGATCCAGAAAAGTTAGTAAAGAAATATTCTCGGAATTGGACGGGACAAACGTCAAAGTCAATTACTTTCCGTGGGGAACAAGAAGTCCAGAGGGGAGCCAGAGAGGCGTTCCAGGGTGCCCAGACCCCCCTAGGAGCGGGTGGGCCCTGCCCCGCGCCTAGGAAGGGTGTAGGGCCCCTGGCCACCGCCTCGGCCTCCCCCTTCGCCTATAAGAAGCCCCCGATGCAGAAACCCTAAGCACCCAATCAAATCTCCACGAAACCGTTTATAGCCGCCGCCGCCATCGTCCCTAGATCGGGGGATCTGAAGTTCTTATCGGCACCTTGCCGGAGGGGAGATCATCCCGGAGGCCTTCTCTCCGGTTACCATCACTGTGGCGGTCGGCGTAGCCAGCCGCGACCATGTCGGGTCCATCGCGATCGTCGTAGACGCGCGATCTTCTCTTGCTACGGCGCTCGCGTCGCCGGCCGTAATCGTCTTCCTCCTCCGAGTGCACTCGGTGGATAGAGTCCTCGCCATCAGCCCACCTGTTGGCGATGTCCATTAGGTGGTCAAGTGTCTTGGGCTTGACGCGCCGAAGTTCTTCTTTGAAGTCCTGGCGTTTGACGCCGTCCTTGAAGGCGTCGATAGATCTCTCCTTGGAGAAATGCGCCGCGGAGTTCTTGGTGTTGGACCAGCGCAGTATGTACGAGCGAATGGATTCGCCCGTTCGTTGGGTGCAGGCCCGCAACTCCTCGATCGAGGCAGGCCTCTTGCTGGTGCCCTTGAAGTTTCGGACGAAACTGTACGCCAGATCCTCCCAACTTCGGATGGATCCCAAGGAAAGGCTGCTGAGCCAGATCCGAGCTGCGCCCGTCAGTTGCAGCTGAAGGCATTGCATGGCGGTTTCCTTGTTCCCACCGTGTAGCTTGACGGACGACAGGTGGTCGCTGAGCCATGCCTTGGGGTCCTGTGTAACGTCGAACTTCGGAGTGTCCGAAGGAAGCTTGAAGTTTCATGGCATCCGCGTCCGCCGGACGGATCTGCTGAAGCATCGGGCTCCGCAGAGTTCTCCTTCATCATCGTCCTCTTCGGATTCGGATGAGCATACGCGCTTGGCGCGCGCTTTGTCGATCTTGCACTGCGTTAGCTCGTTTCGAGCATCATAGTAGCGGCTGCGACAGCGCGAGCTCTTATGCCTTTGAGGAAGGTCGTGTTCTTCGTCCTCGGATGAGGGTGTGGGGCTGCGGTTGAACCTGACCATAGCCTTCTTCTTTGGCTCCGTAGGAGCTTCTCCATGGAGCGCGGCTCCAACGAGTTCGAGTCCGGTGAGTGCGTACTTGTGCATGGCCCTCTTTGGGTCCCCCTCCAGAGGTGGATGGGACGCAAGGTACGCGGTGTCTGCCATGATCGCAGCTTGCGGCGTCTTCGAGATGACTTTGCCGTCGGCATCCATTTCCATGAAGGACGCGTTGAGGGCTCTAGTCACCTCGCGGCGTGCCTTGGGATCCATGTTCTCTATGCGAGAACGGTGCTTGTTGCCATGGTTTCCATGCGAGCTGGAGCCGATGCCCATGGCGGAGAGCGTAGCTCGCCGTGCACTAGACTCCGAGACTGCTTGCTTGCGCTTGTCGAGCACTTCTTGCATCCTCAGTTGCTTCTTGTGCTCCTCGACGAGGAGCATGTGGTATGCCATCAGCAGGTCCCGTGAGGCATCTGCTGGCAGGATCTTGTTGCCTGCTGCGGCTTCGCGTGCTTGGGCCCATCCCTCCTCGCTGAGGTGGATGACCCGATTATTGTTGTCCCCGTTGGGTGGGGGGATGGCTTCTTCTGTTTCCACCGTTTCTACCCTGCGGGTTGGGTGGTGGGTTGTGCTCCTGATCCGCGTCACTCTGGATGACCACGGCGCACTGGTAGCGCTTGTAGATCGGATCGCTGCTGCCGCAACTTTCGGATCCGGAATCGTAGGTCCCTTCATCCGATGGTGGATCGCACAGATCTGAGTTGCAGCTGCTGCTGTCATAGGACTCATCTGTTGATGGTGATGTGCGTAGCACGAGGTGTGAAGCCCACGAAGCAGGCTTGATCGATGGCAGGGGCACCCGCTCCGGGAGGCGGAGAGTGCCGGTTTGCCCCACCTGGAAGCAGAAGCTCCCGAACAGGATCTCGAGTCCGTCGCCGACGGGCTCGAAGTCCTTCAGGGTGTCCGGCGAGTGGGCGGTGAAGTCGAAGGCGCCGAAGAGGAGATGACTCTCCGTCGCCGCGGAATTGTAGATCGCTTTGGTTGGGACCGTCACGATCGCACAATCAGCGCCCCCAATTCCCACAGATGGCACCAATTGACGAGGTTTATTCTCGTCAATGCCCATTGTTATGGACTTGGGTTTTGGAGAAGATGGGGATGCTAGAGATCGCGGAACGGTTAGCAAACAAGCAACACGGGGACACGAGGTTTACCCAGGTTCAGGCCCCCGGAGGGAAAACCTTACTCCTACTTGTCTGCTCTGATTATGGTGGAACCGAAGGTTACAGGGGTGCGCAGATGCAATCTGGCGTGGAGGTGTGTATGCGGTGGTATGCGAGAGATTGTAAGAGAGCCTCCTCGTCATGCCCTCCTGGCCTTTATATAGAGGCAGGAAGGTCCCAGGCACAGATCGAGTCGGTTACATGTTTTAGGGTTTGCCCCTTTGAATTTTCTATCTACTCTAGTCTTGCTCACCAAGGATCCGAAGGCGTCATGGGCCCTGGCCACCCGAAAATCTTCATGGGTCGGCGTATATTTGTCGTGGACCTTCCTTGGGCTGGACCAGGTATGCTAAGGTCGTGTACCCGTAGGGTATAACCATATCACCATGTAGTATCTAGATGGTTGTATCTCCTCCTTTGTGCTTTCATGTATAGATCTTATGAGCTCCGTTCATGATCAAGATCTAATCTATTTGTAATCATGCATGTTGTGTTTGCGGGGATCCGATGGATATTGAGATTATTATGTTGGTTTGATTAATGGTTTTGTCTTTATGATTCTATCATGTCTATGTTGTGTGTGATCTTGCATACTCTCCGTTGTTAGTAGCTATCTTGGCCAAGTAGTTGCTAGTGACTCCAAGAGGGAGTATTTATGCTCGATAGTGGGTTCATGCCTCTAGTTTCCAAGGGAAGTGACAATAATCTCTTCGGTTGTAGATGTGTTGTTGCTACTAGGGAGAAAACAACGGTCTCTTGTTCATGGAACACGTGGACTGTTTACCTTACACTTTGCTTAAAGCAGTTGTCTGTTGCTTGCAACTTAATATTGGAGGGGGTTCGGATGATAACCTGAAGGTGGACTTCTAGTCATAGATGCATTTGGATGGCGGTCTATGTATCTTGTTGTATTTCCCAATCGAATCTCATAGGATCTTTCTGACCAGTAATTGCATTGTCATGCCTTACTCAGTTCCTGTCAATTTCCCTGCTGTAATTTGTTTGCCCTTCATGCCATGTTGTTTATCTAAGGAGAGCACCTCTAGTGAACTATGGACCCCGGTCCAATCTTTACCATTGATACATCTTCCACTATTACTTGTTTACTTGCCGCAAACCATTACCTTCCACACCATACATTTAATCCTTTGTTACAGCAAACCGGTGAGCTTGACAACCTCACTGATTCGTTGGGGCAAAGTCTTGAGTTTGTGTTGTGCAGGTCTCCGCGTTGCTTACAACACCTGTGTGACGTTTCCTTCCTCCTACTGGTTCAATAATCTCGGTTTCTTACTGAGGGAAACTTGTTGCTGTGCTGCTTCATACTGTGCTCTTGGGGTTTCCAACGAAGCGTCCCACGACAAGTGTTGGGCGCCATCAAGCTATTTTCTGGCGCCGTTGCCGGGGAGGCTAAGGACGTCTTCACTAGGGGAGTCCTTCACTTCCTTTCTCTTTACTTTGTTTTTAGTTTGCTTTGTTTCTTTTGGTTGGTTTTGTTTGCCTCTTTCCAAAAAACCCAAAAAAAATTAGTCTAGTTTGGTTTGTTTTATTTATTCAAAAACACAAAAAAATTAGTTCCTGCTCTAGCTGCTGCTGCTGTTTTTGGCTTGCCCACCTTTGCCAAAATGAACTCTGCTGAGAACACCAAGTTGTGTGACTTACTAGCACCAACCACAATGATTTCCTTAGCACACCTATTGCTCCACCTGCTCCTGATGCTATCTTTTATGAAATTAAGTCTGCTTTGTTGAATCTTGTGATGAGAGAGCAATTTTCTGGTACTGGTTCTGATGATCCTACTGCTCATCTCAATAGCTTTGTTGAACTTTGTGAGATGCAAAAGTATAAGGATGTAGATGGAGATATTATTAAGCTCAACCTTTTTCCTTTCTTCTTGAGAGTAAAAGCTAAAGAATGGTTGCCATCCTTGCCTAAAAATAGTATTGATTCTTGGACTAAGTGCAAAGATGCTTTTATTGGAAAGTACTATCCTCCTGCTAAGATTATATCTATGAGAAGTGATATTATGAAATTTAAACAACTTGATAGTGAACATGTTGCTCCAGCTTGGGAAAGAATGAAATCTTTGGTTAAGAATTGCCCTACTCATGGACTCACTGCTTGGATGATTATCCAAACTTTTTATGCAGGTTTGAACCTCTCCTCAAGAAATCTGTTGGATTCAGCTGCTGGAGGTACCTTCATGGGCCTCACTTTGGGTGCTGCAACAAGGCTCCTTGATAATATGATGGTTAACTACTCTGAATGACATGTTGAGAGAGCTCCACATGGTAAGAAGGTAAATTCTGTTGAGGAAACTTCCTCTTTGAGTGAAAAAATTGATGTTATTATGGTTATGCTTGTTAATGGGAAAGCTCCTCTAGATCCTAATAGTGTTCTTTTAGCCTCTTTGGTTGCTCAAGAAAAGCTAGTTGATGTGAACTTCATTAGAAACAACAATTTCAACAACAATGCCTATAGGAATAATTTTGGTAGTAACAACAATTATAGGCCTTATCCTCCTAATAATGGCAATTCCTATGGAAACTCCTACAACAATGCTAGAAGTGCCCCCTCTTAACTTGAAGTCATGCTCAAGGACTTTATTAGTAAACAAACCACTTTCAATAAGACTATAGAGGAGAAGCTTTTAACTGTTGAGAAAAATATATCCTCTTTGTCTGAAGCTCAAACTTCCTTGGTTAATAAAATGGCTTCTAAACCTGAAACTATGGAAAATACCTTTGCTACTGCTCATGCCATACAAGTTACTATTGATGAAAATGTTAGGTTGTTAGTTCAACTTCATTCTAGGTGGGAAAGGGAAGCTGAAATTGATAGAAACAATAGTGTGTGCACCATCACCACTAAACCACAAGTAGTCCCTGTTCCTCCTCCTACTATGCCTAAGCCTAATGAGTCTACTACTAGTGATGCTAAGTTTGATTTTGATATAGATGGTTGCAATATTTTTGAAGTGATTCTGTTCCTGCAAAAGCTTGCTAGAAGTCCCGATGCTAGTGATATGCATGTTGCTTTCACCAAACACATTATAGATGCTCTTGTTAAGATCAAGGAAGAGAAGTTAAAACACAAAGATTCTATTCCTAGGAAAGTAGAATATAGTTGGGAACTCATTATTAATATACAAGTGAATGACTTTGATCTATCTTGGTTCTAGTGTGTCTATTATGCCTAGGAAGATTTATGAAATGCTAGATTTTCCACCGTTGGAAGATTGTTATTTGGATGTCCCACTCAATGATAATGCTAAGAAGAAACTCATGGGGAGTATTAATGATGTTCTCATTATGGTTAACAATTCTTATGTCCCTGTTGATTTCTATGTTTCGGATGTTGAATACAATGCTTCTTGTCTTATTACTTTGGGGAGACCTTTTCTTAGAACAGTTGGTGCCATTATTGATATGAAAGAAGGCACCATTAAATATCATTTTCCATTCAAGAAAGGTATTGAACACTTCCCTATGAGGAGAGAGAAGTTACTTTTTGCTCCTCCTTTGAAAGCAAGGTTTGATGTTAATTCTTCTTCATTTGTGCCTAACTTAAAGGCGTTAAAGAAAAGTACTTGTTGGGAGACAACCCAAGAGTTTCCTTGAGTCTTGGAAGTTATTACTTCAGTAATGACCTCTCCTTATCCTTTTTGTTTGCTTTTTGTGCCAAGAATGACCTCTAATGAGAGGTAGGTAAGATTTGGGGAGTTGCTGTCCCGAAACATATTTCTGTCCTCCACCAAAAAAAATCGTGAGAAGTCTATGTAACTCGGATTAAGCTCACAATTTACGAATAAATCCCCCAGTATGTTAGATAACTTTCGTTAATTCAAAACTTTTTGATTTGAGCAACATAAGATGTTCGAAAAAATCGGTTTCTACCTGCTGGTCTGTTTTGACAGATTTTTACCATTATTTGCATTTGCTTCTTATTGATTCCTTTTTGAGTTCTCTTTAGGTGAATTGAGATTTGTGAAGGAGTTACTACGGTAGCTTGTATTTTTAGTGAAAATCCTTGCTGTTTCAAAGCTTTGCCAGAGGTCTAATATCTTTTGAATAAACTAATGTTGCTAATGAAGATTATGTGAAGTTTTGTGTGATGGAAAATTTTCAGGTGTAGAGAGAGAATAATGCAATGAGATGAAGAATGGACAAAATCTCAAGCTTGGGGATACCACCATGGTTTCAGCCCAAGAAATATCCAAGAGGTACAAGCGTCAAAGCTTGGGGATGCCGAAGGCATCCCCTTCTTCATCAATAAAAAGCTCAGGTCTGTCTAGACACTTTGTTTTTATTGTTTCATGCACAGTTGTGTTGTTCTTGGAGCGTCTTAGTTTTCGTTTGCTTTGCTTAGTTTGTTTAGTTTGCTTGAGTAGTTTGGACCCCCGTTCTCGCTGTGTTGTTTTGCAAATAAGTGTTGGAAAGGAGTAGTAACAGTGGCGGAGCTGTGTGTATTTTGTGTGGTCAGATGACATCACAAAAAAATTGTAAACACTGAAAAAACTAGCTAAGTACACTCTTTTTGACCCAATTTTTTTGATTAATGACCACACTTTGTGATTTTGACATCGCTTACTGCCGATCCCAGCTCCGCCACTGAGTAGTAAGTTCTTGCTTGAAGTGCAAGAGGATCTTGCATTGACTGCGACTTAGACTTTACCATGACATGCTAGGTGTTGTTTTGACCTTATGCTTAGTGATTATTACTATAGAATGTCTTGTTCCAAACAATTGGGATTGCTTAGTGTGCCTTGAAGAAATTATGCGTTGTTTTAGCATGCAAAATCATAGTATTGTGGTTTTCTCCTTTGATGCTTTGCTTGGGTTGACTTGGCACATGCTCACACCATGTTATGACTCTGACAAGTCACCATTAGCCTTTATGATCATTTAATCCTTGACTTGTAGTACCACTCTTTGCTTTGATTAGTAATGTTTTGTTGTACGACATGATTATGGCCATTATTGCTCTCTTAGTTGGTTGCTCCCAGTCCTTTGCTAGCCTCCACTTGTATGAGTAAGCTCTACTCATGCTTCCAACTCCAAAGAAACCAAGTTATTCCAAAGTGTCCACTATAAACTCCTATGCATGGTGTGTTACACCATTCCAAGTATATTATTGTTTTCAGCTATCGTCCAATTAAAAACTATTTTGTTATGTGAAAACTTAGTGATTAAAGCCCTCACAAACTTGATGGCACACTTTATATTCCTTACCCCTAATAAACTTGAACTATTGTGTGTTCTATGCTGTATATGCTTGCACTTATACGTTGGAATTAGCAGAACCGTGCTGTCACGGGGAACATTTTCAACATTGCACTTGTACTTTGTACTCAGTTGATATCATGCTCTTTTGTTTATGGATGTCACCGGTGTGAAATAAAGAGGGAATTTGTAAGTCCATGGAGTTTGTACCCTGTATTAGAGAAATGCCTGAGCCGCTAGCCTAAGCCATGCCTAATCATGGTGGAAACTTGCAGCATCACCATAAGTTTCCACCATGATTAGGCATGGCTTAGGCTAGCGGCCCAGGCGTTTCTCTAACACTTTGGAATAACTTGGTTTCTTGGGAGTTTATAGTGTCTAGACAGACATGAGCTTTTTATTGATGAAGAAGGGGATGCCTTGGGCATCCCCAAGCTTTGTCGGTTGTACATATTGGATATTTTTTGGGGTGACACCATGGTGGCATCCCCAAACTTGTGATTTTGTCCATTCTTCATCTCATTGCATCATTCTCTCTCTACACCAGAAATTTTTCCTTCACACAAAACTTCACACAATCTTCATTAGCAACATTAGTTTATTCAAAAGATATTAGACCTCTGGCAAAGCTTTGAAACAACAAGGATTTTCACTAAAACCACAAGCTACTGTAGTAACTCCTTAAAAAGCTCAATTCACCTAAAGAGAACTCAAAAATAAATCAATAAGAAGCAAATGCAAATAATGGCAGAAATTTGTCAAAACAGACCAGCAGGTAGAAATCGATTTTTTTGAATATCTTCTGTTGCTCAAATAAAAAAGTGTTGAACTAACGAAAGTTGTCTAACATACTGGGGGATTTATTCGTAAATTTTGAGCTTAATACGAGTTACAGAGACTCCTCGCGAATTGTTTTGGTGGAGGACAGAAATCTGTTTCGGGACAGCAACTACCCAAATCATACTTCCCTCTCATTAGAGGTCATTCTTGGCACAAAAGGCAAACAAAAAGGATAATAAGAGGTCATTACTGAAGTAATAACTTCCAAGACTCAAGGAAACGCTTGGGTTATCTCTCAACAAGTACTTTTCTTTAACGCTTTTATGTTAGGCACAAGAAGAAGAAGAATCAAGTATTTTCAAATGAAGAATTGTCCCTCCTGTTCTTTCCTTTCTTACCTTTATTCTTCTCTTTAGGGAAGATATGATTGCTTACCGGAGGAGCAAAGTGCATAATGCCTTTTACCACATCTATTACTGCTCCAAAGTGTTTCAGTAGGGATCTTCCAAGTGTAATCTGTCCCTTGCCTACACATTCAATAACAAGATAATCAGTAGACACCATTTTGCCTGAGATTTTTGTGAAAACACATTCAGCTATTCCAATGGGCAATATAGTGGCATTGTTGGTAAGAGAGATTTCCTCTCCTCCTTCAGTAAGCCCCCAAAGACTCAAGGAATCATAAATATCTTTAGGCATGAGGCAAAATTCAGACATGATATCACAACGAGCATCAAAAAGTATAGTGTTTATTGAGACTTTGATTGTGGGAAACCACTTTGAAGGCTCGGAATTTATGGGAACATAATCATGGTAAGCCCTAAGCGTGTGATAGAAACTATTCATAGCAGCAATACCGGTCTCAAGAGTGTTCAACCTAGCAAAAATATTTGTGAAAGAGGAATCAGACTTGCCAGGTGTACCATAAATCATGATTAATTTCTTTATGGCATCAAAAGCTTCATCCTCAGTACATAGCAAAAAAATCTTTCTCAGCCACAGCATCCAAAGCATATCTATAATGAAGAGCAATACCGCGGTAGAAACTATTAATAACCAAGAGAAGGCTCACCTTAGGCTCAGTTTCCCTCTGTAAAGCAGAGATTCTGGACCAAGTTTTTTTAAAACTTTCTTCACTTTTTTGCTTAAAAGTGGAGATTTCTACCATAGGGGAAATAAAGGTTTGTCCAAAACCAGACATGGTAGCAACTAAAGTAGGAACTAATTTTTTTTGTGTTTTTGAATAAAGAAAGCAAACCAAACTAGACTAATTTTTTGGGGTTTTTTTGGAAAGAGGCAAACAAAAAAAAGCAAAAGAAACAAAGCAAACTAAAAACAAAGTAAAGATAAAGGAAGTGAAGGACTCCCCTAGTGAAGACGTCCTTAACCTCCCCGGCAACGGCGCCAGAAAATAGCTTGATGGCGCCCAGCTCTTGTCGTGGGATGCTTCGTTGGAAACCCCAAGAGAAAGGTATGAAACAACACAACAGCAAGTTTCCCTCAATAAGAAACCGAGGTTATCGAACCAGTAGGAGGAAGGAAACGTCACACAGGTGTTGCAAGCAATGCAGAGACCTGCACAACATAAACTCAAGACTTTTCCCCAACGAATCAGTGAGGTTATCAAGCTCACCGGTTTGCTGTAACAAATGATTAAATGTATGGTGTGGAAGGTAATGGTTTGCAACAAGTAAACAAGTAACAGTAAAAGATGTATCAATGGTAAAGATTGGACCGGGGTCCATAGTTCACTAGAGGTGCTCTCCTTAGATAAACAACATGGCATGAAGGGTAAACAAATTACAGCAGGGAAAATGACAGGAACTGAGCAAGGCATAACAATGCAATTACTAGTCAGAAAGATCCTATGAGATTCGATTGGGCAATACAACAAGATACATAGACCGCCATCCAACTGCATATATGACTAGAAGTCCACCTTCAGGTTATCATCCGAACCCCCTCCAGTATTAAGTTGCAAGCAACAAACAACTGCTTTAAGCAAAGTGTGTAAGGTAAACAGTCCACATGTTCCATGAACAAGAGACCATTGTTTTCTCCCTAGTAGCAACATCACATCTACAACCGAAGAGATTATTGTCACTTCCCTTGGAAACTAGAGGCATGAACCCACTATCGAGCATAAATACTCCCTCTTGGAGTCACTAGCAACTACTTGGCCAAGATAGCTACTAACAACGGAGATCATGCAAAATCACAAACAACACAGATATGATAGAATCATAAATACAAAACCATTAATCAAACCAACATAATAATCTCAATATCCATCGGATCCCCACAAACACAACATGCATGATTACAAATAGATTAGTTCTTGATCATGAACGGAGCTCACAAGATCTATACATGAAAACACAAAGGAGGAGATACAACCATATAGCTACTACATGGACCCATAGTCCAAGGTGGAACTACTCACACATTATACCGGAGAGAAGGCCTTCGGGATGATCTCCCCTCCGGCAAGGTGCTGGGAAGAACTTCAGATCCCCAGATCTAGAGACGATGGTGGCGGCGGCTACAGACGGTTTCGTAGAGATTTGGTCGGGTGCCTAGGGTTTCTGCATCAGGGGCTTCTTATAGGCGAAGTGGGAGGCCGAGGTGGTGGCCAGGGGCCCCACACCCTTCCTAGGCGCGGGGCAGGGCCCACCCGTGCCTAGGGGGGTCTGGGTGCCCTAGAACCCCTCTCCGGCTCCCCTCTGGATTTCTTGTTCCCCACAGAAAGTAATTGACTTTAACATTTGTCCCGTCCAATTCCGAGAATATTTCTTTACTAACTTTTCTGGAACAAAAAACAACAGAAAACAGGCAACTGGCACTGTGGCAACTTGTTAATAGGTTAGTACCAGAAAACATGTAAAAAGCACCTCAAAGTGTAGCCAAAGCAAAGAAAAGTAGATACTAAACAAGCATGGAGCATAAAAAATTATAGATACGTTTCCGACGTATCACTGCACCACGCATGTCTTTGCACGCGTAAGCATGCGGTGTGACGGTGGCAGAGGCAGAGGGCACGATCGACCGAACGGGGGCGGTGGTGGTGGCGGAGTCGGTACAGCAGCCGCACGTGGCAATGAATCGTCCTCAACAGACGTGGCGGGTGACGAGGCGGACGACGGGGCAGTCGCAGGCGACGAGGGGGCCACGACGGGTGAGGCGGCCGAACTCACAGCAGAGCGGACGTGCGTGGTAGGGAGGCAGCCGCGGAAGGCTGCTGAGCGCCCGCGGCAGGCTGTCGCAGCCCGCGACAGGGCCCATGACAGAGCTTCCTGTGGATGGCACGGTGAACGGCGTCGACAACATCGGTTGCTCAACCTGCAGAAAATCAAAAGTGTGCAGGTAAGGAGTAGGAGACATGTCGTACGCGGTGGTGGCAAAGGGAAAGACAAACTCGTCGAATACAACATGGCGAGAGATGATGATCTTTTGGGTGGAACTGTAGGGGTTCGTAGCATGGAAAACAAAAATTTTCTATCGCATACAAACAAACAAGCCAAGATCTATCTACTAGATTGTAGCAACGAGTCGATGGAATAACTTACCCTCGAAGATTCCAAAGTGTTTAACGAGAGCGGATTCTCGTGGGTGATGTAGTCGTACTCTTCCCGATCTCAAGATCGTGTAGACGATCCTTCCGGCGCTGCGTTCCGGCAGCGCTCCCGCAGTCGGTCACACGTTCGGTACTCGACGAAGACCTTCCTCTCCCTTGTTCCAGCAGGCAGCGGAGGTTGTAGCACTCTCCTCGTGATTCCGGCAGCACAACGGCGTGGTACCAGAAGTAGAGGGGAGATCCCGCAGGGCTTCGCCTTAAGCCGGAGCGAGTATGGTGGAGTATGAGAGAGGGATATTAGTGGTCTAGGGATTAGACACACCAATTAGAAGGCTCTAAACCGAAGATTAGGGCAATTAGAAGCTCTAAACCAAAACGGCTCTAAACCGGAGATTAGAGGATAGGAACTTGTGTGTCTAGAGGAGGAGGCCCTGCCCCTCCTTTTATGGGTGGAGGGTGCGGCCAAGGGGAGGGGAGTCCCTCCCCAAGTCGGCCTTGGTTGGCGCGCCGGCTTGGGGAGGAGACTCCTCCCCCAAGTCGGTTCCCAACTCCTCTTGCTTGTTTTCCACAGTTTCTTGTTTTAGCCGTTTGACTTTCAAACTGGACATTTGACTTTTCTGTTTTAGGATTCAATTTAATCCTTTATTTGGAACAGCAAGAACACTTAGTACATGATGCAATCGTTCCAATATGTAATGACACATTCATGTACCCCTCCCCCCTCCCGGAGTGCCGGACATTCCGGAACCTTCTAGAACATTCACCGGAATCATTTCCGAACTCCGAAACGGGACTTTCCTTATATGAATCTTATTCTCCGGACCATTCCGGATCACCTCGTGATATCCCGGATCCCATCCGAGACTCCGAACAACATTCGGTCTCTTTCTCATAATACCATAACTACTCAAAACAACGTCGAATCCTTAAGTGTGTCTCCCTACGGTTCGTGAATTATGCGGACATGATCGAGACACTTCTCCGAACAATAACCAATAGAGGAATCTGGAAATTCATATGGCTCCCACATACTTCTACGATTACTTTGCGATCGAATGAACCACTTACATACGATACCAATTTCTCTTTGTCTCACGATATGTTACTTATCCGAGGTTATGATCGTCGGTATCTCTGCATACCTAGTTCAACCTCGTTACTGATAAGTACTCTTTTCTCGTTCCCGTGATATGTGATCCCTTGTGAGCCAGTCACATGCTTGCAAGCTAATTGGATGACATTTCACCGAGAGGGCCCAAAGAATATCTATCCGTCATATGGATGGACAAATCCCACTCTTGATCCATGTGTCTCAACCAATACTTTCCGAACACTCAATGCCACCTTTATAGCCACCCAGTTACGGTGTGGTGTTTGATGTCATCAAACCATCCATCCGGTAAAGGTGATATGCATGATCTCATGGTCGAAGGAATTAGGTTACTATGTATCAGAAAGCATATAGCAATTGAACTATTGAAATGACTTGATCTTTATGCTACGCTTATCTATAGGAGTATGTCCACCATATCATTCTCCTAATGATATGATCTTGTTGTTGATAACATCTCAATGTTCATGATAGGGAAACCACAATCATTTATCAACCAACAAGCTAGTGAAGTATAGAGGCTATACTAGGGACTTCAAATTAAGTTTACAAATCACACAAGTATTAATGTTTCCTTGTTAATACTATTATAGCATGAATGTAAACATTTATCATAAACACAAAGATATAATAATAACTACATCTATTATTGCCTCTAGGGCATATCTCCAACAGGAACGATCAAGACAGCGATAGCCGTGATGTTGGGATGGATACCCTAAAAATACACAGGGAACGGAGCGAGTCGCAAGCTTGCGCGGTGCAACGGCAGTGGTGTTGGGGTAGCAAAGACATCCGAAGACCCTAAGATCAGCATACGCAGGATCGACGCCATGAATAGCTCGAAAAGGCACACACGATCTGGGATTGCCTTGAAAGGCAACCGATTATGCAATAATACAACTGTATGAAGAGCCTCGGCCCAAAAGCGTGGTGGCATACTTGCTTGAATTAGAAGCGCGTGAGTAATGTCATTGAGGGTGTGAATAATCCTCTCGGCTTTACCTTCTGTTGCAAGGTATATGGACATGAAAAGCGGAGTGCTATTCCACGGTGTTGGGCAAAAGAGTGGAGGAGGGAATTATTGTAGGGGTTCGTAGCATGGAAAACAAAAATTTTCTATCGCATACAAACAAACAAGCCAAGATCTATCTACTAGATTGTAGCAACGAGTCGATGGTATAACTTACCCTCGAAGATTCCAAAGCGTTTAACGAGAGCGGATTCTCGTGGGTGATGTAGTCGTACTCTTTCCGATCTCAAGATCGTGTAGACGATCCTTCCGGCGCCACGTTCCGGCAGCGCTCCCGCAGTCGGTCACACGTTCGGTACTCGACGAAGACCTTCCTCTCCCTTGTTCCAGCAGGCAGCGGAGGTTGTAGCACTCTCCTCGTGATTCCGGCAGCACAACGGCGTGGTACCGGAAGTAGAGGGGAAATCCCGCAGGGCTTCGCCTTAAGCCGGTGCGAGTATGGTGGAGCTTATGAGAGAGGCTATTAGTGGTCTAGTAATTAGACACACCAATTAGAAGGCTCTAAACCAATTAGAAGGCTCTAAACCGCTGGCTAAAGCAATTAGAAGCTCTAAACCAAAACGGCTCTAAACCGGAGGTAGAAGATAGGAACTTGTGTGTTCTAGGAGGGGAGCCCTGCCCCTCCTTTTATGGGTGGGGAGGCGCGGCCAGGGGAGGGGAGTCCCTCCCCAAGTCGGCCTTGGGCTGGGCGCCGGCTTGGAGGAGTGGGACTCCTCCTCCAAGTTGGTTCCAACTCCTCTTGCTTGTTTCCCACAGTTTCCTGTTTCCCACAGTTTCCTGTTTTAGCCGTTTGACCTTCAAACTGGCAATTTGACTTTCATGTTTTTGGAACAGCAAGAACACTTAGTACATGATGCAATCATTCAATGACACACTCATGTACCCTCCCCCCCCCCCGGAGTGCCGGACAATCCGGAACCTTCTAGAACATTCCCGATGAAAACACCGGAATCATTCCCGAACTCCGAAACGGGACTTTCCTTATATGAATCTTATTCTCCGGACCATTCCGGATCACCTCGTGATATCCCGGATCCCATCCAAGACTCCGAACAACATTCGGTCTCTTTCTCATAATACCATAACTACTCAAACAACGTCGAATCCTTAAGTGTGTCTCCCTACGGTTCGTGAATTATGCGGACATGATCGAGACACTTCTCCGAACAATAACCAATAGAGGAATCTGGAAATTCATATGGCTCCCACATATTTCTACGATTCCTTTGCGATCGAATGAACCACTTACATACGATACCAATTTCCCTTTGTCTCACGATATGTTACTTATCCGAGGTTATGATCGTCGGTATCTCTGCATACCTAGTTCAACCTCGTTACTGATAAGTACTCTTTTCTCGTTCCCGTGATATGTGATCCCTTGTGACCAAGTCACATGCTTGCAAGCTAATTGGATGACATTCCACCGAGAGGGCCCAGAGTATATCTATCCGTCATGTGGATGGACAAATCCCACTCTTGATCCATGTGTCTCAACCAATACTTTCCGAACACTCAATGCCACCTTTATAACCACCCAGTTACGGTGTGGTGTTTGATGTCATCAAAGCATCCATCCGGTAAAGGTGATATGCATGATCTCATGGTCGAAGGAATTAGGTTACTATGTATCAGAAAGCATATAGCAATTGAACTATTGAAATGACTTGATCTTTATGCTACGCTTATCAATAGGAGTATGTCCACCATATCATTCTCCTAATGATATGATCTTGTTGTTGATAACATCTCAATGTTAATGATATGGAAACCACAATCATTTAATCAACCAACAAGCTAGTGAAGTATAGAGGCTATACTAGGGACTTCAATTTAAGTTTACAATTCACACAAGTATTAATGGTTTCCTTGTTAATACTATTATAGCATGAATGTAAACATTTATCATAAACACAAAGATATAATAATAACTACATTTATTATTGCCTCTAGGGCATATCTCCAACAGTCTCCCACTTGCACTAGAGTCATCTAATCTAGATTACATGGTAATATACCGAACACCCATGGCAGTTTGGTGTTGGTCATGTTTTGCCCTCGGGAGAGGTTTAGTCAACGGATCCGCCACATTCAGATCTGTGTGTACTTTGCAAATCTTTATATCCCCATCCTGGATATGTTCTCGAATAGCATGAAAACGTAGCTTGATATGCTTCAGCTTCTTGTGTGACCTTGGTTCTTGCGCATTGGCTATGGCGCCCATGTTATCACAGTAGATAGACATTGGGTCCAGCGCACTAGGAACCACACCCAGCTCTGTAATGAACTCTTTCATCCATATCGCTTCTTGTGAAGCCTCCGAAGCAGCCATGTATTCCGATTCAGTTTGAAGATCTCGCCACAACGCTTTGCTTTGCACTCCTCCAGCTAACTGCTGCACCATTCAAAATAAATACGTATCCAGATTGTGATTTAGAATCATCCGGATCGGTGTTCCAACTAGCATCGGTGTAACCATTAACAACGAGCTGTTCATCACCTCCATAAGAAAGAACCATATCCTTAGTTCTTCTCAAGTACTTAAGGATGTTTTTGACCGCTGTCCAATGATCCACTCATGGATCACTTTGATATCTGCTAGTTAGACTAACAGCATATGCGATGTCGGGTCTAGTACATAGCATGGCATACATTAGAGATCCTATGGCTGATGCATAGGGAGTCTTACTCATCCTTTCTCTATCTTCTGCCGATGTCGGACTTTGAGTTTTACTCAAGGTCGTATTGGGCAACATGGGCAAGAACCCTTTCTTGCTTTCTTCCATTCCAAACTTCTTTAGAACTTTGTCCAAATATGTACTCTGTGACAATGATATTTGGCGTTTCGATCTATCTCTATAAATCTTTATGCCTAATATGTAAGCTGCTTCGCCAAGATCTTTCATTGAAAAACTATTATTCAAATATTCCTTGACACTATTAAGAAGGTCTACATCATTCCCAATCAAAAATATGTCATCCACATACAGTATTAAGAATGCTACAGAGCTCCCACTCACTTTCTTGTAAATACAAGCTTCTCCATAAGTTTGTATAAAACCAAAACTTTTGATTACCTTATCAAAACGTTGATTCCAACTTCGGGATGCTTGCTTCAATCCATAGATGGACCGTTGAAGTTTGCATACCTTGTTAGCATCTTTAGGATCGACAAAACCTTTGGGTTGCATCATATACAACTCTTCATCAATGTCTCCATTGAGGAATGCTGTTTTGACATCCATCTGCCATATCTCATAATCATAATATGCAGCGATTGCTAACATAATCCTCACAGACTTTAGCTTCGCTACCGGTGAGAAAGTCTCATCGTAGTCAACTCCTTGAATTTGTCGAAACCCTTTTGCGACAAGTCGAGCTTTATAGACAGTAACATTACCATCAACATCTGTTTTCTTCTTGAAAATCCATTTGTTCTCGACAGCCTTCCGGCCATCCGGTAAGTCCACCAAAGTCCATACTTGGTTTTCGTACATGGATCCAATCTCGGATTTCATGGCTTCTTGCCATTTATTGGAATCTGGGCTCATCATCGCTTCCTCATATGTCTCGGGGTCATCGGTGTTGTCCACCACCATGACATTCATAACGGAATCATACCAATCTGGAGTGGTACGAGTTCTCGTTGACCTCCGAGGCTCTGTAGCAACTTCAACCGAAGTTTCATGATCACCATCATTAGCTTCCTCTCTTATTGGTGCAGGCACCACAGGAACTTCTTCCGGTGCTGCGCTACTCGCAATTTCGAGAGAAGGTTCGACAACCTCGTCGAGTTCTACTTTCCTTCCAGTCAATTCTTTCGAGAGAAATTCCTTCTCTAGAAAGGATTCATTCTTGGCAACGAATGTTTTGCCTTCGGATCTATGATAGAAGGTATACCCAATAGTTTCCTTCGGGTATCCTATGAAGACGCATTTTTCCGCTTTGGGTTCAAGCTTGTCCGGCTGTAACTTCTTTACATAGGCTTCGCATCCCCAAACTTTAAGGAACGACAATTTAGGTTTCTTCCCAAACCATAATTCATACGGTGTCGTTTCAACGGATTTAGACGGTGCCCTATTTAAAGTGAATGCGGCTGTTTCTAATGCATAACCCCAAAATGATAGCGGTAAATCTGTAAGTGACATCATAGAACGAACCATATCTAAGAGAGTTCGATTACGACGTTCGGACACACCATTACGCTGTGGTGTTCCCGGCGGTGTCAATTGTGAAAGTATTCCGCATTTCTTCAAATGCTCGCCAAACTCGTAACTTAGATATTCACCTCCACGATCAGAATGTAGAAATTTAATCTTCTTGTTACGTTGATTCTCTACCTCACTTTGAAACTCCTTAAACTTCTCGAAAGTTTCGGACTTATGTTTCATGAAATAGATATACCCATATCTACTCAAGTCATCCGTGAAGGTAAGAACATAACGATAACCACCGCGCGATGCTACACTCATTGGACCACACACATCGGTATGTATGATTTCCAATAAGTCCGTAGCTCGCTCCATCATACCAGAAAATGGAGTCTTAGTCATTTTGCCCATCAGACATGCTTCGCATCTTTCAAGTGATTCAAAATCAAGTGATTCAAGAAGTCCATCGGAATGGAGTTTCTTCATACGTTTCACTCCGATGTGACCAAGACGACAGTGCCACATATAGGTCGAATTATCGCTTGATTTCAAACGTTTAGCCTCAATGTTGTTGATATGTGTATTTCCACTATCGAGATTCAATAAGAATAGACCATCTATCAAAGGTGCATGTGCGTAAAACATATTACTCATATAAATAGAACAACCATTATTCTCAGATTTAAACAAGTAACCGTCTCGCAATAAACAAGATCCTGATATAATGTTCATGCTCAACGCAGGCACCAAATAACAATTATTTAAGTATAAAACTAATCCCGATGGTAGATGAAGGGGTAGCGTGCCGACCGCGATCACATCAACCTTTGATCCGTTTCCCACGCGCATCGTCACCTCGTTCTTCGCTAGCTTCCGTTTATTCTGCAGCACCTGTTTCGAGTTACAAATATGAGCAACCGAACCAGTATCAAATACCCAGGCACTACTACGAGTACTAGTGAGATACACATCAATAACATGTATATCAGATATACCTTTCTTCTTGATGTTGCCGTTCTTCAAATCCGCCAAGTACTTTGGGCAATTCCGCTTCCAGTGACCTTCTCCCTTGCAGTAAAAGCACTCAGTATCAGGCTTAGGTCCAGCCCTGGTCTTCTTCGTCGGCGTGGTAGCTTTCTTACCACCCTTCTTGAAGTGTCCCTTTTGCTTAGACTTGCCTTTCTTGAATTTGGTGGTCTTATTGACCAACAACACTTGGTGCTCTTTCTTGATCTCCACTTCTGCAGATTTCAACATGGCAAAGAGTTCTGGCAACGTCTTGTTCATGTTCTGCATGTTGTAGTTCATCACAAAGTTCTTGTAACTTGGTGGTAGTGATTGGAGGACACGGTAAATCCCCAAAGCATTAGGAATCACTATACCCAAGCTTTGAAGTTTGTTTGCGTGCCCAGACATCTTAAGCACATGCTCACTGACGGAGCTGCCCTCTTCCATCTTGTAGTTAAAGAACTTTTCAGAAGCCTCATAGCTTTCAATTGCCGCATGAGTCTCAAAAATCAATTTGAGATCTTCGACAATATCATATGGGTCTGAATCCTCAAACCTTCTCTGAAGCTCCGATTCCAAACCATACAAGATAGCACACTGAACTATGGAGTACTGATTCTTCCGAGCGAGGTAAACATTCTTTACTTCATCGGGCGCATCAGCTGCAGGTGGGTCACCCAGCGGTGCATCCAGCACATAGGTCAAATTACCAGCTGTGAGGACAATCCTCAAATTGCGGAACCAATCCGCGAAGTTGCTTCCATTGTTTTTCAACTTTTCTTTCTCTAGGAACGCATTAAAATTGATGGTAGGGGCTGCCATTGATCTACAACATATTTGCAATAGTTTAGACTAAGTTTATGACAAATTGAGTTCAAATTAATAATAAAATTAAACTAGGTGAACTCCCACTCAAAACAATATCCCTCACATTGTTTTAGTGATCACACGAACCAAATCCACCATATCAACACCGATCATCACGAGAGTTGACATAGTTTCAATGGCGAACAATCGACATGTTCATCACATCTACTATATGATTCATGCTATACCTTTCGGTGATCCGTGTTCCGAGACCATGTCTGTACATGCTAGGCTCGTCAAGATCAAACCTTAGTTTCTGCATGAGCAAATCTGGCTTGCTCACGTTGTATACACTTGCAGAATCTAACACACCCGATCATCACGTGGTGCTTCGAAACAACAAGCTTTAGCAACGGTGCTAACTAAGGGTGAACACTTTATGATTTGAAATTGATGTGCATGAGGGATCATCTTATAATGCTACCGTCGTCTACTAAGCAATACAAGATGCATAAAGGATTAACATCACATGCAATTCAATATATATGTGATATGATATGGCCTTTCTTCTTTGTGCTTCCGATCTCCATCTTCAAGCACGAACATGATCTCCATCATCACCGGCATTGCATCAAGGTCAATGACGCTTCTCCATGGTTGTCGTCCACCGGCTTCAACTATTACAACTACTTTGAATAGACACGCGGGTCTTAACATAAATTAAAGACAACCATATGGCTCCTGCCGGTTGCCAACTTACAATAAGGAACATTGCATACATCAAATATAATCACAATCATGGCCATATCACATCACTTCACACCCCTGCAAAACAAAGTTAGACGCCTCTACTTTCTTTGCATATTTTACGTGGTTTGGGGCTTTCAATAAGTGTCGTTCTAACTTACGAACAAGAACCACAACATTGATACTAGCATTGTTGATCACCCGTTGTAAATTGGATCTTAACTATGCTAGGAGAAACAGGCACCCGCAAAGCCACTTATGCAATACAAGTTGCATGTCAAGCGTGGAGCAAGTCTCATGAACGGTGTCATGTAAAGTTAGCCCGGGTCGCTTCATCCCAACATACCGCAAGATGCAAAGTACACAAGAAGTAATCGATAATAAAAGCATCAACGCCCACAACGACCATTGTGTTCTACTCGTGCAACAGATCTACATATAGACACGGCTCTGATACCACTGTAGGGGTTCGTAGCATGGAAAACAAAAAATTTCTATCGCATACAAACAAACAAGCCAAGATCTATCTACTAGATTGTAGCAACGAGTCGATGGTATAACTTACCCTCGAAGATTCCAAAGCGTTTAACGAGAGCGGATTCTCGTGGGTGATGTAGTCGTACTCTTTCCGATCTCAAGATCGTGTAGACGATCCTTCCGGCGCCACGTTCCGGCAGCGCTCCCGCAGTCGGTCACACGTTCGGTACTCGACGAAGACCTTCCTCTCCCTTGTTCCAGCAGGCAGCGGAGGTTGTAGCACTCTCCTCGTGATTCCGGCAGCACAACGGCGTGGTACCGGAAGTAGAGGGGAAATCCCGCAGGGCTTCGCCTTAAGCCGGTGCAAGTATGGTGGAGCTTATGAGAGAGGCTATTAGTGGTCTAGTAATTAGACACACCAATTAGAAGGCTCTAAACCAATTAGAAGGCTCTAAACCGCTGGCTAAAGCAATTAGAAGCTCTAAACCAAAACGGCTCTAAACCGGAGGTAGAAGATAGGAACTTGTGTGTTCTAGGAGGGGAGCCCTGCCCCTCCTTTTATGGGTGGGGAGGCGCGGCCAGGGGAGGGGAGTCCCTCCCCAAGTCGGCCTTGGGCTGGGCGCCGGCTTGGAGGAGTGGGACTCCTCCTCCAAGTTGGTTCCAACTCCTCTTGCTTGTTTCCCACAGTTTCCTGTTTCCCACAGTTTCCTGTTTTAGCCGTTTGACTTTCAAACTGGCAATTTGACTTTCATGTTTTTGGAACAGCAAGAACACTTAGTACATGATGCAATCATTCAATGACACACTCATGTACCCTCCCCCCCTGGAGTGCCGGACAATCCGGAACCTTCTAGAACATTCCCGATGAAAACACCGGAATCATTCCCGAACTCCGAAACGGGACTTTCCTTATATGAATCTTATTCTCCGGACCATTCCGGATCACCTCGTGATATCCCGGATCCCATCCGAGACTCCGAACAACATTCGGTCTCTTTCTCATAATACCATAACTACTCAAACAACGTCGAATCCTTAAGTGTGTCTCCCTACGGTTCGTGAATTATGCGGACATGATCGAGACACTTCTCCGAACAATAACCAATAGAGGAATATGGAAATTCATATGGCTCCCACATATTTCTATGATTACTTTGCGATCGAATGAACCACTTACATACGATACCAATTTCCCTTTGTCTCACGATATGTTACTTATCCGAGGTTATGATCGTCGGTATCTCTGCATACCTAGTTCAACCTCGTTACTGATAAGTACTCTTTTCTCATTCCCGTGATATGTGATCCCTTGTGACCAAGTCACATGCTTGCAAGCTAATTGGATGACATTCCACCGAGAGGGCCCAGAGTATATCTATCCGTCATGTGGATGGACAAATCCCACTCTTGATCCATGTGTCTCAACCAATACTTTCCGAACACTCAATGCCACCTTTATAACCACCCAGTTACGGTGTGGTGTTTGATGTCATCAAAGCATCCATCCGGTAAAGGTGATATGCATGATCTCATGGTCGAAGGAATTAGGTTACTATGTATCAGAAAGCATATAGCAATTGAACTATTGAAATGACTTGATCTTTATGCTACGCTTATCAATAGGAGTATGTCCACCATATCATTCTCCTAATGATATGATCTTGTTGTTGATAACATCTCAATGTTCATGATATGGAAACCACAATCATTTAATCAACCAACAAGCTAGTGAAGTATAGAGGCTATACTAGGGACTTCAATTTAAGTTTACAATTCACACAAGTATTAATGGTTTCCTTGTTAATACTATTATAGCATGAATATAAACATTTATCATAAACACAAAGATATAATAATAACTACATTTATTATTGCCTCTAGGGCATATCTCCAACAATTATCGAACTCATGACCATTGTCACACTGAATAGCTTGCAAGTTTGCACGGAGCTGAGTACGGGCTAATGCGTTAAGGGGCCATAAGTGCGAGAAAACTTCTAACTTAGCACGTAGAGGATAAACTCAGGCATACTGAGTGAAATCATCAAGGCAAACAAGATAATATTTAAAGCCAAAAATACTCTCAACCGGTGATGTCCACAAATCACAGTGAATAACTTGAAACGGAGAATGTGTGACACGATTGGTAGAAGAAAAAGGAATACAAACATGCTGACCTAATTGACAAGCATGACACAAACTAGATTTATTCTTATCCCTAGGAATAACCGAAGAGCAAGCTAAAGACTCCATGATGGGTTGTCCAGGGTGTCCAAGCCTCCGGTGCCATAGAGTGGGATCGACGACGATGAAGGCATGTGGGAAACTGGTGGCGGAGGTGCGGACAAGATAGAGAGCTCCGAGGATATTGCATCTGAGAATAGTGATCCTGGTTTGAAGATCCTTCACAGAAAAATCAAGAAGGCCAAATTCGATAGAAACACAATTATCAATGGTGAACTGACGAAGCAACAAAAGATTTTTAACTATGTTAGGAGCAACTAAAACATTACGAAGATGAATGTCGCGCTCGAAGGTGGAAATAGGAAAACATGCATGTTCGGTAGCGGTGATCGGAAGAGTGGAGCCGTTACCGACAACAACAACAACAACAACAACAACAACACGAGGAGAAGAGGTAGGGGAGACACGGAGGTGAGAATACCGGGGTTGGCCGCGAAGTGGGAGGAGGCGCCAGTGTCCATTACTCATTCAGTGTGTGCTTGTAAGCCCATCGTCTGGAACTGCTGCATGAGCGCGGACTGATCCCACGAGGCGGTTGACGGAGCCAGTGATGACGGTGCCGGTGAGGGAGCGACGTCATAGTCATAAGCAGAGGGCGGGGGCGCATAGCCATAACCGTATCCATAGGAGGAGTGCAGCATGCTATAGGGCCCCTGTGTGTAGAAGGCGTGTGGCGAAGCCGCAAGACGTGGTACGTAGCTGTGTGACCGACCGTAGGGCCACATCTGGATCGTGCTGTTCCATGGGAGTTGCGCCATGGGCTAGGTTAGCGAAGCGATGGCCGGTGGTGCAGCAGGGGCCTGGTGCTCGACGATGGCGCCCTCCTTGGCGGCCTCAGTCGCAGCCTTCTTCTTCTTGGGACAGTTGCAGTTGCCTTTTCCAGGGTTGGCGTCATCAACAACGAGAGCCGTGTCGGAGTTGCGGGCTCGGCGATTTTTGCGCTTCATATCTTGGAGCGCGAGGAGAGAACGACACTTCTCGAAGGTGATCTCGGGCATGAGGGAGATCAAGTCGGCGACGTGCTCGTACTGCTCGGAGAGGCCGTTGAGGCAGTGGATCTCTAGCTTGGCATCTTCTTCCGGTGCTCTGAGGTCTTCTGGACCATCGGTGAGGGCCTTGATCTTCTTCAGGTACTCGGTCATGGAAAGTTCGCCCATCTTGATCTTGCCGAGCTCGGTGGAGAGGTGGAGCTGGCGATTGATCTTGTGGTTGTTGAAGAGGTCATTGATGCTTGTCCATAGATCGACGGCAAGAGGATCTTCACCCGGAGTCATGATGGCATCGAGGAGGCCGAGGGAGACGGATCCGTAGAGCCACGAGACCATCGTGGCATCCAATAAAGACCACTCCGGAGTTGGATCGATCGGAGCGGGCGCGTCGACATGGTCGATCAACACGTACTTGCGTAGGGCGGCGCGAAAGAAGGTGCACCATTGGCGATGAACGCCGGTGTCGAGGGCCAGCTCGACTGGTACGTGCCCCTTGATGGAGTGGAGGCCGACGGCTTGGGCATGCAGGGAGGTGAGAGAGAAGTCCCCCTCGCTGGAGGAGGGGCGGTGGCGAGGGCCAGCTTGGCCTTGGCGTCGGCGGCCTTGCGAGCCTCACGATCTTCCTTCTCCTTGGCGGCCTGCATGACCCGTGTAGCGTCGTCGCCTATGGCTCCAAGAGAGGCGGCACAACGAGAAGGGGGGAGGTGGGTGGTTTGTAGATCGGCGGTGCCAAGATCAGCGGCGGCGGCGGAAGCAGGGCGGCGCGGTTCGACTAGGGTTTTACGTCCGATACCATGTAAGATAGGGAAAACCACGTAGTGGTGGCTTGTATTTCTCATTATATAAGAAGATTACAAGGGAAGTCCTAGTCTCATACAACACGGACACATACAAAAGGAATACATAATATGACCGTATACCTATACAAACACGATACAGTCGCATATTCTAACAAATAAGTCGACCTACCATGATACCAAGCTCCGTGTATGTGATACCTATTCACTCTTATGTAGGGAGTAAAAAGTTTCTACCTAGTCATTTTATTGCCTGGTTTCCAGGTTTTCCAGGTCGTGTGTGGTTGATTTTTTTTAGAAATAGGGAGACCTCGGCCTCTACATCGACTGATGCATATAGCCTTTATTACTTTATTAAGAGTTTTACAAAATTTTATTACAAAACGCCCAGCTCATGGGTCACATAGAGTCAAAATATGCACCAGCCATCTAAAGAAACCAAGTATCATAAAAAGATGTCTCATCAACATGTGTATTATCAGTAGCGGACCCAAGAAAAGCATAAAGCCTGGGCAATCTCTAAACTCAAAGGCTTAAATAGCTAATTATTAGTCAAATAACCATGGAATTAAATTGCATGTCCGGCTGGAAGCCCGAGCAGCTATTATAATAGTTCTTGATAGTTTTTTCTAAAAGTTTAGTCAAACTTTACATGGCTTGACTTTTTAAAAAAGTTATAGGCCTTAATCCTTGGGATTGAGGGAGTATCAAAATGCCAGCCGCACCGGCTGAATAAGTCCTGCGAAACCGTTTCCAAACGGCTATACCCAAAAGTCATGGCCGACCTTCGCTCCTTCGGCTGAAGAAAAAACTAGGTACCGGCTGAAGAAAAAACCAGGTACCAATCCAGTGAGTAGTTAAAGGAATAATCTGTATAAAAAAGTTTTTGTAGATCAGTTAAAAATCAAGCCATTCATGATGTTCCATATGGCCCAGAGTAAAGCACAGACACCGAGTCGTGTTTGAGCTTTCTCTAACCTACCAACACCATTAAGCCAATTCCCAAACAAATTCTTATTTTTTTTTGTGGAGGAGGGCTAGATTAAAAGCCATATTAACAATGTGCCACGCTACTTTTGCAGACATGCAATCAATGAATAAGTATTGGATTGTCTTACTTTGATCACAAAAGCAACACTTCTGGTTTCTGCCAATTTCTTTTGGCTAAATTATCTTTTGTTAATAACACCTTCCAATTAAGAAATCACATGAAAATTTTAATTTTAGCGGCACTTTAAGTTTAAGTTTCCATAAGTACTTACTAGGAATCGTAGTATTCCCATTCAGTAAGTCTAGGTACATGGATTTTACTGAGAAAACCCCATTCTGGTTAGCCTCCTGTTTAAAAGATTTCCCCTTCCTATAAGTTAATATATATCAAGGTTCACTAGATGAAGCCAACATGACCATGTAGGTCCTGTTAGAGTTCTTCGGAGACCAATGTTCAGTGGGTTAGTGGATAGTACTTACACGACTTAAACATCCTTCCTTTATACAATGGCCTATATTGATGGATATTGAATGGCTAAAGGAGTTCCGCCTAACCAATTACTGACTTTTGCTTCGATGTACCCCCTCCTCCCAAACTAACAAAAATGATACCCTAAAAAAACTAACAAAGATGAAACATAAGGACCGACGATACCTATGGTTTGGAGGGCATGAAGAGGTATCGGCTAGTCATTCGAGTTTTCCTGTTTAGTTTAAATCTAACTTAACCAAAAAAAATTACTAGGAAATAAATCCATCCGAAGAAAACCTCAGGTTCCTTGCATGGAAGACCAAGAGGTTGAAGACGCTCGGATGAGAAAAAATGGACCTGATGGGGTAGAATAGATGGAATCGGACAATAGCGGACAGGGCGGTCAACGCTTTGAATCACCCGGACTAGAGTATATAGGCATTGTTTCTGAAAACCGGTTGCGGCATCTTTTTATTTGTTTGCAGTATTTGTTTCGATTTAACTCGCTAAAAAATCTTGCGTTTACTTGTCATAGTTGTTAGATCATTAGCATCTCACCACATAACCGACAAGGAAGAGAATGCAGATGCGTTAAAAATTTCTTACGGTTCCGGGGGAAATTGTATCTGCTTTGTTTGTTTTCAAATCAAGCTAGCTAAGCAGCTCACTTTTTCTTATTCCAAAACAGGATTATTAAACAGTTGGTATTTCATACATATATCCATCAAATATTATTGCAGAAAGAAAAGGAGAGATCAATCTTTAAATTTGTATGAGTTCACATCGATCGTCATCTCGATGGCATCATATCTTTACGTCAAAACCTGACCGTGCTCGCAGAAGATTCTCATTGCACGGCGTTGCATATTTGACAACTCATGGAACATCAATTCCAAATACAAAATAAAACATCCATAGTAAAAACGACCATCTTAAATTTTTTGTTCCTCTAAAAAAATGTGTACACCAAATTATTAGGATAGATCAATGAAAAATAGAGCACTACTTGTTTTAGCATGTCCCTTATCCAATCACTATACATGCTATAATGTGCTAATAGCGTGCTATATTTGAAAATACCGTTTTGGAAATATCTCGAAAATAAAGGATTGCAGCAAAAATAAAGGATATGGTGAAACATATAAATGTTTTAGCGCGATTGATTATGTTTAACAATCAAGATTTGCATCTTTTATTTGCTTACTCCACACCCTCACCATATCCTCTCTTACTCCACACCCTATTCCTGAATAATGAGCTATCTATCCCAATGGAAGAAAATATCGCGCTATTTAGTCTGTTATAGCGTATTTGAAGAGTCCACGCTTTTTTTTGCAATTTTACTTGCTATGACGCTATTTGCAAAATATCATGCTATGTCACGGTAAAACATTATAGTGTGTAGCGCTTTTTCATATATGTCACGCTATTTTTTTTGTTGGGAATAGTACTTTGAAGGTCCTTACAAACTTGGCACATACTTTGCAAGTTGCAAGTACAGTTTTAGTTGAAAAGTAATATGCATGGCCATGGTGATCTAGAACACAGTGACTGGCACTTTGTAATCGTGTTCAGCTCGGCAGTAGTAGGATGCCACGGGACCATCTGTTGTTTATAAGGGTGTGCTAAAACTGGAACCGGCTAAACCGGCCAAACTGGTCAGTTCCACATTGGTTCAATTTTCTTTAAAAATGAAATATAGACTTTAGAACTAGCACACAAATTTGAAGTAGCCCCAACCGGCCAACCAGCGAAACCGTCTTTGCACAGGTTTAGCTCTTTGGACCGTCGGGAAGAGGCTACGGGGCACTACCATATCCTCTGTCATGGACCAGGGGGGTTTGGCCACCGAAAAAATGGGTATGTTCATTAGGAAGAAGATGAACATTCAGAAGTGGTCAAACTAACAGAATGAGAGATCATTCTTGTAGTTAACATGTGCTCACATCGTTATATCAACCACATCGCTGTGTCAAAGACTGACCTGCGTGAAGAGGATTCTCATTGCACCATGTTGCATATCCGAGGAGTACAAAATAAGCGCGGCTAGCTAATAAAATCGATCCTCTCAGTCTGACAGAAACGTTTCAACAACGAAGTAGGGAAATGGATATCTCATTATTCAGAAGTGGTACTCGATCTCAAGGTGGTTTACAAAGTTGGCGCACACTTTGTAAATAAAAAGTTTGGCTTGTTTTACGGTACCTTTTACTGGTCACTGAGAGAGACAAGTATGAATTCATCTGACGGCTCATATTCTTTCATGTAGATTAGGCCCAGCAGGCCCCTTAGCCGTAATATCAAGAAAAAAGATCAAAAGACATCCCCACTGCCTTGCTTCATCCACTCCCACACATGGACGCCGCCGCCGCCTCCACCTTCCTTTTGGCCTGCGTGCACGGAGCCGCCGGCGCCTCCTCCACCTCCACCCGGTCTGTCTCCTCCGCCTCTCACATGCCCGCACGAGGAGGGGCACCGCCACCGCGTCCTCCACCCCCACCAGGCCTGCCTCCTCCAGCCCCCACCTGCCTACAGGAGGAGGGACGCCACCGCCGCCTCCACCTCCCACGCAGCCTGCCTGTACGGATCCACCGCCGAAAGGTACGAATCTTTCCTTCACTGCTCGTTGGTTGCCAATGATTGTGCCTAGCCCAAAGTTCAGCTAATTTCTAGACTTAAAATTCAAAATTTGAGCTACATTAGTATTAGTAGTGGTCAGAGCATGATCTTGTAGAGAGGAACGTACTGCTAAATAGCAAAAAACGTGTGAACATGCAAGGTAGTCCGTAGCCTAGGGATGTATCAGATTGACAGATGTTTTTCATACTCCAGTATGCATGCGCGCATGCTTTGGTTTTCTAGTTAATTGCTCTGGTTGATACACTAGATATAGGTATGTATTAAAATAGATTTCCATTGCCTGTCTCGGTACTTCAATTGGTCTATGTGTTCAGAAAGCTTTGTTGTCCGTACCCTAGGGCATTCAGGTTGCAAACTTATGATAGTATTAGTGTTGCTGAAATTTTGCATACGAATTTAGGAACAAGTCATGACTCATGACCAAGAACTTGGTTCAGATGGATTGTCTGATGACTAGAAAACAATAGAGAAAGAATAAAGCTTCAGAATTCAAACTGTCCCATAGATCAATGGGGAAACTCCGGTTGTGTAGCAATTGGACACTAGCAAGACACGATAGTGCTAGTTTGGTAGTGCTAGTTTGGCAATCAGGTCAATTTCAAATATTTAAGCCGCATCAATTCCAGCTGTTCTTGACAGAACACGGTATAGCACTCTAGTTGCAAGACTAGAAACTCACACTGCTTGGATGGGAACTTAATCTGGAATCCTTCACTATGCCAAATATTATCTACTGCCAGTAAAAGGTCATGAAGTTGTTTTTAAGACCATTTATTGTCCATGTAGGTGATGAAAATGCTTGCATGGAGAAGATTCGTGATTGCGCTACCCCAGTCGGATGTTTACTAATTGCAAGAATATTGCTTGGAAGGGGTCCAGATGGATGCGACAACTTAAGCTAGCTAGTTGCTCCTTCAACTCACGGCTGATTTCTTTTGCATTGGCATGATGCAGAATTTCTTAAGCATGATTAGTCGATCTTTCATTTTTGTGTAATTACTGGATGAATGAATGACAGGGCTTTGAAAGCTTTCGAGAGGGTGCTGCAGAATCAGAGATGGTTGAAGTTGGTCAGACATGCAGAGGGCAAAGGACATAGCCAGATCATAGCAAGTATCTCTACTAGGATGTTGTCCATCCAACAGAGATAACAACCAGCTTATCACAAGTCTTATGGTGGATTCCATTATGTATTCTATAACTAGATGCTGGAGTTTGTGTGTTAAGGTTACAATAGTAGCGAGATTATTTATCCTTTTATTCTTTTACATTAGTGACATGTTCTATATTCAATTGTACCGTACTGTGGTTGAGTTGTAAGACTACAGTGAGCATGTTATTCTAGAGGTATATGAGACATAAGTGTTAATCTTTGCAACTGAAGAAAAAGACACTTATTAACTTGGGGAAATCAGCATGCACAAATTGATTCAATGGGGATTGATTCCGTACATGGTTCTTGCCGTTGTCCCCCGTGGAGGCAGGGCAAGGGAGGCGAGGAATATGATCCTTCCATAAATCCATGAAATCACAAAACGATATCAGATCAATGTTCTGATTTGTACCTTTCTTGGCATCATCAAAATATATACTGGGTAATGATAATTAAGCACACAACAAGTATTAGGATTTATGGTTGAGAATCTTATACTATCTCCAATCGGGAATTTAACAACCTGCAGAGTCATAGATACATAGTCAGTAATAATTGTCGACACTAGTAATCACAAATCAGGAGAGCACGTCACTAGATAATTCCAGAATATTTCCATCATAACATTTCGAAAGATCAACAACTTAAAACAAATTCTAGTAGGTAAGCGAATAACACGCCACCACCAACACAAAAACACACTCCATTGCTCTCGAAAAAAACACACTCCATTCATAAACCCAGAAAGAGACTAGACCTTTAGTTTTCTCGACACAAGACAAACCCACTTTCTTAAACCTTACTAATAGGACATTCTAGGATAAAAAAGTGAACCTATTGCTACCAACTGCCTCAAAATCTATGTGCACTGTTAGAGAGAGCCATTCCTGTCCACAACTCAATAGTGTGTTCACCTTCTCATGCTTCCCGGCACGTTCACCTTCTCTCGTGGCAGCACGTTCACCAGCTTCCGTACATTGTTGTCCTCATTCACCTCGAAGCCAGCAGGCTCCTCAATCAGACCCTACTTTTGCACCACCAGCCTCATCATATCCTTAAACATGTCGATCCTAGCGTTACGGAAGATCGCTATGTTGCCTGGCTACACCATCTCAACTGTTGACAGAAAAGAAGCACTTGTAAGATTAGACAGTAGTCGCAGATTTTTCATGTTTTTCAAATAGAGTGATGCACCTACACGCTAGGGAATTCGTGAGATGTAGAAGCCTATAAATAGTGTATACAATCAGCCGAACATATAGCACCTCTGTCTCATGTATCACATCCAACAAGTTTCCAACTAGTCAGAACCTCACTTGTAACCTGAAGGTTAATTTCAGAAACAACTATTGTCTTTCTGTATCATAATTAATTTTAGAAAAGCACATGTACTGCAGTAGCATGTCTTCATGTTTACATAGGAGTACTAGAACCTAGGAACCATCAGGTCATGCATAAAAGAGTTACGCGAGCTTGGCTAATGTGTAAAATTGGTTATTACATTTTTGACTATTCGGCTGATGTAGTCAACAAATTTTGATAGATGGCTCTACAAAGACAAGTCAATGGTTAAATGATAATGTAAAGGTTACTATGCTAGCCAAATGGACATCACAAAAGACATATTTTAAGAAACTACAGGGCATTATGTAATAGAATTATTAGGACTTGGGTCTCTTTCTTGGGCAGAGGAGCAATAATTGATTGAAACATTCATACTGGCCAGACGAATTTACAAGAACAGGGATGGGAACTCAAATCCCATCAACCATATTAGAGGTTGATGTGTTGTTTACCTATCCAAGTATTATACAACCAGTCATCTATCACAAGTTCTACGACCCGGAGTGTACTGCAGAATAGATTTTTCATCGGTACGAATCACATTTCGAGTGGACGATATCACCAGAAGTAGAATTGGTAGTGATTGTGCAAGAAACGTAGATTGGAGACAAATTTAGTGGCCATTTTTTTGCTTACAAGGGAGCAAGTGGTATCAATTGGCTCTCATCCAAATGCCCAGACTTTCGCTTTCCCTCTGACTCAGAGAAGGCCATTCTTGAAAATCGCCGTGTCGGTACCTGTAGCAAGCTGAATCAGAGGAGGAGGCCACTAACCATGGCAAGTTGAGGCCGAGTAGGAACTAGATTTGCCGCAACCGTACCCGAAGCCACACCAAGTCGAGGAGGAGGGGAAGGTGTGGAGGTCATACTCAGTGCGGCGGCCGTCGTCATAGAGGACATGGTAGGCATTGTACGCCAGGCGAAAGCGGCATGTGAATCGGCACGGGTGGCGGCGTCTGCTTGGGAGTGGCGGTCGGGCAGTGGAGGGTATCAGGTGCTCGGGGCGGCGAGTCACGGAAGAAGCAAGCAGAGACGCGCTCTCGTCGACGAGTTACACGACAAGGCGGCCGCGGCTGAGCTGCTGGGCTTCATCGGGACGAACTCGCTCGATTTAGGGTTAGAATGTACTTTTTTTTTTGGCTGAACGAGCAGAGTCAAAACAGTTAGACTGTCTTGGGCTCGGAGGCATTTTGGGCTTCAGCCCGTCGACACGACTTTTGGGTGCGGTGCCAATTCTTCTCACCAGTATGAAACATACTGTTCTACTTTTTGACGGTAGTATGAATTGACATGGATCGTTGGATGCACGAAAATAAACGGCCTGTATTTATTTAAGGGTACCGTAAAACAGCTCTAAAGTTTTAGTTGAAAAAAACGCATGCAGTGCCATCGCGGATCTAGAACCCAGTGACCGGCACCTTGTAGTCCTGGTCAGCTCGCTGGTAGTAGGATGCCACAGGGCCATCCACTGTTTTGACTGTTGGGAAGAGGCTGCGGAGCGCGGCGATGTCCTCCTCCACCGTGGGCGAGGGAGGCTCGGGCGCTCGGCCACCACCACCATGGGTATGCTCATGGGTATGCTCATAGGTATGCTCAAATGGCGTACGCTCCTGACGGTTTTCAGAGCGCGGCCACCGTGCGCAGATGTGATGGTCTGCTTTTGAGAGATTTTGCTCTTGTATTTCCGTGAGTGGTGAGATTTTTAGAGAGAGAGAGAGGGGGGGGGGGGGGCGCAACTGGTGAGCTTTTGTGTGTGCCGTACCATGGTTAAATATGTGTCGTGGTACTATGAAGAATGGAGAAACGGTTGTTATTTACCGTGGGATTTACTATAGTGCAGCATTTAGTTTCCCTAACTGCAATATGGAATTGACTATACGGAAGTTAACATAGAAGTAGGTCATTTATGGACAACAAAGAACGTGCTAGCTGTTTCTTTGTAAACTCACGGTTGATGTAAGAGAAGTTTTTTTTAGATGTATATAAGAGAGGTATAATTTGTGACTTGATGTACCCAAGTTGGGGGGAGAGAGATTGCTCAATCAAAAAAGGGGGCGTGTTATTTGTTCAACACATAACACAACGTCTCAAGAAGGAAACTCCCCCTCGCGTCGCCCCCTCCTAGCGACCGAGGGGGGCAAGCCCTAACCCCGCCGCCACCTCCTCTCCTTCATCCTTCTCCCTCCTCGTCGCCCCCGGAGGACCGTCGACCTAAGTGCGCGGCGCCGGTGATGGCGGCGGCCGGGATCTGGCTACCCGGCCCCAGCGCGGCGGTAGGGAGGACAACGCCAGCGTTGGACGGGGCCCGCTCTCCATCGACGTCTACGCGGCTCTGGCCGGCGGTGGCTTCGTGGGAGCTCGTATCTGGAGGCGGCGGCCTCTTCCGGAGTGGGGTGGGTGACGATCTGATGGAGGATGCATCGGCGATGGGATTCCGTTGGAAGACCTAGATCGGCTCTCTAACCCTAATTGCCTGCTCGATCCGTTCTCCGGTTACCGGCCGACGGTGTGGGGATCGCTGTGTCGAATCTAATATAGGTCGTGGTCCTTTGGTTTCTTTCGCACGAAGACGAAGATCTGCTTGATGTCTGCCCTCGTTGATCTGGTCTGGAGAGGCGTGTTCCGGAAGGCTTCGCCGGCAAACTCCCATGGGCGTATCATGCCTGAAGATTGCTGGATCGGAAGGTATTTGGTCGTGCACATCTTTTTTTATGGTCGTTTGGTTTCAGCGGGAGCGTTGTGAAGCTCTGTTGTTTGTTCCCACCAAGTGCCATTCTTAGAGCCATGGTGAAGTCAGATGCGGATAATGTCAGGAAAGCGGAAATATGAGGGTAGCGATGGTGATTTTTGTTCTTGTGGCGACGGAGAACTGGCTGTGTGATCTGGGACTCGTTGCAGCGACTGTTGGTGTGGGAAGACAATACAGGGGGAGTTCCCAGTCTTATCTTGCAGGGTGAAAATCCAAAGTCTGGCCTTAACTGGTTGTGCCTGGCAATGACCTTGTTGAAGGCATTGTTTTGTGAGCAATGACTTTCTTCAGGGTGAAAATCTATGATCTTTGATCGGGCAACGACGACGATTGGGCACTGTTTCCTTCTTGAAGACGTTGTTATTGGAGTGGAGGACTGCTGGTGTTGTTCTGATGGTGCTAGTGTCGTTACTTTGAGGATTAGTTCTCTGTAGCGGAACTTTTCTTTTTTGTAATTTTTTTTCTGGGCTGTGTGCATCTATAGGGCCGCTAGGGCATGCGTTGTTGCAGAGGTTGGGTGTAATTGGTATCCTTGTGATATTAATATATACTATTTACAAAGAAGAAGAAGAAGAAGAAGAAGAAGAAGAAGAAGAAGAAGAAGAAGAAGAAGAAGGAAACGACGTTGTGGCAGAGTCCGACCAGATATAGCAGCGGGCACCGCATCAGGTCGCCGCCACACATTCCTGCATCGGGCACCAACACGTGCCGCCGCTCATTCCCGCACCTGGGCACCAACACGCACCGCCAGGACCTGCATGTGCTCATGCCATTGAGCTCCCAACTGTTTTCTATTTTGTTTTTGTGTTTTCTATTTTGCTTTTGTGTGTATGCTTGCCTTATTGTCCATTTACAATTTCGGGCCAAGCAATGAGCATCGATGAGCAAGTCGAGGAATCGACGAGGGACTCGAAAAGGTAGTTATCGTATGTAGAGGCACTGAAGAGGCTCTCGAAAAGGCAGTTGTACAAGAAAGCAAGATCGCAACCGAGACACAGCTTCGTCATCTGTTCTTTGGAATGGCACAAAACAGATCAGTGGATCACAACCAAGCCTAAGCGCAGTTCGTCCAAAATGTCCTCCTCCATGCTCAGAGGTTTGTGGCTGACATGAAGCACCTCGCTAGGCAACTCGCAGTCATCTCCTCACTGCTATGATGGGGATGGGTTGGCTATAATAATTTCTAATTTCTACTGATGTCCTCCATTCTCAAAACACGTGATCATTTCCTTGATAACAATACCATGTGTAATCTTCTTGCTTTTGTAGCTGACCATATATCTTGCTTTTGTTAGTATTGATCAATGGAACACATCTATATGATGAGACGAAATAGTAGTGGGGAGTATGTACTTCTTTGAGCACTCGTATGCATGAGAGATATGTATATATATAGGCTGGATTGATGGAGATAGTACTATAGGCTCAGGAGGTGTGTGTGCGCGCGCATAGACGGGGTCAGTGATCCCCTCGACCATTTCCTATTTAAGATTTGAGAGCAATGCAAGAAAGGGATGTGCAAGTACACCCTGAAAATCAACAGTGGAGGGGAGATTAGAATGCGTACCCCTTTATTAAAAAGGGTAGTTCCATCTATATAGGGGGACAAATTTTATTAGCGCTAGTATCAGACAGCTTTTTTCCAAAGATGTACTCCCTTCGATCCATATTAATTATTATTAAAATAGATGTATCTAAATATATTTTCGTGTTAGATATATTTATTTTAACGACAAGTAATATGGACCGGGGAGAATACTAAAATATATCTCAGTCTCGAAATAGATGTAAGAGATTTGTCTGAATTCATATATATTTTAGTGTATAGGTCATGTGATCCGACATCTATTAGGGATAAAGTACATTGTGAAACAGAGGTAATAATATATAGCTTTCTTTGAGGTGCCACAAAACCACAGTCGCATGTGCGATTGAGCACCCATGCCGTCGGTCGTCGCTAGCACCGCATCAGGTCGCCACCACACATTCCCGCACCAGGGCACCAACATGCGCCACCAGGCCGGATCTAGGCCCCGGGCAGCCTGGGCTACAGCCCGGGTCTTGGCCCATGTTGTACAGGTACTCCTCGTGTTAATCTCACAGAAATTCAGGACCTCTTGTAGCTCGGCATGTGTCACTGCGTCAGCCTAACCAGGGCTAAAATGGCAACGAGCCAGGGATCCACTAGCATGGCTGTAACGATCTAGTTGCATGTTTATTCGTTCCTATTGCTAAATAACGGCTCGTTTCTGATCTGGAGCTCTCGGCTAAATCGCGCCGACAGAGGCCTAGAGTGCTGATTTGTCGAATTGATCGTGTCGCCGCCATGGTTCAACATCTCAACCTGAAGAATCACGAAAAAGTGCAGTTGTTGCCTCCTGCTGCTGAACATGCATCGCCGCTCAAGGCTTTCTTAATTTCATCGCCCAACTGGCTGACTTGTTCCCCAGACTGCTAAGTAGGTAATTTCTGTGTTTCTCATAGAAAGCCCTATCTTTGAAGGGAGAGTCAATTTCAGTCCTACTGGTACAATTTGGTTTAGCAGATTGTGGATTAACAGATATCATTCAATTATTTTTTGAGTTAGAACTATTTCAGTCTGATTACGCATATGATGAAGGGGACAAACAAATTGAGGACACATTCATCAAGACCGATATCATCTTATTTTGCATCATCGTCATAGTTTGCCATTTGAGGTGCATAGTTTGTCTTCATCTCGAGAATTATTTTTCCAACCGAGACATATCTGCTACATCCAAGATCGTATTTATTCATACTTTTTATGTTTCTTTTTCATGTACCTTGTAGGTTCTGGTTCTTCTCCAATAATTGAATAGGAATTGATATTGCTAGGATCACATGAAATCTTCATTATTAGGTATTAAAATGTGTCATACAATTATATAACCATACTTTGTTGGTACTTTCAATATTGTCGTTTGGTTAAATATTGAGCTTATAGTTCAAGCTGAAACACCATTAATGCATTTGTAATGTGTTTGATCAAAATATTATGTAATTTAGAAGAAATGAGAAGCTAATATTTTTTTACTTGGTTTTTGGGCATTAGAAATTAGCCCTGGTCATAGCTAAATCCTGGGTCCGCCATTGGCCCTGTACGTGCTCGTGCCATCGAGCTTCCAGCTGTTTTCTAATTTTTTTTGTACATGCTTGTGTCTTATTGTCCATTTTAGAATTTTGGGACGAACAAAGCAATTAGCCAGTCGAGGATTCATGAGGGAGGGACTGGAAAAGGTAGTCATACATAGAGGCATTGAACAGTGACCCGACGAGGCAGTTGTACAAAAAAAAGCAAGGCGGCAACGACGTGCACCTTCTTCATCTCTTCTTTGGCTCGAGAAAAACATATCGGTGCCAAATCTAAGAGCATCTCCACTCGCTTACTCAGGAGGCTAATTCGGACGCCGAATTTTGGTTCGGACGCCAAAAATTTGCCCAATCGCGTACCCAAAGACCTGTTTTCGGCCGGATTTGGGCCAATTTTGGTCCGGACTATCCAGGCCGAACCCAGGTTTCCGGGTACGCCCTGGGAACGCCGGACTCAGCGAGTTCGGCGAAAAAAAACGAAGCGAAGCGTGGACCCGCCGAGTCAGCGACAGAAGCCGAGTCTTCGTCATTCTCGAAACCACGCGGCGACCGCCGGACATTAACTGCCCGTCGCGTCGGCCACGCGTCGCCGATTTACAGCGCCACCGTCGCTGCATCGGCTCCCGTGAAGGACCGGCGGGCACTAACTTCCCGCCGTTTCCCCTTTTCCCGCCCTCGCCGCCCACCTCGGCCTTTATAAGCCGTACACCTCACCGGAGATCTCCACACTCTCTCACAGCTCCCCCACCCCACAATCTCCGGCGAACCCTCTCTCACCGCTTTCCCCTTCCCAGCCATGGCCTCACGGTACCCCGGCGAAGGCGCTGCGGCGAACGGCTTCGGCCGGCGCACCCTGCAGGCCTGGGAGGCACGCCTTCTGCACGACGCCGGCTATATGGCGCCGTCGGACATGCGGATGCCTCCCGGCTGGAAGCTAAGTGCCGGCGGCATCCCTGTCCTGCCGGTGCCGACACCGGACGAGTTGCCATATGATGTACAAGAGTACATCAACGGCATGGACGACCCCGCGGAAGCCGAGAGCGCTGACAACCTCCTCCACTGTGAGTAATTCTTCGCCGAACGCCGCGAGCAGGAGCTCTCCCACCACGAGGGTCCGCCGAACGAGCCGCCGCCAAAGCGCAACAACTCGGCTGGCCGCCGGCGTTGGTGGAGCGCGCCAGGGCGGACCCTCGAGGCGGTGATGGAGCACATCAACCGCGGGAACACGCCGCGGTTCGGCTTTCCGCGCACGCCGACGCCGGTGGCCAGGTCCGGCCGGCGTCCTCCGCCGAACTGGATGCCGAGGAGGATGGCTAGCATGAGCTCGTCCTCCTCCGCGTCGCGTCCCACTCCTCCGGCTCGGCGCCGCTGTGCGCGCCGACAACAGTCAACCGCGAGGCGGAGTCGCCTGTGCGCTCGCCGCCGCGGACGCGCTCGCGCGGCATCGTCATCTGCGAGCCGCGGACGACAGCATCTCCAACCGGCCACCTCCACCGCCCCAAGATAGAAGGTTCGGCGCCGGCCGAAGACGCCGCCTTGAATATGGCGCTGGAGCAGTCGCTCCGCGAAGCCGCGCCGCAGACGCCGCCGGTGGAGCCCTCCTCGTCGGACATCCTGGAGTGGTCTAGGAAGGACTGGGAGCTGGCGGAGCGGCAACGCATCCTCGGTCTGCCAGGCCGCCCGTCGTCGGGCGTTGTCTGGACGTGAGCTCGCCTACCAGGGCGCCCCGCTCTATGTTCTCACCGACAACGAGGACGAGGACATAGGCCCGTCCTTCCAGCCCTGGAGGTGCGGCGACCCATGCCAGGGGAGCTCTCCCGCCAGAACCAGCCGTCGAGCGACGACGACGGCGGCGAGGATGACGGCCGCGCCGACCCCGAGTACACGGCGTTCTACAGCAACTTTGGCATGTAGGACGGCGAGGGCCCGGTGGCGGTGGCTTTTTTAAAGCTTATTATGTATTAGTTTAGTTTAAATTTGATGTAATCCGCCTATATTCGCCCAACTTAATGAAATTCGCCCATCTTTAATGAATTTTAGCCGAACTTGGGAACTCATCCTGGATACGCGAGTGGGAAAATGGGCGTACCCAGGTCGAAAACTAGTTCCGTCCGGCCGAAAAACGGACCAATTTTCGGCATGGGTTCGGCCAACGAGTGGAGATGCTCTAAGCCTGGTTTGTCCAAATTCCAAAACGTATCCTCCTGTATCCTCGGAAGTTAATGGCTGAGATAAAGCACGTGACTAGGCAGGCTCGCAATCAGCTGGTATGATGGGTTGGCTACAATAATTTCCTCCCGATGTCCTCCATTCTCAAAACACATGACGGCCACTTGCTTGATAGCAAGATCACGTGTAATAATCTTCTTGCTTTTGTAGACCATATCTCGTTTTTGTTAGTATTGATCAATGGAACACGTCTATATGATGAGACAAAATAGTAGTGGAAAGTATATACTTCTGACTAGATAAGGAGAACAAGTAGCTTGAGCATGTATGAATGAAAGATATGTATATATAGGCTGTATTGATCGAGATAGTACTATAGGCTCAGGAAGTAGGTGTGCATAGTCGGGGCCATATTGAGCCCCTCCTCGCCCATTTTCTATCTAATATTGAGAGCAAGTGTAAGAAGGGATGTGCAAGTATACCCTGCAAATTAAAGATACATGTGCCAAACAACTTGGCAATTAATATGCCTTTGTATGCTAATATTGGTCAAAAGAAAATTCTATAGGAATAGTTTGTGACAACATTTTATTAACGCTTTTATAGCAAAAGTTTGGAAAGCTTAATCTTCTTTAAGCAAGCTAGGCCCAAGCTCAAAGCACAATAGAGTTGTAGTATTGACCTTTCAATTGTATTTATAAATCTTTTAATATGGAAAAATAGAGTTGCAAAGGGGACCCGAATTAGTTTGATAATTGTCTACATATTTCGTGGAGGCTAACATGAGTTGATCGAGCGATGCTTACAAAATCTTTTCCCCGTAAATTAGAGTACAAAATGCTGCAAGCCACCATGAAACCAAGCTCCACTAATGTTTTCTCAAAAAAAGAATTTTATTAACTCAAATTCCCATCAAGGTGATACAAGTGCATCTAGTATGTGCCCAACCTCTACATAAACAAGACTACAAACAGCCCAAGCAAGCAACCCACAAACTCCCCAAAACAAAGACAACCTAAGGCATTATTGTACCCCTTTTTCGAAACTGGGAACATAGCACCGGAATTTGCATCAATTGATGCACACAGCTAGATTTATTGCAAGGTTTAAAAGTAGACAAAGTTTACAACTTATGGGTCACAAAGAATGTACATGAAAATCAACTAGCGGAAAAATAAAAGAAGCCAACGAATATGCATTGTTGTAGACCCGCCACCGCCACCCACCCAGGTTCTAGATATCTTGTGCAACCGTATATAGACGGGTACACCCAAAGTCCCAATCTTTGCGCCTCTGGTAGAAGAAAGGAACACTCGTGTATCCAGTGAGTATCCATCCATATAACCTATAAAAATGAGTAGTTCCATGTTTGTAATATCATTTCAGCAGTTCCATAAGGACCACACTAAAGCACAAGTTCCCACTTGGTTATGTGCTTTGATTTTCTACTCCATTCAACCAATTTCCAAACATATTCGTAACATTGGTTGGCGGAGAAATAGAAAAAGAAAAATGAATCACTCTCCAAACAAGATAAGCAAAGGGGTAATAAAAATGATTTATAGACTCCTCTGAGTCACAAAAAGTACAATTTTCTTACAGCCCTATCATTGACGCTTTGCTAAATTATCTTTTTTAAGAGCACTTTATTATGTAGAAACTACATAAAGATCTTAATCTTTAACAATACCTTCAGTTTCCAAATATATTTCCGTTAAAACACCGTATGGTCAGTAAAGAAATCGGCATACAAAGATTTAACTATAAAATTCCCTGACGTGGTTACTTTCCAGATAAATCTATATACCTCATTTGATAAATTTATGGGTATGAGATGCTGCACTAAGTGGATCTATACATCTCATTTATTTCCCAATAAAAGACTTCTTATATATTCAAAGGATTATGTGCCAAAATATCGGCTACTAGGAAGTTTTTTGGGTGCGCCATATTATAAAGTAATGGGTATTGGTTGGCCAAAGACGTATGATATCCAAATATTTTTCTAGCAACATGTAGATTGTAAATTTACTATAAGAAAAGCCCCCCTTTGAAAATAATATTATTAACCCTCATTTGACCCTTCCAGAATTGTGAATCAGTGGGTTTTGCTCTCACTTATGACAATATTTTGTTCTTAAGGTACTTCTTATGTAGTAGCTCCTGCCACACACCCTCCTCGTTAATGAGTTTAACAAGTTATTTGATTAAAGGACATCGATTCTTTATATCCAAAACCTCAATTCCGATATCCCCTTGACCTTCCATTTATTATCGATACACTAAATTACCATTTGTTATCGGTGAAGTCTTGCTTGGCCACCTACTCCGCCGACAATACATGCTACCATAAAGAAACCTTTGATCATGTTGTTGAAGAAAGGACCGAGTCCGCCAAGGAAAACATGGGTATATAACTTGCGGTGGAGAAAAATGTTCGCTTTGTTAAAAAATACATCATTCACACTACAGGAAAATAGAACTTTGCCATGTACTCAATATACACGGCAAAGACGTTGCCGTGCACCGCCGCACGGCAATGCTCGGACGGCAGCGTTTCTTTGCCGTGCGCACTAGCCAATTTGCACGGCAAAGCGCTTTGCCGTGAGCCCTAGACCATCACACGACATAGTAAAGTAGATAACGCCCACCGTCGCCCAGACGTTGTCCGGGGGGTCTTTGTCGTGCGACGCCTTTGTCGTGTGCCATTTTTCGTTGCCGTGCAAGCTCGCCTTGCCGTGCGCCTTGTCCCTTTTCCGTGCATCGCCTTTGTCATGCGCTGCGCGCCTCTGTCGTGCGCCCTTTTTGTGTCGTGCTGCTCCCCTTTGTTGTGCACCCTTCGCCACTACACACGGCAAAGCCCTGTGCAGGCACCACACATCGTGTCCAGGTTGCATCCCTCTATATATGCTAGGATATATTTATGGCTATAGATGATAAGAGGTATAGGAAAAAATATATACCCCAAATCCAATTACCAAAAATGTTGGCACATTCCGAGGTAGATATGAATTTGAAACCACTTGAATGATAGATCATACAATGGGAGCTAACTTGTGATCGGATAGTTTAATGCTTAATTGTCTCATCATGATGACCAAATATATAAATTCTTACTCACATGCCGGTTGTACTCTTCAACTTTGTCCCTTGTGAAGCTCGCACCTCTATGATAATAAGGAAGGAAAATCTTAACTTTATTTTAAGCAGGCTTTTTAACTTCTATAGTTTCTTATTTTCATGGGCACATGGAAATTGGCAAGCGCTAAGTGTAATGAATTATCACATAATTTCCTATCATGGTTCGAATATGAATGAAACTCATCGGCGGTATGTCTCTATAAATGATGTATTCTAATCGGTTCATCAAAGCCTTCCATGATAAGTACCTTCCCTCTATTAGATCATGCATTAAGGTCAAGTTTCTAGAAAAACTCCCCAGTCTTTAGCGATTCTACAAAATTTTATGTATCTCACGATATGAAAAAAAAACCAAGATATTGATCGCTCAATGAGATGTTTCCCAACCACGTATCTTCCAAAAATATTATGTGTGATTCATATTTTGTGTTGAACTGCTTCACCTTTACCAGGCCGGCTCAGAAATGTGAGTCCATGCTGGTTCCCAAAGGACTTAGATAGCCTTATACTGCATGTAACTATTTACATCCATAGGAGATCTTCCAACACACAGTCTTTAGTAAGTTGATTAAACAACCATTTACCATGAAAACACAATGTTTTACCTCTAGGTTTGGAATTCCTAAGCCTCCCTAGTCTTCTTGACGATAAATTATACTCAGACCTACATCGTTTGCTATTATGTAGAGGTTACAAATTTTGAGTTTTTTCTGTTTTCAAGTCGTTTGTGGTTAAATACAAACTTGATTATTTTTTCGAAACGGTGAAGCCTCGGTATCCGCATCAATCGGTGCATATGGCCCTTTTATTTCATTATTTTAGTCTGGTTCACATATAAAGGGCAGACTTCTTAGTCATGTTTTGGCATTTAGTTCAAATATAAATTAATCATGAAAATTGTACCATGAAATACATTCATCTAAACTAACCTTAACTTGTAGCATTGTAACAAAAATAAATGATGTAAAAGATGCTAGGTGTTTCATAGGTTACTAAAACATAATTATTTTGGTGTAATATATATGGGCATCGTATAGTAAAATGAACCGTTGTTCATGCCATTATAAACTAGCATAATGTCAATGAGTTGCTACATGTTAATAAAATTTGTGTATGAAGATACAATCTAACTTGTTTTGCAATTTTATTGATATCCGTGTCGTACGAAATGTAGAACCCTATAAATGGTATACTAATTTGTAAGTGAAGTGAGACACTCCAACCAATTATTTCAACCCAAAAAGATAATAATCCACAATTGGCAAAAACGATGAAGGTGCATGTAAGATACATATATGTTCTTTTGTGTGACAAGTTGCAAAATAAAATGATGGAATGTAGTGGCATGACATGATTTTGGATTATTTTTGTAGAGGTAAATTATTTGTGTTTTATATTAATTACTATTTATTATCTCATGTGTAAATAATCTTAGTTATTGTTTATCGTAGCAAATAAATTTTACGTTAAAAATAGAAATTATTTACGTAGTAACACACGTGCTATCTTGCATATACACACATGCACTCACATTTCACATAATACATCAGCCAGCACAACGCACCTACCACATCCACGTACTCGTCGCGCGCAAGCGCAGGGCGCTGCCAGAAAAAAATGTAGGGGTTTTTTTCTACTCCCACATTTGCAAAATCTATGAGTTAAACAAGGTAATTTTACAAGATAACTTAATGAAGTTGCTTTTTCAGTAAATAGTGTATCTTTTTGGACCTTTCTTTTCTAAGAATTAAGAAAGTTTTTTTAGGAGAAATTAGGAAAAGGTGTTATTATTTTAGGAATCAATTAGGGGAGGATCATAAGGGTAAGTTTAACCCCTAAAGTAACCACATGAACGTATCCACTGGCCCTAACCTAATATTTGGTATACTTAACCATCCAACCTTTCTGAACCTGATACTTATCTCTCCTAATCCTACTTCACGAGCCAATGCAGCTAATGTTGCATTGGTTCAATGGTTTTGCAGTATCACACATGTCGAGAACGTGCATAATAAAAGGTTAAGGTTGGACCTAGCAGTTTAAGACGCAATCACGATCTCCCTCATTATCCTCTCGTTCTCACTGATGCTCTTGTCTACCTCTTCTCTATATCAATCTTCTCCATCCTAACAAAAGAGAAATGATTTGAATATGTTGCATGCTCCGCATGGTTTAACTCCATAAAGGCTATCAAAGAGGCTCCTAGTTAATGTATGTATACTTCTTACCATCCCTAGATACTTTATGACTTTTATTTTATATAACTAACAAACATAGCTTTCATCCATATGTACATGGTAACTCATAGACTGTTGCTTACTAGTCGCTCTATATATGCTTGTATTGCAAACTCGCTGATGATAGCTAGCCGTAATGCTCTATCTTGTTGCTGCCACGGATTTTTCGCCTGGGAACGGAAGGCACCAGGAAAGATTCTATGGATAGTGTAATTTATTCTCCAATAGTATGTGCATTTTATGTTAGACAGTATATCTTGCACATGCCCATAGGTAGTCGGGACGCAAGTGCGACGGTGTGGATCTGCAAAGCTGAGCCTGCATCCGGAACCCAATGAGTTAGGACTCCCAATTATTTCTAAGCTTTGTTACACCGTAAAAATTAGCTAGCCAGCTTCACTTCCAGTTCAGTGCGTGGAGAATCTGCTCAACTGTTTCCGCACATAGAGGAGGTCGTTTTTATGATTTGTTGGACTATTAGGCATAGTTTTTACAATTAATTTCATAATATGAATTATGACTATAGAAGCTACGGTCATGTAAAACTTTAACATACTAGATGTACTAATCAACACGAACAACAGCAGTGCATATACAAAACATCCACAGTATAGCAAAAAATCGGATCACCGTATACATACTTTAGCCGTCCTCCTCGTTTCTCAAATGGAAAAAGAGTACTCCCTTCGATCCATAATAAGTGCCGCTCTCTTAGTACAAAGTTTGTACAAGCTTAGTACAAAATAAGCGACATTTATTATGGATCGGAGGGAGTATCTTCTTTCTGGGAACATGCTAAACCAGCAATTCTTTTGTTCATGATTCTTCATCCACCGATGCAGAAAATCTCCCTGATTGTAAATTCTAGATATCAGACTCACTCGTCAAAGCAATTGAACTTCATTGAGGGAACAAGGGTTTTGATTTAGTCAGGTCATAACTGACTGGACCATGTTCTCTCAAGGAAGACCTAAGGGGCTTACGTCCTCATTTCACACTTTTTGCTCCTGTGGGACACGACTCAGCTATATCTCATAATTATTATTTCTTCTAAACTTTACTAACATGCTAATACAAGCATAATGGGCACATTTGTATGTTGAAACTGTGACCATGTGTTTGAGTGATTATTGCATTCGCACAAATAAACTATTTGTAGTTGACGATGTCAAGGAAATGTTCGCTATCACGTAAAAATATTTAACATATTGTCTACAATAGAACCCCAAAACAATGTTTGGAAAAACATTCGCTCTAAATTTTGATTGAAGAACTTGTATTAAAATTTTCTATAATTATGGCTTGTTCTAGTTGAAATATAAATCTGTAGTTATGATTTCACATCTGTGAAAAGGTTTGTTCTTACAATATACGGTGCAAATTTAGAACTTGTTTTCATAACAAAATTATGGGCATAGTCAGTTAGTTTGAGTTTTCACCAGGCCTCAAATTTTTCGAGGTTGTATCCTGCCACAATGACTATGGTCTAGTAGGGCCGTTAGTTTCTTTGCTATATTGCTTTGCAAACGCATCCGTCCGTGTGCGAGAGAGGTCTAGTTACATCATCGTCTTTCGTGGAGCTGCTTAAGTGGCATATGATGCCTTTTCAATATGAGTTCCATATGCACCATATGGATACATAGTAACTCATTATCACAAATGAATAAAAAGGTGTTTAAGATGTCAACTGAAAAATAGATACAAGCTAAAGAGGCTCCTATAAATAATATCTTTACACTTCTTACCAACCCTCGTTGCTTGATATCTTCTCCACTATTTAACAAAGAAACGTCGGGTAGCTTTCTCCATATGTGCATGGTAACTCCTAGACAGCTGCTTGCTAGTCCCTCTATAGTTGAACTCCAAACCTATGGGTGGTAGCTAGCATAAATTGGCAATGTTCTGTCTACCTGCTGCAGCGCCTGATAGCCATTTGGACGACTTTTTCTAGGAACGGGGGACATCAGGAGAGTTTCCATGGGAGGTGTAGTCTGTTTAACAATAGCTCGTGCATTACATTTTAGACAGTTTAGTTTGCACACGTCTACAGACTATCTCGACACGAGTGTCAATCGTCAGGTGTGTACTAAGACACTTGCCAGTTGTGCACCCGTACAGGCCCCACGAAGAGTCCACAATTATTTTTAAGCTATGATACACAGTGCAATTTTTAGCTAGCTTCACTTTCCGGTGTCCGGTTTACTGAACGGTTAAGCAAAAGAATTGATTGTGAGTTGTGACTAACCCGTAGAAAATATTCCAGCTGTTCCGCAAGCAGAGGGCCGCCCTCATGTGTCCTGTTTGCCCTTTGCAAATTAAGGCATAACTCTTTGTATCTCTAGCTCCCGTCATCCAGAGGCATCACTCAATAGCAACTTTTTTTTATAAAATAAAAATATGTAGTAGTCTATCTCTACTTCTCTACTTATATACTTAAAAAAGATCTCGTGTTCCGTCGTCCTCCCACTCGCACAATACGTCATTCCATTTCGTCACGCATCGCTCGCGTGGTCGCCCTCCAAATGGGCCAAGCCCAATGAACCCCACCGTGGAGACCACCTCATGCCAATGCTCCTCTACCCCGCCGCTGATGCGGGAACCTCCTCCACCAGCGCCTCTTCTCCACCATCGTCACGACGGCGACCACACCCACGTCATGCAACATTCTTGCTAGGTTTTGGCCTGAAACGCAGCCTCCCGTTTTTCCCCAGTCCCGCAGGGAGAGGAGAACGAGGGGTGAGCAGCTTTGCTAGGGTTTGCCGCCGCCGCCTCTTCCCATCATCCTCCGGCGACGCATCCGCGTAAACGGATCCTCCCCCTCCCTCATATCCTGCTCCCTATGTCTTATCTGCTCTTTCCCCGCTTCTCTGTCACCCGAGCTGCTCACACGTGCGCTCGCCAAGGCGGAACATCTTCGTTCCCGGATTGAGATTCGATCCTCTCACGGTTCATGGTGGGGAGGGGTGAGGGAAGGATTCACTGCGGCGATGGATGATGCCCTCCATCAGCAGAGGTGACCGCTGTGAAGAGAAGACCTCTTTTTATCCTCCCTGACTTCTCTCTACAATGGCCACTCCGAGCCGAGCGCACCCACACGGCCGTCTAGCCAGGATCCCCCACTCACCACGCATCCTACCGGCAACTGTGGGTGTACACGCCACCGTCGTCGCTGAGGGAAGATCGAGGTCAGTGCTTTACTTGCATTTTTATTTGCTACATCCAGATCGATTCATTTTTTTAAAGTTAGAGTTATTAAAGTTGGAGTGCGCATGTATTTGATTCATCATTTCTCTGGGTAGCACCGATGTTGTTCTTGGCATCCTTTTCCTGGAAGATAGCGTCTTGAAGAAGATGGCACGGGCGTGCCCCATGGCACCCATGCCTAGCACAACAGGTTGTGTCATGAAGGCCACGACCACCACTTCATCGAGTCAGCTGTAAGCGCCCAGATTAAATTGTCTACTGGAACTTTTCAATATGTATGGGTATTTTTTATCTATGGCTGGTCGTTGTTAAAACTGCAATAATAGCTATTAGGACGACCACAAAAGGATCCTGCACTTTTGTGATGGCTGTACAATTATCTAAATTCTGCACCGCGTTGCAAATCGATATATGTTCCTATACTGGTGATGCTCCATTTGACACAATATATCAGCTATCAAATCACATGTCACAATACCTTTAGATGATCTTGTGGTTCCATAGCATGTTGTATTGACTGATCATGTCCCTAGAACTGAACTATTTCCTTCTTTGGAAATTATAATAATTCTATAAGTGAGGAATTCATTTTTCCATATCCTTATAATTTAATTACAATATAAATACGAAACTTGGTAGTGCATACATGACTGAATTCTTTCAGCGTTTTTATTACAGAGAGAGCCGGATGATTCACTTTGGGATCTTATATTGAGAACGTGCAACCTGTATATGGTCCTTTTGCAAAACAGACTGGTAGTAGCATAGTGCTATGTCCCCCGAACTGAATTATTTCCTTCTTTAGGAATTGTAATAGTTTTGTAAGTGAGGAATTCCTTTTTCTATATCCTTATAAAGCATGTCTGTGAAAATATTAATGACTGAATTCTTTCAGCATTTTATTACACAGAGAGCCGAATGATTCATTTGGGGATTGAGAACGTGCAGCCTATACATGGTCCTTTTTCAAGACGGACTGGTAGTGGCATAGTGCTATGTCTCCCGAACTGAATTATTTCCTTCTTTGGAAATTGTAATAATTCTGTAAGTGAGGAATTCCTTTTTCTATATCCTTATAATTTAGTTACAATGCAAATAGAAAACTCGGTGCATGTTGTTGTGGTGCATATGCAAATGCTCATGGAGTCATGGGCTTATCGGTTTCTTTAATTGTACATGGGTTTCTTTAATTGTACATGGGTGACAGGATAGCTCTTGTATGGCTTGGTTGTTTATTCAAAACTGATATGTGCAACAGAGGGTGTCACACAATTTGTGAAGTAATCAATTTGTGAAGTTTATCTGCTCTATTTGCAATTAGTTCCGGTGAGAGCATGGCTGGTGACGGTGGTTGTGGTGTTCTGTTTATAGGTTAGGTAAGGAACTTCTCACTTGGGCGCTCACAAAGGTTGTCGAGTGTTGGCGTGAAAGCCTTTAATTAAGGGAGAAGACGAGTGGACACATACACCAACCTTCTTCCATACAATCGGTAACGCGGGCGACAACGCTGACTTTTATCTGTGCAGTTGGGGCCTCAGAAGGCGTTGTTTGTGTTCCTATAGGTGTGGAGGAAGCACATGTCGCCACCCTCCACAATCGCTGCTCAAGCGTCGGGGACGCCCAGAGAAGGCACGGTGTTCGGTGTTGTGTGCAACGCGCATGGACTCTCAGGTTGGTCGATGCCTAGAGTTTCTCTCTTTCTCCAGCTCTCTCTCATTTTCATTACCCACCTCTATATAATTCTACTTATTTCATTTTTAATCGTTTTAGACCTGTGTGCACTGGTTGAACAATTTAACGGAACTACAAGCTATATAAAGGCAGCAGCTTCAATGAACCAATGCATAACTATTTTTAGTTGTATTAAAAAACAATATACATTTTTTATTAACATTAACACTGATAGAAACATAATCATCATCCCTTTTTCCATTCGTACCTGAGTATTTTTATTCTTAGGATTTATCATGTATCCCTTTTTTCATTAATACCTTAAATCCATTTTCCATTAATTTCTATAGATTTTGAAGAAATATTACTTGCATTGCATATACTCCATCAAACTGTAAAGGATAAGTAGCTATTTTTATTGACGCTCTGTAGATTTGTTTTAAATGATAGATCGCTCTCATGTACTATGAATTTATCTTGTTAGTGAGTGGTGTGAATTTTTTTGATTTTCTGATGTGATTGTGATTGACTAGCTACATAAATTACATGGGATTACATTTGTTTGCTGCCATAACACTGATTACAAAGCACTTCTTTTTACTTGTGACACTTAGTCTAAAGCACTTCCTTTCACAAGATTGAACGGTTTAGCATGAATCTTGTAGTTCTACTGATATATTGCACATACCAAATGTCTCAAGAAGCTCTCTACTGCAGCATGGCTTTATACTTTAAAAAATCGTATGATCATATACTTGGAATGTACTAACTATGAAGTATGGTTTGTATTCATGTCCAGCCTATAGACTTCATGTTTTCCGGTGGTGTTTGCAATCATCGGATCATCTATGAGGAAGTGGAATCACACTTTGTGCAAGGCACCTTACCACAGAATGTGTTGCCGGTTATAACATGTAATCTCGCCATCCCTTCTCTTTGTCAATAAATTTACGGCTATTTCTACCATGCAACAATGTGGTCCGTTGCTAGGGAAAGATCATACTTTGATCTGCAAATAGATGAAGAACTGGCAGTACTTTCTGTACTCCTTATCGTCTCTTATTTGCTAGGATGGAGAAATTACCATATCTTGGTTCTTAGGCGTTTAAAATATTTTTAATTTCATCAAAGGTGTTTGTATATACTCCCTCTGTTTTAAAATATAAGATATTTTAGCTTTGTGAAGCAAATGTATCTAGACTACTTTTAGTACGTAGGTTCACTCAGGTTTGGAGTGAATCTACACACTAAAACAAGTCTGGATAATTTTTTTTCACAAACCTAAAACATCTTATATTTTGAAATGGAAGGAGTATATATATAACTGAATGAGCTAAGATTTAAATTATTCACTTCCGTTTTTGTTACTTCTCGGATTCATATTACTTGTCGCTGAAACGAATGTATCTAGCGCTAAGACATGTCTAGATACATTTATTTCAGCGACAAGTAATATGGTCCGAAGGGAGTAGAAAATATATACACCGGATATATTTATTTCCTATTTGTCAATGTCTCGATATTTTTGTGTGAAGCATGTAATGTTGGCCATAATTCCTCTCCACTGTGCCATCGATAGAAAGACTGTTACTGTAACTTGTAGAATTTTAAAAAAGGTGTTTGTACATTTGCGGCTTGATCTTAATCTTGATCAGTTAAGGATGGCTACTGAAGAATTGGTTATTAAGTTGGCCAAGATGTTCCCTAAACTAAATATGGAAAGCGTTTTCCTGATAAACAACTGATTTAACGATTGCCATATCGAAGGTTGGTACTTTTGATCAGGTGTCACAATTGCTAGCGGTCTCTGGTGGAAATAGTTTTAGTGTACAAATATACTACATGCATTGATTTGTCCAAATTAATTTGGATCTTGCTAATACGGACCAGGGAGGACGTGCAACTTCATTTCGAATTTTGTCACACTACAGATTGTGATTTATCGAACTACTTAACATGTCCATGTCATGTTTAAAAGAATGTTACCACATTCCTAGACTGGTAATTGAAAAATTCTTTTAGAGTAGGCTACTTTTATACATAAATATCTCTGAAGTTTTTTTGGAGCATTTTAATGATCTGGTCAAGTTTATTAAGTCACGCACATGTAAGTAGAATTCTATAACATCGTTGTGCTTTTCTCTTCCTTTCTTTATAATGATATCTCTTCTCTTCATGAATTTTATTAGCGGAAGATGTTGCTTCAAGTTTGTACAAGGTCAACATTGGCGACATGGAGCCTCTGGTGAAGGATTTCGCTAGCCGATGGAATTCTGCGATCGAGCTGGTGCACAAAGATGTCACTTTCTGTGGAGATCTTGGAAGCGGCCCTCACGCCGCTGCTTTTGTTCTACACCAGGCTGATCGAGTGCATCAAGAGGGTCAATGGTGGCTCTGCCCTGACCAAGGACTTGGTTTCCATATCCTATCATGTACGAAATCAAAAATACTCTAGGACCTTTTAGTTACTTCCTACCTGGAATTCCACATAGGAATCCCCTATCAGCTAGCCTGTCGTAGCTGATTAATTGTTTTAAGCTATCGCTGAATGGTTTCAAGTTAAACTTTGATATGAACTTGGTACTTCCATTGATATTGTAACTTTAGTTTCCAGTAATTTTCTAGAACCATCCAGGCTCAACAGTTCATGTTGTTTGTAGTTGATTCTTGGCATCGTTTTCCTTGACAATGAGAAAAGATTTACATTTAGTGATTGGATTGTATGTTATGTTCCATGTTAGTGTGTTGAAAGTAGTTGAGTTTTTACTAATCTGTTGTTCTTATTGGCTACTTCCTTTTTCCTGCTTTGTAGTGATAGGAACAAGGTGACTTTCTTCTTATATGTACTATATCGCATTCTCCGAACTGATATTAATGAATACAAGTTGAGTGTTCTCACCGTTGACAATTATCACCATTTTACAAGTTGAGTATTCTTACTGCATGGAAACGGATAAGTAGGTATGTACTAATTTCAAAAATTTAAACAGTAAAATTGGCTTGCTGAGTACATGAGCTTGACTTCTATATATGAGGAAAATAAGAGAGAGGCTATAGCTTAACTTCTATATGGGAAAAACAAGCAGGCGGCTACTACACCCAGAAGATATGCATTGATAGCAGAAAGTTTCTAAATATGTTTCTGCTAGATGCAACGGGAAAACAAGGTAGTAGCGTGCCATGGAAGCCATGGAGCTTGCTAATTTCTGGGACAATGCCATGGATGCGCCCCTGGAGCTTGATGATTTCTGCAACAATGTCGCGGATGCGCTAATAAAGACATACTTCACGTGTTTCGGTTATACATATTTTACTAACCCGTTGCAACGCACGGGCATTTTTACTAGTATTATTAAAAAGATTGGAACCGTTCGTCACCCTTCAAAATTTCCGTCTGCCTTGATTTGACGCTTTTGCCCCTGGCAGTGTGGAAAAATTACTTCTCTACCACCGCAAAGTGACACCCGACCTTATCCCCTTCCTTCCATCATCTTCCAGCGCCGCCCGCTGCGTCCGCCCCCCACGGTCGGCCGGCTCCACCAGCTTCCCCGATGTGCCGCCTCTAGACACCCCGCGCGCCGCCGGGGGCCTCCCTGCCTTGCCTCGCCTCGCCCCGCTCACCCCACCTCCAGCTAGCTACGCGTCGATGCGCCTCTTCCCCGCGCCGCCTCAACCAATCCCAGATGCAACGCCCAAGACGCGGCGGCGCAAGTACAACCCTCTCCGTCCGACCTCCTCCTCATAACCAACAGTGCCTCATCCCCTCCCAGGCAGAAGGAATTGGCCTAAGTGGGATGGAGAAGGAAGACCAGTCCCTGATGGCAGCATCCTAGCGTCCGTGCTTTCTACCATCGAGGCGGCGTCCGCGGATGCGCGCTCGAGGCGGCGTGGGAGGCATTCGTGCTGTGGTCGAACCTCTGGTGGCACGCGTTCGTCCCACTTCCACATGACGAAAGGTTACAACGGGATGCTCGAGGTTACTGGACGCAGCAACGCATGCGTGTGCAGGACCTCTAGAGGCAGTTCAGCATGCGGCGCGGCGGCAACGCATGCGGGGTCAGCGGAGACATGCTCGTCATTGCTTCCTGAAGCAAGCTTCAGGGCATGAGGGTCATGGAGGAAGGGGATCATGGAGGAGTGCAGGTAAAAGATGGGTATTCACGACTTCTAATCATGTTCAAATTTCATTATTTGCAAATTTGAAGATTGGTAACTGGTAAGTCATAATTTCCCTCATAAAATCATGTTGACTTGTTTATTTTTAAAAAATAAAGATTGCTAACTTGTGAGTCATTCAGTAAATAGCTTCCAATTTCTTTGTAGGGTAATTTTCTTTTGATTTGGTCCATAAATTTAGATACTTCCCTGCACTTAATCATCCTATATGTTTAGTTTAAAACAAACATCACCTTATAAAGATTACTTTTTCGGTTGTTTAAAAAAAGGTACTGATGTATGATTTCCTTTATCCTTGTGAAGGACAAATCAAGAATTTCTTTTACTTTCAGGCACACTATAATATCATAGCGCTTGGATAAATGAGCTACCTGGAATATTGCTACGATCAGTTGATAAAGCCATTTATAAAGGTCATGTTGTTGAGAGATTCATCTGCAATGGTAGAGCTTGGTCCTTTTATATACCTTCCGCATGATCAGAGAAGTTGCACTGTATGGGCTGTTCTATTGACAAGTTCATTTTCATTTTGCATCCAGGCATAATTCATTTTTTTCATTTTTTTAGTAGCAACACATTTCTGCTGATAAACGTTCATATCATGTTTCAGATATTTTCCTTTGGATGAAATACTGCCCCCCTTCTAATTATATTCTTTTACATTTTTTGTATAAGTTGGGGGTGGGCGCACGGCAACTAGAGGAGGTTGAGCCCTGGCAGCGGCCGGAGCTGTCCCGCCACGAGCTGGAGCAGGGAAAGTTGCTTGACCCTGAATAATACCTGATTGAAGATGGAAACAGCTACCCGCCGTGCCACCTCGGCCACCCCTTCGCCGATCATACTGAAGAGATGGGCTCTGTTACCACCATACAGGAGTATCCGGAGGCGGATCACATGCTCCCAACCTCAGCTGCCTTCCTGGCCAATGGCACGATGGTGCAGCTGTCGAGACTGCTGCTCCTGATCTAGGTGTGTGCGTGGTCATAAACCGGAATTTGGTTCAGCTTTTGTGGTAGATAAATATATTGCGAGTAATTCTGTGTTTCTGGAGATATTGTGCTGCAGACGAAGCAGTAGCTTGTTGTGGATCATCCACCAGTGTAGCCAAGGGCAAAAGCTAGACCACCGAGCAACTATCAGTGGCGGTGAGGCCATCTTCTTCCTAGATGTCTGAACAAATGCCTCTACGGGCTGTAGATCAGAGTAAATATGAGAACATGTTTTTGGAATATGTTAAAGAAAGGTCATGTCTGAATTTATTTAATGGAGTTCAGAAACTGATTGTAAGATGCTTGTAAATATTTGCCCCACTGTGAGCCTGACGCACAACATGAAAGCATGCTGTAGCGGGCTAAGCACTGTATTAGTTTTCTCTAAACATTGAATGGAACACTAGAATTGAAAAAAAAGTAGATGTTTAATATTGGTTTGATTATCTTTTTCTGACTTAATCACAGGGTCTAGAATTGCTAAAATTTGTTTATTTCTGAGTTTATATTCCTATTGTGACCCCAAATGAAGCCGCTCAATTGACTCCTATTTTGTAGTCCATGAATGATTACGTGTGGGTATAAGGGTGATGAACTGGTAGTGTATATCTCTAGGCATAGCTGGGTAACGTAGTTACAGTTCGCATATATTTGTTGCAGCGGTACATTACCACCGAGAATTGAAGATTTTGTTCAGTTTCTGACCTATTCAGTTAAGTGTATTTGCATTCAACCCTTATTTGTTTAAAAAAATCTCACTCGGCGACCTTCCGGTTCAACGTGAGACAATAAGAAAGAGCATGAAATGACTTTCTTAGTAAACGTGCAGTGAGATGGTGCTTGATTTTGCAATTTGGGTTGCTCATCAACCCATACGATGCAATGAGATATCGATGTGTGAGACTCAGAAGCAATAGTTTTTCTAGAACTTCTTGATATTTGAAGGTTAATGAGGTTGCCGCTTATGAAAGGATGCCTCTAGGAGTATAGAATACATGCCGCAACATTGAAATGCCATTATAGAACTTATTTTAGCCGACCTAGAGAATGATGTTTTTATCTGAGCAGCAAGGGTCTTATTCGTCAGGAGATATACTGGGAGCTGATTTTACAAACTCGAAACATAGTGCTGATGAAAAAAAAGGTGATGTTTTCAACAGCGTTCTATCCGTTGATCGCTCTTGTTCCAAGTTTCCGTTTTACCTTTCCAAGGCAGAAAACTCTTTACAAAGAAGCGATTAAACAATCAAAAGAAGTTCAACTACATGCATAGCAAAAGCAAACAAATGCAAAAAAATTGGGATTACAGCCAAGCAATAGGAGGAGATTAATATACATAAATATTTGTGTGTGTTTTATATTTACACATGAGACATGTGTGATAACAGGAAAAATAAGAGGTCGTAACAACGCACGGGCATTCAGCTAGTATTTTTAATAATGCTAGCTTTTCTGTACCTATTTGAAAATATTTTGTTCTAAATTACTACGTCTCGGTGGGATTTTCGAACTCGTCGTTTAGGAGGACCAATTTGCCTATTTCACAACACCTTCGGGAGTCTTCGATGGAAGCAAAACCCACGATGGTGCCTATACAGCTTCCAGTTCATATGGGGTTCCTTGCTACTTCCTATAGCTCTTCAAGGTTTTGAAGATACATTAGCAAATTTGGCCTCTATGATTAAGATTACCGGGGGGACTCTGATACCGGTCTTGGTGCGCTAAAAGTCATACCAGGATTCCATCTAGAGAATGGTACCGGATGGAACTAGTGAATGTGTATGCTGAACGTAGGCAGGTATGATCACTTATCTCTCTTGACAAAACATGTGGCACAAAATTTCTCTAAATTTGACTATTTGCATGAAATTTTATTGAGATTTGTCCAATAAAGTTTCATAAATGTATCTCATAATTACTGTTTATTCAACTTGCTAATGTGTCTTCAAACATATTGGTCAAATATGATTGACATACAAACATATTGGTCAAATATGTACGTGAAAAGTGCGACCAAGTCCAAAAATACTATTTTGAGGGATAATTACATCGCCACAAAAAGATTTGTACTTGAAAATATTAGGGAAATGTTATGCAGTCACGCATCAAATATTAACACATGGATTGCAATAGAAATTTAAAACGATGCTCTAGAAAGCATTCGCTTTAAATTTCAGTTGAAGAACTTGTATCAAAGAATTCCACAAGATGGCTTATTCCGGTTGAAAGATAAATTGCTAATTATTGCATAGAGTAAGAGGAGAAATTTGGATGTTGTTATGTGTAGGGGTTCGTAGCATGGAAAACAAAAATTTTCTACCGCATACAAACAAACAAGCCAAGATCTATCTACTAGATTGTAGCAACGAGTCGATGAAATAACTCACCCTCGAAGATTCCAAAGTGTTTAACGACAGCGGATTCTCGTGGGTGATGTAGTCGTACTCTTGCCGATCTCAAGATCGCGTAGACGATCCTTCCGGCGCTGCGTTCCGGCAGCGCTTCCGCAGTCGGTCACACGTTCGGTACTCGATAAAGACCTTCCTCTCCCTTGTTCCAGCAGGCAGCGGAGGTTGTAGCACTCTCGTGATTTCGGCAGCACGACGGCGTGGTACCGGAAGTAGAGGGGAGATCTCGCAGGGCTTCGCCTTAAGCCGGAGCGAGTATGGTGGACTATGAGAGAGCCTCGGTGATCTAGGGTTTAGACGCACTAAGGAGGAGAGGCTAGGCCGGTGGCTAGGGCAAGGGGATGCCCCAACTCCGCGGCTAGGGTTTTGCCCTAGGCGGCGGCAGCAGGAGGTGGCGGTGGCTTGGGGCTAGGGTTTGCAGGGTGCAAGGTGTGTGTTTGGAGGGGCAGCCCTGCCCCTCCTTATATAGGTGGAGGGGGCCGGCCAAGGGGAGGGGAGTCCCTCCCCAACTCGGCTTCCAAGGCCGGCGGTGGAGGGAGAGGGACTTCCTCCCCAAGTAGGTTTCCTACTCTCCCTCCACCAAGCAAAATAGCCGTTTGACTTTTCAAATTGGCGTTTGACTTTTCAAACTAGGATTTGATTTATCCCTTTATTTCGCTCAGCGATGACACCTAGTACATGATGCAACCATTCCAACTTTTTATGACACATTCATGTACCCTTCCCCTCCAGAGTGCCGGACATTCCGGAACCTTCTAGAACATTCCCGATGAAAACACCGGAACCATTCTCCAACCCCGAAACAGGACTTTCCTTATATGAATCTTATTCTCCGGACCATTAAGGATCTCCTCGTGATATCCCGGATCCCATCCGAGACTCCGAACAACATTCGGTCTCTTACTCATCATTCCATAACTACTCAACAACGTTGAATCCTTAAGTGTGTCTCCCTACGGTTCGTGAATTATGCGGACATGATCGAGACACTTATCCGAACAATAACCAATAGAGGAATCTGGAAATTCATATGGCTCCCACATATTTCTACGATTACTTTGCGATCGAATGAACCACTTACATACGATACCAATTTCCCTTTGTCTCACGATAGTTTACTTATCCGAGGTTTTGATCGTCGGTATCTCTGCATACCTAGTTCAACCTCGTTACCGATAAGTACTCTTTTCTCGTTCCCGTGATATGTGATCCCTTGTGAGCCAGTCACATGCTTGCAAGCTAATTGGATGACATTCCACCGAGAGGGCCCAGAGTATATCTATCTGTCATATGGATGGACAAATCCCACTCTTGATCCATGTGTATCAACCAATACTTTCCGAACACTCAATGCCACCTTTATAGCCACCCAGTTACGGTGTGGTGTTTGATGTCATCAAAGCATCCTTCCGGTGATGGTGATAAGCATGATCTCATGGTCGAAGGAATTAGGTTACTATGTATCAGAAAGCATATAGCAATTAAACTATTAGAATGACTTGATCTTTATGCTACGCTTATCTATAGGAGTATGTCCATCATATGATTCTCCTAACGATATGATCCTGTTGTTAATAACATCTCAATGTTCATGATAGGGAAACCACAATCATTTATTAACCAACAAGCTAGTATTATGAAGAGGCTTTACTAGGGACTTCAATTTAAGTTTACAAATCACACAAGTATTAATGTTTCCTTGTTAATACTATTATAGCATGAATATAAACATTTATCATAAACACAAAGATATAATAATAACTATATTTATTACTGCCTCTAGGGCATATATCCAACAGTCTCCCACTTGCACTAGAGTCAACAAATCTAGATTACATGGTAATATACCGAACACCCATGGCAGTTTGGTGTTGGTCATGTTTTGCCCTCGGGAGAGGTTTAGTCAACGGATCCGCCACATTCAGATCTGTGTGTACTTTGCAAATCTTTATGTCACCATCTTGGACATGTTCTCGAATAGCGTGGAAACGTAGCTTGATGTGCTTCGGCTTCTTGTGTGACCTTGGTTCTTGCGCATTGGCTATGGCGCCCATGTTATCACAGTAGATAGACATTGGGTCCAGCGCACTTGGAACCACACCGAGCTCTGTAATGAACTCTTTCATCCATATCGCTTCTTGTGAAGCCTCCAAAGCAGCCATGTATTCTGATTCAGTTGAAGATCTCGCCACAACGCTTTGCTTTGCACTCCTCCAGCTAACTGCTGCACCATTCAAAGTAAATACGTATCCAGATTGTGATTTAGAATCATCCGGATCGGTGTTCCAACTAGCATCGGTGTAACCATTAACAACGAGATGTTCATCACCTCCATAAGAAAGAACCATATCCTTAGTTCTTCTCAAGTACTTAAGGATGTTTTTAACCGCTGTCCAATGATCCACTCCTGGATCACTTTGATATCTGCTAGTCAAACTAACAGCATATGCAATGTCGGGTCTAGTACATAGCATTTCATACATTAGAGATCCTATGGCTGAGGCATATGGAGTTTTACTCATCCTTTCTCTATCTTCTGCCGTTGTTGGACTTTGAGTTTTACTCAACGTCGTATTGGGCAACATGGGCAAGAACCCTTTCTTGCTATCTTCCATTCCAAACCTCTTTAGAACTTTGTCCAAATATGTACTTTGTGACAATAATATTAGGCGTCTCGATCTATCTCTATAAATCTTTATGCCTAATATGTAAGCTGCTTCGCCAAGATCTTTCATTGAAAAACTATTATTCAAATATTCCTTGACACTATTAAGAAGGTCTACATCATTCCCAATCAACAATATGTCATCTAAATATAGTATTAAGAATTCTATAGAGCTCCCACTCACTTTCTTGTAAATACAAGCTTCTCCATAAGTTTGTATAAAACCAAAACTTTTGATCATCTTATCAAAACATTGATTCCAACTTCGGGATGCTTGCTTCAATCCATAAATGGACCGTTGAAGTTTTCACACCTTGTTAGCATCCTTAGGATCGACAAAACCTTTGGGTTGCATCATATACAACTCTTCATCAATGTCTCCATTGAGGAACGCTGTTTTGACATCCATCTGCCATATCTCATAATCAAAATATGCAGCGATTGCTAACATAATCCTCACAGACTCTAGATTCGCTACAGGTGAGAAAGTCTCATCGTAGTCAACTCCTTGAATTTGTCAAAACCCTTTTGCGACAAGTCGAGCTTTATAGACAGTAACATTACCATCAGCATCTGTTTTCTTCTTGAAAATCCATTTATTCTCGACAGCCTTCCGTCCATCCGGTAAGTCCACCAAAGTCCATACTTGGTTTTCGTACATGGATCCAATCTCGGATTTCATGGCTTCTTGCCATTTATTGGAATCTGGGCTCATCATCGCTTCCTCATACGTCGCAGGGTCATCGGTGTTGTCCACCAACATGACACTCATAACGGGATCATACCAATCAGGAGTGGTACGAGTTCTCGTTGACCTGCGAGGCTCTGTAGCAACTACAACCGAAGTTTCATGATCATCAACATTAGCTTCCTCTCTTATTGGTGCAGGCACCACAAGAACTTCTTCCGGTGCTGCGCTACTCGCAAGTTCGAGAGAAGGTTCGATAACCTCGTCGAGTTCTACTTTCCTTCCAGTCACTTCTTTCGAGAGAAATTCCTTCTCTAGAAAGGATCCATTCTTGGCAACGAAGATTTTGCCTTCGGATCTATGATAGAAGGTATACCCAATAGTTTCCTTTGGGTATCCTATGAAGACGCATTTTTCCGCTTTGGGTTCAAGCTTGTCCGGCTGTAACTTCTTTACATAGGCTTCGCAACCCCAAACTATAAGGAACGACAATTTAGGTTTCTTCCCAAACCATAATTCATACGGTGTCGTTTTAACGGATTTAGATGGTGCCCTATTTAAAGTGAATGCGGATGTTTCTAATGCATAACCCCAAAATGATAGCGGTAAATCTGTAAATAACATCATAGAACGAACCATATCTAAGAGAGTTCGATTACGACGTTCGGACACACCATTACGCTGTGGTGTTCCCGGAGGTGTCAATTGTGAAAGTATTCCGCATTTATTGAAATGCTCGCCAAACTCGTAACTTAGATATTCACCTCCACGATCAGAACGCAGAAATTTAATCTTCTTGTTACGTTGATTCTCAACCTCACTTTGAAATTCCTTAAACTTCTCGAAAGTTTCGGACTTATGTTTCATGAAATAGATATACCCATATCTACTCAAGTCATCCGTGAAGGTAAGAACATAACGATAACCACCGCGCGATGCTACACTCATTGGACCACACACATCGGTATGTATGATTTCCAATAAGTCCGTAGCTCGCTCCATCATACCAGAAAATAGAGTCTTAGTCATTTTACCCATCAGACATGCTTCGCATCTTTTAAGTGATTCGAAATCAAGTGATTCAAGAAGTCCATCGGAATGGAGTTTCTTCATACGCTTCACTCCAATGTGACCAAGACGACAATGCCACATATAGGTCGAGTTATCGCTCAATTTCAAACGTTTAGCTTCAATGTTATTAATATGTGTATTTCCACTATCGAGATTTAATAAGAATAGACCATCTATCAAAGGTGCATGTGCATAAAACATATTACTCATATAAATCGAACAACCATTATTCTCGGACTTAAACAAGTAACCGTCTCACAATAAACAAGATCCCGATATAATGTTCATACTTAACGTAGGCACCAAATAACAATTATTTAAGTATAAAACTAATCCCGATGGTAGATGAAGAGGTAGCGTGCCGACCGCGATCACATCAACCTTTGATCCATTTCCCACGCGCATCGTCACCTCGTTCTTCGCTAGCTTCCGTTTATTCTGCAGCACCTGTTTCGAGTTACAAATATGAGCAACCGAACCAGTATCAAATATCCAGGCACTACTACGAGTACTAGTGAGATACACATCAATAACATGTATATCGGATATACCTTTCTTCTTGATGTTGCCGTTCTTCAAATCCGCCAAGTACTTTGGGAAATTCCGCTTCCAGTGACCTTCTACCTTGCAGTAAAAGCACTCTGTATCAGGCTTAGGTCCAGCCTTGGTCTTCTTTGTCGGTGCGTAACTTACTTACCACCCTTCTTGAAGTGTCCCTTTTGCTTAGACTTGCCTTTCTTGAATTTGGTGGTCTTATTGACCATCAACACTTGGTGCTCTTTTTTGATCTCCACTTCTGCAGATTTTAACATGGAGAAGAGTTCTGGCAACTGCTTGTTCATGCTTTGCATATTGTAGTTCATCACAAAGTTCTTGTAACTTGGTGGTAGTGATTGGAGGACACGGTAAATCCCCAAAGCATTAGGAATCACTATACCCAAGCTTTGGAGTTTGTTTGCGTGCCCAGACATCTTAAGCACATGCTCACTAACGGAGCTGCCCTCTTTCATCTTGCAGTTAAAGAACTTTTCAGAAGCCTCATAGCTCTCAACTGCCGCGTGAGTCTCAAAAATCAATTTGAGTTCACGGACAATATCATGTGGGTCTGAATTCTCAAACCTTTTCTGAAGCTCCGATTCTAAACCATACAAGATAGCACACTAAACTGTGGAGTACCGAGTCTTCCGAGCGAGGTAAACATTCTTTACTTCATCGGTAGCAGTAGCTGCAGGCGGGTCACCCAGCGGTGCATCCAGCACATAGGTCAAATTACCAGCATTGAGTACAATCCTCAAATTGCGGAACCAATCCGCGAAGTTGCTTCCATTGTTTTTCAACTTTTCTTTCTCTAGGAACGCATTAAAATTGATGGTAGAGGCCGCCATTGATCTACAACATATTTGCAATAGTTTAGACTAAGTTTATGACAAATTGAGTTCTAATTAATAGTTAAATTAATCTAGGTGAACTCCCATTCAAAACAATATCCCTCACATTGTTTTAGTGATCACACGAACCAAATCCACCACATCAACACCGATCATCACGAGAGTTGATGTAGCTTTAATGGCGAACAATCAACATGTTCATCATATCTGCTATATGATTCATGCTTTACCTTTCGGTGATCCGTGTTCCGAGACAATGTCTGTACATGCTAGGCTCGTCAAGATCAAACCTTAGCTTCCGCATGAACAAATCTGGCTTGCTCACATTGTATACACTTGCAGAATCTAACACACCCGATCATCACGTGGTGCTTCGAAACAACAAGCTTTAGCAACGGTGCTTACTAAGGATGAACACTATGGAACTTGAAATTCATGTGCATGGGGGATCATCTTATAATGCTACCGTCGTTAACTAAGCAATACAAGATGCATAAAGGATTAACATCACATGCAATTCATAATATGTGATATGATATGGCCTTTCATCTTTGTGCTTCCGATCTCCATCTTCAAGCATGAACATGATCTCCATCATCACCGGCATTGCATCAAGGTCAATGACGCTGCTCCATGGTTGTCGTCCACCAGCTTCAACTATTACAACTACTTTGAATAGACACGCGGGTCTTAACAGAATTTAAAGACAACCATATGGCTCCTGCCGGTTGCCAACTTACAATAAGGAACATTGCATACATCAAATATAATCACAATCATGGCCATATCACATCACAGCACACCCCTGCAAAACAAAATTAGACGCCTCTAATTTCTTTGCATGTTTTACGTGGTTTGGGGCTTTCAATAAGTGTCGATCTAACTTACGAACAAGAACCACAACGTTGATGTTTGAACTATCAAGTGCCCATTGTAAATTGGATTTATACTATAATGGGAGAGACAGACACCCGCAAAGCCACTTATGCAATACAAGTTGCATGTTGAGCGTGGAGCAAGTCTCATGTAGCCCGGGCCGCTTCATCCCATCATACCGCAAGATGAAAAGTACACAAGAAGCAATTGATAATAAAAGCATCACCGCCCATAATGACCATTGTGTTCTACTCGTGCAACACATCTACATATAGACACGGCTCTGATACCACTGTAGGGGTTCGTAGCATGGAAAACAAAAAAATTCTACCGCATACAAACAAACAAGCCAAGATCTATCTACTAGATTGTAGCAACGAGTCGATGGAATAACTCACCCTTGAAGATTCCAAAGTGTTTAACAAGAGCGGATTCTCGTGGGTGATGTAGTCGTACTCTTGCCGATCTCAAGATCGCATAGACGATCCTTCCGGCGCTGCGTTCCGGCAGCGCTTCCGCAGTCGGTCACACGTTCGGTACTCGACAAAGACCTTCCTCTCCCTTGTTCCAGTAGGCAGTGGAGGTTGTAGCACTCTCCTCGTGATTCCGGCAGCACGGCGGCGTGGTACCGGAAGTAGAGGGGAGATCTCGCAGGACTTCGCCTTAAGCCGGAGCGAGTATGGTGGACTATGAGAGAGCCTCGGTGATCTAGGGTTTAGACGCACCAAGGATGAGAGGCTAGGCCGGCGGCTAGGGCAAGGGGATGCCCCAACTCGGTGGCTAGGGTTTTGCCCTAGGCGGCGGCAGCAGGAGGTGGCGGCGCCGGCGGCTTGGGGCTAGGGTTTGCAGGGTGCAAGGTGTGTGTTTGGAGGGGCAGCCCTGCCCCTCCTTATATAGGTGGAGGGGGCCGGCCAAGGGGAGGGGAGTCCCTCCCCAACTCGGCTTCCAAGGCCGGCGGTGGAGGGAGAGGGACTTCCTCCCCAAGTAGGTTTCCTACTCTCCCTCCACCAAGCAAAATAGCCGTTTGACTTTTCAAATTGGCGTTTGACTTTTCAAACTAGGATTTGATTTATCCCTTTATTTCGCTCAGCGATGACACCTAGTACATGATGCAACCATTCCAACTTGTTATGACACATTCATGTACCCTTCCCCTCCGGAGTGCCGGACATTCCGGAACCTTCTAGAACATTCCCGATGAAAACACCGGAACCATTCTCCAACCCCGAAACAGGACTTTCCTTATATGAATCTTATTCTCCGGACCATTCCAGATCTCCTCGTGATATCCCGGATCCCATCCAAGACTCCGAACAACATTCGGTCTCTTACTCATCATTCCATAACTACTCAACAACGTCGAATCCTTAAGTGTGTCTTCCTACGGTTCGTGAATTATGCGGACATGATTGAGACACTTCTCCGAACAATAACCAATAGAGGAATCTAAAAATTCATATGGCTCCCACATATTTCTACGATTACTTTGTGATCGAATGAACCACTTACATACGATACCAATTTCCCTTTGTCTCATGATAGTTTACTTATCTGAGGTTTTGATCGTCGGTATCTCTGCATACCTAGTTCAAACTCGTTATCGATAAGTACTCTTTTCTCATTCCCGTGATATGTGATCCCTTATGAGCCAGTCACATGCTTACAAGCTAATTGGATGACATTCCACCGAGAGGGCCCAGAGTATATCTATCCGTCATATGGATGGACAAATCCCACTCTTGATACATGTGTCTCAACCAATACTTTCCGAACACTCAATGCCACCTTTATAGCCAACCAGTTACGGTGTGGTGTTTGATGTCATCAAAGCATCCTTCCGGTGATGGTGATAAGCATGATCTCATGGTCGAAGGAATTAGGTTACTATGTATCAGAAAGCATATAGCAATTAAACTATTAGAATGACTTGATCCTTATGCTATGCTTATCTATAGGAGTATGTCCATCATATCATTATCCTAACGATATGATCTTGTTGTTAATAACATCTCAATGTTCATGATAGGGAAACCACAATCATTTATTAACCAACAAGCTAGTATTATGAAGAGGCTTTACTAGGGACTTCAATTTAAGTTTATAAATCACACAAGTATTAATGTTTCCTTGTTAATACTATTATAGCATGAATGTAAACATTTATCATAAACACAAAGATATAATAATAACTATATTTATTATTGCCTCTAGGGCATATCTCCAACATTATGTGTGTTAGCATGATGGTTTCTTCGGGTTGCCGAGTTCGCAGATGATGGTGATTTTGATAGGTGGGAAGAACGATGTATTTAATGATTTAGTAACTCTAGGTATCAGCCATGGTTATTCTATGACGCTAATTAATCTAGGAGTTGAATATTTTTTTACTAATGAGTTTATGAAGATACCTTTCCATGCAGAAATTGCAAGTTCTTATTTAAGAAACAATGTTTCATCGTACAATTTTATTGAAATAAGAAACAATATTAGTAAAAAATATGAAAGTTCTTTTTAGAATCAATTAAGAAACAATAGAAACATAGGAGCAACAACAAGAGAAATAAGTTTGTTTTGAAATGTTATGCTATGACGCTAATTAATCGAGGAGTTAAGTACTTTTAACGAGATGATTTTGTGATGACACCTTTCCATTATGAGTTCCTATTTAAGAAACAGTGTTTCATTATATAAGTTTCATTGAATTAAACAAACAATATTAATGGAAATTAAGAAGCAGTTCTTTTGAGAATCAACTAAGAAACAATAGAAACATAGAAGTAACAAAAAGAGAGATATGTTTATTTTGAAATGTATAAGAAGAAACAAGAGTGATAAGTACTTATTTCCCCCATAAACTATCATGTTAAGACACTTCTCTACCAATTCAATTATTTGGTATAATTAACCCCCCAATCTATCTAAATTATGTGTTTAGCTAATGTGGCACTAGTTCTGGGGTTTACATGTCGTTTGTAGTTGACTAATTCTTCCCGATGCCCACCCCTCCCTCTCTTTTGTATTAATCTTTCTCCTCCTCAACACTAAGAAGAGATAAGATTTTGGGGAAGACAAATAGTTGGTGGAGGTTGCAAGCTCCACATGGTCCTACTCCACTGGGGCTATGAAAGAGGCCCCTACTTAATATTCTTATATACTTCTTGCCAACCATAGCCACCTGATCTCTTCTCTACTATTTAAATAAACATCATGTAGCTATCTCCATATGCACATGGTAACTCCTAGAAAGCTTCTTGCTACTCCTTCTTTGGTTGTATTGCTACTCCTTCTTTGGTTATAGTTGCAATCTTGTCGATGGTAGCTAGCCTAATTGGCAATAATGCTCTATCTTATCTTGTCGGTGGAGAGAGTGCTAACCGTCTTGGACTTTTAGGCATGGAATGGGAGGCACCGGGAGAGATTCTAGGGGAGTTTGTGTACTTCATTGTAGATAGTTTAGCTTGGATGCGTCTGTGATTTTTTATGCCATAGGTACAATTGAGGACATTATTAGTTGATCAAGGAACATTTGCAGAGTGCATGTGAAAGAGCTTAAATATAAAAAGAAATACATTCTTGCATCTGTAGTTTGTGATTACACGGGTACAATTGAGGACATTATTTTGTTAGGGCATGTTAGAGAATCCACTATGCAGAGCAATTAAATATAAAATTTAAATGTGTTCAAGTGATTAAACTAATAAGAGTCTTCTACAAGCATGATACTTAATCTGTTCAATGCTAGAAAACAAAGTGGCCACCCCGGGCCAACCACGAATTGTTACTCTCGGGCTTATCATAGTGGAGAGTAGCATAGGCTACTAACATGCATATGTTATTGGTTTATGTTACTGCCTTCATAGCGGAGAGTAACATACAAGTGATGCAATGAAAAATATCATTTATTAGGTGATAGACATATTTGTTCTTGGTATGTGTGATGTTACAGTAATTAAATATATGTTACTCCAAATTTCTTTTTTTTTATTAAACAATTTAGCTGAGTTCGACCCTTAGTTACTCCTGAAGTTACTTGCACTATAACCAGCCTCAGCTATCCATCCCCAACTGAACTGGTAGACAGAAATCTAGCAAGCATGCCACCCTGGGTTCCATCCATGACCCCAAACGGTGCATGGCCTAGATATCCCAGATACTAGATTATCTCCCACCCGTTGGCTCGTCTACCGCCTCACACCTTTGATTCGAGGGAGGAATCGTGGAATTGAACACCCATTTAACACAAGGACAAGGGCAGCGAACGATGATCATTGCCTTAGTGGGTGTGAGGAGGAGATGAATCAGATGGGCAATGTCGTTGGTGAGGGCTTGTCTTTAGGGTACGATGGTGGATCCCTTCTTGGTGCCGGCATGCTCCCCTCCTCAGTCATGTTATTCCTCTACCAGGGCTCCGTCATGGATGGCTACTCTTTCTTCGCATCTGGAACCATCCAACATTGCTCCGTCTTTCATCGGTCCGACGGAAAATCAATTGCAGAGGCACAACACCGAAGTTTGTTGTTCCGTGATTTTTGCATTGCCCGACTCAGGGTGCCCGGCGATGTTTTTTGTGTCGCCGCAAAACAAGTCTGTGCTATTTTTCCTCACAGTGCAGAAACATAAAAGATATAACCAAAATTTCATCAGTCGCATGAAATAGGAAGAAAAAGTTCAACGAATTGGTTAGGATGGAGTTACTATGGACCATTATTCAGGGATAACATTTTCAAGGTCGTTGGTATATATGCTTAATCACCACAGACTCCACGTGAACAAACATGCACATGCTAATTTGGCCGCAGCTCATGCATGGCCGGCCGGCCTACTACGTCCCGGTGACAGGATATACTAGTAGCTAGTACGCCGCGGCAGGTCCACCCGCTCCTGGCGAACTCCAACGGACGGCAACGAGGAGGACCGCGGCGAACGCTGCGAGCCTAGCCATTGCTGTTTGCTGAACACTATATATAGGAGGAGAAATTTAGTTGATGTGTTTGTGAGCAGTATGGTTTCTAGCTTTGTGGTGCTGAGATTGGAGACGTTGGGTGATTTTTATAGGTGGGGGAGAAGGATGTGTGAAATGAAGTTGATTTCGGTAACCTCCACCGCGATGGTAATTAAAGTGGGAGTATGTAACTACTAATGTACTATCTATGAGTTACACTGTACTTTAGAGGAACTAGCAGTTTATTATTGTTCGATAAAAGAGCGTCTTAGGAGTTAAATACGTCTCTATTATGAGACTTTTCGTTCTTTTTGAAATGGGGGCTTAGCCCGGCCTCTGGTAGATGCATATGACGTCATTGTTTACGGTTGATTATATCATGGGTCACATAGGGTTGAGACATGTATCAACCATCTAAATAGGAAAGAAAACATGAAATGGCTCTGCATCAATATGTTAACTTATGATCAAAACGACAACTGCACTGATTGTATAAATCCCGTGCCACCGATTTTAGTCGGCGCACCTAATATCCATGGCGTCTCGCTTGTCCATGGGTTGTAGAAAGGACCACATACGGATCCAATAAGTAGCCTGTGAGATAATCTGCATGAAGGAAATATTCCTTGCTTTGTTAAAAATATTATTATGTATGATCCATATAGCCCAAAGTAAAGCACAACCACAAACTCTGGTTTGTACTTTAATTAAATCAGAAACATCCACTAACCAATTGCCAAATAAATTATTAATACTAGTTGGAGGTATAATATTCAAGGCTATATGTACACTACGGCATACCACTTTTGCGGGGGACACTCTATATATGAATAGATGTTGTATCGATTCATCTTGAGAACAAAAACAACACCGTTTGTTGTCTTGCTAATTTATTTTGACCAAATTGTCTTTTGTGAGTAACACTTTACGGTGCAAGAACCACATAAAAATTCTAATCTTTAGTGGTACTCTCAAGTACTTTGTATGATCATTCAAGTAATCAAGGTATAACGATTTGACCGGGAACGATCCAGACTTTGTCAACTTTTAAACAAAAGAATCTTGCTGATCCGTTAGAGTAGTATCCATCAACTGGCTGACAAGATGAAGCCATCTTTCGCCTGTATGCAGGGGGGAGCTAGCATGTTAGAATTGGGTTCAGCTGACCCCAACGAAAATCAGCAAATTCTTTACTAAATTAGAGATAAGCATTGTTCATTTGTAGAGAATAACCCATTGCTCTTAAGGTGACCCCACATGATTTTTTATGGCTTTGCCCCTGCATGTATGTCTCTTACGAGATGACTAATGAAGTCCCTTCTCTCGACGAAATAATGTTCTTGCTTCAGAAAATACCTTTAACAAAAATAATGAAAAAATAACTTTTTTTTGATGAAATTAAGAAATAGTCTTCCCTCATACAAGTGAGCAATTCGAGTAATAAGTTTACTTAACCCCTAAACTATCCCATTTGAGCGCTTCTCTCCCTAACCCAGTTTGATATCGTTAATGGACAATCCGCGTGAAGCGGGTACTTGTCTCCCCTAACCCCGCTTCATCAGTGAGCCGGCTAATGTCTCACGGGTTTGGGAGTTTTACAACATCACACATGATAGTGAAGTGAGTAATGAGGGAAATTTGTGCCCTCGCAGTTGAAGACGAGATCTCAATCTCCCTCGTTTTCTCGACGTCCTACTGTCACTCCCCTCTCTACCAATCTTCTCCATGAAGAGAGATAATGTCGGGGAAGAATAATAGTTGGTGGAGGTTACAGATGTTGAAGTGTATAAGTGAATTGCACTAGCCCTTTCCATCAGTTCGGACTTTTGGTTGCGTTGGCTAGTGCATGAAGCTTGACATGGTATCAGAGCCTAAGGTCTCGAGTTCGAGTCGTGACTTTCGCAATTTATCCTAAAATTGCTGTTGACCTCTCTGTGTCCACGTATATACCTCTTGAGTCATACGTGAGTTTCTCGCGCCGTCGCTCTCTTCCGGTTGCACGTGTTGACTTCTCCCCGTCACACGTGAGAGGGGGTGTTGAAGTATATAAGTGAACTGCACTAGCCCTTTCCATCAGTTCGGACTTTTGGTTGCGTTGGCTAGTGCATGAAGCTTGACAACAGACTCCACATGGCCCAACTCCATGGAGACTATCAAAGAGTCTCCTAATATATGTATGCTTTTTACCAACCCTAGTTACTTGATCTCTTCTATCCTATCTGTTTAACAAACATCCGGTAGGTTTCTTCATATACACATGGTAACTCCTAGTTAACCATCACCTACTCCCTATGTGGTTGTAGTTGCAAACTTGTTGATCGTAGCCATCTAGTTCAACAATGCTCTATCGAGTTGCTGCGACGGTTGACAACCATCTTGGAGAGTTTTCATCTGGGAATTAGAGGCACAGGGAGAAATTCTATGAGAGTTTGTGTATTTCATTTTAGCAGTAATACCTTGAGTGTGTCTAGAGTTTATGATGAGACGGGTACTCTTGCGAATATCGGTCCATGCAAGAGCTCTACAAGAGGCCTAGTTACATCATTGCCTTCGTAGAACCGCATATTCAGTGTATGGATGCTTTTTTCTTGTACGGGTCATAGTCAGCACCTAGTAACTCTTAGCACAAATGTAGTGACAGGTGTTTTACTAGATAAAATATCCTACACTATATTTTTAGAGTATAACTTAAGTTACTGAACTCATGGATAAAAGGGATTCATCACAAATTAATAATTAAGGAGGTCCTTTGAATTACATCATGAACAAAAGAGGAATTATGCTACATAGTGATTGCCTATAGACTAGGGTGTCAAGTGGGATCCCACCTGACACCCTACTATATACAAACTTGCAAAGTCATGTGGAGCAGTACTCATATCTCGTGGACAAAGTTCAAAAATAAAACCCTCAGAAACTCCATCGCAGTCTTATTGTTGTCCTCGGATGTAGCCACAACATTGTGTGCCGGTTTTGCCACATTCTTTCACTGTTGCCACCACATCCATAAAATCAGAATCAGCGACTAGCTTGCTATACCCCATCGAAAACGCCCAAGGGAAAGCAAAGCTGGAAAACAAAATCTTCCACCATATATATGCCATACCGAAAATATATTCCCTTGATCATAAAATATGCCATACAAAAAATTAGGCTAGGGGGAGGAAAGTCCGAATAATAGAGGTGTGCTTGGGTCCCCCCTCCCTAAACTTAAGTTTGCATGAGCCAGTTTTCTTTTGACCGTCGAAACCCATGTCGAGGCTATGCATATCTCTGTATAGGTGTACTCGGTTAAGCTGGGCATACTCCACGTTCTCATCGGCTGATCCCACTTCTTGTTATCGCGATCTACGTCGTTGCATCTCACGTTTTGAAATTTTGTTGTTGCTACTATATATCTCCCAATTTTTGCCTTCCGCAGGCACGTGAGTATACGTGTACGGTGAGTATACGTCTATGATGACCATACAAGCTTCAGGTGGATTCGTACGGTCTTTGAAACGAATCGGTATCGAGTTTTTGTTGTCAAAATTTGAAAAGGACGGGGGAAAACCAAAGCAAAAGTGCGCATAATAATATTTTAGCAACCGAAGTCTAGCCGGGGCACGCATGCATTTGAGTTTTATGGCCATGGGCCTTTGCTGTTTTCCCCTATAGAGAGTGGGTGATGCATGGGTCGGTTACCTCATGCTGATATAATCTTATGAGCTGTTAAATTTAAATTTTAAAAATAATCCATCTCAAAATTAGCAGTTATTCGAGAGGTGGTCTATCTTTACTCCTAGGCTTGATTTGACATGGAGTTCAAGACTACATCTCATATTATTACATTTCTACATTTTCAAAGCACCATTAACAAGATTACCGGTTATTATGTGCGAAAGAATTTGCATATTCCAAGTTTAATTCTGCTATGTGTGGAGAGGAAGTCACTGAAACACGGATACACCTTTTCCTTTTTTTTCTTTTTGCTAAAAAATGCTAGAAAGGAATGACGAATCTTATTTTATGATGACTTGCCTAGCTCAAGAACACCATCACAAACTGATTCGGATGGATATCATTATACTAAGATGATGGAATATTTGAAACGGAAGAAACATAAATTTATCCAAGAAGGAGAAAAGCATCTTTACAAAATTGAAAATAAAGCTTAAAGATGGTGGTTATCCATGGAGCAAAGAAGGAAAAGATACACAAATTACATGACTGGATATAACTTAAATCTTAATAATGTTTACCTCTTTGTTTATGTGTACTTGTAAAGATGTGAATTATTTTGCCTAAGTTAATAAAATATGTACTGTAGGACACTACCCTATGTTTTTAGTTACGCCATGTTCTCTCTTTGGACAGGGTATTTTTTTACTAAATATGTAGATAAAATATGAATACGAAATACAGTGTTGACATTGTTTCATATAAATTTGATCAAGCTTCACAAATTAAACTTTGAATAAACTAAACTAGAGGGTGACTAATACACCTCTATTTTGAAAATATGCAATAAAAACGTCAATGTGCATTAAATACAGGGGCGGGAGCTATATTCCCCTTTTCTAGAAAAAAAATACAATAAAAAACGCACAGAGTACTCGCTACACATACTATCTAGCGCCGCCGCTGGAGTCCGGTCTCTGAAAATCTGGGATTATCTCGCAACAAAAAAAATAAGGAATTGTACTCCCTCCGTCCCAAAATAGATGTCTTAAATTTATCAAAATTTGAATAAATCTAGACATTATTTAATATATAGATTTATTTAAATTTTTAAAAAACTAAGACATCTATTTTGAAACTGAGGGAGTATCAAGAACTATGGGGGTGAGCTGGGCCAACTCATCACGCGGTCGGCCGGGCCTGATAACAGAGCCCAGAAAAGACGAAAGGTCCACGAGGCGCCACGTCCACTATGCAACGGCTTTACCTCCATCACACCTTGAAATGCTCTGAGAAAAAAAAAAGCACCGCGAAAATCCTCTGCTTCGATCGCACACGGCCGCGCCGCACTCCGTTCCCCAACCCCGACAAGGACGCGTCGCCGGGAATCATCCGACAATGAGCGCCGCCGCGGCTAACGTGGCCGTCATCGGAGGCGGAAGTAAGCGACCCAGATCGATCCTCCCCCTTACCACAGAACTGTACCCCACACTGCCACTGAATTCCCGATTCGGTCGCCCCCTTTCCATGATCGCAGTCTCGGGCGCCGTGTGCGCGTCGCTGCTGGCTGCGCGTGGGGTGGCGGTGACGCTCTTCGACTCCGGACGGGGTGCCGGCGGCCGTATGGCGCAGCGGAGGTGCTCGTCCGATCTACCGGCGCGTTTGTGCCGCCGGGTGTGTCGCTTTTTTCAGCTCTGATGTGTTCTCTTTTTTGGATGGGCGGGGTGCGTGCAGGGAGGTAATGGAGGACGGCACGGAGCTGCGCTTCGACCACGGCGCGCCCTACTTCACCGTCAGCAACGACGAGGTTGCCCGGGTCGTGGGCGGCTGGGAGGCGCGGGGGCTCGTCGCCGAGTGGAAGGCCATGTTCGCGTGCTTCGATCGGGAGAGCGGAAAATTCAGGGACTTCGATAAGGTGTTGAGCTTCATACCCGATCCTTGTTACTGGGAATTTAGCAGTCTGAACCTAAAATAATTTTTGTATAGCACAGATGACATTGGGAATGTAGCAGTGAGAACCTAAAATACTCACACTGAATTTTATAGCGCATATGACACTGGGAATGTAGCAGTCAGAAGCTAAAATACTCAGACTGAATTTAGCGGCCAAATCGGATCGGTACTGCATATATACTTGACCTAGAAATCAACTAGTTCGATCAAACTTCAGTTTTGTTCCTAGAATTTTGCATCTGAAATATTTCTGATTATTTACTGCTCCTTCTCAAAACATAGAGGTAGGGTAGATTATCACGGTTTATGTTAATTTTTCTGTACGCTTGAATCAACACTTTCTGTAACATCTGCTCCTCGGATTATATCCTTGAAGGAGGGAACAACTAAGAAGTATGTCGGAGTTCCAGGCATGAACTCAATATGCAAATCTTTGTGTCAAGAGGATGGTCAGACTTTCTGCAATGTATTTGATTCTCTAGTACCGAGGGAGAGAGAACAATCATTCTTGATGTGCAAACCTACCATCTCTTATGCTAGGTGTGATGGCCAAATTTGGTGTCACTATTGGAAAGATGGATTGGCTTCAAGATAGGAGCTCATGGTCACTGGCCAGCTTGGATGGCAAAGATCTTGGCAATTTTGATTATGTGGTAGCAACAGATAAGAATGTAGCATCACAAAAGGTTTCTGGACTGACTGGAAAACCGCCACCTCTTGGTTTGTTCTATTCCAGTCTTATTCATAATATACACTATTTACTTCCACATGACATGTTTGGTGTGTTTGTTCGACAGAAAAAACAAGTTTATTGTCGGTTTTTCTGTTCTTAGTTCTCTTTTTGAAGAACATTCTATTCTCAGATTAGTTCTATAAAGGATGGCTATCGTTATTTTTAATTAGAGAAATAATTATTTCTGCTCTGACTGAATTGTTTTTCATATCTTTGATTTATGCTTGCACTTATTTTCAGGCAGAGTAATGGGGTTGTTTTGCAGCACTTGCTAAACAGTCAAAGTGCAGTGAAAAAATAATATTGTTATAAATCCATGTGCCATTCTTACTCTAGGAAGCTGAAATCATGTTTTCCCCTCTGGCTACTATCTTTAGATAAAAATTGTTTTGGAAGGATACAATATAGAATTTCCTTCAACGAAATTGTAATTTTCAGTGCAAGGCTTCACTTAGCTAGTTCATTAAATTGCAATATTGCTACTAATTACTGAAGAGAAGTTCTTATTACACAGATGTCTGGTTGATCATCATCTTTACCTTTTCATGTTTTGTCAGATTTGTCAGTATTTCCACATTTGGCCACAATGTTTCAAGATATCCCAGTCCGCCCCTGTTTTGCTCTGATGCTAGCATTCTCTGAGCCTCTGGCTATGGTATAAGCACCACCAATTTGTCAATTTATACATCTATAGACCACCATCGTTCATCTGCATCTTGGTGTTTTGTTCAGGTACCCGTCCAAGGGTTTTCTTTCTACAACTCTGATTCTCTCAGCTGGGCATTTTGTGATAGTAGTAAGCCGGAACGTGCATGTGCACCTCCTAACAGGTATACACTTCTTTTATGTGCACAAACATATTTTGGCGTGATATAATTTGATTTTGTAGATGTACTTCTCTTATACAGGCAATCTTGGGTACTGCGTTCAACTGCGGAGTATGCTTCTAAGGTAATAAACAGTATGGGTCCTCGGAAACCTTCGGCAGAGGCCCTTGCTAAGGTTGCGGAAGAATTGTTCAAAGAATTTCAGGCAACAGGACTGAATATTCCACAACCAATTTTTATGAAAGCTCATAGATGGTGGGTATTTATATCATTCGTTGAGCTCTTCTAGGTTGAATAAGATTTAATTCTGTAAACATATAATATATTATTGTCATATTGGTACTTGCCCACCAACAAAATCGCAGGGGTGGTGCTTTCCCAGCTGTTTCTACTGGCGGGGATGATAAGTGTGTATGGGAGAAGAGTATTAAATTGGCTATTTGTGGAGATTTCTGTGCAAGTCCAAGTGTGGAAGGGGCTGTTCTTAGTGGTATGAGAGGAGCTTCCAAAATCCTTGGATGCTTAAACTTGCCGTCAGGGTTGTGACTTGTGAGTTTTGGCTGACAAAAAATCATGGTGTTTCCTCTTTGCTCTGTATTTATGTCGGCATTTCTGTGATTTTCAGAGATACACTTCTTTTGTACAGAAACAATTAATCATGCCCCTGTCGGGGAGCCATATTGTTTGTTGAATATTAATATGGGAAATAAGAAATAAGCTCTGATGCTGATGGCAATAATGGTACATATGTCCTTCAGAGATGTGTCTATAAGGTTGCATGTATCTACTGACTTAAGTTGGTCCTACCAGACATGGTGTTTCTCTGTTGTGCTGTTATGGGACAAACTCATGCACTAACATGCAGTCTAGGTTTCCAGACATACGAGCCTATATGAGCTCATGAAAGGTGGCATACTAACCAAACTGAGACTATAGGGCTCTGAAAGGTCACCAAACAATGCTAGAACATGTTCCTGAGGGTTGAAAATATCTTTGGAATATAGAGCATGAAATCTGGAACTTAGGGTCTTAGGGAACATGCTTGCCATGCAAGTGATCTAGGAGAATAGTCTTCGGGACCTTCTTGCTGAACATGTAAGTTCACTAGAATTAAAGGACATGTATAACTGATGAAGCTTTATATTGTCTGTTGGTCTCAAATCTCGGACTGGTATATACACACATCACAGTTAATAGTATTTTTTGGACAATTTTCCATATATTCTTGTTAGATACATTGACATGTTTGTATAGGCTTTTGCCTTTTTCTTTCATATTCTGAGTGTACATCCTGAAAGAAATTCAGAGATCTGGTTAAAGTGAATGCAAGATGGCATCATTTACTTTCGGTAGATAAAAGTGATTCACTATGATATTCTAATACTTGAAGAGCTGCAAATTTTCATAACAAATGTATGTTTCATGTTAGCATATTAGTAATTGATATTCCAAATCGTTTTGCACAAAAAATTGTAGATCTGTTACAATTATTCAGCTGTAGCTTGTCACTAAGGAAATGCTGTCATTTTCTGTCCTTTAGGTCCTGTGTTAGTGGACCACCATACTGAAACTGCCAGATTTAGATACACTCCTTGGAGCTTGTTTATGGAATTTCAGTGTCTCATATTCTAGCAACTGATCCCAGATGCTGCCTAATAACCGACTGGCATAAATAAGAGTAAATGCACTGCTTAGGGGAAAAGATTTCTTTTATTTTGTTGTTCTGAGTTGTCCGACATCTATGATCAATTCAGTTTGGTATTGTGTGCCGATCTATTCAGTACTATGTGTTGTTTTGCTTTAATAAAAGAATGCTGCTATTTAGTGCCTATTAGTTGCTATTGCCCCTTCCCTTTTGGCTACGAGATGTTATTTTTCTTGAATGGGACGTCTTATTGATGTTCTCAAAGACCACGATATATGTACACCTCCATTTTAAGTAGTATGCCAGTTTATCAGTGTTACACTCTGCAAGTCTGTATTTGTCCATATATTAGCTTTTCTGTCTTCCTCTTGAAGGATTTAGGATATACATAATTGGAATTTCCAGTCAAATTCTGCAATCCATCAAGAGTATCAAAATGTAAGTATCATTGCTCTTAACTTTGAAGGCAGGGACTTGCATACTCATCGCGTGAAGAAAATATACTGTAATAACACATCAAGTATCATTGCTCTGTTTCTACACTTCTGATCAGAAGAACCCAAACTGCTACAGGTTATACCTCACCTGTCTGCAGCACGTACGCGTGAGTTCTTCGTGCGCACTCATGGTCCTTGCAGCTTGCAGGTGAGCATCACTTGTTCGGAAAGCTCCATGTCCAAGGTCCCAGCAGAATCGAAGCCCGGCCGTGGCCAAGGAAAAACGGTCGCGGCATACGCATGGTCCAGGCCGGCCTCCCAATTATTTGTCAAGTAAGCAGTCATTCTCCATTCAGCTGATTCAGAAAAACCCTTTGAGCACTTTGTTTTCTCGCTTGTTCTAGTTCCTTGGAGTATTTACTTTCGGTAGATAAAAGTGAATGCATGATGGCATCATTTACTTTCGGTAGATAAAAGTGATTCACTATGATATTCTAATACTTGAAGAACTGCAAATTTTCATAACAAATGTATGTTTCATGTTAGCATATTGATAATTGATATTCCAAATCATTTTGGACAAAAATTTGTAGATCTGTTACAATTATTCAGCTGTAGCTTGTCACTAAGGAAATGCTGTCATTTTCTGTCCTTTAGGTCCTGTGTTAGTCGACCACCATATTGAAACTGCCAGATTTAGATACACTACTTGAGCTTATTTATGAAATTTCAGTGTCTCATATTCTAGCAACGATCCTAGATGCTGCATGATAACCAGATGGCATAAATAAGAGTAAATGCACCTCTTGGGGAAAAAGATTTCTTCCAACCAAACTTCAAAATTATTATTTTGTTGGTCTAAGTTGTTCGACAACATCTGTGATCAAATCAGTTTGGTATTGTGCGCCGATGTATTCAGTACTATTTGTATGTTTTGCTTTAATAAAGCAATACTGCTATTCGGTGGCTATTTGTTGCTATTCTTCCCTTTTGGCCAGGAAAGTTGTTATTTTTCTTGAATGTGACCTCTTATGATGGTTCTCAAAGACCAAAATATAGGTACACCTCCATTTTAAGTAGTATGCCAGTTTATCAGTGTTATACTCTCCAAGTCTGTATCTGTCCATATATTAGCTTTTCTGTCTTCCTCTTGAAGGATTTAGGATAACAGAATTGCAATTTCCAGACGGATTCCGTCAAGTGTACCAAAATTTATGTGAACAATTTAACCCTGCTAATTTACTATTGCTCCCTTCTTTCTGGAAAGGCCCTCCGATGGAAAATATGTGGTCTGTGTGCCGTTTTTCATTGAACAAATAGTGGTTTTATGTTTCCGTGTAATTCCTAAAACGCTAAAACTGCCTCTAGTTTTTTCTGGTTGAACAGTACGGGTTTGACAAGAATCCAGCATACTCCATTGTACACTGAACACTTTCTTCCATATTCTTGCATACAATAGATGGCAAACTTCGGCTGTGGATGTATCTTCTTATTTTCCTACACTTCTGAGTTCTGACTAGAAAATCTAGACTGTGTAACACATCAAGCATCATTGCTCTGTTTCTACACTTCTGACCAGAACAACCCAAACTGCTACAGGTTTATACCTCACCTGTCAGCACGTACGTACGCGCGAGTTCTTCGTGCGCACTCATGGTCCTTGCAGCTTGCAGGTGAGCAGCACTTGTTCGGAAAGCTCCATGTCCAAGGTCCCAAGCAGAATCGAAGCCCGTGGCCAAGGGAAAACGGCCGCAGCATATGCATGGTCCAGGCCGGCCTCCCAATTATTTGTCAAGTAAGCAGTCATTCTCCACTCAGCTGATTCCGCAAAGAACCCTTTGAGCACTTCGTTTTCTCGCTTGTGTTAGTAGTTCCTTATCGTTTATAGTTGGCAATTAGTATGATACACATGTCCATCTATAAATGATGAATAGAGCCACTGTTGTGGTATATATATATAGCATGTAACCTTGTAGTACAGAATTACACGAACATAGTTGATCTGGTTGAGAAAATATACCAGTAGTACTACAAAAAGAGTAACGGAAGAGGACAGCAAGTAATCCAAAGAAGAGCAACCCGACGTAAACAGTTCTTTACGTGTCCTAGCTAGCTAATTTTCGTGGCGTTATTATTACCCGTAGGGATGCAGAACAGGATTCCTAGACAAAACGCTGCAGGTCTAAGACCGTCTACTCCTCATAGCTAGCTAGCACCCCCTTAAGAAACAGAGATGTGACCCGTCTATGACACAACCTGCAAACAAATGTTAGTAGTAAAAAACATGTTAACCTACTGTAGTCAAACCCTGCGTGTGGCCGTGGTTAAAGATCCTCGTAGACCTCTAAACAAGGCCTGCCTGCCATCCAGGCTAAACTATAGCAGAAAGCACCAACAAACTTTTAACTGCTTAAGCTTAACTAACCCTACCCCTTGGAACAGCCAAGCACTGTGTTTTTTCTTCTTAATAACACCTCTTTCCGAGAAGTTGCTCTGCAAAGGCTGTGATTAGAGTATCTTTGTTTGTGCCAAGGAGTGGCTCCGAGTGAGATTAGATCAGACCCTTTTAAGCTGCAAGTTGCTGGCTGGCTCCATCCCTGGGTCATGCAGAGATGCCTGGCTACTTTTCTGCATAATATACAAATGCAGGTGGTAGTACGCCATGGGCAGATTTGCATGGCAAAGCTCCTCCACGTGTGGCCTATGTACCTACCTGTTTATTCATGGAATCCTAAGCAGTAGGGAGACAAGACTCTATGGCGTGGGCGTTGCAGGCTGCCTTGCCTTGACGGTGATGCCGAATGGTCAGCCGGTGGTGAATGCCTGAACGGTGATGCTGAGCAGCAGAGCTGATAGCTGAGATGCCATCTGGTTCAGGAGCGCTAGCTGCAGGGTTCAGAGGAGCATCTTCATCCTGAGCGGCGATCGATCATGAATTCAGGAACCTAGCTATCTTCATCCTGTAGCGTGCAGTCCATTAACTTGGATCTTCGTGAGGGCATTCAGTGGAATGGAGTGGTAGGTAGACGGTGAATTTTCTATCCTCTCCTGGCTCAGGCGCTGTCTGCGCCGGGTACTACTGCCCGGATGGATTCGCTTTCGAGAAAATTGCAGGTAACTTTGGTGTCAAAGTTGCACAAAGCACACAAACAAAACAATTGTTGCAGCTGATCCAGTTTGTTGTCTTAGTTGCAGCTTAGCCCAAATAGAGTAATAGTGTCTTAACAGCGTATCTTACATGTGCACATATATTTCTGTATCGTACACCACAATTATATGGTAAATCAAAAAATAGGCAGCATAGTGCGTAGAAAACCGAGAGCGTCAATTTGGCAGATAAGCTCCATAGAGCTTGTTTTTCAAAACTTCAAAAAATTCAGATTTAAAGGTTGAAAAATTTAAACAAAATACCAGAACATACTTAATGATTTATTTTACCTGTCTGTAAATTTTCAATACGAAATACCTAATATTCTATCCTTAGAAAAAAGACAAAAGTGTAGACCTGGGAGCATGAATAGTACAACTTTTGGATCTTCTAAAATTTATCCAATTTTTATTTTTGCTGAGCCTAAAATATATGGTATTTCGCATTTAAAATTTGCATGTTTGTAGTGTACATAGTTGACCACATTAAGGTATTTTTCAGAATTTTTTTGTACATTGTTGCCTGTCAAAAAATTTGTAATGTACACGTAGGCGTAGGCTGAGCTCGATTTGTCTAAAACAATAAAACCATGTTATGATTTTCGACATACTGCAACGCAATCGTGTTGGACCGACCCTTGTTCGTCAAAGGATTTACATACAGAAATAGTGGCCCACACGTACGGTATAGAAATATGACCCACACATGTTAGATACAACCTCCGTTTCAAGGCTTAAGGCGCACACGCTTTCCAAAGCAAAGTTTGACCAAAAGAATTAAGCAACAAAACCTTGATTATATTGTACATAATTAGTACCGTTGGATTCATATTGAAAAATACTTTTCGATAATACTAGTTTTATACCAAAACTCTTTACGTATTTAAAGTAATTCTTGGTCAAAGAAAAAACACGCAAAACAAGGACGCCTTATGTCCTGAAACGGAGGAAGTAGTTTTTAAGGCACTATAACTCTCTATTTTGGTTCTTCCGGAGCGTGAGCTAGAACTACTTATAATTCCACCTGTTCAATAAGATCAGGTTTTACCCGAATAAGAACTTTATTTTGGTTCTATTTGGACTAGGTACAACGGATTAGACAAAAACCGGGGTCAGCTGCAACTAGTTATTTTTTTCTGTGTTTTGTACAACTTTAGCAACAAAGACTTGGTGTACTTGGTACTTTTTTTTTTAAATGAGGTACTTGGTACTTGGTACTTGGTAGTAGTAGCGTGTAAGTTGTGACCTAGCTTAGATCTCATCATGCTTCGTGCATGCCTATCCAATCTCCTAGCGTAGCATGGTCCGGTGTGGTGGTTTGGATGATGATTCTGTCCAGTGTAATGCTGTTAAACTACTCCATCCATCTAGTTAAGGGGCGCGAGATGATGTCGGTCCAGACTCTGCTCCTCGCATGGCCCTCCCTATGTATGATTCTTGTTTTCACTTGGATGGGCTATTTATGATCTGAAAGTACATGAACAGTGCTAACATGGTCTCGGCAGTGAGGACTTTGGATCAGCCAGAACTCTCGAGCCATGAAGTACCTGGAAACAAATGCCATAAAGTTCGCCCAGCTCAGCAGCTCTCCAAGGCTCCACGTAGCAGCGCTCACGTCGCGGCGAGATCGCCACCGTATCAGAGAAGCCATCACCTTGCCTGAACCCGTCAACACGACCGCCTGGGTTCTCGTGTTAGAAAAGGAAGGAGGAGAGCAGGTTAATTAAACTGAATCTGCAGTCTTGCGCCCAGATGCCTCTTCAGCCTGCCCCAGAACCTGTCTCCCTCGCCCTTGGGCGTACTGCGTACGGTGCCTCACGCTCACCCCCACCTTCCGGCCATCATGAATCTAGCACTTCAAGCTTGCTACCTTAAGTTCAGACATGTAGTGATCGATTTTGTCTGAAATCCTGTTAAATTTCACTTGAACTCTCCCTCAATCTTTACTGATCATGCTCCGTGAACCTGGATGGAAAGCCTTGTTTTGTCTGCATAAAACTGAATGTAGTTGCAGAGTTACGAAGAGAAGTTGGAACTCGTAGCAGGGGTGGGTGAACTCCGAGTGGCCACCGGTGTCCGTGAGACCAGAAACCCATAGAACTCACACTGATTTCCAAGCTCGGCACCGCATTCTTAACGAACCGCGGCACAGAAACGTTTGGCAGAACGCCGATGTGGATGTTCTGGTTTGACAAGACTAAATTCCCATCTGATTCTGTGCAGGTGGAGAGCCACGAACAAGGTGGAGTAGCTTTAAACCTGCTGATGTGTGAGCAACTACTCTCAAGCTCGCCACAGCTGCATTTTTTGTGCGAGCAACATATTGTCCGCAGAAATCTGGCTAGAAAATGCCCATTTTTAATTAGATTATGCTGGTCTCATCTTTCATGTACTCCACTCCACCTGCTAGCAGTGCTAGAGGAGTATGTTCTTATTTTACGATATATTTGGTCAACTCGATCAAGGCACGCACCATGTACTACTCTGTTAATCCTCATTTACAAAAACCAGCAGAGCCAGCAGAAAATTACAGCAGATGTTGCTACAAAGCAAAGAGGAAGAAACAGGTACTAGTACTACATGCGTCCGGAACGTTTCACCCGGCTCGATCGTACAACCTACACGATCATCGGCACGTACAGATTACGACGGGCCTACAGGATGCTCGTGAACATCTGGCTGACCAGGTTCGAGTACGACGCCGGCGTCTGCGCGTCCCCGGCGGCAGTCGTCGTCGCCTGCTGCTTGACGACGGCGGGTGCGGCGCCGGCGCCGAGGAGCGTGCTGGAAGCGCGGCGGTCGCGCTCCTTGACGAGCTCGTGCGCGAACCGCTCCAGCTTCTCGGCGTTGGTCTGCTCCCCCAGCTTCTTGCCGCGGAACAGCACCGACTCCACGTTCTTCTGCGACAGCATCTCCTCCGCCGCCACGCCGCCCCGAGCCCGCGGCGAACCCAGCGCCTGGATGCGGATGTAGCTGCTCGCCCTGCTCTGCCCGAACGCCATGGCCACCGCCTGATCCACCTGCCGTCATCAGAAATGGTCTCTTACCATGAGCACAGAGATCGAACAAGATGCATGCCAGAAGAAAGGAGTGACCACGCTGGCTGGATTGCGGAGATCGAGAAATGCCGAGCCACGTGCGTTGGTTTCTTACCATGTCCGACACGCCCTCGGCGGCGATCCTGACGATCTCAGACGTCGACGCGCTGCCGGCGGGACGCTGGTCGGCCTCGCCGCTGCCGATGGAGATGACCAGCAGGTCCTCGACGCCCGAGGCTAGCGGGAACTCGCGCTTGTTGTTGAGCACGTGCGTGATGGCCGCGGCCGTGGGGTTGCCGAGCGCGACGCCGCCGCCCACGGCCACGATGCGGGTCGACCCGTCGCACGAGCGCACCTCCACCGCGGAGGACGAGCGGTCCGACCCGGCGCACGTGGCAGCGCACACGTCGCGCAGGCGGAAGTCGTAGGCGGGCCTCTCCACGGCGTCGGCGCGGGAGAAGAGGAACGGGGCGCCCGTGGCGAGGTCGTAGCACGGCACGAGCACCGGCCGCGCCGTGTCCCGCAGCGTCAGCTCGCCGAACACCTTCCGGAACGCGGCGCCCGCCGGACGACGGAACAGCGCGCGGAGGCTTCCGGCCCCGCCTGAGGACGACCAGCCGCGGCGGAGGCTGCGCACGAGGAACGCGAGCGCGTCCTCGGCGGAGAAGAGCGGACGCGCGTCGTCCGCGCCCCGCGCAACCAGCATGGCCGCGAGCACGCCGCCGGCGCCGGACCCCGCGGCCACGTCGAAGAAGTCCGCCAGCCGCGCCTTCGGGTCACCGGTGCGGCGGCGCAGCGAGGCCTCCAGCCGCACTAGCGCCGCGCCGGCGAGTAGGCCGTCGGCGGCGCGCCCGCCTCCGTCGATCGACAGTATGCACACCTTCCCTGGCTGCGCTCGAGCGGGAGTCCCCTTCACTGCCGCCGTGGCCGCCGGTGTATGCGGCGAACCTCCGGCGAAGAGGAGCTTTGGGTCGTCGTAGCCGAAGAGGAACTTGCTCTCAAGGATGGAGAAGATCTCGTAGGTGAGCTTGTCCACGTCCATGCCGGCGGCAGGTGGCTCCACACGAGCTTCGTCCATTCTCCTCTCTGGTCGCCCGTCGCCGGTCGGAGCGCACGCAACAAGTGGAGGATGGGAGACCGTGGTGCTGTGTGCACGATCGACTGCACGGGGGCGTGGGAAGCATAGCACTGAGCAGTTGCTCAACTTATATAGTGGCGGGAAGGTAGGAGGAGGCGTGGGGTTGTGGCGTTGACTCGACCCGCCGTGGCGCGAGCCGTCACCGGACAGCAGTATCCTTTTTTTTACTCTTGTACAGTACTGTAAGTCCGTAATTACTGTGATGTGGATTTCAATGAGTTTTTACAAAAGTATCTGAAAAGAAGTGAAATATACACGAAACCACGCACACAAATGTGTTCATTCATTAAAACATGTACTATGAGACTGTTGAATGTTAATATATTCATGAAAACGTTTTTGTTTTCTCCATGAAACAAGAATCCGTGGGAATCATCAATGAAACATTTATGAAACGTCCTATGGGTGGAGGATGGGTTGATCTCCAAACATATAGAAGGATCTGTGCAAAAATATTGGCAAACAACATTTAGCACAAATCATCTTCAACGATGGCGAAGTCGGCGCCCCTTTCCCCTCCCACCGCTCTTGCTCTCCCCCCCTTGGTAGACACAGAGGTAGAACCGGGCCACCCCCGACTCCTATCGGACGGCAATGCCAGCCAGAGATGAAGAAGGGGGGCGCCGGAGTAGTTAGAGTAGTTAGGTTAGTTAGCTGCGTGTCGGTAGTGGGCTCTTTGCCCGGTAGTTTGAGGCGAGCGGGAGATCTTGGCACCCAGATCTCGCTTCCTCTAGGGTTTCTTCTTCCCTTGTTGTTGCTCCGATGGTTGGAGCCGGCGGTGGAAGGGGGAAACCACCGTCTCCCTGAATAAATTTGTGGCTGCGGGCCACTTCTTGGCGCTCAAGTGTGGCGCTCCTCCATTCTTGCTAGCCGGCCAAGGTGGCGAGGAGGAAGAACGGTGTGACGTCATCCACAGTGGGACATCGAAGCCTCTGGGCGACCGTGGTGGCCAAGATAGGCGGAGGTGCTTCTCGGTGGCCTTGGCATCTAGAAGTAGTTTTTGCCCTCCGTTTGTGGGGTTGGCTCATGCGGAGCCGTGGAGGCGACAAGGCTTGGTCTCCCTTCCTCTTCCAAGTTGTCGAGGTGATGGCATGGCGGTGGTAGGTCGTCCATGGCCTGGGTCTCTTCCTCCTGCTCCAGGAATCGACAAAGAGCGGGCTTGTCCTTGCCCTTCTCAAGCTGCAAATCCTAGAGAACCAAAGCTTAGCGAGAGACGAAGTTATCCGTTGTTAAGAGAGCCACTTTATGCTCAGCAGAATCTGAGCCTCTTCTTCCAGGAGAGGAAGATCTTCCGCTCTTGCCACAACGCCGGATCAAGTGGTCCGTCCCCGACGCCGGTGTTCTCATTGTGGCGGAGCAAATCGACGGAGAGATCAGTTAGAAGCGGTGCAGAACTTGGAGGACCCGATTACTTTTTACTAATATTTTCTAGGGTTTCTTCTATAAAAGTTCAATCCATATCCAAAAAACCCTGATCTATAGGGGCTTTGATGTAAAATGTATCCACCGCTTGGTTAGTATATGCAGATTCTAGGGTCTTCGGACTCTATCCCCATTAAAAAAACATTTAGCATGAATACCAGAACTCTGGAGGTGTCGAGACATTTCTATGAAAATCTCACTAATCTATTTATAATCATCAACAACACTACAAAGATCCCCAAAAGTAATAAAAATATAAATATGACATTCGACCATCTAGCGACGTCTATGAGCACTAGCACGAGCCGAAGGCATGCAACTGTCTCCGCACCTCCATCTCCGGTGCCGTGCGAAGCTTGTCATAGTAGAGTTTGTTATAGTAGCCGGACGAGATGTCGGCGTGCTAATGCGGTAAAAACCAACACACCTGAGTAGTAACCATCGCCAATCCTGGAAACCTCGAATATGAAGAGGTGGACCTGAAATCACACCAACAAAGACAAAAAGACAAGATCCCAAAAGATCCATTGGACATACAACTCCGTGCATCCTCCGCGCTAGATGTCAGGGGCAAGTCTAGCTCAAGTCATGAATATTCAGTTGAATACCCATTCTTTTACCAAAAGTTATTGTACATTTATGTGAAACATGAAAACAACATTATATTAGATCATACAACCAAAAGTAAGAAAAAACTCACCTTCTCGTTCAATCTCTCCCAACTACCACACGGTCCATCTCTCATCCTCCCACCCCATTAGCCTAAATAAACCCCAACTAGTTATCAAAAAAATTAGTCTTCAAATTTTTGGGCACCCACTATTCAAATCCTGGGCCTGCCGCTGCTAGACACACCACCAGAGATGGGATGGGGCGGGGAGGTCCTTATTCTGATACCAAGATGTAGCCGCCGCCTCACCATCCGAGCAAAGACACAAAAAGCTTGCTAAAACAAGAAACATGAATCCTCCTGTTGACGAGAAGCCGGGATCCACCACCATGTCCAAGGCTTGAGAGGCCATCGGGGGTGGGCCTTACCGGCGATGTTGCCGGCAGATGGGACATGAATCTGACATGGTTATACCCTACGGGTACGTGACTTCAGCATACCTGGTCCAGCCCGAGGAAGGCCCACAGCAGATATACGCTGGCCCACGACGATTTTCGGGTGGCCAAGGCCAATGACGCCTTCAGATCCTTGGAGAGCAAGACTAGCATAGATAGAAAATTCAAAGGGGTAAAACCCTAGAACTTGTAACCGACTAGGACTATGCCCGGGACCTGCCTAAGTCTATATAAAGGCCAGGAGGGTACATCCTAGATCTCTCGACTCATACTTTCGCACACACCTCCACGCCAGATCGAATCTGCGCACCCTGTAACCTTCGGTTCCGTCGTAATCAAGAGCAGACAAGCAGGAGTAGGGTTTTCCCTCCGGGGGCCTGAACCTGGGTAAATCTCGTGTCCCCTGGTTGCTTGTCTGTTAACCGTGCCACGATCTCCAGCATCCCCATCTTCTCCAAAACCCAAGTCCATAACAATGGGCATTGACGAGATTAAACCTCGTCAATTGGCGCCGTCTATGGGAATCGGGGCTGCTGATTGTGCGATCGTGACAGTTCCGACCCGATCGATCTACAACTCTGCGGCGACGGAGAATCACCTTCTCTTCGGGACTTTCGACTTCACCGCCCACTCGCCGGCCACCATGAAAGATTTCGAGCCCGTAGGCGATGGACTCGAAATTTTGTTCGGGAGCTTCTGCTTCCAGGTGGGACAAACTGGCACCCTCCGCCTTCCTGAGCGGGTGCCCGTGCCATCAATCAGACCCGCCTCGTGGGCTCCACACCCCGTGCTGCGCACGTCACCATCGACAGATGAGTTCTACAGCAGCAGCAGCTGCAACTCCGATCTATGCGATCCACCTTCGGATGAAGGGACCTACGGTTCCGGATCTGATAGCTGCGGCAGCAGCAAACCGATCTACGAGCGCTACCTATGCGCCGCGGTCATCCAGGATCAACAAACGCCTAACCCGCCGCCCAACACGAACCCCAATCCGCAGGACGGAAATAGCGGAAACGGCGGGAACAGAAGAAGCCAATCCCCCCTCCCCCACCTGAAGGGGAAAACAATGGCCACGTCATCCAACTTAGCAAAGAAGGATGGGTCCAGGCACGCCGTGCCGTCGCAGGCGACATAGTCCTGCCTGTGGATTCACCACGCGACCTACTGATGGCGTACCACTATCTCCTCATCGAGGAGCACAAGAAGCAAGTCAAGATGCAGGAGACGCTCGATAAACGCAAGCAAGCAGGCTCCGAGTCCAGCGCGCAACGAGCTGCGCTCTCCGCCATGGCACCAGGCTCTAGCACGAATGGAAATCAGGGAAACAAGCATCGCTCGCGGGTGGAGAACATGGATCCCAAGGAACGCCGTGATGTGACCCGAACTCTCCACACGTCGTTCATGGATATGGATGCCGACGGCAACATCATCCCGAAGACACCGCAGGCTGCGATCCTGGCAGCCACTGCGTATCTCGCGGCCCACCAACCTCCGGAAAGGGACCCGAAAAGAGCCATGCATAAGTCCGCACTCACCGGACTCGGACTCGTAGGAGCTGCGCTCCACGAAGACGCTACTGCGGAGCCGAAGAAGAAAGCTCTGGTCAGACGCGACCGTAGCCCCACCCCCTCATCCGAAGAGGAGGAGGAGCACGACCTTCCTCGAAGGAAGAAGAGCTCGCATCGCCATAAACGTGACTACGACGCCAGAAACGCGCTTACACAGCGCAAAATCGACAAAGAGCGAGCCAAACGCGCATGCTCGTCCGAGTCCGAGATGGATGAAGATGAAGGAGAACTCTGTGGAGCTCGATGCTTCAGCAGATCTGTTCGGCGAACACAGATGCCACGCAATTTCAAGCTTCCTTCGGATACTCCGAAGTTCAACGGCACGCAAGATCCAAAATCTTGGCTCAGCGATCATCTGTCATCCGTCAAGCTGCACGGCGGTAACAAAGAAACCGCCATGCAATGCCTCCAGCTGCAGCTGACAGGCGCGGTGCGGGTCTCGCTCAGCAGCCTATCATCAGGATCCATCCGAAGTTGGGAGGATCTAGCTTACAGCTTCATCCGAAATTTCAAGGGAACCAACAAGAGGCCCGCCTCAATCGAAGAGTTGCGAGCCTGCACTCAGAGAACGGGGGAATCTATTCGCTCGTACATATTACGCTGGTCTACCACCAAGAACTCTGCAGTGCATATCTCCGAGGAGAGGGCCATCGACGCCTTCAGAGACGGCGTCAAACGCCAAGATTTAAAGGAAGAACTTGGGCGTGTCAAGCCCAAGACACTCGACCACCTCATGGAAATTGCCAACAGTTGGGCAGACGGCGAAGATTGCATCCAGCGAGCGCAATCAGATGAAGAGGACGATTACGGCCGAAGGCGAGAACGCCGCAGCAAAAGGAGATCGCGTGTCTACGAAGACCGCGACGGACCCGACATGGTCGCGGCCGGCTACGCCGACCGCCGGAACGACAACAGCCGCAACAGCGGAGGTTACCGCGGAGGAAATCTCCGTGACAACGGACGATCAGCACAGTCGTGGCAACGCCGCGATCGCGACAACGGACCCTCAGCATTCGAAAAACTTTCGGGTCCATGCACCATCCACTTCTATATCGACAAGCAAGATGGCAAAAAGAAAGCCAGTCACATGCTCAAGGACTGCCGCGAGTTCCAGAAACTCAGCGAAAGCATGGCGCAGATGAGGCAACAAGCCCCAATCCCTGCGTTCGGAAACGCACCCGCGCCAGGAGAAATAGCACACGGAGCTCCTCCTCCGCCACCTATTGGAGGCCCAAACCAACCAGTCGCACCAGCGCAAAACAACGCCGGGGTCGTATACCCCCCACCAAAGGGAGCACTAAATATGATCCAGAAGGGACGCCCCACAAACAGGGTGCAGAAGAAAATCACCCGATAAATCAACTTGGCCGTGGAAACTCCACCTGCAATCCCTGAGTACCTCAGCGGATCGGAGTCCTGCATCACGTTCACTCGCGCGGATCACCCTTGCCAGATCCCTCGCCCAGGTCATGCTGCCCTGGTGCTGGAGGCGCAGATCGGAGGCTTCGAGATGATTCGCGTCTTCATGGACGGTGGCAGCGGCATCAACCTAATGTTCGCAAGCACCCTAGCAGCTATGCGGATCCCGCAATGCAGCCTGGAACAATCAGACACAACGTTCCATGGCATTGTACCAGGAAAGGGCATATTCCCCCTGGGCAAAATAGGACTCGAAGTCATCTTCGGAAAGCCGGACAACTTTCGGCAGGAGCGACTTGAATTTGAAGTGGTGGACTGGCCGTCACAATACCACGCCATCCTGGGGCGTGTAGCATTCGCAAGGTTCCTGGCCGTCCCACACTACGCATACCTACTACTCAAGATGCCAGGACCAAGGGGCGTCATCACAGTACATGGAAGCTTCACCCGATCGGACCAATGCGACAGGGATTTCAACAAAATCTCCCAGTCTTTCGGCATGCAAGACGAGCTTGTAAGGCTCCGCGAGGTGACGGACAATGGGCTACCCCTAGTCACAAGGCAGAACGCACCTAACATGTCCTTCGACTCCACCGTCAACACCAAGAAAGTACAGGTCCATCCGACGGATGCCTCCAAGACGGCCTTGATCGCCAATGACCTCAGCACCGCATAGGAAGGCGCGCTCGTCGAATTCCTCCGTGAGTGCTGGGAAATCTTCGCTTGGTGTCCTGAGGACATGCCAGGAGTTCCCAGGGAATTCGCCGAGCACGCACTCAATGTCTTTCCAGACACCAAGCCAGTCAAGCAGTCCATCCGAAGATTGTCGGAGCCACGAGCCGAAGCCATCGGCAAGGAAATCAATAGACTACTCGCTGCAAACTTCATCAGGGAAATCAAAGAGAGCGAGTGGCTTGCAAACACAGTGATGGTCCCGAAGAAGGACACGGACATCCTGCGGATGTGCGTGGACTTCACGTCACTAAATAAGCACTGCCCAAAGGACCACTTCCCTCTTCCACGGATCGACCAGATTATCGATTCGACTGCAGGTTGCGAGAAACTCTCCTTCCTCGACGCCTACTCAGGCTATAACCAGATTCGGCTCAAGGTCGAAGACCAGGAGAAAACGGCGTTTATTACACCGTTCGGAGTATTCTGTTACAACACAATGCCCTTCGGGCTAAAAAAACGCAGGTGCCACGTACCAGCGATGCATGCAGGCCTGCCTCAAGGACCAGATTGGTTGCAACGTCCAAGTTTATGTCGATGACATAGTAATAAAAACCAAGGAGGCAAGGACACTTATCGACGATCTCCGCGAGACGTTCGACAACCTTGATCGCTACAGGATCAAGCTCAATCCCGAAAAGTGCGCCTTCGGCGTCCCATCAGGTCAGCTGCTCGGGTACTTCATCTCTCAACGAGGGATCAAGGCGAACCCGAAGAAAATCAAAGCCATCATGACGATGGAGAAGCCGAAAAACCTCAAGGGCGTCCAGCAGCTTGCAGGACGAGTAGCGGCGCTAAGCAGGTTCATCAGCCGTATGGGCGAGAAGGCCCTACCATTCTACCAGCTGCTGCGTAAAGCAGACAAGTTCGAGTGGACGCCAGAAGCCAACGACGCATTCGAAAGCCTCAAGCGGCTCCTCTCCACCTCGCCCGTTTTGGTCACGCCAAAGGAGCGCGAGCCCTTGCTGCTGTACATAGCAGCCACACATCAGGTGGTCAGCACCGTACTCGTGGTCGAACGACCCGAAGAAGGCAAGACCCACGGGGTCCAGCGCCCAATTTACTACCTCAGCGAGGTACTGACACCAACAAAGCAGAGGTACCCTCACTACCAGAAACTAGCCTACGGCGTATTCATGACGGCTCGACGGCTGAGCCATTACTTCCAGGAGCACCAAGTGATGGTCATAAACGAAGCACCCCTAAACAGCATACTGAATAATCCAGAGGCCACGGGACGGGTAGCCCTGTGGGGCATCGAACTATCACCCTTGGACATCGTCTACGAGAAGCGACACGCAATCAAATCTCAAGTCCTTCCGGACTTCCTGGTACACTGGATGGAGATGCAGCTGCCAGACACCCCAGACATGTCGCAGTCCTGGACAATGCATTTCGACGGCTCCAAGCGCGAAGCCGGAGCAGGGGCAGGGGTCATACTGACCTCCCCACAGGGTGACAAGATGAAGTACGTTCTTCGGATGAAATTCAGGGCCTCCAACAACGAAGCCGAATATGAAGCCCTTATCCATGGCATGAGGATGGCAAAGATATGCGGCGCAACGCGCCTGGTCATCTATGGTGACTCCAACCTCGTCGTCCAGCAGACGATGAATGAGTGTGACGCACACGCCGAAAACATGATCGCGTAACGCGCGCTCTACAACGCACTCGAAGGAGAATTCGACGGCTGCGAACTTCGGCACGTTGGAAGAGAGAGCAACGAGGAAGCCGATAGACTCGCCAACATCGGCTCCACCTGCGCAAAGGTGCCACCAGGTGTGTTCCTCGAACAAATCTGCGTGCCATCCATCAAGCGTAAATTCCCCAAGGGATCACCCGAAGAATCAGAGCACTCGGGAGCTACGCTACCCGAAGGACACGAAGGACCCGAGAAACTGGACACAGAGGTAGCCATGGTCAACCTAATGCAGGTCATGGCAGTCGAAGAATCCTGGACACGACCGTACCTCTAGTTCTTGATAACCGGAGAATTGCCCGACAGCCCAACAGACGCCCGGCGCATATCTCACCGGTCAAAAGCCTTCACCATCATCAACGGCGAGCTGTACAAACGGAGCATCACGGGCGTACTTCAACGGTGCGTCACCATCGACGACAGCAAGGCCATACTCCAAGACATCCACGAAGGCATCTGCGGCCACCATGCAGGCAGCCGCTCCCTTGTCGCCAAAGCTCTACGAGCAGGATTCTACTGGCCAATGGCCATGAGCGACGCAAAGGACATCGTCCGAAGATGCAACGGATGCCAACGGTTCGCCGACAAACCGCACGCACCCGGGTCCGAGCTCAGGCCCATACCTATAGCTTGGCCTTTCGCTCAATGGGGCCTCGACATGATCGGCAAATTGCCAAAATCCTCGAAAGGAGGACACGTATTCCTCCTGGTTGCACTCGACAAATTCACCAAGTGGATCGAGGCCATGCCGGTCACCAACCAGAAAGGCAAAACTGCCGTCAAGTTCGTCGAGTCCATTGTCTACAGGTTCGGCGTACCACACAGCATCATCACCGACAACGGATCGAACTTCATCTCCGAAGAATTCCAGGACTTCTGCGAAGGCCTTGGGATCAACATCACATATGCCTCAGTGGCACACCCGCAAACGAACGGACAAGTGGAAAAGGCCAACGGCCTAATCGGAGCCGGCATCAAGAAGCGCCTCATGAGCTCACTCGAACACAAAGCTGGAAATTGGACGAAGGAGCTACCCTCCGTCCTGTGGAGCTTACGAACTACGCCAAACAGCTCCACCGGCTACACACCGTTCTTCATGGTACACGGAGCCGAAGCCGTGCTACCAGCTGAAGTACGCCACTAGGCCCCACGGGTCGTCGCCTACAATGAAGTTGAATCCACGGCCGCACTCGAAGACGTTGTCGATACACTCGACGAAGCACGGGATATAGCAGCAGCTCGATCAGCGGTGTACCAGCAGAGTCTCCGCAACTACCACAGCCGCCGTCTACGCCCAAGGTCCTTCGTCGAAGGAGACCTCGTCTTGCGACTCAAGCAAAAGCGACCGAATAAATTCGAGTCGCCATGGGAAGGACCCTACGTCATCACCGAAGTCATCCCAGGTGGCGCCTATCGCCTCAAGCACGTGGAGTCTGGAGTCGCATACTCCAACCCATGGAATATCTCGCACCTGCGACGATTCTATCCGTAGCAACCTACCCCCTTTCTTTTACTTTCAATAAGGCTTCCAGCCAAGGCTACTCAGCCGAACAATGTATCTCCTCCATTACGATATAAATAAAGCTAAGTGTCTCGCCCCAAAACTTCGTTTCACTACTTTCTGCAACTATACTATATGCTACAAACGCACTCGGGGGCTCCCCCCACCTCACGATTTCATCGACTGAGGGCCAAACGTGTACACCTGAGTAGCTGACAACGTCAGGCAAACGAAAAGGACACGTATCCAATTAAAGCACTGCGTGCTCACATACAAACAAACCTTTACAACAAAGGGCACAACACGCCCAGCCGAAATATACAAATTTTACATCTCTCTCTTTTTACAGGTACTACCTATGTTGAAGAATAACCTGGGCACGCTGCTCAAACAAATCTACAATCTGTTCGGCATACTGCCTTACAGCCGCGTAATGCGGACGCATGTCCCACTCGCCACCATCAGGGCGAAGAGGTGGCCCAGCAGCCACGGCAGCCAAATCCACGTCAGGCCGGTGCAGCCTCACAAGAGACAACGCAGCTTTCACTCCTGCGACAAGCTGCTGCCGCACCAGCTCCTTGACATTGCTTACGTTCCGAAATTTCGACAAAAGACCTGCAAGGCTTGTCGGCACGGCATCCAAAGGGAACATGATGTGCAGCACCGAGGAAAGCGATGTCTGCACCTGGCGGAGCACCCGTGAAACTTGATGAACACGATCCTGCACCGTCGCCAGGGCTATGGCGCGATCACGATCCATCCAGAAGAAGCCGCCGGCCTCCATGTCCTGTTGAGTCAAGCAATTGACCCGAACAGCGACACGCTCTTTTTCTTCCCTCGGAGCAAGATTTGCACCTGCAACAATCGAACAACATAAGAGTTAGGCCAGCAGGCTCATCCGAAGAACAGAGCTACAGCTCGACCAAAGAACAACTTACATTGCAGTTGCTCGGACAGCCGGACCAACTCCGCCATCAAGTACTCCTCTCTGGCTGCACCACGATCAGCCTTGGACTTCCAAACGTCGGCATGACCGCGTAACCCGAGCAAATCCCTCTCCAGACTACGCACACGATCCTGAAGGAAAGTGAGCTGCGAGGAATCATCCAAGGATGGTCGCAACGGCATTGCTGATGGAGCCTCTACAGGGTCAGCACCCGAAGGAACCTAAAGCAGCAGGACAAGAAAGGGACAAACACATTTCAGACAATGATAGAGCAAAACTCAGAAGAATTCATTAAACATATAAGGCCACTACGTGGCACAAGGATGGTTTTTTCTTCAAGATATTTACAACAAAAGTAGACTACAAACTACCCTTCGTCTACTACGCCTAAGATGCGGGGCACTGAGTCGCCTCAGAGCCAGACTGCCTAGCTTTGGCCTCGCCCTGCTGCCGCAGTGCGTACTCGGACAGCAAATCAATGAGCTTGGGCCCATATCGCTTGCAGCGAGAAGAATAGGCAGCAAAGGCTACCTCGGATCCATCTGCAGCCGTCGGCATCCGAGAAGTGATCTGGGGCAGATCCAGCTCCGCTCCAGCCGCCATGGCCATCGCCAGCCCGACGGACGCGCCGATGCCCTTCTGCTTGCGTTTGTACGCCGCAGGCGCTTCGGCTGACAGAGCCTCCGCCAGAGCATCCACATCGTCAAGGGCTGCGCCCTTCGGGACAAGCTCCTTGTAGAAACGACCAAGGACTTCTTTCGCCTTGGCGAGGGAGTTGACGACGGTGCTGCAGCGGTCTTCGACCGCCACAGTGGCATCATCTAGAGCACTCCCGTGCTCCAGAGCACCGCGGTCGAACTCGATGCCTGCGGCATCTGAGACAAAACACAAGAAGGACAAAATGAAGAAAAGCAGCATAGAAGAAGACCCGAAGAAAAAGAAACAAGTACAAAACTAGCACTCACCCGAAATAGCCTTGGCAGCAGCCATGAGCTTCGTCGCCACCTCCTTTTCACGAGCAGCCGCAACGGTGGCCAGCTGCTCCTCACGATCCACGGCCTCCTGCTGCAGACGCTCTTTCGCTTCGGCCGCCTTAGTCAGCTCTAGCTCGAGGCGCTCTTTCGCGCCAACAGCGGCTCCGGCCTTCTGCTCCGATTGACCAAGACTCTTTTTGAGAGCATCGACCTCACGGAGGGAATCGTTATGCTCCTCTGCATTTAACACAAGCAAGTGTCAAACAACAGAAGCAGGATACATAAGAGAGGCGTCAAGAGGCAGACAGGTACCTTGAAGCTGACGAAGTTTCGCTTCCAGCACCAAGCGCTCCTGCACCAGTCGCTTGGCCTCCTGCACAAAAGGCTGAAGAAAAAGATAGCAGTAAGAAAAGGACTTGGGGGCTGCGCCCAACACAAAGGAGTAAAAACAAAATTCGCACCCGAAGATACTCGGGGGCTCCCCCCGTGATATGAAGCAGCAAACTTACATGCTCTGATGGTGACTCCGAAGGACCGCCTGCGAAATTCTGAGGCGCAACCACCTGCACCTCCTTCAACGGAGGATCCGGAGGCGCGCCACCCGAAGTCGCCACCGTCTGAGGGAGAGGAGACGCAATCTTCGACTCCCCCATCATCTCCCGCGCGCCACCACTGGAGGAATCACGGGAGGAATGCCTGCATATGAACTAATCAGCACAAGCACAACAATCACGAAGGAAAAAGGACAAAACTACAGCAAGAAACTTACGAGCCCAGTGAGCTCAGGTCAAAGACAGGAGGAGACCTTCGGGCTCTCTTCTCCTTCTTCTTCTCTTCCTTCTTCTCCTCCTTCTTTTCTTCCTTCTTCCGCTTCGCTGGCGGGTGCGGCGCTACAGCCCGCACAGGAATGGCAGGAATGGGAGAGGAAGAGCCTCCATGACCATCATCATGATGCTCAAGGCCCAGAGGGTTTCTGGGAGTCGGAGGAGTCGAGGCATCCGAAGACTCGCTGGAGCTCCGTGACCGTTTTCGCGTATGGTCCTCACTCGACTCATCGGCGTCCTCCGCTGGAGACTGCGCCGATGGTAGCTCGGACACAGAATCAACCACTTCATTATCAGGGGCATTCGGATACCTTTCGGGCAACGGTGGTACCATGCCCGGTACTTTGAAGCTCTGCAAGATCAGAAGGAATTTTGTTAGCAAACAAACGAAACAAATACACAACCGACAAAAAAAGGGGGGAAGCACTACGTGCACAAATCTACACCTTCGGTACGACCAACGTCGAAGAAAAGGGAGGAGTCAGCGACTTCCCCGAGATTTCTTCTCCGGCCTTGAACTTCAACAGCGCGCGAAGAGCCCTGTCAAGATCCCCCTCGAAGATTTTCTCACTCGAAACCCTCGTCGGATCGCGGCGCCCAGAATAAAGAAACATCGGGTGCGCCCTCGCTTGGAGAGGCTGCACCCGACGCTCAAGAAACGTCCGGATGATGTCCACACCGTTCACCTCCTTCTCTGGAATCAGCTGGAGATCCTCCACCCGACGGTAAAGGGCCTCTATCTCCTCCACCTCACCGTCCAAGATTTGGTTTTTCCAAGACCTTTTTCGCTCAATCATTTGGGAAGGGTCAAAGGGAACAAGACCAAAATCTTGCCCGGGCACTACGGAGTCGCGGATATAAAACCATCGCCTCCGCCAGTACTGGACAGATTCGGACATGGAAAAGGAAAAGAAGAGCAGATTGGGACTAAGAGAGATGATGAAACCCCCAATGGGATACACACCATCCGAACCAGATTGCCTCTTCACGGAATAGAGCTTCCGGAAGAGGCCAAAGTGCGGCTCAATGCCAAGCCAGCACTCGCAAAAAGTGATAAAACAAGCAATGTGGAGAAGAGAATTGGGAGACAGATGATGCAGCTGAATCCCATAGAAGAAGAGCAGTCCACGAAGGAAGTCATGGACTGGATACGAAAACCCACGCAAAACGAAGGCGAGAAACATAACCCGGTACCCAGATGGGGGACGGGGGATTACCTCATTGCCGGGTAGTTTGACGGCCTCCGTATCTTGCGGGATCAGGCCCCGCTCGCGCAGCTTGCGGAGATCGCTCTCCCGCGTCTCTGATCGCCGCCAGCCACCATCGGTGACGCGAGCAGCGGCGGTGCCCTTCTTTCCTCCGGCGGCGCTGGTCCCAACCGCAGATGAAGACTTCTTTGGTTTCCCCATCACGCTACGGCGGCGCCGGCGGTGAAAACGTGTAAAGGACGACGGAAATGTGGAAGGAAATCCCAGCGCGAAGCAAGAATCGCTCGAGCGCAAGGAGGCAGTGAAACACAAGAACTGGTGCGGTAAAAACAAACCACGGTTCCCCTCAATGATTATAACAGCGAAGACGACGCATGGCAGCCGTTCATCCAGAAGACCTAACGCCAACGTCAGATCTGGCCGTACACGTGTCAACACCACAACGAACCGTCGTTACCACGCCGTCCACTACGCGCGGAAATCGAGGAGACGCCGTAATTATCTCCACGCCGCGCGTGACCGGTCAATTCAAAGTCAGCAAGTGGGACCCACGTTCGTCCAGTCAAGTCATCTCTGGCGTAGCAGACGCTTGAGGTCATCGATCGTAAGCACTGATGTCATCAAAAGCTATACTAGCACTTTCTTCGGTTCCACAGCTAAGAGTACTCACTCGAATCTTCGATTCGACTAAATACTCGGGGGCTACTCCTATCAGGAGCGCTAGCCGCGCACCCGGAAGATGAATAAAGACAAAGTATATCTTCGAGTCCTACGTTGAGTCTACGACTCCACTACGGACTCGGGGGCTACTCCCATAGGGAGGGAGGAGGAATTTAAGCATCCGAAAAATTTCGTGTCCTACGGACTTAACAACTAAACAATGCTTGAACTAAAGTCTCTGCTCGAGTCTACGACTCGAACAGACACTCGGGGGCTACTCCCATAGGGAGCGCTGGTCGTGCACCCTATGAAATCTTTGACTGCGATCTTTCGGATCAGCACGCAAAAACTTTTTGGCAACTCTGCCCCAACAAAACACTGAGTGAGCGACAATCTCCTTGGCCACCCGAAGCACCTCCGTGGTGACAAATGTTCGGATGCTGCGTCTGTGACGCAAAGATAAGACCTGCAGATATCATCTGATGGCCTGGCAACGTACACGACTGCGCTCTGCTAGTATAAATCCATGCCAACAGGCGTGATGAAAAATCCTGACGGACGCGTTGGGTACATCAATTAAAAACACTGGAATTCCACTCTTGTAAGTCCTCTGCGGCTTGAGTCGAATTACGCAGCATATGTTCCAGGTCCGAGTAAAGGGGCTCGAACTTGAAGAAGATCGTGTTGTTTCGTCCTAAGACAGTTAACTGACCCTGATCCGTCGGGTGAGTCAGGCACACGCATCAACAATCCCTACACACTTATATTATTATTACATAGTTGCACCCGAAATATGGAAGAGTCCTCAGCCGAATCTACGATTCGACTGATCACTCGGGGGCTACTGACATGGTTATACCCTACGGGTACGTGATTTCAGCATACCTAGTCCAGCCCGAGGAAGGCCCACAACAGATATACGCTGGCCCACGACGATTTTCGGGTGACCAAGGCCCATGACGCCTTCGGATCCTTGGAGAGCAAGACTAGCATAGATAGAAAATTCAAAGGGGTAAAACCCTAGAACTTGTAACCGACTAGGACTATGCCCGGGACCTGCCTAAGTCTATAGTCCTAGATCTCTCGACTCATACTTTCGCACACACCTCCATGCCAGATCGAATCTGCGCACCTTGTAACCTTCGGTTCCGTCGTAATCAAGAGCAGACAAGCAGGAGTAGGGTTTTCCCTCCGGGGGCCTGAACCTGGGTAAATCTCGTGTCCCCTGGTTGCTTGTCTGTTAACCGTGCCACGATCTCCAGCATCCCCATCTTCTCCAAAACCCAAGTCCATAACAATGGGCATTGACGAGATTAAACCTCGTCAGAATCACTGCCTCGGTATTGCTTGGGTTTTCTCTCTGCTGGAACGGGTTCCATGGCAGGGTCGATAGTGCCAATACATCAACATACTGGGCGGGTGTATTTCACTTTGCTGACTACCTAAATTTCACTATTTGATTTGCGTGGCAATATAAACCATCGTAAAAGCTCAATCTTTTTGAATTAGTACATCTTCTTTTTTTCTTTTTTTTGAACATGTTTTGGTTGTCATTGTTAGTTTGATACAGGAAAAACGACCTTATACACAAGGAGGCTAGAAGTAATGTCTAGGTTCCCACACAACCAGATCCAAGGTATGACCGAGTTACACTTAGTCAATTTGTTTTATGTTCATGCTAATTGAAGAAGTGGCAAAATGGAAATATGGAGAAAGATAAATAAAATTAAGATACAAGGCCACAATTTGATAATGAGATGAAGCTCTAGTTGAAGAGTGACCACTCTCAACTACATCAAGAAAATGATAAATTGCCAAATGGAAGAGCCTAGAAGACGCAAGGACAAGAATACAGAGAAGATTGATGAGGAAAACATACATTGGCGGGTAGTGTTGGGGAAAAATTGCTCCATTCACAAGTTGCAATTATCTAGATTAGATATTTTGTTAGATATTTTTTGAGTAAATAAATATATATGGAGCCCAAATATATTTAGTATTGTATGACTAGGATTGTGTCATTTGGCAATATTTCAATGTTGATGTAATCATATAAGATAGGCCGCAGACTCTCATATCTCAAGTAAATTAAGAAGGTAAGCAAGAAGAGCAACCAAGTATGAGAGGGTAGGAATAGATGAAAAAGCCACGGTAGAGATAGGGTGGCTATCACAAAAATAATCATTGCAAGCATCTACTGAACTTTTTGATGTTTTATTTTATGAATTTGATGGATAGAGATGCATTTGAAGCATTCATTTACATTCATAGAAATCATATCATGTGTCGCAACCAAATTAAACATGGTTCCGAGGAATCCAGCTACAAGAAAATTAAAAACCGGGAGCCCTCTATTTTTTACCCATCTATTTGATACAAAAATTCAAGCCCTGATTATGATTCCTTCTATGAAGAAAAATATGTAATGTCAAAGATTCATTCAAATGAACTTGTTTCTTCTGATTCTCAGATAATGAACTACCATGACACGCTGTTCACTGCAGTAATCAACTTAAAATGGTCAAAGTGTGAAATAAAAACCAAATAAGAACATTGTTGTTTTTATTGTTTTGTTTGTATTTATTTATTTTGAGTAATTTGTTGTGAATATAAAATAAGATCAATAGTCCGCCAAGAGCATCTTTATATATGTTTTAAAAATAACTTCCAATTTACCATGCGCACATGAATATGGAGCCGAGGTGAGGTGCTTTTGTTTTGCAACGGGTTTTATGTTAGTAGTGCATAATAGCCATGAACATAGGGTGGCAAGCGGGGTGGTATATGTGGGACACTAGCCTCTAGTGCAATTTATTTGAATGCAAAATTACATTAAGATAGATGCCTCTAGTACAATTTTGTGATTTTGCATGCTTGTTGGTTACATACATCCGGAGTTATTTTTAATGTATAAATCCCCGTGAATATATTCGGTTGGAAATTTGAAACCTTATATTTCCTGGTCTTACCGGGGCAACAATATCATCAGCCACGATCACACGATGTTCTGGTTGGTTTCGGTGAAGAACTTAGGATTCGATGTGCACGTGCAGGTCTGTTGTTCTCTTGATGGACAGATCCGGTAACGCAACTGGAACAACGTTGTCTGCGATCGTGATCTATCGTGCTTGGAGCGAGCAGCCGATTGCCAGTTTGGGGACCGATCGGATCTAGCGCCGGATGGAAGTCGATCACAGGCAATGCAGCTTAATTAATTAGCTACACGGAGGCCAAGCTCGCAAGGACGCGCCGCGTATTTCGGTGATAGATTCATGGACGGCACCCTGTGACGCGTACGGGGCTCTGGCGCGTGCCGGGGCGGGCAGAGACAGGCCGCTGCGGACGACGTACATACGTTGTGGGATCCGGACGTATCGGCGCCGCGCGCGGCTCGCGGCGCGCCCTGCCCTGCTGGCGCCGCACGCACCTGGCCGGCCGGCCCGGCCATGCGCCTCACCTGGCGCTGGATCTCGATCGATCGATCGGTGTCTCGTGCTGCCGCGGCGTGCCGTACGGCCGGCTTTTGTTTCCATCGGCCGTGCCGGAACATGCGGGGGATGCTCCCACGTCGTGCTGCCCAGCCCGCCGGTATCCTATGACCATCGATGCCCTGGCGCCGATCGAGCGTGCCTACATCTCTCTGTTCCCCACCAATGCGCATGCATCTCGGCCGATCCTGGTTATAATATTTGCGAGGACCCTCTGGTGACCGGTGAAGTGTGTTTGGTTTAGTCTCACCTCGGCTATAGAAAAAGGCCACACCTAGCTTATCAGGAAGAGATTTCTTCCTCCCTTCAGTCCGGGCTTTTGGGGTGAAGTGGGCTCTCTTCTTATTGTTGGGTTGTGAGCGCATAAAAGTTTAGAACGTGGGCCGAGTACTGGGCTAGTCAAGTGGACGCTAACATCTGGTATCAAAGCCAACATCGCCATACGGCCATGGAGTGGGCTCTCTTCTTATTATTGGATTGTGAGCACATGAACGTCTAGAACGTAGACCAAGTGGACGCTAACACTAGTAGTCCTAAGAGCATCTCCACTCGCCTACCCAGGACGCCGATCCGGACGCCGAATTTAGGTCCAGACGCCGAAAATCGGCTCAGTCGCGTACCCAGAAACCAACGCCGGACGCAGCGAACTCGGCGAAAAAAACGAAGCGACATGTGGACCCGTCGAGTCTGCGACGGAAGCCGGGTCATCGTCATCCTCGGAACCACGCGGCGACCGCCGGACATTAACTGCCTGTCGCGTCGGCCACGTGTCACCGAATTGTCGGGCCACCGCCGCTGCCTCGGCTCCCGCGATGGACCGGCGGGCACTAACTTCCCGTTGTTTCCCCTTTTCCCGCCCTCGCCGCTACACCCCTCGCGCCCTCGCCGCCCACCTCGGCTTATATAAGCCGTACCCTTCGCCGGAGTTCCTCACACTCTCTCACAGCTCCCCAAGTCCACCAGCCCAAACTCCGGCGAACACTCTCTCACAGCTCCCCTCCCCTAGCCATGGCCGAGCGATACCCCGGCGACGGTGCGACGGCAAACGGCTTCGGTCGGTGCACCCTCCAGGCGTGGGAGGCGCGCCTGCTCTACGAGGTCGGCTACATGGCGCCGCCGGACACACAGAACCCTCCGGGATGGAAGCTAAGCACCGACGGAATCCCTATCCCACCAGCACCGACGGCAGAGGAGCTGTCGTACGAGATCCAAGAGTACATCGGCGACATGGACGACCCCTCCGCCGCTGATACATTCAAACGTATCTACTTTCTCGAACACTTTGCTATTGTTTCTCCTTTAAACTTGTGTGATTTGGATACAACTAACACAGACTGACGTTGTTTTCAGCAAAATTACCTTGGTGTCTTGTTTTTGTGTAAAAAATCAACTATGAGGAAAAATCCTGGAAAATATGCCAAAAAACTATATTTCACTAGAAGATCCACGGAGCCAGAAGGAGAGACGGAGAGGAGGCCTGGGGGGCCCACACCCATCCCAGGCACGGGCCCACCTGACCCCGCTCCTAGAGGGGGTGCAACCACCCCAGGCACCCTCTCGGCCTCCCTCTACGCCTATAAGTTGCCTTTTGACCTAAAAACTGAGGGGGGTTCGATAGTTTTCCAGAAAGAGCTCCACTCCGCCATCAGAAACTAAGATTCGGATCCAGAAACTCCGTTCTGGCACCGTACCGGGACAAGGAATTTGGAGAGGATCATCGCCATCGTCATCACCAACGCATCTCCATCAACCACCGATGTTTCCCTCATCCATGATTGAGCAATCCCCCGCTGTAGGCTTGCGGATGGTAGGGATTGGATGGGTTCTATCATGTAATCGAATAAGATATGTTAGAGCATAGTGCTATTTGACTTTGTTGCAACTTGTTGTGCTTAATGCTTGTCACTAGGGCCCGAGTGCCATGATCTCAGATCTGAACTTATTATTGAATCATTATGATAATATTGTTTGTGATCTTATCTGCAAGTTGTCTACACATATCATTGTCCGGATACAAAGGCCCCAAAGTGACAATAATTGGGACAACCGAGGGGTATGACTGTGTTGTGAGGATCACATGTGTTCATGAAGTGTTAATGCTTTGCTCCGGTGCTCTATTAAAAGGAGCACCTTAATTGCCAGTAGTTCCCTAGAGGCCCCGTTGCCACGGGCTGGCTGGGCAGAATATGTTGTGCAAGTTCTCATTGCGAGCACATATGACTATATTTGGAGCACATGCATAGGATTGTTTAGTACTTGGATGCTTGTTATTATTTATCTGCAATGCCCTAGTTCTTGAAGTTACATGTTTAGACTCGTCCATGCAACGCCCGTCCATCCATCCCTATCCCTACCACACTCGAATCCCGCTGTTACCGTTACTGTTGCTATTGCTCCTGTTTTGCTGCTATTGTTGCTTTACTGTTACTACTACAAACTGTTGCTACTGATAAACTTCTCTGAGCAAGAACTATTTCCGGGTGCAGCTGAACTGACAACTCAGTTGTTAAGGCTTGCAAGTATTCTTTGGTTCCCCTTGTGTCGAATCAATAAATTGGGTAATACTACCCGCGAAGACTGTTGCGATCCCCTACACTTGTGGGTCATCAAGACTATTTTTTGGCGCCGTTGCCGGGGAGCATAGCTTCATTTGTAAGTTAACTTGGATCTACTATTGTTCACTGCTACTCCTTTCATCATGGGGAAGTCTCGTGATGGAAAGTTCCCTATTTTACCCTCCATTACAAGAAGAGGTACAGTCCTAAACACCTTTGTTGCTCTTGATTCATTGTCTATTATAAGTAAGCTTGTCACACCATCACCACATACTCATGCTACACACACTGCTACTACTACTGAATCTGAAACTGCTTTTGATGCTCATGATGTTACTTCTACCGTGTTTGATGCGAGTGGTTCATGAGGTCCTTTTCTAGATGCTACTATGGCTAGTCTAGGAAATACCGAAACTCCTAGTGAAGACACTGTTACACCTGTTATCTCACCTGAGGCTAGTGAGAGTTATGATATTAATGATGGTTACATTGAGTTCACTGATGATTTTGTTGAAGAGTGCCGAAACACATATGGTACTAGTGCTATGAAGAGTCTCCTCGCTAGACGTACTATTATGCCTAAGTTGTCCTCTAATCCTAAGTTTGCCACTTCTCCCATAGATATTAAAGATGAAGACTATGATTTCTCTCTTGATTTGTCTTATTTAGATATTGTTGAGAAAGAACCTTTTTGTGGGACTGAAAGTGAGAGTGTTGTCTCTCATATGAATGAGCTTTCTACTATGAGTGCTTTGTTCTCTGATGATTTTAAGATGCGCAAGTACTTTGTTGCTAAGATCTTCCCTTTTTCACTAAAAGGAGAAGCTAGGGCTTGGTTTAATAGATTACCTCCTGGTTCCATTGATAGCCCTGATTGCTTGATTGCTTCATTCTTCCAGAAATATTTTCCTCCTAGTGCTAGACATGCTGCTTTGCAGAGACTTTTTGATTTTAAACAGGGAGAAGAAGAGAAATTGTCTAAGTCATGGACAAAGTTCTGTGCCTTGATTCATGCACATCCTGGATGTCCATTACCTAAGAATGAGCTTCTTGATATTTATTATAATGGACTAACTGATGATTCTAGGACCTACCTAGACAACTTTGCTGATTGTGTTTTCAGGAAAAGAACTCCTACAGATGCTAAAGAATTAATGACTAAAATAAGCAAGAATTATGATGATTGGACTTCAACTGAGCTAAATACATCTGAGCCTATTACTCCTGAACCAGCTGTTCCTGAACCAATTCTAGCACCAACAACAAAGAAGAGGGGAATTATTGCATTAAATGACGAAGTGATGAAGGAAGCTAAGAAGTGTCTAAAGGAGAAAGGTATTAGAGTTGAAGATGTGAAGAATCTACCTCCTATAAAAGAATTATGTAAGCCAATTCCCCACTCATCTACTGTTGAGGTACACTCTCTCCAATTTAATGAAGGTGATATTCCTTACGGTAAGCCTCCTGATCAATGTTTAGAGGAACTTGACACATTTATTGTTAAACAAGGTAATTTTAATAAACAAGTTCAGAATCATTTATTGGAAAAATCTATAGCTATACATACGTTGACAGATATTGTGGAAAGAACTTCTAATGATATTAAAATGCTTTGTAAACACTTTCAAATGGTTCAAAACCCAACTTGATCAACTTGCTAAGGTACAAAAAGATATGTTAGTTAATGCCTCAGGAAATAAACATGCTTATGGAATTAAAACTAGGAGTGGTGCAGCTACTCAACATCCTTTATATCCTGAAGGACACCCTAAAAGAATAGAGCAGGATTCTCAGCAAGGTGAAGATAGTGGTAGTCCTCGTAAGAGGAAGAGAAAGAAACATAAAGTAGTTGAGGAACCACTTGAACCTACTGTAGATCCTAATAGTATATCTGTCTCTGATGCTGAAACTGAGGGTGGTAATAATAATGATGCTCCTGATAAGGAGGAAGGTGAGGAAGAACCTGAGAAACACACTAAGAACACTAGGTACACAAAAGAGGATTTTATTGCTAATAAACATGATAAAGAGAGAGAACCTTGGGTGCAGAAACCTATGCCTTTTCCAGGTAAGAAACAAAAGTCAAAGGAGGAAGAACACTACAACAAGTTTTGTGAGTGGATGAAACCTTTATTTTTGCAAATTCCTTTGATTGATGCTATTAAGTTTCCTCCTTATTCAAAGTATATGAAGGATATTGTCTCTAATAAAAGGAAGATTCCTAATGAGGAGGTTTCTACTCTGCTTGCTAATTATTCCTTCAATGGTAAGGTTCCAAAGAAACTTGGTGATCCAGGTATACCAACTATTCCCTGCTCTATTAAGAACAATTATATTAGAACTGCTTTATGTGATTTGGGAGTTGGAGTTAGTGTTATGCCTTTTTCTCTCTATAAGAGGCTTCAGCTAGAAAAGTTGATACCAACTGATATGTCTTTGCAAATGGATGATAAGTCAACTACTATTCCTGTTAGTATATGTGAGGATGTTCCTATTAAAGTTGCTCATAATTGCATGGTTTTAACTGATTTTGTTGTGCTTGAAATGCCTGAAGATGATAATATGTCTATTATTCTTGGGAGACCTTTTCTTAATACTATAGGTGCTGTCATCAATTGCAATCAAGGAAAAGTAACTTTTAATATTAATTACAAAGAGCACACTGTCTATTTCCCCAAGAAGGTTGTTAGAAACTATTGCCTAAATTCCATTGAAAATATTGAGAGCATCAAGGTTGGAAATATATTGTTCCATTCCATAAGAAAAATTTGAAACTATTATGATTGGGACCATTGCTATCAAGTATGAGGTAACATAATAACCTTGTGGAATGCAAAGTTTTGTTTCATATAAGATTGTTTTGATAACAATACTTGATCAACCTTGTTAACAAAAGGATTTTTATGAACAAAATAATGCTTCCACTCTGGTTATACTCGCTTTCTTTAATTTTCTCCTTCCTAGTCTTTGCTTTAGCTTTAGTTTTGCTAGTTGTTTGCTTGTTTGAGTTTCTTAGAGCTCCTGTAGTTTGGCTTTTGGTTTGCTTTTGCTTCTGGAAAACTGTTTCTGCGAGAAAATCAATTTTCATACCCTGAAAATTGGCCAAAAATAAAGATTCCTGAAAAATCCCAAAAATTCAAAATAATTTTTTCCTCGAAAAAAGGGGCAGAGAGGCACCAGAGGTGACCCAGGGGGCCACCCCTGGCCACCACACCCATGGTAGGCGCGGCCTACCAGGGGGTGGTGCCTAGGGGGGTCTAGCCCACCTAGCCCCCTCCAGCCTGCCTCTTCAAAGCCATCGTCTTTCTCTCTTCTGAAAAACACCAGAAAACTTGCTCAAGCTTGAGTTCTTGTTGTTCTTGCTCACGATTTTCGATCTCCTTGTTTATCCCATCTCAAGTGCTGATTTTTGGAGGGATTGCTCCTTGTATGTGCATCCTCCACTTGCCCAATTAGATTTGTGATTGGTAGATTGTATCTTGAGTATTTTGCTGCTACAGGTGACAGGTTGTTTGAGCTTGCATGCTTGTTCTATGCTTAGAAACTTTGTTTTGATGCATGTGTAGTCCTCTAGCAAGTTCCTATAGTAGTTGCTCATCATCTATCAACTTAGAAATCACTTGGTTTGATGGTTGTCTAAAAATTTCAGCAAGGAAGATGAGTGTTTATCCACTGAATCAATATGACTTGATGGTGCATGAGCCAATGAAGGTTCATCGTGAGGAGGCAGTTTTTCCTTCCATATATCCATGCCATGAATTTATGAGAGCAGCGAGGATCCTACAATATTTCCAAACTATGGTTACAAATGCAGGGTTGGAACACCCTGTTAAAGGTGAACCATTCCAATATGTTAATCTAACCATGGCTTTTGTGTAGGACTTCCGGTTCACTTGGTCTACTTCTAATCCCATGGTTCATTACAAAATATATAATATACCTGTCGACCTGCCTTTTGCTGATTTCTGTGCAGCAATTAGAGTACCTCAGTGGGGATCTTGCGAGAAGATCAAGGAGAGGCCCAAGGCACTTGTGGATTTATATGCTGAGATTTGCCAAGGTTTCGACTTCTCAAAGGAAAGTGGTAAAATTCGGAACATTCAGCTCCTAGCTATTAGATACTTTGCCTATTTCATTACCAAGTGTGTTCTTGCTAGGAAGATTGCTAGAAAGTTGTCTTCTTTTGATCTAGCTTTTATTGCAGCTGTTCTGAATAGGAGTATGTCTTATAGTTTGGGTGCGCTGATAGCTCACAATCTCACCACCAACCGTGAGAAGGGTGGAATTTATGGAGGTCTCATTGCTTCTAGGTTGCTAGCTTTCCATGGTTTAGAGCCTCACTATTCAGATTTTCAGTTCCCCATAGAGAGGCTTGATATTGAATCCATGATTCTGTAGGGGTTCGTAGCATGGAAAACAAAAAATTTCTATCGCATGAACACACATAAGCCAAGATCTATCTACTAGATTGCAGCAGCGAGTCGATAGAGTACTAACCCTTGAAGATCCAAAGCGGTTAACGAGAGCAGATTCTCGTGGATGATGTAGTCGTACACTTTCGATCTCAAGATCAAGTAGACGATCCTTCCGGCGCTGCGTTCCGGCAGTGCTTCCGCAGTCGGTCACACGTATGATACTCGATGAAGACCTTCCTCTCCCTTGTTCTAGCAGGCAGCGGAGGTTGTAGCACTCTCCTCGTGAATCCGGCAGCACGACGGCGTGGTGTCGGAAGTAGAGGGGAGATCTCGAAGGGCTTCGCCTTAAGCCGGAGCGAGTATGGTGGTGTATGAGAGAGGGCCTTGGAGATCTAGGGTTTATAGGCACCAAGGGGTGGGCTTGGCCGACGGCTAGGGAAAGCTAGGGTTTGCCCCAAGTCGGCTAGAAGAGGAGACCTAGGCGGCGGCAACACTTGGAGGTGGTGGCGCCAAGGGCTAGGGTTTAGGTGTGAGGGGAGGGGGCGCCCTACCCCTCCTTATATAGGTGGGAGGGAGGCGGTTGGGAGGAGGGAGTCCTCCTCCAACTCCTCCTCCTTGGATGGCGGGTGGAGGGAGTAGGACTTCCTCCCTAAGTAGGTTTCCTACTCTCCCTCCACCAAGCAAACTTCAGATTTGAATTTTTAAATTGGCGTTTGACTTTCAAACTTGGATTTGATTTCTCTCATCATATTGCCCAGCCAAGTGACCTAGTACATGATGCAACCATTCCACATTGTCATGACACATCCATGTACCCTTCCCCTCCGGAGTGCTGGACCTTCCAGACCTTTCTAGAACATTCCTGGTGAAAACACCGAAATCATTTCCAAACTCCGAAACAGGACTTTCCTTATATGAATCTTGTTCTCCGGACCATTCCGGATCTCCTTGTGATATCTCGGATCCCATCCAAGACTCCGAACAACATTCGGTCTCTTACTCATCATTCCATAACTACTCAATAACATCGAATCCTTAAGTGTGTCTCCCTACGGTTCGTGAATTATGCTGACATGATCGAGACACTTCTCCGATCAATAACCAATAGAGGAATCTGGAAATTCATATGGCTCCCACATATTTATACGATTACTTTGCGAACGAATGAACCACTTACATACGATACCAATTTCTCTTTATCTCACGATAGTTTACTTATCTGAGGCTTTGATCGTCGGTATCTCTGCATACCTAGTTCAACCTCGTTACCGATAAGTACTCTTTTCTCGTTCCCGTGATATGTGATCCCTTGTGAGCCAGTCACATGCTTCCAAGCCAATTGGATGACATTCCACCGAGAGGGCCCAGAGTATATCTATCCGTCATATGGATGGACAAATCCCACTCTTGATCCATGTGCCTCAACACATACTTTCCGAACACTCAATGCCACCTTTATAACCACCTAGTTACGGTGTGGTGTTTGATGTCATCAAAGCATCCTTCCAGTGATGGTGATTAGCATGATCTCATGGTCGAAGGAATTAGGTTACTATGTATCAGAAAGCATATAGAAAATGAACTATATTAAATGACTTGATCTTTATGCTACGCTTATCTATAGGAGTATGTCCATCATATCATTCATCTATTGATATGACCCTGTTGTTAATAACATCTCTATGTTCATGATTAGGAAACCATGATCATATATTAACTAACAAGCTAGTTTAACAAGAGGCTTTACTAGGGACTCTTTTATGTTTACAAATCACACAAGTATTAATGTTTCCGGTTAATACTATTATAGCATGGTATGTAAACATTTATCATAAGCATGAAGATATGATAATAACTACTTTATTATTGCCTCTTGGGCATATCTCCAATAGTCTCCCACTTGCACTAGAGTCAATAATCTAGTTTCAAACCTTTGTGCATTCAACACCTATGGCTTTCTGGTGCTGTATTTACACGATTGCTAGTGGTCAACTGATCTCCGGATCTGACACTTCCAGGTCCTTGTGTAATTTCTTGTCTTTGCGTCTCTACGCATCACTCATTCTCTAATGAGATGGCTTTGTATAAATTTGGTCCTTTGGTGAGACCTTTAGTTCTTTGGGGTTAAAACATGTTGATAATATTGTCGTACAATATATCTTCATAGTACTATCCCGCTGTGAACCACACCTAGTTTGATAACAAACTACTTGACACAAATGCCCTCTTTTGCTGCTTTTATAGCAATCATATACTTAGCCTTTTGTTGTAGTATCTGTCACAATGTCTTAACTTTGGAACTCATCCAAATTCATTATGGAACTCACTTTCATCATATTGTTCCACCCTTAGATTAGATTGATATAAACTTAATTTGTACTTTTGTGACAAAACTAGTATCAATGTAGTACTTTTACAATGAACTAACCATCTATTTGTCACTTCTACAAAATAATATATTCTTAGTTCTTCCAAAAGATCATAAGAATATCCTTACTATCGTCCAATGATCATCTTATGAATCATTCTGGTATATGCTCATAACATTTAGAGCATAGGACATATCTGGATTTGTACATATCACAGTATGATTGATATAAATACTCTTTGTGATTTCACACATCAAGTATCAATCTATACTTGAATCTTTGTTTCACTTACCAAGTGTCAATACACTTGAATATATCATCAATATTGAAATCATTCAATCCTTTCTGTGCGACAAGAACCTTTCTTGTAGATTCTATATTGAACTTATTCAATACCTCATCTATGTACTTTCGGCACAACCATATTAGCTTCTATTGATGCCAATATTTGGGTTTTGCCTAAGTCTTTCATCGGGATGAATTTCTTAATATGTGTTAATAAAAGATACATCATTTCCAATCAACAATATGTCTTCCACATAATGTATTAGAAACATGTCTTAGCGCTCCCACTTAATTTCTTGCAAATGCAAGCATCTTCATTGTCTCCGATGAAATTAAACTCTTTTAACAGTTTCATCATAGTGAAGATTCCAACTCCGCGATGTTCACTTCAACCATTGAAGTTTGCATATGCTTTTAGCATCCTTTGAAATAACAAAACCCTTTGGACCGTGTTATGCACACGTCCTAGGTAACAATTCTATTAGAAGAACTTGTTTTGTTTATTCAACTACCACATAACAAAATTATATGTAGTGGTTGCTACATTAATTTGTCTAGACTAAATAACGCTATGAAAGATCAAATCTTGTCATAATCAACCTTTGAACATTGTTGTAAACTCTTTCCCGACATGTCGACTATTTCATAGATGTGAAAATATCCATGTCTATTTCTTTATAGATCCAAAAACGACTGTAAGGTCGCACACCTTTCCAGAGGGTCTTTCAAGTTCGAAGCTTGATTTCTCGTGTATGGAACTATCACGGATTTTATGGCTTCAAGCCATTTTACGGAGTCAGGGCCCATCATCGCTTCTTTGCATGTAGTCCGTTCATTATTCTCAAATAATGATTCAACCCTCAAATATTAGTATTTGATTGTTTACTCAACCTACTTGGTTCAATAGAAACTTTGACCTCCGTAACCACAACCTTTGAGGCACGTGAGCCATGAGCATTGTTGCTGCCTCCAGAACACTTTTCGGCGCTGCGCAACTTTGCACACATAGCTAAGGTTCTTTCAACCTTATCAAAGTTCTATTGTCCTCTCACTTATCTTTTCACGAAAAATTCCTTCTCAAAGAAACTTGACGTTCTAAGTGACAGACACTTTTGTCTTGGAGGAATACTTAACAGTTATTCGAAATAACATACAAAGACAGGTTCATCCGACCTTGGTTGCAAACATCTTTCTTATGCATAGCGTACCAATGTTTAAGAAAGGACAACTTGGGTTTTATCCCAAACCATAACTTTATATGGTGTCATTTCAACGAATTATGATGGAGCTCTTTTCAGTGGAAAAACGGCAGTCTCTAAAGCTTTTAATCTTTAAAAATAATGGCAGTTTTATGAATTACACCTTTGATCTTACCATGTCAAACAAGGTTTAATTACATATCTCGAACGCTCCATACTTTTATGGTGTTTCGGGAAATGCAAATCCATGGAACGATTCCTTAAATCTTAGGTATTATGCCAAACTTGTAACTCAAATATCTTCCTTTATGACCTTATCATAAACTATTTATATTCTTGTTACAATGATTTTGCACTTCATCTTGAAAGTCTTTGAACTTTTCAAATGTTTCATACTTCATCCTTATTAAGTAAATGTTCATATATTCACTCAAATTTTTGGAGAAAGCATATGAAGTTGAAATCCATCGCTCTTGACTACACATAATGGACTTCATACAACAATATGTACAAGTTCCAATAAGCTAGTCATTCGTTCCCTTTTGGCCTATGAGCGAAGTTTTAATTATCTCTAGGAAAGTTTCACAAGCGTCATTTGATCAAAAATCAAAAGACTCCAAAATTCCATCCACATGGAGTTTCTTCATGTTTTCTTTCCATTATAATTTAAACGGCGATGTCACTTCCTAAGTGATCTTTTAATCAATTTGTCTTTTGACATTTTAGCACTAGTTTTATGGATGTGATTTCTACAACGAGATTTGTAAATCATCCATCTTTTATGGATTACGACAATTATTTGAACAACCCTTTTGTTCTCATAACACCTGATAAAACAAATCTTGAAGGCAAGCTTTGATGTTTAACGAGCAACACAATAACACTTTATTTGTTCTCAATGAACATCATCACATATTCTTTTGCTAGTTACTTAGGCCATTGTAGTTCATGAATTCTGTTGTTTCGTATGACGATTCATACCAACAAATTCAGTATTCAATACTTAAGAACCACCTTATTTAACAAGCAAATAATACAGCCATAACTCGTATATCCTCTATATACCTAAACTGAACAATTCTAGTCTTTTCTTTTCTTCCTTATATTTATGAGATTCTCTTTCAGTATTTCCTTTTCTGTTTGAAATAATCTATCATCAATAGTGGAGCCATACACATGAAACATAGTCCAAAGCGTGTATAGTTAAATACCAATGTCTTTGGACTTGCACTTTGAAGTAGATCACCATCATCAAATGTTTGGTGTTCTTTCAAATACCTTTCTTTAGTAATCTCTTGGTGTAGTAAACATTTTACCTACATCAAATATTCACCCTTATCATGGAATTATTCATGATCAAGCTACTTTAGCTTATAACAGTGATTCGCGAGTGTAATGTTGCTCTCCAAAACCTTTTGGAGGATTAGGACAACTAGTGTCTCCAACCTTTTGTAAATTCTCATCAAATATGAGAACATAAACTTTGCCATATTATACTCTATCATGTTGTAACCAAAACATCATTTCAGATATCGCAATATCTTACATACATGATGGTTTATGAAACAATTCTTTCAACTCCTAGATTACCTTGATATTGAAACTATCTTTCGAATATCAAGAATCATGGAGATAAACATGATACTTATATATACTAACACTGGAATTGTTACTCTTGATTTAATACCAAATATTAAACTTCACGGAGTAATCGAAACTTACTAAAAGTTTGCAATGGGACTTTTAAACTTTAGATTAACACTTCAAAAACAATACGATACCAGCTCGTAAAGTAACTAACCAGAATTCTATAGTTCTATCATCTCAATTAAAACTAAGCGCAAGGTGGTAAACGGATGCCAATGACTACAACCACTATGCAATTCACTTTGATTTAATTTATGATAAATAGCGTTCAACTCTTAATCATATTGTTGTTGAACTCCCACTCAAAACAATATCCCTCACATTGTTTTAGTGATCACACGAACCAAATCCACCACATCAAAACCGATCATCACGAGAGTTCATGTGGCTTCAATGGCGAACAATCAACATGTTCATCACATCTACTATATGACTCATGCTTTACCTTTCGGTGATCCGTGTTCCGAGACCATGTCTGTACATGCTAGGCTCGTCAAGATCAAACCTTAGCTTCCGCATGAGCAAATCTGGCTTGCTCATGTTGTATACACTCGCAGAATCTAACACACCAGATCATCACGTGATGCTTCGAAACAACGGGCTTTAGAAACGGTGCTTACTAAGGATGAACACTTTATAACTTGAAATTGTGTGCATGAGGGATCATCTTATAATGCTACCATCGTGAACTAAGCAATACAAGATGCATAAAAGGATTAACATCACATGCAATTCATAATATGTGATATGATATGGCCTTTCTTCTTGTGCTTCCGATCTCCATCTTCAAGCACGAACATGATCTCCATCATCACCGGTGTGGCGTCAAGGTCAATGGCGCCGCTTCATGGTTGTCTTCCACCAGCATCGAATGTTACAACTACTTTGAATAATAGACACGCAAGACTTAACGGAATTAAAAGACAACCATATGGCTCCTGCCGGTTGCCGACTTACAATAAGGATCATTGCATACATCATATATAATCACAATCATGGCCATATCACATCACAGCACACCCCTACAAAACAAAGTTAGACGCCTCTAATTTTCTTTGCATGTTTTACGTGGTTTCGGGCTTTCAATAAGTATTGTTCTAACTTACGAACAAGAACCACAACGTTGATACTAGTATTGTCAATCACCCGTTGTAAATTGAATCTTAACTATGTTGGGAGAAACAGGCACCCGCAAAGCCACTTATGCAATACAAGTTGCATGTCAAGCGTGGAGAAAGTCTCATGAACGATGTCGTGTAAGGTTAGCCCGGGCCGCTTCATCCCGCCATCCCGCAAGATGCAAAGTACACAAGAAGCAATCGACAACAAAAGCATCAACGCCCACAATGACCATTGTGTTCTACTCGTGCAACAGATCTACATATAGACACGGCTCTGATACCACTGTAGGGGTTCGTAGCATGGAAAACAAAAAATTTCTATCGCATGAACACACATAAGCCAAGATCTATCTACTACTCCCTCCGTTTGGAAATATAAGATGTTTTAGGTTTGTTAAGAAGATGTATCTAGACATATTTTAGTGTCTAGATTCATTTGAACCTATACACTAAAACGTGTCTAGATACATCTCCTTCACAAACCTAAAACATCTTATATTTATAAACGGAGGGAGTAGATTACAGCAACGAGTCAATAGAGTACTAACCCTCGAAGATCCAAAGCGGTTAACGAGAGCAGATTCTCGTGGATGATGTAGTCGTACACTTCCGATCTCAAGATCGAGTAGACGATCCTTCCGGCGCTGCGTTCCGGCAGCGCTTCCGCAGTCGGTCACACGTACGGTACTCGATGAAGACCTTCCTCTCCCTTGTTCCAGCAGGCAGCGGAGGTTGTAGCACTCTCCTCGTGAATCCGGCAGCACGACGGCGTGGTGTCGGAAGTAGAGGGGAGATCTCGCAAGGCTTCGCCTTAAGCCGGAGCGAGTATGGTGGTGTATGAGAGAGGGACTTGGCGATCTAGGGTTTAGAGGCACCAAGGGGTGGACTTGGCCGACGGCTAGGGAAATCTAGGGTTTGCCCCAAGTCGGCTAGAAGAGGAGACCTAGGCGGCGGCAACACTTGGAGGTGGTGGCGCCAAGGGCTAGGGTTTAGGTGTGAGGGGAGGGGGGCGCCCTACCCCTCCTTATATAGGTGGGAGGGAGGCGGTTGGGAGGAGGGAGTCCTCCTCCAACTCCTCCTCCTTGGCCGGCGGGTGGAGGGAGTAGGACTTCCTCCCTAAGTAGGTTTCCTACTCTCCCTCCACCAAGCAAACTTCAGATTTGACTTTTCAAATTGGCGTTTGACTTTCAAACTTGGATTTGATTTCTCTCATCATATTGCCCAGCCAAGTGACCTAGTACATGATGCAACCATTCCACATTGTCATGACACATCCATGTACCCTTCCCCTCCGGAGTGCCGGACCTTCCAGACCCTTCTAGAACATTCTTTGTGAAAACACCGGAATCATTTCCAAACTCCAAAACAGGACTTTCCTTATATGAATCTTATTCTACGGACCATTCCGGATCTCCTTGTGATATCCCGGATCCCATCCGAGACTCTGAACAACATTCGGTCTCTTACTCATCATTCCATAACTACTCAACAACATCGAATCCTTAAGTGTGTCTCCCTACGGTTCGTGAATTATGCAGACATGATCGAGACACTTCTCCGATCAATAACCAATAGAGGAATCTGGAAATTCATATGGCTCCCACATATTTCTATGATTACTTTGCGATCGAATGAACCACTTACATACAATACCAATTTCCCTTTGTCTCACGATAGTTTACTTATCCGAGGCTTTGATCGTCGCTATCTCTGCATACCTAGTTCAACCTCGTTACCGATAAGTACTCTTTTCTCATTCCCGTGATATGTGATCCCTTGTGAGCCAGTCACATGCTTGCAAGCCAATTGGATGACATTCCACCGAGAGGGTCCAGAGTATATCTATTCGTCATATGGATGGACAAATCCCACTCTTGATCCATGTGCCTCAACACATACTTTCCGAACACTCAATGCCACATTTATAACCACCCAGTTACGGTGTGGTGTTTGATGTCATCAAAGCATACTTCCAGTGATGGTGATTAGCATGATCTCATGGTCAAAGGAATTAGGTTACTATGTATTAGAAAGCATATAGCAAATGAACTATATTAAATGACTTGATCTTTAGGCTACCCTTATCTATAGGAGTATGTCCATCATATCATTCATCTATTGATATGAACCTATTGTTAATAACATCTCTATGTTCATGATCAGGAAACCATGATCATATATTAACCAACAAGCTAGTTTAACAAGAGGCTTTACTAGGGACTCTTTTATGTTTACAAATCACACAAGTATTAATGTTTCTGGTTAATACTATTATAGCATGGTATGTAAAAAATTATCATAAGCATGAAGATATGATAATAACTACTTTATTATTGCCTCTTGGGCATATCTCCAACAGATTCAGCATGGTTTTGTTTCCTTGGGAGCTAATGTGAGATTTTACCATATGAATAGGATTGTCAATGAGCCAAACTCGAGCGAACATTGTTAGGCTCGGCTCGAGCTCGGTAGAAGCTCGAGCCGAGCTCGAGCGAGCCTAGGTTGACCTTCGAGCCTACATCTAAGCTCGAGTTTGGCTCGACCAAAGCTCGAGTAGGCTTGAGATCGGTTCGTTGAAGCTCGGTAAGAAAATTTTAGTATATCCAAAGATAGACATGCAGCTACATAGCAAGAAAATAGTAAAAGCCGGAATAACAGAAATGGCTCGGAGTCTCATATAATAGTAATACAGTGCCAACATGCCAGCATAATTATTTTAGTAGTCTTACAGCAGATGGAATAATAATAGTTTTCTCAATTTTGCGGCTGTACAAAAATCACGAGCTTTATCGAACTGTTTGAGTTCGGCTCGTCTAAGCTCGCGAGCTCGAAAACAGGCTCGAGCTTGGTTTGTTAGAGAGACGAATAAAGCTCGAGCCGAGTTGTTAACGCGCCGAAGTCACACAGTTTATCAAGCCCGAACTTTTTTGACAGCCCTACATATGAATTATCTTTTGCCCAGCAAGGTCAGAGAAAGGGTATGACTGAGAAAATTGTTTATTTTCCTGCACCTGCTTTGTTTAAACTTTGATAACAGGCAAGGATGGTCACTTACGGAGGAGGAGGTTGACTCTTATGTGGGGGGACTCTCCCAGCAAGAGGAGAATGTTGAAGAGGATGCCGAAGACAATTCGGTTCAGCCTTCCAACTTGGGAGAGTCTTCATACCAGCAGCCCTCATTTGATTGCGGCGTGTCTTATTCTTCATCGCAGGTGCCTGACTATGATCATTCCTATGATGACCCACCAGCATGGGGGTACTATCCGCGCTATTGAGCCCCACTTAGGCCAAAAGCCTAACTTGGGGGGAGGTATACCGATGTCGCACTCATATATATATCATGTTCGGTCGGTTCTTTGTATATCCATTGTTTCGTTTTCTTTTTGGTTCTTGTTGCTTCTTTCTCAAAAACACAAAAATACCAAAAATATTTTTTGTTGTTTCTCTTAGTTTGTTTCTCTGTTTCTTTGCTTTGGTTTGCCTTAAAATAAAAATCCAAAAAGATTTTGCTTTGTTTGGTTTGATTTTGTTTGGTTTTTCTTTGTTTGCTTGTTTCTAAAAAATCAAAAACACCAAAAACATTTGTTGTTCTTCTTTGGTTTTGTGAGTTCTTTGCAGGGTTCAGCCGTCCTCAGTGGATTTTGGTTTCATGTTAATATGCAAGTCACACAAGTGAAGGTCAATAATGAAGATTAAGACAACTCGAGGTGTGGTAAGAGGCTGGTAACAAACTCTATTTGTTTCATTTGTACATATACTCATCATTGTGAGCATGCTTAGCATGTTTGTGTAAGGTGTATGTAATTGTGGATGCTTAGTAGTTCTTGCTTGTCTATGATTATCTCCAGCTTGCTAATAGTTTGTAGCATGTCATATGAATATTTACTTGCATTGTTTTATTCATACTTTGGTATGATATTGTGGTATCCTCCTCTGACTGTTTATGTGAATCGACTTGGCACATTCTCATGCATGCATATGACTAATCAATAGTCAGTAAGCCTCGATGATTTATTTTTCCTTAGAGTTCTTGTATCACTTTCATGCCATAATTAGTCCTGTTTTGTTGCAAGCATGATTATGACAGTTATTGCTCTCTCGTTTGTCGCTCCCTCTCTATTGCTAGCCTTCACTTGCACTGAGTATGTGCTCTACCTGTGCTTTCCAACTCCCCAAAACCAATATTGCCAGCTGTGTCCACCAAACCTACCTATTAGCATCATTTGCTACTTCAGTACATATTTTATATATGTCGTGTTTTCTTCCAAAATAAAATGTTTGTCTGTTTTGAGAAAGTTAGTTAGTAAAGCTCTCACGAACTTGATGGAACACTTTATTCCTTGCGCTTAATAATCGTGAACCATTGTGACTAGTCCATGAAAGTTATATGCTTGCTTATTATATGCTGGGAGTCAGCAGAACCGTGCTGTCACGGGGAACGCTTTCAGCACCTTTTGGATATCCTATCCAGTTGATACTTTGCTCTTTTGTTTACGGATGTCGACGATGTGAAATAAAAGGGGAGGTTGTGAGTTCATGGAGTTTATACATTGTGTTAGAGAAACACCTGGGCCGCTAGCCTAAGCCATGCCTAATCATGGTGGAAACTTGCAGCATCACCATATTGAGCATCTATGAAGCATCCTCAATAAAAAGCTATGCATATGGTAAATAAAAAGATTGCTGAGAAGCTCATTGTCTGCTTGCCTTGTCATTTTGGTATGGGAAAGCTCCTGTACCATATGCAAGGGGTACCCCGTTGGCGGTTCTCGATGATATGCATGTATTTATAATGACAAGAACTTTCAGGTGACCAAAATTGAGTAGCATGTGGAGCGACCCTCGTACTCAAGGGACTTGGGATTTCCAGTTTATGATATGTCAAGCATATGATTCAGAGTGGACCTCACTTTCACCTTAACCACATGAAGATGCCTATGATAGGGGCAATGAGAGCTAAAGCTAATGAGTACCTTCCTTTTAGCATTGGGAAGCCTTTCAAACCTTCACAAAACCGTTTTCACAATTTTGTTGAGTTACCACTTATTCTATGAGCACCTTCTTGAGAGCATAGTTGTCATTCTTGTGTTTGTTCCAAAACTTGGTTAATTATGTCATGACTTTGATGCTTGTATCTCTGATATCTTTACCTCTAGTCTTCACTTGAACTTTAGAGGTGCCTTGGCATTCATATTGTGCTCTTCAAACAAAGGCAGGCGAGATACCACTCTATCATACCTTACTATGAGCATTGAAATGTTGCTTATGTTTATGTTTCATACTACTTATTATTATTGAGTTGGTTTCTCTTCATAGCTTGCAATGACTATTGAGTAGACTTAGTTGCATACTCCTTATTATCAATTGTCTAAGCATCTACTCCTGTGCTGAGCATATTTACATCATATGAAGCAAAGTGTTCGTGAAAGTTCTTTTACCGCACTCGGTTTTCAACTGAATTGCTTGAGGACAAGCAATAAGCTAATCTTGGGGGAGTTGATACGTCCAAATCGTATCTACTTTCTCGAACACTTTGCTATTGTTTCTCCTTTAAACTTGTGTGATTTGGATACAACTAACACGAACTGACGCTGTTTTCAGCAGAATTACCTTGGTGTCTTGTTTTTGTGCAGAAAATCAACTATGAGGAAAAATCCCGGAAAATATGCCAAAAAGCTATATTTCACCAGAAGATCCACGGAGCCAGAAGGAGAGACGGAGAGGAGGCCTGGGGGGCCCACACCCACCCCAGGCACGGGCCCACCTGACCCCGCTCCTAAAGGGGGTGCAGCCACCCCAGGCACCCCCTCGGCCTCCCTCTACGCCTATAAGTTGTCTTTCGACCTAAAAACCGAGGGGGGTTCGATAGTTTTCCAGAAAGAGCTCCGCTCCGCCGCCTACATAAAAAACCAAGATTCGGATCCAGAAACTCCGTTCTGGCACCCTGTCGGGACGAGGAATTTGGAGAGGATCATCACCATCTTCATCACCAACGCATCTCCATCAACCACCGATGTTTCCCTCATCCATGATTGAGCAATCCCCCGTTGTAGGCTTGGGGATGGTAGGGATTGGATGAGTTCTATCATGTAATCGAATAAGATATGTTAGGGCATAGTGCCTAGTATCTCTATTAGTGCTATTTGACTTTGTTGCATCTTGTTGTGCTTAATGCTTGTCACTAGGGCCCGAGTGCCATGATCTCAGATCTGAACTTATTATTGAATCATTATGATAGTATTGTTTGTGATCTTATCTGCAAGTTGTGTACACATATCATTGTCCGTATCCAAAGGCCCCAAAGTGACAATAATTGGGACAACCGGAGGGTATGACTGTGGTGTGAGGATCACATGTGTTCACAGAGTGTTAATGATTTGCTCCGGTGCTCTAATAAAAGGAGCACGTTAATTGATAGTAGTTCCCTAGAGGCCCCGCTGCCACGGGCTGGCTGGACATAACATGTTGTGCAAGTTCTCATTGCGAGCACGTATGACTATATTTGGAGCACATGTCTAGGATTGTTTAGTACTTGGATGCTTATTATTATTTATCTGCAATGCCATAGTTCTTGAAGTTACATGTTTAGACTCGTCCATGCAACGCCCGTCCATCCATCCCTATCCCTGCTGCACTCGAATCCCACTTTTACCGTTACTATTACTATTGCTCATGTTTTGTTGCTACTATTGCTTTACTGTTACTACTACAAATTGTTGCTACTACTAAACTTCTGTGAGCAAGAACTATTTCCAGGTGCAGCTAAACTGACAACTCAGTTGTTAAGGCTTGCAAGTATCCTTTGGCTCCGCTTGTGTCAAATCAATTAATTGGGTAATACTACCCGCGAAGACTGTTGTGATCCCCTACACTTGTGGGTCATCATCCTCCGAGAGCCCCGACAACCTCCTATATCGGGAGCAGTTCTTCATGGATCGCCGCGCCCAGAAGCTCGCCCGCCACGAGGGGCAGCCGAACGAGTAGCCGCCGAAGCGCAACAACTCGGCCGGTCGCCGATGTTGGTGGAGCGCGCCAGGCCGGACGCTCAAGGCGGTGTTGGAGCACATCAATGTCGGGAACATGGCGCGCCTCGGCTTCCCGCGCCTAACCACGCCGGCGTCCAGGTCGGGGCGGCGTCCTCCGGTGAACTGGATGCCGAGGAAGATGGCTAGCATGAGCTTCTCCTCCTCCGCCTAGGCCTCCCACTCCTCGGGCACGATGCCTGAAAGGGCATGTATGCCCCCATGTGTGGTTTTGGTAATTAATGACAATCTCTATGGACTAATATGTAAATTGAGTTTCACTTGTAGGTTTGTCCATTGGCATCGCTTGGGCCATGTGTTGGTCTCAAGGTTGGAAGATGAACAAATGTCCAAGGGCTTTGTGCCCATTGGATTCATGAAGAAAGAAGGAGCTTGAAGGTTGATCAAGACAAGTGCAAAGAGTTGCATCAAGATGGATCAATCCCAAGAAGGGATGAAGAAGGGCAAGCTCAAGATGCTCCATCTCTAGAAGATCTCATGCTTGAAGCTTGCCATACTCATGATCATGGAGTGATGAAGACAAGTTCAAAGAATAGGTTTCCCCACGGAGTATGGGGGACCAATTTGCAATTCTTCATCTTCATCAAGCAAGAGCAAACAAGAAAGGTGTTCCCACTATGGAAGAACAAGACGGTCTACATCAAGTTCTAGTGGGATGCTCAAGGCAAAGGTATGTCCTTGATATGGCTTCTCTTTTGTCGGTCTCGTGTTGTTAGTTGGGAGACCGGGTTTAGGATAGATAGCCATACTATCAAGAGGGGCTCTCAAGCGGGTGTCTCGATTGCATCGTTCGGAGAGAGCTCAAACCTTTGCATTCATAGCATCATCTTTCTAGGTTGTTATTTGGTTCTTGTCCATGATAGGATCTAGAGCTTGTGGTCATCATATAAACAAGCTCTAGTTCATCGTCTAAGGATTTTCCTTGCATATCTTATTGCATTTTTTATCGTGCGGGTTTTTCCGGCTCCACACCTTAGGAGATATCTCACATATATATACTTGATATTTTCTCCCTTGGTGGTATCCAATATTTCACATTTTTTTGGGTTCTACTTGGCTTTATCTTCCCAACAAAATTAGTTTCATCCCAATCGGAGTTTCCAAGCTCAACTTCTTGTATTTTGGGTTTTGGAGGTTTTACCGATTCATCGCTTCTAGAGAGGTCATACCTTTCTCAATTTGATTTTATCCTTCCATGCTGGACTATGATGTTTCTTTGCATAATCGTTTAGATCTTTTTGTTCTCTTTAAAAGGAGCCCAAGATCATAAAAAACGGAGTCCTAAATGAAAAGTTATTGAAGTTTTCGTGCAATGCTATCCTACGTTTTTGATTGAGCGGAAGTTCCGGTCTAAGTTCCGACCCAAGTTCCGGTCAGATTCAGTAACCTGTGTTTCTATTTGCCGGAAGTTTCGGTGGGGGGCGGAAGTTCCGGTGGTGCGCGAATCTAGCCCAAACGGTCAGTTTTTACTTGTCCTATTTAAGGGGCCTTCTTCCCCAATGGTTCCCCATCTTTTGAGCTTGTTTTTGCCCACCATTGTTGACCTATTTGAGATTTCTTACTCCCTCTCCCTCCTATGATTCTTACATATTTTTGAGAGAAAAGTGAGAAGAGATCTAGATCTACAATCCCCCAAGTCAAATCCCTTCTTTGTGAAGGAATCATTGGGATCTAGATCTTGGAGAGTTTTGTGTTCTCCTCTTGTGTTCTTCCTCCCTTATTCCCCCAATACCTTTTATAGCTTTGTTGGAATTTGGGAGAGAGGGACCTGCCCTTGCATTTTGTGCATAGGTTTGAGTTCTCCTCGGAGATTCGGTGAGTTCAATCTTGTGGGATTGTTTCTCTTGGGTTCTTGGAACCCTAGACGGTTGTGTGGTTGGGTTGTTGACCTTTTGTGGTCTTGTTGACATTTTGTGGTCTTGTAGCCTTTTGTGGCTTTGTTGTCCTTTTGTGGCATTGTAGCCTTTTGTGGCTTTGTTGTTGGGAGCCTCCAATTGAGTTGTGGAGATAGCCCCAATCTTGTACGGGTTCGGTGACCGCCCTCAAGCATCCCATAGTGGAGAGAGTACCCGCATTTTGTGGTGCGCACTCAGGAGAATAGGGTGAGCCTTTTGTGGCGTCAGTGAGTTGAGTGCTTCCACATCCGGGGTGAGGCCTTGTTTGGAGTTGGGTGAGCATCGATCCACCACACCTCGAGGTGAGCCATTTGTGGCGTTCGAAGAGCATTGCGCCATCGCACCTCTCCAACAAAGACGTAGCTTCTTTGGAAGTGAACTTAGGGAAACAAATCTTCGTCTTTGCGTCCATCGGTTATCTCTCAACCGAGCCCTTTACTTATGCACTTTACTTTGTGATAGCCATCGTGCTTGAAGTATTTATATCTTGCTCTCACCTTGTTGCTTGTATTGCTTAGCATAGGTTGTTGGTGCAATTTGGTGAACCTAGTGGTTAGGTTTTGTGCTCAATAAATTAAACGTTAGTTTTATTTTGCATTTGTTTGAGCCTAAAACGTAATAATTTTAAAAGCCTATTCACCCCCCTCTAGGCGACGTCCATTGCACTTTCAATTGGTATCATAGTGAGGTCTCTCGCTTTTAGGCTTCACCGCCTCGAGAGTAAAGATGTCTCCTAGGGGTTTAGTGCACTCTCACACATTTACATTTGGCACTCATTATGATGTTTGGAATACTCGCATGCTTAGTCATTTATGGGCCATTGACCCAAATATTGAGAGAATTCTAGATATGGGCTTGTCTCCTCCTAAGGATCCCCAAAATCTATCTTTGGAGGAGGAGACAAACTCTTATCTCGAAGCTCAAGCATCTAATGTGCTTGTTAATGTTGTGAGCTTTGTAGTTCTTTCCTCAATCATGCCTTTCTGGAACGCTCATGATATATGGACCAAGCTTCAAGCAAAATATGATGTGTCCAAGCTTAATGAGGATGATTGTGTTCCCTCCACCTTCGGCCGCGATGAGTTCTCATCTTCTTCCACTACACCAACATGTGAGTTTTCACAAGGTAATGATATGGTCAGTGGTGATAGAACTTGCAATGTAGATAGTGAGATTTCCATTCATGATCCTTTGTCTATATCTCATTGCAATGTTGTATCTTTGGGCATGAACACATGTAGGACCATATGTGATTTACATCCTAGTGTTGATTGCCCTTGCATATCATTTATAAATGCCTTGAATATGTCTCATGATGATATGCTTGCTTTGCCTTGTTGCCATGATAAATGTGCTTCTATTTCCTATAGTACTTGTGTTGCTAACCATGTAGAGGAAATTGAAGATTGTGTGGTCCAAGGCAAGGTTGCGATTGGAGCTTCATGTGTTCCCCCATCATCACCTTCTCCCAATGTTCAATTGTGCCTCATGGCTAAGGGTTCAAAGGTAACCTCTCCTTTGGATGCCAATATACCTCATGATGATGTGAATGTTGATAATGTAGAAGTAGATTATGATGTTTATTCTTTAAAAGAGAAGGGGGGCTAGTCCTTCGTGCTCTCCATCTTAATAAAAATGCTTGTTCTACTTTCATTGAAATCTTGACCTATGCTATAGAAAGTAGGCAACTTATTGATGAGCACGAGGACACAATCGATAAAATAAGTAGTCTTGAGCGTGAGTATGCTAATGAAATTGCCAATATAAATGAAGCTCTTGAAGAGGAACAAACCACTAAGGAATCTCTTGAGGAGACCTTTTCTCCAGAACTATCTAGAGTAAAGAAATCTCATGATAGAGAGTTTGAGGTGGCAAGTGCCCTTCAAATTAAAAATGATGAACTTGAAGTTGATTATGCTAAACTCCTTGAGGATTTTGAGAACCTCAACAATGGCTCTAGGGTCATCAATGGGGAGCTCATCAAACTCACCGAGTCACATGAGCAACTTAAAGCTTCATATTCTAAAGAGCTTTACAAGTTGCCCTCACCTCTTGCATTAAATGATGATGCTTGTGCTACCAACTCTATTTCTTGTGAAGCATCTATCTTGAAGGAGAATGTTTAGCTAAAGTCTCAACTTGCTTTGCTAACTAGCAACTATGGGAAATTAGAAGAAAGTCAAGCCAAGCTCTCAAGCTCGCATGAGGATCTTCTAGTCTCCCATGGTAGGCTAAGGTTAGCTCATGCGGCCATTGTGTCAAAGGTAACATCTAGTGGGCCTCATGTGGAAATTAGCACTATATCTACTCCAAATGCTATATTGCCATGTGCTAGTCCTTGTAATTCATCCTCTCACAACCATGCTATATCTTGTGATGAATTGCATTCCTTGCCTTGTTGCTCTAACAATGAAGCATCTACTTCCTCTAGTATTGTTGTTGATACTAACCATGTAGACAAAATCAAAGAGCTCAAGGCTCAAGTCACTTCTTTGAAGAATGACTTGAAAAGGTGTCATGAAGGGAAGGCCACACTCAAGAACATTTTGAGCGTGCGACGACCCCCAAGTGACAAGAGTGGTCTTGTTGGATTCAACTCCAACATCAAGAACAAGCCCACTAACGTGTTGAAGCACAAGGGCAACAAGAATAAGGGCTAAGGACAAGTGAAGAATCCGGCCAACATTGTGTGCTTCAAGTGCAAGGAAGAAGGGCATCATGTGAGGGATTGCCCATTGAAGAACAAGCCTCTTAGTGAGAAGCAACGAGGGAAGCGGCCTCAATCTCCTCCACAAGCTCAAGATGGGCCACTTCCCAAGAAGCCTCAAGCTCTTCTTCATGGTGCAACTCCTCCCAAGAAGAAAGATGGCAAGAGAAGAACTTGCTACATATGCCGTGAGAAGGGGCACCTTTCTTCTTCATGCACCATGGGTAACTCCTCATCCCATCCTATCTTGATTGATGATGCTTATTCACTTCGTAAGGATGAGGGTGGCAATGTGTTTGCCAAATTTGTTGGTGCCCAAAGTGATGTCAAGAAAATAACCATTTGGGTGGCCAAGCCTATTGTGACTAACTTCTTAGGACCCAACTTGGTTGGGGACCAACAAGCTAAAACTTTATCAATAGGTTTTGTTGGAGGGAATTAGTGACTTGGATACCTTATGAATAATTTAGGGATTTTCTTGTTATCAAAGTCAAGTCATTTGTTATCATGCTTCTATTCCCTATCCAATGTTCCTCCTTCCATTAACTTGTGCTAAACTCCTTTACATTTATAGTTACTTGCTCCCTTGTGCATATGTGGTTTTGTACCTTGCATGCGTTTATATATGTTGTGCTTACCTCTCACTTATTTGAGTTGTCAAGTATACTTGTGTATGTTGGTTGGCACACCGTGTATTTGTTTCTCTTGATTTGGAGCCCTTATTGATTCTAGTTGATATTTTATTTGGCTCTTATGAGGGATTAATGGACTATTCCGTTTTGGGGGAGTGTCATGCTTGGGCATTCCACAATCCTAAAATGTGTGTACATGAGGAAAACCACTTAGTAGTTATATTGTATGTCTATCTAGTCTCTATGTGGTATGTTTTTCTCATGAGGATATCATATTTCATAATGTCCATTAATACCTCTATTATGATCTTTTGCCTCTTGTTGAGATTTCTTGATTTATCACATTATGGGGGAGTCATATGCTTTGTGCATATTACAAACCTAGAAAATGTGGACATTTGAGGTAGTGCCACTTAGAATTGATATTGAACATTATATATCTCCTATGTGGCACGTTTTCTCATACAAGTTCCAATTTGATTTAATGTTTTTATTGCTCATATTTTGGATCTTGTTGGTGAGAGTGATTCTTGGTATGTGTTTCCTCATATTTGTATCTATATATACTCATGGGAACCATTTGCTTCAAGTCACTCTAATCACTAGTGATTGTGTGACTATTTGAAGCTATCAAGAATCTCTTTCGAAGCATCAAGCTTAATTCCTATATCTTGTTATATGCTTCTTTGTGTGAATATGATCTTGGATATTCTTGCAAACTACCTTGGGAAAATTATCCCTATTACTTCTTGTCCTTGGACAATTATTACTCGTTATATGGTAGAATTCATTGATCATATTCGTTTTGGACTTTTCTTATTTGCCTTATCTTTTGCCAAGAAAATGTTTTATTTTTGCTCCCAAGATTTCCTTGCCTCTTGTTTGATCTTCTTATTTTATTGGTATCCCCTTGTGTTTTATTTAGTGTAGGTAGTAGTGATGATCTCATTTGTGGGCATTTTACATTCAAAGGCAAAATTATATATAATGCTCTATTTATGGGGGAGCTCTCCTATATTATCTAAAACATTTTTTGCTTCTTGATTTGATCCATTTTTGTGTGCTTGGAAGCTTGATCCTTTTGTGATTTGTACTTTGTGTGCCATCATGAAAAATGTGAAGAGTTTGTTTTGGTTGTTGGAACCTTGCTCTCTTTAGGAGTTGGTTTTTTCTCATTCTTTGTCACTTGTTTTGATCTTTCAGGATGAGATAAATCCTTGAGCATAGTATTTTTGTCTATCTTTTATCTCTTTTTCTCTTTAGAGTTCATTTGTTGAACTTGTGTTCTTTCATGTGTTGATTTGGCTCTTTGATACAATTTGGACACCTTTTGTTGAGTCACACTTTTGTGTGTCTTATTGGTTTACTTGGTGTTTTTGTTCAAATTGTATCTCCTTTTGGTTCTTGAAAGTCTTATGCATGCATATTTACTTCATGTATATATTATGGCATGCTTGCTTACTTTTATCCAATATATAGGGGAAACTCTACCAAATCCCAATGGGCTAAGATGTGCATGAAATTTAATTTCATATCAATATGCACATATTTGTGTGGAGGCTCTCCTATGTATTGTAGTTGTACTAACTACTTTGGACCCAATTTGTTTGGGGACCATAGTGTACTTATTTGTGTTTTAGGTACATTGGAGATATACATTGGGTGCTTGTATCTTGAACAAGGAAGAAGTGGCATCTACATGTCAATTGGATGCAATCTAGGATGATCAACGAATTAATATCTTCTTCATCCTACCAATTATATCTCGGTAACAAGTATCTCTCTCTCATGCATACATATCTTGTTCCGAACCTTTTGTAGGTTGCTTGTTGGCATGAATTTGTGTACTTGCACATGGTTGGTTTCTTGCTTTGGCTTTGAATAGTTCTCTCTATTATAAATGCGTGTATGTTGAGATGAGTGCATATAATGGGGACTATACTAAATCATGCTCATGATTCACCAATCCCAAATATGTCAATCTAGCAATTTTGTTGCACATCTTTTCCTCAATATCTCTCATGTGCAATAGTGAGTATTTTTACAAAGTTGATTTCTATTTTTGTGATACTTGTTGCCTTTGTCCATATATTCCTTCTATCCCTTCTTCCCGTGGTAATAGTAGTAATGTATGGAGTTTGTCGGTGTTTGAAGCTCATTGATGTACAATAAGATATATTTGAGCCCTTGGGCATGCTTTTAAGTAAAACATCTTATTGGTATATTCTATGACTTCTGTTTTTTCCTTTCATATGCTTTCTTGTGTATCTATTTTGTTTGTGCATATTTCTTTGTGGACATTTGTGTTTGTGATATTTTCCACCTAGAAATTTACACACACAAGAGAAGATCATTCTTTGGTTGTTTTTGCATTTCTTGGAAACCACCTCTTATTTCTTTGTGATTTTTCGGTGGCTTCCAAATTTATTGACCTTTGTGTGCATTGTTAGATGAGTTTGGAGGAGTGAGGATTCCATGGCTGTGCACGTTGTTTCCAAATACAATTACTATAATTGGTGCACAATCTTTGGGGAGCTTATCTAATTCATTTAATAGTGCACAATTTCCTTCTTTCTCATTTCTTGTGGTTTAAATGCTTATGGGGGAGCTAGGATTCCATATTTGTGCATATTGTATTCAAATACAAGTATTTTAAACTTTGCACAAAGTTTGGGGAGCTTCTCTATTTTCATTTAAACATTTTTGTTTTTGTTGTTGTTTCCATTTGATATCATTTGTTGGTTTTTCAATTGGTCCTTTTGGATCTTTTGGTTTCTCGCTTCATTTGTTGAAGTTTATTTCCTTTTATTGTCTTTTTGCAATCTTTGCGTCCTCAATATAGTTCTACTTCCTCCCAAGTACTCATCATTTGACATGTGCATTTGCACACCTTTGGAGGAATTCTCACTATATTGGTCGTCTAGAACTTGTCACCCATTTTGGCAATCGATGCCAATGGGGGAGACTTTTTGGAGGGTTTAAGGGAAGTTGTCCTTTGCTTTGAGTGTGTTCTTAAACATTTGGCTCTCATGATCTTGGATCTTTGTGGTTGCTTTGCATGTCGCATATATAGAGAAAACTCAACCAACGGTAATGGTTGGCAATCTATGCAATGAAATTCAAGTTCATCACACGTGCATAGTTTGTGGGGGAGTTTGCTCTATATATTGTGGTTGTACCAACATCACATACTTGTGTAGTATTTGATGTTAGGGCAACCGCTTTGGTCATAAATTGTCATATTTAAACCCTCGCTAAGGGATTGTCATCAATTACCAAAATGGGGGAGATTGAAAGGGCATGTATGCCCCCATGTGTGGTTTTGGTAATTAATGACAATCTCTATGGACTAATGTGTAAATTGAGTTTCACTTTTAGGTTTGTCCATTGGCATCGCTTGGGCCATGTGTTGGTATCAAGGTTGGAAGATGAACAAATGTCCAAGGGCTTTGTGCCCATTGGATTCATAAAGAAAGAAGGAGCTTGAAGGTTGATCAAGACAAGTGCAAAGAGTTGCATCAAGATGGATCAACCCAAGGGATAAAGAAGGGCAAGCTCAAGATGCTCCATCTCTAGAAGATCTCATGCTTGAAGCTTGCCATCCTCATGATCATGGAGTGATGAAGACAAGTTCAAAGAAGAGGTTTCCCCACGGAGTATGGGGGAGCAATTTGCAATTCTTCATCTTCATCAAGCAAGAGCAAACAAGAAAGGTGTTCCCACTATGAAAGAACAAGACGGTCTACATCAAGTTCTAGTGGGATGCTTAAGGCAAAGGTATGTTATTGATAGGGCTTCTCTTTTGCTGGTCTCGTGTTGTTAGTTGGGAGACCGGGTTTAGGATAGATAGCCGTACTATCAAGAGGGGCTCTCAAGCGGGTGTCTCGATTGCATCATTCGGAGAGAGCTCAAACCTTTGCATTCATAGCATCATATTTCTAGGTTTTTATTTGGTTCTTGTCCATGAGAGGATATAGAGCTTGTGGTCATCATCATAACAAGCTCTCGTTCATCGTCTAAGGATTTTCCTTGCATATCTTATTGCATTTTTTATCGTGCGGGTTTTTCCGGATCCACACCTTAGGAGATATCTTACATATATATACTTGATATTTTCTCCCTTGGTGGTATCCAATATTTCACATTTTGTTGGGTTCTACTTGGTTTTATCTTCCCAACAAAATTGGTTTCATCCCAATCGGAGTTTCCAAGCTCAACTTCTTGTATTTTGGGTTTTGGAGGTTTTACCGGTTCATCGCTTCTAGAGAGGTCATACCTTTCTCAATTTGGTTTTATCCTTCCATGCTGGACTATGATGTTTCTTTGCAGAATCTTGTAGAGCTTTTCGTTCTCTTTAAAACGAGCCCAAGATCATCAAAAACGGAGTCTGGAGTCAAAAGTTATTGAAGTTTTCGTGCAATGCTATCCTGCGTTTTTGCTTGAGCGGAAGTTCCGGCCCAAGTTCCGGTCAGGTTCAGTAACTTGTGTTTCTATTTGCCGGAAGTTCCGGTGGTGCGCGAATCTGGCCCAAACGGTTAGTTTTTCCTTGTACTATTTTAGGGGGCTTCTTCCCCAATGGTTCCCCATCTTTTGAGCTTGTTTTTGCCCACCATTGTTGACCTATTTGAGCTTTCTTACTCCCTCTCCCTCCTATGATTCTTACATATTTTTGAGGGAAAAATGAGAGGAGATCTAGATCTACAATCCCCAAGTCAAATCCCTTCTTTGTGAAGGAATCATTGGGATCTAGATCGTGGAGAGTTTTGTGTTCTTCCTCCCTTATTCCCCAAATACCTTTTATAGCTTTGTTGGAATTTAGGAGAGAGGGACTTGCCCTTGCATTTGGTGCATAGGTTTGAGTTCTCCTTGGAGATTTGGTGAGTTCAAGCTTGTGGGATTTTTTCTCTTGGGTTCTTGGAACCCTAGACGGTTGTGTGGTTGGGTTGTTGACCTTTTGTGGTCTTGTTGACATTTTGTGGTCTTGTTGACATTTTGTAGTCTTGTAGCCTTTTGTGGCTTTGTTGGCCTTTTGTGGCGTTGTAGCCTTTTATGGCTTTGTTGTTGGGAACCTCTAATTGATTTGTGGAGATAGCCCCAATCTTGTACGGGTTCGGTGACCGCCCTCAAACGTCCCATAGTGGAGCGACTGCCCGCCTTTTTTGGTGCGCACTCGGGAGAATAGGGTGAGCCTTTTGTGGCGTCGGTGAGTTGTGTGCTTCCACATCCGGGGTGAGGCCTTGTGTGGCGTTGGGTGAGCATCGAGCCACCACACCTCTAGGTGAGCCATTTGTGGCGTTCGGAGAGCATTGCGTCATCGCACCTCTCCAACGGAGACGTAGCTTCTTTGGAAGTGAACTTCGGAAAACAAATCTTCGTCTCGTCCATCGGTTATCTCTCAACCGAGCCCTTTACTTATGCACTTTACTTTGTGATAGCCATCGTGCTTGAAGTATTTATATCTTGCTATCACCTTGTTGCTTGTATTGCTTAGCATAGGTTGTTGGTGCACTTTGGTGAACCTAGTGGTTAGGTTTTGTGCTCAATAAATTAAACGTTAGTTTTATTCTGCATTTATTTGAGCCTAAATCATAATAATTTTAAAAGCCTATTCACCCCCCTCTAGGCGACGTCCATTGCACTTTCAACGCCGCTTCCCACGCCGACTGGGCCTTCGCCGGGGCTGCGCCCAGTCAAGCGCGAGGCGGGCTCGCCTGTGCGCTTGCCGCCGCGGACACGCTCGCGCGACATCGTCATCGGCGAGCCACGCGCGACGGCGTCGCCAACTGGCCACCTGCGCCTTCGCCGCCCGAAGACTGAAGGATCGGCGCCGCCAAAAGACAGCGCCTTGAGGATGGCGCTGGAGCAGTCGCTCCGCGACTCAGCGCCGCAGCCGCCGTCGTTGGAGCCCTCCTCGCCGGACATCCTGGAATGGTCCAGGGCGGACTGGGAGGAGATGGAGCGGCAGCGCGTCCGCCGCCTGAAGCAGCAGGCCGAGGAGCAGGCGGCCCAGAGACGGCCGTTGTCTGGGCGCGAGCTCACCTACCAGGGCGCCCCGCTCTTCGTCCTCGACGACGACGAGGATGACGGCCCTTCCTACCAGTCGTGGAGGTGCGGCGACCCAGGGCGACCCAGGACAGGGGAGCTCCCGCCAGCACCAGCCGCCGAGCGACAACGACGACGGCGAGGATGATGGCAGGGCCGATCCCGGCTACACGACGTTCTGTAGAACGGCGACGGCATCGGCGAAGACCACGGCGACGGCCTTTTTAATGTTTTTTAGTTTATTATATACTACTTTAGTTTAAATTCGATGTAATCCGCCTATATTGGCCCATCTTTAATGAAATTCGTTTATCTTTAATAAAATTTAGCCGAACGTGGGAACTCGGCACGGGTACGTGAGTGGAAAACTCGGCGTACCCAGGTCGAAAACTTGTTTCGTCCGGCTAAAAAAAGTCTGATTTTCGGGCTAGGTTTGTCCAACGAGCTCTAAACTAAGCAGGAGATCGGAGAGTACGACACTGCAAGCTAGTGCTCGAGTATTTTAGTTACACATATATAGTGGGCACATCACACTATCACAGTGGAGTGGAAGTAGTATTATCACGGTCAGGCAATTGGCGTACACGCACGCCGCATGCACGACCAGCTCTACACACTGATGATCATCTCCCGTTTATTACTAGTGCTTGCTAGGGGTACTTAATTAGCTAGTACTGTAGCTAGGTGGTTAGTTAGTTGCCTTTTTGCAACTTGCGCATTGCTTTTTCATTTGGCTTGCATTGTGTATTTACCCTTTGGATGCATGGAACAAAGTACATCGTCGATCTCATCTACATCTGCGAGCTTTTGGTATGTACTACTCCGTCCGATGCGTACCGATGCATGTGCGGAGAAGGAGATACCCGCTGTTGATTATCCATGAATCTCAACACTAGTAGTGCAAAATACGAGTGGTCCCCACGAGAGAGAGGGAGGAAGATGCACGGACCTGCTGTCTCTGGGCCGGACCGGTCTTTTAACTCAATAGCGGGCTGGACCGGCATAACTGGACCGCCACTCGACACTGTGTATTGGGCCAGAAGCGTAGGAACTATTAGAGACTACCGTGGTCATTCCTGTGGATGTCTGGACGTAAGCATAGGGAGATAAGCTGCCGGCATTATCCTACGCCGACGGCCACCGTCAGCACCATGTCGTAGCGACATGTTCCATCTGCGGTTTGGGATGGTTGTCGGCCGTCCAACGGGACGTCGTCACTATGCCGATGGCCCGCCATTGACTCACCATGCCATGTGGTGGCTGTTGGGAACGTGTCTGGCAAAGACTGTCTCAGTGCGATGCTGATAGTTGGGTCATCGGCTTCGCTTGCCACGCGATATCATCTGGTAAGGTTCTAGGGTAGGGCTGGCACTAGGATACGTCAACGGCCTAGACATCATCATATGCACAGAGCTATGCCGACAGCCAGGCCGTTGGCATAGGCTGGCACGTGGCAGGGCCTGGTAACTCGCCCGGGGGTCTTGCGGTCATTGATGCTGATGGCTTGGCTGTCGGCACAGTGGATTCCCAGATTTTTTTTTGCGTCGTGCTTGTAGTTCAAAATTGGCCACTAGCCGGAAATCATATATATTTTTGAATTCATAGTATACACACAAAAACATCAACAATGGCCACATCAACTCCGGCATATCAACGCATCATCAAATCCACAAACATGGCCATAGATACAAAACGGTCACGAGATACATGTCACATATAGTCATTGATAGATAGATACATGTCACACAACATGGAAAGTTCACAAGTGTCACAGGGCACGACAAGTAAGTTCACTTGGTGATATCGAACAAAAACATGACAAGTTTAGTACACATCGGTCAATAATGGACTTCGAGAACCGGCACAACACAAAGTTCACGGCCGAGAGCGCGCATCATCACCACAAAATGAAGTAAAAGATCTGTTTAGCATGACGAGTTGTTCTAATTAAAAGTTTAGCATGGAAATTTGTGTTAAGTCAAAGTTTTTTGCACTGCGATTGTTCTCAGTCGAAGTTTTTGCATGGCATATTGTCTAAGTATTGGTTTGATACAAGATTTTGCTGGGAACTAACCAGAAGTAGCGACCGTCGGCGCCACGTTTTCCTGTAGTGTTGGGCCCTCAATTAACATCCCCGAACGCATCAAGATCAGAGCAAGTAACACCACATGATTTCCATTGTTAGGGAGTCAAATCAACATCACTGTACACCATAAAGCAGCACCCCAACGTGTCTGTCTAGGAGATGCATGCCTATATACTGTATCTGCCTCGATCACTAGCCTAAAAATGGAGAGTCCAAACTCCAAAGTAAACAAGGTCATCTAAGAAAATGTAGATAAATACCTTTCAAGCAATTCCCGTGATTAACTGCTAGCTGTGGCCCTATTGAAATTCTCGTGCTGAATAATGACAAGACAGAGCTGATTTGGTTGGTGCGCTGCACTCGTAACAAAAGCTCCAAAACATGATCACTTTTTGTTCCCTGCTTGTCTTTAATTCTAGCATGTCAAGTCGCCAACGTCTGCTATGTGTGCGAGTCATTTTGTTGATGCCTTTCATGTCATCTTTCCCTAACACCTTTTTGCTGCATTAGACTTTTTGTTATTATAAACATATCTATGAGCTAATGAATAAACATAATATTGCTTAATTTCCACTTCAAACGGGTATGTCTGGTTTGGGACCAAACCAACACCCCAATTTGTTAGACATGAAAAAAAAACTCGGTGCCTGTGTTGACAATGCAAGAAAATTGCATGCTTGATCATGCCCTTCTCACAATTATATTTAATAAGTCCATGTTAGCCAAATCATGCACAAGTAAAGTTTTAAACAAAACTTAGCTAGCAAATTATTGGTGTTCATGAAGTATTATCCCAACAAATCCCCGTCTTGATACATGATAACACAACACAAAGGTGTCTATCTAAGAGCCTATCTATATGCATATTTGCAACCACTAGCTTAAAAATGGAGAGTCCATGCTAGACGAGGTGGTTTATACACATCAAGGAAATTCCTATTAAACAATTGTTACGGTCATACTAAAATTCTCTTGTGTCGACTAATAGGAAAATTTCCCTCCTTTCATATGTTTTGTTTGCCCTAATTAACGATTTTAGAGGCATGCATGCCATCTTGGACAAGAGATAAGAAACTAGTTGGTGTCTTACACTCACAACAAAAGCTCTAAGATGTGACCACCCCGTGTTCCCTTGCTTGGCTTTTTTGCCAAGATGTCTACATCAGCTAAGTGTATGAGTAATCTTCTTGATTCCATTCATGTCCCCTTTTCTTAACTCCTCTTTTCCATAAACTTTTAGTTATGGAACATCACTACCAATTTTTGGTGTTATCAAACACAAAGCCAGGAACATAGTAATCATGTGCGTGCTTGTCACTTCAAACAAGGTTGTGTTCGGATTGTGACCACAGTCTACCTTACCAATTTTTTGTCCATATATATGGCCAAAATTTTGACCTCCTAGCTAGTTTATCAAAAGTTTGGAACTCACCGTGCCTCATCGCCCACCAGATTTTTCTTCTAATATTTTTGAGTAAACGGCAGGAGCACAGTCTTCCAACTAGAAGAATAACGCGTAGGTTACAGCCAAAAGTTATGAGATTTCAAAGAGTAAGAAGTTCTAGAGAACCCCTTGGAAAAGCGACAAATGTAGGCAAAATCTTGAACATTGGGCTACGGTCATTTGCCTCAAATCAGACACACCATAACACATTTTATACTCCCTCCGTCCGCAAATAAGTGTACTTCTAAGTTTTGCCTAAGTGAATCTTTATTAAATTTGACCAACATTTTAGATAAATATATTAGCATATATTACATAAATTTATCATATTATGCAACTAAATTTAAAATCAAATCTAGTGATACCAATTTAGTGTCATAAATATTGTTACGTTTTTCTATAAAGTTAGTCAAAGTTTACTAAATTTGATTTAGGACAAAACTAGAAGTACACTTATTTACAGACGGAGAAGTATGTGAAGTACACTTATTTGCGGACGGAAAGAGTATGTGTCTAGCGTAGTTTATCATTTCTGTATGTACTACTACTATATATAAAAGCTTGACCTATGTATATGCATGTGGAAACTTAAAGTGGTCTGTAAAATTTCAATGGCCCATGCAAGGATGCCTAGATCCCATGATGCCGCTACAATCTGCATGATAGGACAAAGATTCTTCTGGTAAGATTATGTATATTCCGATGCTATCATGCACAAGGAAGGACGACTCTTCCAAGCTAAGGTTGCATGGTGCACTACGAAATAATGGCCTTTGATAGTGGAATTTGATGACTAAGAGCAAGATGCGCGCGTTACATGGCTAGTGTAGAAGTTTCTACGGTCCATTTAGGCAGTAGACAAGAACGTATCAACTAGTCTATCTAACCAGAAGTCACATTCTCATCTGAAAAAAAAAACGTGCCGAGCTCAACTCCAAATTGTGTAACTCCACTTGTTAAGAGACGACTGAAGGTGACAGCACTAGTAGGGGATAAGAAAGGTAGACAACACAAGGGTCTCTCTGTGGGGGATAATGTCCATATCTACAAGAACCTTTTGAGAAAGTTATGGGTTAAGATTTCCTATCCATTTTGCATCATGATATGATTCATGACTACTCATTGCATGCAAAACTATATATATGCTCAAGAGTACGCAGACACTGATGTGATAATTCAACCAGAAGGCTGCCAAAATTGCTACTCGAGTTTTTGTTAGCTCGCCTAAAAATTAGTTGTTAATTACTTCATTAGGAGACGGTTGGTGTGAGTAGGGTTCACCAATACTATAGTATCCAAGCCCTTGATCATCGTTCGCGTCAAAAGTGTGCGCACGGGTGGAAGAATAGCGCACTAGCTACCTTTGGTCTTTTGATTTTGTTTGGGCAGTTTAATTAGGATAATATGAAAAATGAGAAACCAATTAACAAGTGCATATGCGCACGTACGCCATATAATTAAGGTGTGCCTGTCGGCCGCTAATACAAGAAACGAACCGTTGGCGAAGAGGCCCAAACCCAGTATGTCGATGGTTGCCCTCCACTAAAACATCTTAGAACTGTTTTCGATGGAAACTCCAGCATGCCCTCGGCATACACACATGTATGTGAGGGTTTTCCATGGCCATCGGTAAAGACAAGCCCTCGGCACAAAAAAGTGGTTCGTTGAACGCCGTTCAAGCATACGTCGACCGTCATGCCCTCGGTGTACCTACCGACCACGAGCCGCTAGACACCTCCACGTGTCATGTGTATGCGGAGGGCCTGACCGTCGGCATACACAACTGACACCGCCACATGTCCTATGTATGCTGAGGGTCTGGCCGTGGACATACAGATGCTACGGGTACCAGACACTGCCACATGCCCAGTACACCGAAGGTCTGACCGACGGTATATTTGGGGCTTGTATGCCGAGGTCCTGGCTGTTGGCATACCCAGCTGCTATGGGCTACAAGATCCCAACATGTTCCATGTGTATGCTGAGGGCCAGGTCGTTGGCATATCTAGAGAGTGTATGACGAGCGTCTGGCTGTCGACATAGACAATTAATACGGTTGACCCATAGCAGGAGTTTTCACCTATAAGTTCAGAACCTTTCTAAGTGTTATCATATGTCTATGAAGAAGCACACATGAGATAGGTTTTGGCCTTTTCAACATCACACCACACTTATGCTAGGGACATACATAAGTTTTGGAGGGATTTCGACCCTCCAATCCTCGGTTTCCAGCGAAACCCTAGCCCATGGGTCCCGCGGATCTACCCCTCTGAAATTCTCCGTATGACGATTGACCAATGGATTTCTATCTTTGTTTTTCTTAGATTAGGTCATAACAACATGAAAAAATAATGTTTGTCCATTTTCCCACAAGATTCCCTCCGGTTGACCCGTAGCGGGAGTTTCCACCAATAAGTATAGAACCTTCTAAGTGTTATCGCATGTCTGTGAAGAGCCTCACATTCAGGAGCTAGGTATGGGCATTTTCAACATCCCACTACACTTGCATATATATGCTAGAGCCACATGCAAGTTTTAAAGGTATTCCGACCCTTCGATACTTGTTTTCCAGAGAAAATCTAGCCCTGGACCCCACAGATCTACCCATCTAAAATTCTCCATACCCCATGGGCCCGAGGTGGGAGTTTCCCATTATAAGTCCAGAACTTTCTAAGTGACAGCTCATGTCTCTAAAGAGGGTCACACGTGAGAGCAAGGGTTCACTCCGATGGATCCGATCTAATGTGGTCCCAATATTCAAATGATTCGGTCCGGTGAATCCGATGTCGAAGTTTTGCAGTCTATCATTTTATGTAAAACTAAGTGTGAGCATAAGAAATTCAAAAATTGATACCTTTGTATTGTGTCATTTTAGTGGTACATTACTAGAAAATAAAAGTATCATCCCCACACAAAAAATGCAGGACCATTGACATACAAGTAATGCCTTATGTTTTTCGTCAACCGGTGACGCTCCTAGGACACATGGCAAGGTACTTTGCCGATGAATGAACTTTGTCAGCCTACCTACATGCTTGTCTGCGGTGTCATTGAGGAAGCCGTCGACATATAGCCATGTTTGTCGACGACTTCCATTTGCCGGAGGTTTTTCCTAGCCGTAGTCAAACAGCTAGGTATGCCGAGGGCCTGGACAAATGGTTGTTGGCATACAAAAGCCATTGACAACAATGGTTTTTCTAGTAGTCAGCCGGGAGGCGATGACCCCGATCCCACGACATCAGTTTGTTACCCATGTAGAACCCATGCATCTTTAAGCACCCCGACATATACTGATTGTTTTTTTTTTTGACATCTTATTCTTCTTCCAGCCAAAATATATCCATTTGCTTTATGATAATATTAAGACTAAAAATGACTCCCTAAAAGGAATGAATTGATTGACCCATGATGAACACTTCAAATCGTTGCTACGAAGTAGATTTGTAATGAACACAAGTTTTGCTTGTGACATGTATGTGTGTTGCTGAACTTGTATGATGGAGCACGACGTTGTGGTCACGGATGAGGTATGAAAGTTGGGAGATTCTGAAAGAGCCAAATATACCACACTCTCTAATTAAAGGAGTATAAAAATGTACTCATATAAGTTCAATTGGTGTACGAGAGTAGATGGAACCTTAGATGTACATATAAATATGATTGATATATACATAAAGGCAAAGGTAACATGATCGGTACATACACATGTATATCATTATTTCATTTAATTAAGCCAGTAACCCATACTCGTGCATGTAGAACATAAAGCAACTCACCACTGTCGGCTATGGGTAGTAACTGAGAATTCAACAGCAATAAACATGCGGATTGCGAATGATCCGAATTGGAGTTAATTTGATACAACCAGTACTGTATTGGTACACCAAGCTTGAACATATCCTTGCTGGCTCTGGTGAATTATTAATACGGAGTTCTTAATTTCTCATCGTGTGAGTAAGGTCCGTGTTCAGGCGCAGCTTGCATATATATAGGAGCTTTTCTTTCCTTTACAATAATGCAGTAGTTGTTAGGAATGAGCGGGGAAAGGCCCAACGAAGCACCAGTATCGGAGAGCAGTATTTTTTTGGAGGGTTGGATAGGTGTGCTCTGATGATGGTAGCAACTCGGACTGGAAGTCACTGGGAATTACAGTTGTACATGCATCAAGTATTATACTAGGGACGTGTTTGGTTTAGAAATGGTAACGTTAATGCAAATGCAATCAGATCACAGGGTGTATCACCAGTGTAATGAACAAATTGCACTTTTGTTTGGTTCGGTTATCTATCTACTATATAATTTGTCTTGAGGTGGTTTTCGTCGCTGGCGTTTTTCGTCCGTCGCCAGTGGTTTTCGTCCGTCCCAAGCGCACGTCTCCACGTTAGAATCCGTTGAAGACACGATCGATCCGATCTGCCTTTGGACAATCCACATACAAAACGTTATCCTGAAGGCACACGTCTCGCATGAATCGTACGACTGTTCGTCCACATTCCGATCTGGCCGGGAGTAGGTATTTGAAACCGAATCTATCGTCATATAGGAGTAATTCACACGGGCCGCACGCCGAAAAGCCTCCTCTCGTGTCGCCAAGATCGCCGCGCGCGACATCCTTTATGCCGCCCAGATGCTCCCTCGCGCGCCTCGTAACTTCTCCACGGAGGCGTTGTGTGGCCCTCCGTCGGCTCAGGCCAAGATGGCCGGGATAAAGAAGCCAGCGCCGCCGGCCAAGAAGAAGGCGTCGCGGGACGTTCATCACTCAATTCCTTGACGGCCACCATCCTGGAAGGCCATGTGCCAGCTCGGTACGCACACCTGGGGCACGGGCACCAGCTATTTGGCAGAATCCCCAGCTGTCTCAACACGCTAGCTGCCGCATGCACCTTCGTGTCTGCAGCGCGGATGGTCATACAAGATGCTAGAGGAGGGGGTTGCGTCAGACAACGAGCCGGCAGGAGCACACCGTGGCGTTCAAAAGGTACGCAGAGGAAACAGAACAATTCCTTCTGTATTCAGTCTTCTAATAATAATTCCTTGACTTTCTAGACTGACTATTTTATGTACAAGCTCAAAGTTTTAAGTGCAAGAGCACGATTCGGTGCTTTGTTAAAAAGTATCCGCAAGTGCACCAGATCAGAAAGGCTGGAATGCAGCTCTTTGAGAAAACAAATACGTAGTATCCTCACACCATTTAATTGTGACAGGCCACTTCTTCCTCCCTATGGTCACTGCTGCGGACAACTGACGCCCGCTTAACGCTGTTGACCTCCCCCTTTGACTTCGTAGTGGTGGCCGGCGCGACTACGTTGTTTCCTGCCGCACCTAGAGGCCAAAGCGGTGCGGACATGTTCTGGCAAATGATGTCGGGGCTAGGGTTTGGCGCGGCGGCTGCAGCGGCGATGGTGCTTGCTAGCGACGACGGGAATGTGGGGGAGCCCGCAGGAGGGGCGACAAAGAAGGAAGGAGTGGGGGAGTGCTGGAATGTCCGCCCATGGTCAGATTCTGGGAAGGCAACACGGGAGATGGTAACACACATAGGAATAGTTTCAGCTCGGAAATTGGATGCGCGCACAAGGCTGTGGTTTTTCAACGTACCCATTGTTGTGCCACAAATATGCATGGCGAGAGCCAAAATTTAGGACCATGATGGAAACCTTTTTTGGCGCTCCGAATATTTTGGCACCTGCTCGAGCCGCGTTTTGACGCGCTGGTGCGGTAAAAGATTGTTTATTGGGCACCTATGTTATTTTTGGGCAGGATTTGGAGTTGCTCTAGGGGAACACCACATCTTATTGGACATTGGATTCACGCCGGGGTGCTCTTGTAAAAATATAGATTTGTACCTTCACAACACAAATTAAAAAGTGAACCGTGGCAACGCACGGGCATTTAGCTAGTGTAATGTAAACAGCTCACGAGAATCTCAAAAGAAAAAACAGCTCACGGGTCACGACCAGGTAGAAATAGGCCATCAGGCGAGCGGGCGGACTGTATTTCGCGACCCGCGACCAAGCGCTGTATCGTTATACGATAACACAGGTTCCTGGCCGGTATCAGATTTGTATTACACGGTATCAGATAGCCCTGTTATCAGATAACGGACCCATGAAAACAAACAAGATTTAACGGAACCTATTAACGCTGCTTTCGGGTTACGTTACAAAGCAACGAAACAAACACGTCCTAGATATGTCCACCTTAGTGGTTGAAAATCATTCAGACGTTGCTAGTAAACGGTCATTATCACACAATCCAACCCTTGTGTGTTGAGGATCCGCCTCGTCCCACTCGTTCATCGGAGAACTTCCTCCACTGGTGTTTACCTAGCTGTTACTTACGTCAAAAATTATGCGAGATTCAAATTCTTGTTCTAGTGTCTAGTTGCTTGAATCGGCGAGAAACTGGCATTCAAATAGCTGCTACTTCAACGATGCCAGGATTAAAATTCTTAGTTCTCATGTCTAGTTGTTTGATTTTCTTGTGTAGCTGATTGCTGTCATGTAAATATTTTGTTCGGATCTGAGTTATTCGTGACTGGTGGTTCCAATTTCTTATGTTTTATGAATCTTTGAGGTAGATGATTTAGGGATATTTCTAATGCGTAATATCATGTCACCGACGAACATTTGAAGATTGTGATACCGGTACACCTTTTGATTTCTAAAACCAAACAAGTCTCTGCTTTGGCCCATTCTAAGCCCGTTACAATTTATGTTTGTGTTACCTTTTTTGAACCAAGCATGCCATACATCAGAATCATAGTATCTTGAGCTCATAGAATATTTTGTGTTCATTACAAATCTTTTTGCCATACTGGGTAATTTTATATCTTTACTATAGAATTGGAGTTGTTGATGGTATCATTTTCAACATCAAATATTGGGAGAATTTGGACAATTAAACACAATCATCAAACATTGGGAGAATCATAGCCCTCGATTCGCCCACTACCCTTCCTCCAAATTTTTTATAACTAACAATTAGGACAATTTATTATGTCCAAAAATCACATGTTAATCAAAGAAATCCCTACAATCTCAGAATTTTAACTAACTAGGAAAATAATCATAATTAGAGCAAATAATTAGCTTGTTATTTTTCTCAACAAATAACATGAAAAGCAATCACGAGAATCATGGGAATATTTCGTATTCGTCTACTCCCTCAAGGAGAGCCGCTGTATAATCTGTGCATCACTTGCCAATCTTAGGATTTCTCTTCCATGGAGCACCGGTTATTTTGTCCATCACCAATCGGATAAGTTGACACTGACGGTTCATGGTTGAGCTTCCTCGAATCTCCAAAACATTGCCGGGAGACATGAACACCACGACGCCATTGATTTTGTAGGGCTACCAGTAATTTTCTACCCAATTTCTCCATATCATGGGCAGGGTATCTCGATGGCTATTGTAGCGAGTGTTTCTAGCTATAAGTCTAGAACCGCGCGACGATTATCGATTAACACCCAATAATGGGCCGGACCTGCACACATGAGCAGATGAGCGACCTCCGGTAGTGCAAAGTTTGTTTAATAAATCAGAGCTGACCCTTTATCTAACTCATCATGCTTCTTATGTATCATGAAGCGGGCGACCATCGTTCATTACAATAATAAGGTTAGAAAGAAAAACGACCATACACAATGCAAAGCAGCAACGAAGAAAGAAAAGTGTGGAGTAGCGCTAGGGGAGGCAAAGTGTGCTGGTTCGCCGATCGCAATCGCTGGTCTAAGCGTCGAGGGGTGGTGGCGACAAGGCAAATATAAAGGCAATGACGGTGCAGACAGAGCATGAACAAGTGCCAGGTGATAGACCATACTATAGTCTTGCCTGTCGTGCTAGCTCGTGCTCAAAGTATCTTAGGAGTGACCACACACGGAACTCTTATCAAAATACTCTCTGTTTTAAATCAGCTGACGCGGCTTTGTCTAATACATATCTACATACTAAAACACGTAAATACATACATATCTAGGTAAAGATGGACAAAGATGCGTCAATAATTTAGAATGGACATATTACTAACCCAGTTCTAAAATGTACTACTCCCTCCGACCAATATTACTTGACTCAAATTTGTGTAGATTTGGATGAATCTAGACACTATTTAGTATATAGGTTCATCCAAATTTTGAGAAATCCAAGTCAGCTAATATGGGTCGAGGGAGTACTACTAGTAGTTTGTTGGAAATCCGTCGTGGAGGACTTCTCGATCACGGAGCTGGAGGCTCTGTCCAGACATAAGTTTGTCTGGACGTGGCTACCGGCTTCCGGTCACTCGGGGGGCATCCTCCTTGGGGTCAAGGAGGATATCTTCGAGGTAGAGGATATAGACCGCGGGGACTTCTTTGTGAGCATGACTCTCATCCATAGACAATCACGCCTTAGATGGGAAGTCGTGATTGTCTATGGCCCCGCGGATCAGGAGTTCTTGCTCGAGCTCAAGACCAAGGTGGAGAGGATGGAGACCCCGGTCATGGTGGCAGGGGACTTCAACCTCATCAGATCCGCCGCGGACAAGAGCTCAGCAAATGTGGACCCCAATAGGATTCGATTGTTCAATGACTGCATTGCTGACCTCGCTCTCAGGGAGATTGCTAGGGTGGGTGCGAGGTTCACTTGGACCAACAATCGCCTCGATCCGGTCCGTAGCGTCCTGGATCGAGTCTTTGTTTCGGTCGACTGGGAACTGGCCTTCCCTCTATGCTCTCTCCGGGCGGTTACTAGGGTGGGCTCAGACCATACCCCCCTCCTTCTCTCGTCGGGAGGGGGGCAGTGGCCTAGGATGAACCGCTTCCACTTTGAGAACTTCTGGCTCCACCAGCAGGGCTTCGTGGAAGCGGTGCGAGCTAGGTGGGCTGAGGCAGCCGCCTCCCCACCCCGTGTGTTCTGTGCGATTGATATCTGGCACCATTGTGCCTTACTGTCACGTCAACTCATGCAGGGCTGGGCGCAAACTTGGGCGCCACGCTTAGAGGCCAGAAAGCGAGTATTCTGCTTGAGATTCAGGCCTTAGACCGAGAGGCAGACCAGGTGGGCCTCTTGGCGGCCGCCTGGGCCCATAGGTACTTCCTTGAGACCTCCATTATGGAGATCTATAAGGGAGAGGAGGCATTCTAGAGGCAGCAGAGCCGTCAGAACTGGACTATCTAGGGGGAATCGAATACAGCCTACTTCCACGCCATTGCTAATGGCCGACGTAGGAAGTGCTCAATTCCCTGCCTCTGGTCCGAGGACTCTCTTCTGGAAGACCATAGAGAGATCTCGGCCCATATTTATGCCTTCTACCGGGAGCTATTCTTGGCTTCCCCGAGATCGGGCCTGGCGTTGGGAGTGGACTTCTGGCCTGAGGATGCCAGGGTGACCATGGAGGAGAATAGGGAGATGACCCTCCCGTTTCTCCAGTCTGAGGTCGCCGAGGCAATCAAAGCGATGAAGTCCAACTCGGCACTGGGACCGTACGGGCTCCTGTTGGTGTTCTTCCAGACCTTATGGGAGCAGTTGTGCCCTGTGATCATGCGCATGTTTCAGGAGTTCTACATTGGGACCCTGGTCATGTCGAGGCTGAATTTTGGCGTGATTACCCTGATCCCCAAGGTAGTGGGGGCCACGGATATCCTCCAATTTTGACCTATCACGGTGATCAACGTCATCCAGCGGATTTTCGCTAAGGTCTTTGTCGTCCGCCTGGCCCCTATTATGGAACGCTTGACCCACCGGCTTCAGTTTGCCTTCTTGAAGGGACGCCTGATCCACGATGGCATACTAGCACTTCATGAAATCATTCATGAGGTGAAGGTAAGCCATCAGAAAGGGGTATTCCTCAAGCTAGACTTCCAGAAGGCATACGATAAGCTGGATTGGGCCTTCCTGAGGCAAGTTCTCGAGCCTCGCGGTTTCGAGGACCGGGTGATTGTGTGGATCATGCAATTCGTTATGAGTGGCAGCACGGCGATCAATATTAATGGGGAGGTGGGTCCTTATTTTCGACCCTCCTGCGGAGTTAGGCAAGGGATCCGATCTCACCCCTGCTCTTTAACTCCGTGGTGGATGCCCTAACAGAAATCTTGGACAAAGCCAAGGTTGCTGGCCACCTTTCCGGGGTGGTAGGGCATCTCCCCGGAGGTGGCATCACCCACCTCCAACATGCCGATGACACGATGATCATGGTCCAGGGGTCGGAACTAGATATTATTAACCTCAAGTTCCTGTTGTTGTGTTTTGAGTCCATGTCTGGACTCAAGATTAACTTCGACAAGAGCGAGGTCATGGTCCTAGGATTCCCTGAGGACGAGGGGCAGTTGATTGCCGATAGGCTCAACTGCCGCCTAGCGGATTTCCCCATTACCTACTTGGGGATGCCTATGCGGGACTCGCGGGTATTGATCAAGGACCTGACCCCCATGGTCTCGAAGGTCCGATCGCGAGCTGAGCCATGGCGGGCTCGCCTTACGACCAAGGGGTCCAAAACGGTACTGATCAATTCCTGCCTGTCCAGCCTCACCATGTATCAGATGGGTCTATACCTGCTGCCTGAAGGTGTCCATGCAGACTTTGCGAAAGAGTTGTCTAGATTCTTTTGTGTGGCAGGGGATGGACACCAGAAATATCACATGGTGAAATGGGCAGATATCTGTTCCCCCAAAATCCTTGGGGGTCTAGGGGTTCTCGATTCTCGCCGCTTCAATGTGGCCTTGCTGCTGAAGTGGGTGTGGCGGATCCTGCGGGACGAGGGGGGTTTGTGGCTCCAGCTCATCAAGGCCAAATACCTCCGGGGTCGCCCCTTGCTGGCTTGCGAGCGCCGGGAAGGGCCCCAGTTCTGGCAGGCTATCCAGGACATTAAGCACCTCATCCGTCGCGGATCTAGTTTTGGGGTAGGGAACGGGCAGGGAGTTCTGTTTTGGATGGACCCCTGGTTACAGGGGGTCCCTCTCAGACTGGAATTCCCGGCGTTGTTCGCTATCTGCGCAGTCCCCACGATGTTAGTTGCTGAAACTATGCAGGAGGCCCATTGGAACATCCCGTTCCGGAGGACCTTCAACGATGTCGAGGCGGCGGACTTTGTGAGATTGCGGGGTTCCTTGCCTCTAGCCCTCTTAGATGAGAGAGATGAGATTTCTTGGAGCCAGTCTCCTTCGGGAGCCTTCTCGGTGGGCTCGGCTTATCGGACCCTCTTCCAGGGTCCTGAGCTCCCGTGGGCGTCGCATCTTTGGAAGGCCCCCCTTCCTCTGAGCGTCAGTATCTTTGTGTGGCAGCTGCTCCGGGATCGCCTCCCCTCCGGGGTGGAGGTCGCTAAGCAGAATGGTCCTGGCGATGGGTTGTTTCCATTATGTGGGATCCCAGAGTCTTGCACCCACATAATGTTCACCTGTCCTGCCGCTCAGTTTCTATGGAACTTTATCCGGGAGGCCCTGGGTCCTGCGTGGCAGGCCCAAGACCTCGGGGAGTTCCTGGAATCTGAGGCAAACCATCCTAGAAGAGGGCGCCACCTCTTCTGGATGGTGTTTGCAGCCATCTCGTGGTCTCTTTGGAAAATTAGAAATAAGATGGTGATTGAGCGGATTTTTTCTAGCCGGGCCTCTGACTCTGTGTTTTCTTTGCTTGCCCACCTTCAGCAGTGGTCCCCTCTCTCCAGGCAACGTGACCGAGACCGCGTGGACGGCATCTTGCAGGCTATCAGGGCGTCGGCGCAACGCTTTGCGGTGCCTGCTAGTGCCCCCCATTAGGGGAGCTTTCTTCTGCATTTGGTCGCCTTGTCTATTTCCCCTCCTTTTGGGGGGCTTATTGTGCTGTTGCCCCAGCGAACTATGCTTATTTTTATTTTTCTTGTGATGCATGGGCGTCGTTGACTTTGTGGTACTCGTTGGTCGTTGTTTTATTTATAAAGCTGGGCGTAAAGCCTGTTTCGAGGATATTCCTTTTCGAGGATATTCCTTTGGTTGCATGCAGCAAAGTGCAAACGGATGCGTACTACTCCCTCCGTTTCAAAATATAAGATGTTTTAGCTTTGTGAAGCCAATATATCTAGACTTGTTTTAGTATGTATGTTCACTCAATATTGGAATGAATCTACACACTAAAAGAAGTCTAGATTCATTTTCTTCACAAATCTAAAACATCTTATATTTTGAAACGGAGGGAGTAGCTGATAAGCCATAAGATGTGGTGATGCATGTGTGTATAGTGGAGAAATCTGATGCTGTTCATGAAATCCCACCCGTACTAGGACGGACGGGCTCAACGTAACTGGGGCGTCATTAACAAACAGTAATTAAGATATGATGATGATTGTCATTGTTAGGACCGGTGTCGAATCCACGTCACTGTGTACACCAAAACGCGGGACACCAAGCTGTCTGTCTGTCTAGGAGGCTACATAGCTACTGTACTTGCCTCACTAGCTTAGAAAAATGCGGTCCAAACTAGCTAGATGAGATGATATATGTCTATCAAGCAATTCCCGTGATTAATTGCGGTTGTCCTAATCAAAATCATCGTCTTGACTAAGTAGAAAATTGAGCTTATTTTGGTGCCTAGTATTCCACCTAATTAAGGATTTCAGAAGCATATGTGCCAGCTTTACGGGGAGATTAGCAGATGGTTGGTGTGCTGCACTCGCAACAAAAGCTGCAAAACTTGATCGCTTTGTTCCCATATGCTTGGCTTTCTAGCGTGTCAAGTTGTCAACATCAGCTACGAGTGCCATCTTTTCCAAACACCTCTCTGCCTTTAACGTTTTCTTCATAAACAAAGCTAGGAACGTAACTAAACATATATTTGTGCCTGCCACTTCAAACGGGTATGTTTGGTTATTTTTGACAAGACCTACAACACTAACTTTTGGGACATGATGAAAAAAATTGGTCCTTGTTTCGGCGAATGCAATCAATTTGGCATGTTCCATTAGGCCCTTTGTCTACTATCTTCTTTTCTTGTCAACATTAGCTAATATCATGCAAAAGAAAATCTTGACCAAAACTTACGCTAGAAATAAAGTGTGTCCGTGCAGTGTAGTATTAATTAGTTTGTCAAATCCTGATCCAGATACATCATCACACACATCACAAAGTGTCTATCTAGGAGCCTATCTGCAAATCTACCAAACTATCTAAAAATGGAGAGTCCAAGCTAGAAACAGATGATACATACATGTCAAGCAAATTCCCTTGATTAATTGTTAAGGTTGTATTAAAGTTCTCTCGTGTTGCGCAAGAGGAATGTTGAACTAGTTTGGTATGTTTGTTCGACCAAATTAAGGATTATAGAGGCATACATGCCATCTTCCGTGGGAGATAAGAAAATGGTTGGTGTGTTATACTCACAACACATAAGCTCTAAAGTGTGACTACCATACTTGTTCCCTTGCTTGCCTTTCTAGCATGCCAAGTTGTCCACATTAGCAACGTGGATGAGTAATTTTGTTGATTCCATTAAGGATTATAGAGGCATACGTGGCATCTTCCACGGGAGATAAGAAAATGGTTGGTGTGTTATACTTACAACACATAAGCTCAAAAGTGTGACTACCATACTTGTTCCCTTGCTTGCCCTTCTAGCATGCCAAGTTGTCAACATTAGCTACGTGGATGAGTAATTTTGTTTATTCCATTCGTCTCATATTTTCCCAACTCCTCCTTTCCTTCAAGTTTTTGTTACGAAATATCATTTTCACTTTTTGTTTCTTGTGGAACACAAAGCTAGGAACATAAAAAAACATATGTGTGCTTGTCACGTCAAACAAGTATGTGATTGGTTGCGACCTCAATCTAGCTTACCAATTTGTAGGCCACCACCAAAAACTTTACTCTCGTTTGGATGGTTGGCCAAAAATTTGGATCCCACCGTGCCCCATTTCACACTTGTTTATTTCCGTTACAAATATTGGACATATAATGCCCCCCCAAAATCTTTAGCATTTGGCTAAGATCATTTGTCTCAAATCAGAGACACTCTAAGATCTAAATGTACTTCTTGGATTAGCATTTTATGCATGTACGAGCAGTATATAGATTTGCTAGAAAAGCGCTTGACCTAAACATATGTATGTGAAAACGTAAAGTGGCCCTGAAATTTCAACGGCACATGCAAGGATAGCTAGATTCCATGATAGGACAAGGATTCTTCTGGTAAGATTTTGTATATTCCGACGTGAGATCAACCAATCAAGCACTGCAGGGAAGAACTCTTTGAAGCCAAGGTTGCATGGTGCACAATGCAATAATGGCCGTTGATCATCTAATTTGATAATTACTAGAAATATATAGGTGCATAATTCATGGTTAGTGAATTTCCCTCTTAGTTTATAGCCAAAAGGAAAAGATTCTTCAATAGCATTTTCCAATACCTTCTTGTTAGGACTAGTAGGGGATAAGAAAGCTAGACGACATAAGGGTCTTATTACTTTGGGGGATAATGTCCATGCAAGAAACCTTTTGAGAAAGTTATGAGTTGAAATTTCCTGTCCATTTTGCATCATGTGATATGATCGGTGACTAGTCGGTGCATGCAAATGCGGAACGTACGTATAGCTGCTGCGATGATTCAGCTAAAGTCAGCCAAAATTGCTACTCCTGTTTTATTTGATCACCTAAAAAATAATGTCGTTAATTACTTTAGTTTAGGAGACGGTCGCGGTGTGACCAGCGTTGTCCGTTGTGCTAGACTGTTTGTACTTTGTAGCCAGTGCCAAAGAAGACAGTGGTTCGTTAGACGATTTCTCCGCAAAACAGTTTCCGAGTCTGCCGGCACTGCTGTTACCTGCTAACAGTCCAAACCAGTGGGCAGTGGTAGGCTTAATGCGGATGTACACCCTCCGTTTAGAAATATAAGATGTTTTAGCTTTATGAACCAAATAATATGTATTTAGACGTCTTTTAGTGTATATGTTTATAGAGATTTTAAATGATCCTATACACTAAAGATGTCTAGATATATTCATTTTATAAAGCTAAAGTGTCTTATATTTCTAAAGATCGATAGCAAGCATATGCGTTGTAGAGTGTACTTTGCATGGGCAATGTAGGTAAGCCTTCCTAGGCTATGAACAGGCACTATACTACTACAAGTTTTTTGAGCTACTGTACTGCCCAATGCACATCAACACCGTGTCGGTATGCATGCCAGATACCGCTCACCTTGCTGCTACCATGAACACTCTACTGACTACTCTAGAAATACAGAATATAGTAGATACTCGAAAAGGCTCACAAATACATGGGTAGTTCCATGGGCCATATGTTTGAATAAGCTCGACAAGAAGCGAAAACTGTATGCTGGAGAGCTCTTCTATCATGCACCATGAATGGGTGTCCCATCTTCTCAGCTTCTATCTCCTTGCCTAGATTTGTGTGAGTTACCTTCTTTCTCCTTCCACACTGGTAGATTTAGTTTTAAAACTTGAAACCAGCTTTTGAACCAGAAGTTCGAATTTCTGAATAGTTTAAATATTTTAGTTCCTAGTGAAGAGAACTTCAAAAGAAGTCCAATATAGAAGATATTTGGACAAAATTTGGATGCATGAAACAAGGTACATTATCGATCTCATCTACACCTGCAGCTTTTAGTGTGTACCCTCATGTGCAGTGAAGCATGCATGTGTGGAGAAATCTGATGTTAATTACCCATGAATCTCAACCGTACTAGGCCACTGTCATCGGATATCGTCGCCCGATCTCCTAGGCCCTAGATCAACTTACTCAGACACATCAAGATCAAAGCAAGTACTGATACGGCATGATTGCCATTGTTGGGGCGTCAAATCTGTGTCACTGTACATGTACACCATAACGCAGCACCAAGGTGTCTACTATCTAGGAGCCTACCTATACCAGCTTAGAAAAATGGAGTCCAAACTAGCTAGATGAGATGAGACATGTCTATCAAGCAATTCCCGTGAATTGATGTTGTCCTATTGGAATTCTCGTGTTGACTAATGAGGAATTTGAGCTGATTTGGTGCGTTGTGTTCGAACTAATTAAGGATTTTAGAGGCATCTTTCGAGGTGGATTAATTAGGAGATGGTTGGTGTGTGTTGCACTCACGACAAAACTATGTCACTTTTTGTTCCCTGCTTGCCTTTCGCATGTCTGGTTGTCAACATCGAGTAATTTTGCTGATGACAATCAGGTCATCTTTTCCAAGCCTATCCATTTGCCATATTTTTTGTTATTAAACAAAGATTGGAGCTAATCAAACTTATTTGTGGTTGCACCAAGAGGGTAATATATGTTTTCTTTCTGACCACAACCTATTGTCACATATGAAAAATTGATTTCGAAAGAAAAATTGTGAAAAATGGTCCTTGTTTGGAAAAATGCAAAGAAATTTTTTTTTGCGAATGAATGCAAAGAATTATGCATGCCCGATTGTGCTTTTTTCCCACTATATCTTATTTTCATGTCAACATTAGCCAATATCATGCAGAAGCAAAATCTTGTGCAAAACTTACGCCAGCTAAATTTTGGTGTTCATACAGTGTTAGCTCGTCATATCCACATCCTATACATCATAACACAACATCAAGGTGTGTATCTAGGATCCTATATGTATATCTACCTCACTAGCTCAAAATTCTAGAGTATAAGCTAGATGATATGATCTATACCTACCAAGAAAAATCCCTTAAGTTATTGTAAGATCAGATTGAAACTCTCGTGTTGACTAATGGGAAAATTGAGCTACTTTGTTATGTTTTGTTTGACCTAATCAAGGAAATTAGAGGCATACATGTTATCTTCCGTGGGAGACAAGTAAATGGTTGGCGTGTTACACACACAACAAAATTTCTAAAATGTGACCACCTTGTTACCTTGCTTGTCTTTCTAGACTCCAATTTGTCTAAAATATCTACATGTATGAGTAATTTAATTGATTCCATTGATGTCATTTTTACTAACCCTACTTTCCATAAAGTTCTTTTGTTATGGAACACCATTGCTAAAAACATCTTATGGAAAAAGGCAGGTACATAGTAAACATAGCTATGCTTATTACTTAAAACAAGGTTACGTTTGGTTTGTGACCGCGAATCTTCCTTACCCCATTTTGGTCCATGGCCAAAATTATGGCCATTGTGGTTTGCCAAAAAATTGGAACCACGATTCCCCATTGGCCACTAATATATTTTTATTGGTCAGATCATGGGCTAGCAAAATATTGAGCATTTGGCTAGGTCATTTGTCTCAAATCAGACACATCATACCCTAAGATCTAAATGTACTTCTTAGTTTAGCCTTTTATGTATGTACTACCAATTTATAGATTGGCTAGAAAAGCTTGGCCTATATCTATATGTATGTGGAAACATAAAGTGGCCATGAAATTTCAATGGTCCATGCAGGGATAGCTACATTTCATGATGCCTCTACAATCTACATGATAGGACAAGTTTCTTCTGGTAAGATTTTGTATATTCAGATGCAATCATTCACAAAAAGAGAGACTCTTCGAAGCCAAGGTTGCATGGTGCACTATGCAATAATGGTCATCGATCATGTAATTTGATGACCAAGAGCAAGATGTGCGCACTACATGGCTATTGAATTTCCCTCTTACTTTATATCCAAAAAGGGGAGATTAAATTAAGTTATACTCCCTATGTCCAGGTTTATAGGTCATGTGCATATCCCTAGATCCTCAATTTGTCCAACTAAATTTTGATGTTCGTACAGTGTTAGCTCGTCATATCCACATCCCTATACATCATAACACAACATCAAGGTGTGTATCTAGGATCATATATGTATATCTATCTCACTAGCTCAAAAATCAAGAGTCTAAGCTAGATGAGATGTTCTATACCTACCAAGAAAAAATCCTTAAGTAATTGTAAGACCATATTGAAACTCTCTTGTTGACTAATGGGAAAATTGAGCTACTTTGTTATGTTTTGTTTGACCTAATCAAGGATATTAGAGGCATACATGTTATCTTCCGTGAGAGACAAGTAAATGGTTGGCGTGTTACACTCACAACAAAATTTCTGAAATGTGACCACCTTGTTACCTTGCTTGTCTTTCTAGCCTCCAATTTGTCTAAAATATCTACATGTACGAGTAATTTAATTGATTCCATTCATGTCATTTTTCCTAACCCTATTTTCCATCATTTTTTTTGTTATGGAACACCATTGCTAAAAAAAATCTTACGGAAAAAGGCAGGTACATAATAAACATAGCTATGCTTATTACTTAAACAAGGTTATGTTTGGTTTGTGACCGCAAATCTTCCTTACCCCATTTTGGCCCATGGAAAAATTTATGGCCATTGTTTGGATGGTTTGCCAAAAATTTGGAACCACGATTCCCCATTGCCCACTAATTTATTTTTATTGGTCGCATCATGGGCCAGCAAAATCTTGAGTATTTAGCTAGGTCATTTGTCTCAAATCAGACACATCATACCTTAAGATCTAAATGTACTTCTTAGTTTAGCCTTTTATGTATGTACTACCAATATATAGATTGGCTAGAAAAGCTTGGCCTATATCTATATGTATGTGGAAACGTAAAGTGGCCATGAAATTTCAAAGGTCCATGCAAAGATAGCTACATTACATGATGCCTCTACAATCTACATGATAGGACAAGTTTCTTCTGGTAAGATTTTGTATATTCAGATGCAATCATTCACAAAAAGAGAGACTCGTCGAAGCCAAGGTTGCATGGTGCACTATGCAATAATGGTCATCGATCATGTAATTTGATGACCAAGAGCAAGAGGTGCGCACTACATGGTTAGTGAATTTTCCTCTTACTTTATAGCCAAAAGGGGGAGATTAAATAAGTTGTACTCCCTCTGTCTAGGTTTATAGGTCATGTGCATATCCCTAGAGCCTCAATTTGTCCAACTTAATATGAGATATATATTACAAAAGATATATCATTAGAAACTTTAGATGTTATTGTTTTAATGGTGTTATCCAATTTATATTTTATTGGTCAAATTGAAAACCTATGGCTACGCGTAGGACCTATAAGTCCGGACAGATGTAGGAGTAGACAAGAGTTCATCGACTAGCCTATTTTAGCCAAAAGCAACACTCGCGTCTCAAAAATTGAGTGTTAAAATCACATTGCCGAAGAAAATATTGAGCTCAACAACACCAAATTATAACTCCACTTGTTAGGACTTGGGAGATGACCGAAGGTGATAAGAAAGGTAGAAAGCATAAGGATCTTACTTTGGCACCTTTCGAGAAATCTATGGGTTAAGAGATTTCCCAATCCATTTTGCGCCATGACATGATTCTCTATGATTGGTGACTACTCGTTGCATGCAACTGTGGAACGGAGTACATAATAAACAATAAACTGATGTGATAATAGTTTCCGCAGCAACAAAAAAAAAACTGATGTGATCATTCAACTAAAGGATGCCAAAAAATGCTAGTACTCCTGTTTTTGTTAGCTCGCCTAAAAAAATGGTAGTTGTCTGCTTTATTAGGGGACGGTTGGTGCGAGTAGGGTTCACCAATACTAGTATAGAGTACAGATGTACACATGATTATCGTCCTCGACCTCGAGCATTGACGTCAAAAAAATGCGCACGGGTCGAAGAAGCAGGAAGTAGCTAGCTTTGGTCTTTTAATTTTCTTTTGGCCAAAATTGTTAATTGCGGTGGTGCCAGATCGATCGATTGCTCCTGACGATCATCGATTAGGACTCAATGATTAATTAATTCGACCTCCCACAGCCACACGCGAGAATTACGTCCGAAAGTGCGAGTGTGTTCGTTTGATAAATCAGTGCCTGTCCCCTATCTGCTCGATCATGCTCCTTATGTATCATGGACCAGGAGACCATCCAGCAAATTAAGAGATATGCTTCACCGGCATGCAGGTCAAATGATATCTTTGACCTGATTATTAGATGAAAGCGTGGAGTAGTGGCTCGGAGAGGAGGCAAAGCGCAGGCTCGTCGGAATCGTCTGGCCTGGCCTACATTAGAGTGTTCCGCTGTGCTAGACTGTTAGCTATTTAGAGACACATGAATCTAGACAAATTTGAGTCATTTGTTTCCGGACGAACATGTGAAGCGAAGACGAGTCGAGCCGTGTGTCTGTGTCGGTGCCTGCCGCCGTACGGACATGGACGATGTTGCGGTCTCGATCGCTGCTACTGCTGTTAACCGTTGCGCTGTCCTATGCCACCGTCCACACCAGTGGCAGTAGGATTTGCCGCCTTCATGTTCATGGTGCCGATGTAGATCGATGGCGAGTGTACAGTCCGCACTGCTCAAGAGTGTTCTTTTGTCTGAGCAATGTAGGTAAGCTTTCCTAGATTACCAACAGGCATACTAGAAAGGTTTTGGAGCGGTAGCGTCGGTACGGCATGCATGCCAGATTCCGTCTGTCTTCTATCCCTCGGTTTCAAAATATAAGATGTTTTAGCTTTGTGAAACAAATGTATCTAGACTTGTTTTAGTATGTAGATTCACTCTAAACTTGAATGAACCTACACACTAAAACAAGTCTAGATATATTTTCTTCATAAAACTAAAACATCTTATATTTTGAAACGGAGGGAGTACTACCACAAACACTCATCTCTACCACATACTCAGAAAAGTTCGACAACAGGTTCAGCTCAGAAAACATCTTCAAGTAAGTTCGAGCTCAGCTCAAGCTCAAACAGCTAGTCCACCCGGGGCTATTTTTACAATTGCTGTAACCAAAACAAAACTACAAAAGGGGAAGGAGATACGTAATTGCGCGGCATTTTGCACGTGTATTCAGGAGGTAGCTAGAGAGGCCCTTTCGCTGACGCACTTCCATCAACAGAGGAAGCAGCTACCACTAATACTACATAGGCCATCAGTAGGCGAAGGGGACAGGCCATCTACACAGATCACGGCTTAACTCTCGACGCACGTACACTCACAAGAAAAGATTGCCCAACCGCAGCAAACACTCAGGCCAGGTACAAAGGCCAACGGGACAGGCGCCCCAATCTCCAGTTTCCGGCGTGCACGGACACTGCATAGGGCAGTCGGTCAGTTCGTCGCAAATAATTAGATCTGCTGCGGTACAAGCAGGATCATGAACTCCGCACAGTATGTCTAGATGGGGTGGAGCAGGGTCACTCTGGGGCTACTGACCTTGCGAGTGAGATGGCGGGCAGTCCTGACAAATTCATGTTCACGTTGTCCGGAGGAGCCATCGCTCGGTCAAGTGTTTCGCTGCGTGCGCCGCCAAGCATACTCCGATGCAATGGGCTTTTGGGAACTGCGCCATGACTGCAAAAAACAACCAGGACGTTAAGTTTTCACAGCATTGCAACTGGTTGGGTTTGGGTCTGTCCATAAAAAAAACAGGATGACCCTTTCAGTATAAAAAAAACAGGCACCGAAATATATCTGAGCATTGAATCTCGAAAGGGAAATTAACCATTTTCGATTCAGTACAATCCGTGGGTTGTCAATGCGCTCAGTATTGAAAGCTAAGGGCGATCCGACAATACTGGTAAGTTGAGCGTATATCAGGCGTATAGCAGGTACGCATTGACAGGGGCTCTGTATTGAAAGTGATGTTTACTTCGGAAAATTCTAGCCGTTGGACATGATAAAGCTGGGGCCTGGATCTATCAATCAATTATGTAGGATACAATGAGAATGTGACAGACCTCAATCATTTGTTGCAAACTTAGGGTCTCATTCTCATCAATCGCAGGAGATTGTGACCATTTCACACAACCATATATAATGAATGTATGAATACTGCACGAAACTGATTCCGTACCAGTTGATGCTACACAGAGCCATGGCACAATTATCTACGATATCTAGCATGTTTACGTTTGTTCAGACATCAATTCGTGTGCAACAACCATGAATCCTATTGACGGGGAAGAATCCTAACAGCTAAAAAATACTCATAGAATACCAAAATAATCATCATAGAAGAAATGTGCGGTGCTTATACCTCTCAGGGCGACAACATTTGATGAGAGAACAAATATCTCAACAATGAATATAGCAGATGATGGAAAGTCCCAAACCTGCAAATGGGATAATCAACTTACAAAAAACAATTGACAGATAACAGAAAATCCTCCCCATATGATTCTTCTATACCATCATTGTCAGAAGAAATAACTTGAAGTAGCTTGAAATGATGACAGCTGATAGAACCTCTCTATACCTGAGTAGTAGAAAATGTAACCATGAGCACTAGTATAACAAACATCAAATATGAAACTCTACTAGTATGATTTTACGATCTTCTAAGACAGAAATGAATTGTCACAGAATTTCTACTGACTATATAAATGATAAATCAAACTGAGAACACTTCACCACAATGAAATAACAAGTGTATTTCTACAAACTTCGTCATGAGAACTAGCATATTCCACCAAATATTCAGACGTATTTATAAAAAGGTTATACAAGTATAAGGTAATACCTCATAATATTAAAAGATAGTTTGAGAATATATCGTACTCCCAGAAGTAAAATGGCCATAAATATGATGTTCCCTAACAATGCATCACCCAGAACCTGAAGAACAACAGAGCATCTATGAAGTGTTGGTAACGAGAAGCGGAAACATCAAATTATTTGAATACAGACAGCTTTTAAAATCACCTCACTGCAATTTAAAATTGTAGACAACGTGCTTCTGGAAGAATTCCTATCAGCTGTGTTGGCTTTTGAAACGGATATTCTGACTTACATAGTTATGGGCCACTTAAGTTAAATACTTGAAACAACCAAAACTGAAACGAAGAAATTGTAAATCAAATGGATACAAGCGTCAAGAATAATATGCACCAGAATGGACTGGTACAGTATGCCCTGCAAGCAAAACCACAATCTGGCACATAAGAAAAAACAAGCAAGATTTACCAAGAGAATAAGTTCTTGAAGGCAAGCAAGACATTATGAGCACAGAAGAAGTCCATGATAGCTGAAACTACTATAACAAGAGACCTAAATATGCAGTTCAAACTTAGACGAATTACTTACAAATAGACAACTACATTATCTCATATATGCTCTTATTAGATGGAATGTGAAGGCATAAAAATAAAAGACTCAAGGTGTCATATGATACAGGCAAAACATCAAGAAGAAGAAATCAGGCAGATCTGAGATAGTTGAAGCTTCATGCTCAAGTATGATGACTCATAGGCAGCTTTAAGTAAATTGTAAAACTAGGAAGACAGTTCAATGATGCTAATTGTTATCACTCTTTGTTGCTTGAGTAAAACGAGTAAAATAGACACGGTAAGGATCAAGTACTTTTGATATTAAGCTAAAGGAGTACCCTCAGCAATTCAGTACTTTTCACAAATAGATAGAGTAGACACTGAGTAAAGAAAATGATCTAACTCAATTGATCATGATGTTAATTACAAACAACACATCTATAATTAACTGCGGTGCTAAAGAACATGAAAGCACAACTTATGCATGTTTAGAGCATTAGGACCGAAAGCTCGACAAACATGAAATATGTGGCACATGCCATCACACCACCCGAGTCCCCTTAGGGTGTATGAAAATGTAGAATGTCACTTGAGTGAGGCTGCAGAGTGATATGGTTCCCACCTTATCGAGAGACGAACCAATGTGCATCTTATTAAACAGCAGATGACGGTATGCCCTGGTCTTGTGCAGGATCAGGTCAATCAAGATAATCTACAGGGGTGTACAAGAATAGGAGTTAAGGCCTAGCATAGCGTATTGTGTGCTGGACAATACATATACAAGGCGCCAATCCACACAGATATCAGAAATTTCAAACTCATATATATCGATGGCCATCATACCATGAACTCACACTCGATGTAGGGGTCGGCTACCGCCTTGCAGTTATCCTACACGTAAACAGCAGCATCAGGATTTAAAACGAGCTTGCAAGCACAAGACAAAAGGATTACATTACACATACGACGCCTCTTACACATTTCATCAAACGGATGTTGCCCGGAGAGTACTGCACGAAGAGCGTCTTCACACGCCGACCGCAGCCAACGCAGCGCGGCGCCTCCCCTTCCGTCTTGGCGTCCTCCATCACGCTGAATCCGTACGCGCAACCTCCGGAAATAACCCAACTCCAACGGCAAGGAATCGATTGACCCTGTTCAAGAGGGAAAATGTCAGAGGTGAATCGAACGAGGCTAAACCGAAGCATGGGGGAGGGACGGGACAGGAGACGGACCTAGGCCGCGTACCTGGGGCGACCAGTTGCGGCTCGAAGGCGGCGGCGAGCAGCGCTCGGGATGGGGGAGGCGTGCCCGGCAGGCGGTGTCAGAGGCGCAGGGCGGCGGCGATGCCAAGCAGCTTAATGGGCTGACCAGCGACACAGCCCAATTCATTTTCTCTTCATTTTCTAAGCGGAGCATGATTCAACAGAAAATCAACACCACACCACACGTTCTCAGAAAAAAAATCACCACACCACACTATCCCTGTAAACCCAAAACGATCCGTTTATTTCTTTTAAGCTTTTTAAGGTGAATAGAAAAGATCCATGGCTCCATGCGCCAAAGCATTTGATGGAAATAACAAATATGTGTTTCTATCCGGAGCTTGGATGAAACTTTTGAAGAGTAGCGCATAGTGATCGGTGATCCTTTGACCCAAACTATTTCATATACTTGTGGAACCTTCGATAGGATAAGATAGGAATATTGTGTGCACATGGTCTGAAAGTTCTTGATTTAATAGATATAAAGACGTTGCCAACCCACTATGTGTTAAAGAGATGGACTAGAGATGCACAAAAAGGAAGTATGTTGGACAAACAAGGAGGAAATATGGTAGAAAATCCGAAACTAGAAGCTATGTTTCGATACAAGAATCTGTCTCATAAGTTTCTCACTTTGGTGAAAAAATAGCCAACTCTGAGAATGTTGTGTATTGTTAGAAAATACGCTTCATTTCGTAGGTCCACGATTGGAGGATAAAGTCAATGCATCTACTAGTGCTATGAATGAACCAAGCAATGAACAAGAAAATATTGACCCGAATGTGCAACAAACAACTCACTTTCTAAATGTCGCACAACTGAAGAAGGATGCTCAACCAAAAAATCTAAGAGAACCAAAACTTGTATTGATAAGCTATGGAAGGGAAAGTGCAAGCCAATTAAATCTACCACATCAACAACAAAAGGAGCAAAGGTATGTTGCAATATTGAATTTCCTATATGATCTTATCATTCATCTTGCACTAATTATCTAATTTTTCATTGGCAGCAACAAACGAAAAATGATGGTGTAAAACTTCAAGTAGAAGTGGAGAATGATGGCAACAAGAAAGGAGCGAATATGGTGCATGAATATCATAATTTCATGGACGGTTTTACTCAACTCTTGACGTCTCCTACTTGTGATGATAACATTCTCTATGATAGAAATCTATTCTAGTATCTAGAAATTGGTTATATATGATTTTGGGGCTAACTTTAGTATTTTGGAGAGTAAGTATAGTCTTTTTAGGCCAAAGTATACAAATGAAATTGCCTGATTGTTAAGTACGCAAAATCATTGCTCAATGATAGCACTTGTAGCTACAGATTTGAGTGTTAAGTGCCACCTCCTTTAAATATTAGTATGGGGAAATTTCAGTGTTAGGTGCTGCATATTGTTAAATTGTTCTTTTTTTAGATCAGGAGGGCCCCAAAAGGGTTCCCCGATCCCATTTCAAATAAAAGAAACCAGAGTAACAAGGTTTTATAGCCAAACCAAAGTACGAAAGCGGAAAACTGGTGAGAGTTATTACAACTTTCCAAGTTAAAACCAATAGATCTACTGGAACTCAGTGCAAAAGCATGGACACTTAAGAAAGAACGGGGGATATCGATAAGCTCTATAATGCTTGCAGATCTCCATATCTTCGCCTTCATATCGCTCGCCGACAGTAGGAATGTTGTTTTTGACCATTCGTTGCACCATAAAGGCATGATAGGGGAAGATGTAGGACCTCTATCGAAGCATGGAAGGTGTGAGGAGACCTGGGGCGATTTGAGTGCATCGATTCCACTAGAGAGGCAATGGAGATAGCATTTTCCTTCAACCCCATAGAGAAGCAACATGATTTGGTGGGAGAATTGGTCCAACCTATCCAACATGTGTTCCTCGTAGAGAAATCTCCATTTTTTGATTGTCCTCAAGATGAGCCACTAGACCTGATTAATACATAGCCAAGTTTGGTTGTCAAAAATCATAGCATTCCTAGATTTCCATATACTCCAGATAATCAGAAAAAAATAGTGTTCAAGACATGATGCTTATTGTTGGCAACCCAGAATTTGGCTATGGAATCAAAGAATGTTCCTAGTTGACAATCAAAGAAAGTAGAGGTAATGCCCAAACTTATTGATTCCTTTCCAGCACAAAACACATATTCTACAGGTTTGCCCAGGTTCCTTTTTTGAAGGTTGTCTCTTGTCATGAGTTTATTGTGATCAAAAAACCAGAGGAAAATGTGAACCTTGTGTGGAACCGCCAGTTTCCAAATGGATGGAATGTACATGGGCACCACCCCTCTAAAACTGATGATGTTGTAGAGGGGGGTGGAGTATTATGAAGGGGTTTGTAGCATGGAAAACAAAAAAATTACCGCATGCACACAAACAAGCCAAGATATATCTACTAGATTGTAGCAACGAGTTGATTAGAATACTCACCCTCGAAGATTACAAAGCGGTTAACGAGAGCAGATTCTTGTGGGTGATGTAGTTGTACACTTGTCGATCTCAAGATCGCGTAGACGATCCTTCCGGCGCTTCATTCCGGCAGCGCTTTCGCAGTCGATCACACGTTCGGTACTCGATGAAGACCTTCCTCTCCCTTGTTCCAGCAGGAAGCGGAGGTTATAGTTCTCCCCTCGCGATTCCAGCAGCATGAAGGTGTGGTGTCGGAAGTAGAGGGAAGATCCCGCAGGGCTTAGCCTAAGCCGGTGCAGGTTATGGTGGATCTAGGGTTTCTGGCGATCTAGGTTTAGAAGGCCGAAGAGGAGGAGGTGGAGTCGGCGGTGGCTAGGGCGACAGCGATGGACCGGCGGCGACGCAAGGCGGCACTAGGGCGGCGGCGCAGCTTGGAGGTGGGAAGGGCTGGTTATGATCCTTTGGGTCAGCGCCTCCCCTCTATTTATGAGAGGGAGGGCATCTTGGGAGAGGGGAGTTTGAATCCTTCCCCAAACTCAAGTTGGAGAGAAGGAAGGACTCTTTCCTTCTTCCACTAGGAAGCTATTGTTCCAGTTTGACTTTTCCAACTTCCCTTTTGACTTTCAATTTAGAGCTTTATTTCTTTCTCGCAAATGCCCAACTAAGTGACCTAGGACATGATCCAATCATTCCACTTAACCATGACACATTCATGAACCATTCCCCTTCCGGTCCGGTGAACCTTCTAGACCCTTCTAGAACCTCTCCAATGAAAACATCGGAATCATTCCCGAACTCCGGAATTGGACTTTCCTTATATGAATCTTATTCTTGTGGACCATTACGGATCTCCTCGTGATATCCCAGATCCCATCCGAGACTCCGAACAACATTCGGTCTCCCTACTTACATTCCATATCTACTAAACAACATTGAATCCTTAAGTGTGTCTCCCTACGGTTCGTGAATTATGCGGACATGACCGAGACACTTCTCCGATCAATAACCAATAGAGGAATCTGGAAATTCATATGGCTCCCACATATTTCTACGATTACTTTGCGATCGAATGAACCACTTACATACGATACCAATTTCCCTTTGTCTCGCGATAGTTTACTTATCTGAGGTTTGATCGTCAGTATCTCTGCATACCTAGTTCAACCTCGTTACTGATAAGTACTCTTTTCTCGTTCACGTGATATGTGATCCCTTGTCAGCCAGTCACATGCTTGCAAGCTAACTGGATGACATTCCACCGAGAGGGCCCAGAGTATATCTATCCTCATATGGATGGACAAATCCCACTCTTGATCCATGTGCCTCAACACATACTTTTCGAACACTCAATGCCACCTTTATAGCCACCCAATTACGGTGTGGTGTTTGATGTCATCAAGCCATCCTTCTGGTGATGGTGATTAGCATGATCTCATGGTCGAAGGAATTAGATTACTATGTATCAGAAAGCTTATAGCAAACGAACTATTGAAATGACTTGATCTTTATGCTACGCTTATCTATAGGAGTATGTCCATCACACCATTCTCCTAATGATATGATCTTGTTGTTAATAACATCTCAATGTTCATGAAAGATATAATAATAACCACTTTTATTATTGCCTCTAGGGCATATCTCCAACAGTCTCTCACTTGCACTAGAGTCAACTAATCTAGATTACATGGTAATATATCGAACACCCATGGCGGTCTGGTGCTGGTCATGCTTTGCCCTTGGGAGAGGTTTAGTCAATGGATCAACCACATTTAGATTTGTGTGTACTTTTCAAATCTTTGTGTCACCATCTTGGACATGCTCTAGAATAGCGTGAAAACATAGCTTGATATGCTTCAGCTTCTTGTGTGACCTTGGTTCTTGCGCATTGGCTATGGCGCCCATGTTATCACAGTAGATAGACATTGGGTCCAGCGCACTTGGAACCACACCGAGCTCTGTAATGAACTCCTTCATCCATATCGCCTCTTGTGAAGCCTCCAAAGCAACTATGTATTCCGATTCAGTTGAAGATCTCGCCACAACGCTTTGCTTTGCACTCCTCCAGCTAATTGATGCACCATTCAAAGTAAATACGTATCCATATTGAGATTTAGAATCATCCGGATTGGTGTTCCAACTAGCAACGGTGTAACCATTAACAACGAATTGTTCATCACTTCCATAAGAAAGAACCATATCCTTAGTTCTTCTCAAGTACTTAAGGATGTTTTTGACCGCTGTCCAATGATCCACTCCTGGATCACTTTGATATCTGCTAGTCAAATTAACAGCATATGCAATGTCGGGTATAGTACATAGCATGGCATACATAAGAGATCCTATGGCTGAGGCATAGGGAGTCTTACTCATTCTTTCTCTATCTTCTGCCGTTGCAGGACTTTGAGTTTTACTCAACGTCGTATTGGGCAACATGGGCAAGAACCCTTTCTTGCTATCTTCCATTCCAAACCTCTTTAGAACTTTTTCCAAATATGTACGCTGCGATAATGATATTAGGCGTCTCGATCCATCTTTATAAATATTTATGCCTAGTATGTAAGCTGCTTCGCCAAGATCTTTCATTGAAAAACTATTATTCAAATAATCCTTGACAGTATTAAGAAGGTCTACATCATTCCCAATCAACAATATGTCATCTACATATAGTATTAAGAATGCTACAAAGCTCCCACTCACTTTCTTGTAAATACAAGCTTCTCCATAAGTTTTTATAAAACCAAAACTTTTGATTACCTTATCAAAACGTTGATTCCAACTCTGGGATGCTTGCTTCAATCCATAAATGGACCATTGAAGTTTGCATACCTTGTTAGCATCTTTAGGATCGACAAAACCTTTGGGTTGTACCATATACAACTCTTCATTGATGTCTCCATTGAGGAACGTCGTTTTGACATCCATCTGCCATATATCATAGTCTCATCGTAGTCAATTCTTTGAATTTGTCGAAACCCTTTTGCGACAAGTCGAGCTTTATAGACAGTAATATTACCACCAGCATTTGTTTTCTTCATGAAAATCCATTTGTTCTCGACAGCCTTCCGGCCATCCGGTAAGTCCACCAAAGTCCATACTTGGTTTTCGTACATGGATCCAATCTCGGATTTCATGGCTCATTGCCATTTATTGGAACCTGGGATCATCATTGCTTCCTCATATGTTGCAGGGTCATCGGTGTTGTCCACCAACATGACACTCATAACGGGATCATACCAATCAGGAGTGGTATGAGTTCTCGTTGACCTGCGAGGTTCCGTAGTGACTTCAACCGAAGTTTCATGATCAACATCATTAGCTTCCTCTCTTATTGGTGTAGGTGCCACAGGAACTACTTCCGGTGCTGCGCTACTCTCAATTCCGAGAGAAGGTTCAACAACCTCGTCGAGTTCTACTTTCCTTATAGTCATTTCTTTCGAGAGAAACCATTATTCATAAAACATATTACTCGTATAAATCGAACAACCATTATTCTCGGACTTAAACAAGTAACCATCTCGCAATAAACATGATCCGGATATAATTTTGATGCTCAATGCAAGCACCAAATAACAATTATTTAAGTATAGAACTAATCCCGTTAGTAGATGAAGAGGTAGCGTGCCGACCATGATCACATCAACCTTTGATCCATTTCCAACGCGCATCGTCACCTCGTTCTTCGCTAGTTTCTGTCTATTCTGCAGCACCTGTTTCGAGTTACAAATATGAGCAACCGAACCAGTATCAAATACCCAGGCACTACTACGAGTACTAGTGAGATACACATCAATAACATGTATATCGGATATACCTTTCTTCTTGATGTTGTCGTTCTTCAAATCTGCCAAGTACTTAGGGCAATTCCGCTTCCAGTGACCTTCTACCTTGCAGTAAAAGCACTCAGTATCAGGCTTAGGCCCAGCCTTGGTCTTCTTCGCTGGCACGGTAACTTTCTTACCGCCCTTCTTGAAGTTTCCCTTTTTCTTATACTTGCCTTGCTTCTTGAATTTGGTGGTCTTATTGACCATCAACACTTGGTGCTCTTTATTGATCTCCACTTCCGCAGACTTTAACATGGAGAAGAGTTCGGTCAACGACTTGTCCATGTTTTGCATATTCTATTTCATCACAAAGTTCTTATAACTTGGTGGTAGTGATTGGAAGACACGGTGAATCCCCAAAGCATTAGGAATCACTATACCCAAGCTTTGAAGCTTGTTTGCGTGCCCAAACATCTTAAGCACGCGCTCACTAATGGAGCTGACCTCTTCCATCTTGCAGTTAAAGAACTTTTTAGAAGCCTCATAACTCTCAACTGTCGCGTGAGCCTCAAATATCAATTTGAGTTCACGGACAATATCATGTGGGTCATGGTTCTCAAACCTTTTCTGAAGATCCGATTCCAAACCATACAAGATAGCACACTGAACTGTGGAGTACTGATTCTTTCGAGTGAGGAAAACACTCTTCACCTCATCGGTAGCATCAGCTGCAGGTGGGTCATGATGTGTGCACCCAGTGTTGACGTGGGACACTTCGTTGGAACCCCAAGGGCAAGGTGTGATGAGCACAACAACAAGTTTCCCTCAGTAGAGACCGAGGTTATCGAACCTGAAGGAGGAAGGAAATGTCTCAAAGGTGTTGCTGGCAACAGGGAGACCTGCACAACACAAACTCAAGACTTTGCCCCCAACGAATCAGTGAGGTTGTCAAGCTCACCGATTTGCTGTAACAAAGGATTAAACGTATGGTGTGGAAGGTAATGGTTTTCAGCAAGTAAATAGGTAACAGGGGAAATGTATCAATGGTAAAGATTGGACCGGGGTCCATAGTTCACTAGAGGTGCTCTCCTTAGATAAACAACATGGCATGAAGGGTAAACAAATTACAACGGGGCAATTGACAGGAACTGAGCAAGGCATAACAATGCAATTACTAGCCAGAAAGATTCTATGAGGTTGATTGGGCAATACAACAATATACATAGACCGTCATCCAACTGCATCTATGGCTAGAAGTCCACCTTCAGGTTATCATCCGGACCCCCTCTAGTATTAAGTTGCAAGCAACAAACAACTGCTTTAAGCAAAGTGTGTAAGGTAAACATTCCACATGTTCCATGAACAAGAGACCATTGTTTTCTCCCTAGTAGCAACAGCACATCTACAACCGAAGAGATTTTTGTCACTTCCCTTGGAAACTAGAGGCATGAACCCACTATCGAGCATAAATGCTCCCTCTTGGAGTCATTAGCAACTACTTGGCCAAGATAACCACTAGCAACGGAGAGCATGCAAGATCACAAACAACACAGACATGATAGAATCATAAAGATAAAACCATTAATCAAACCAACATAATAATCTCAATATCCATCGGATCCCCGCAAACACAACATCCATGATTACAAATAATTAGATCTTGATCATGAACGGAGCTCACAAGATCTATACATGAAAGCACAAAGGAGAAGATACAACCATCTAGCTACTATATGGACCCATAGTCCAAGGTGGAACTACTCACGAATCATACCAGAGAGACGGCCTCCGGGATGATCTCCCCTCCGTCAGGATGCCGGGAAGAACTTCAGATCGCCCCTGATCTAGGGATGATGGTGGCGGCGGCTACAGACGGATTCGTGGATTTCTGATCGGGTACCTAGGGTTTCTGCACCGGGGGCTTCTTATAGGCGAAGGGGCGAGACCGGGAGGTGGCCAGGGTGCCCAAACCCTAGCCAGGCGCGGGCTAGGTCCCACCCGTGCCTAGGGTGGGTCTAGCCCCCCTGGCTGGCCTTCCGGGCTCCCCTCTGGACTTCTTGTTCCCCACGGAAAGTTATTGACTTTGTCCTTCGTCCCGTCCAATTCCGAGAATACTTCTTTACTAACTTTTCTGAAACCAAAAATAGCAGAAAACAGGCATCTGGTACTGTTGGAACTTGTTAATAGGTTAGTACCAGAAAACATGTAAAAAGCACCTCAAAGTGTGGACAAGTAAAACAAAGTAGATACTAAACAAGCATGGAGCATCAAAAATTATAGATACGTTTCCAACGTATCAGCATCCCCAAGCTTAACTCCTGCTCGTCCTCGAGTAGGTAAGTGATAAAAGAATAATTTTTGAGGTGGCATGCACCCTCACAATAAAGATCCAACCATTTGCAAACATTGAAAGCTGGGATCAAAGAACTCTAAACATGTGCATGAAAGATGGAGTTCTAACAATAGGGCATAGTAACTATGCATGCAACATGACAAGCTACAAACAAAGATCATGAATAACATGCATTGAAAAATGTTTGTTTGTTCCACATGCAGAAAACATAGCATAGTGGTAATCAGCTTGTCCCTCATAGAGTAGCAATATAATGCATATGACACCTGCAAAGTTCACAAGGGTGACTATAAATAGATAGCACATGAACAAGTAATAACACAATATGCATCAATTAATAAGCTTCAGAACACTGCACACAGAATGACAACTATGCTCTCTTAATGGTGCCTAAAGGTAGAAGGTGGAGACTCAATAGTGGTGGAAGAAAGGCCTTTTGTAAAGGAAACAGGGATTACAAATTTCAAAAAGAGCTTCCGAAAATTATGGTACTAGTTAGCTTACAGCCCTCATTGCCCCTATCATAAGCATCTTGAAGTGGTTAAGGTTAAAGTGGCAAAGCTGGAGTATATGCTTGACGAAGTATAAGTTGGCAATCTCATGCCCCTTGAATACGAGGGCCACACCTCATGCATACTCAACTTTGGGTCCAGGTAAGTTCTTGTTACTGTAAGTATTTGCATATCATTGAGAACTGCCAACGGGGTACCCCTTGCACATGGTACAGGAGCTTTCCCATAACTAAAATGACAAGGCAAGCAAACAATGAGCATCTCAGCAATTCTTCTTATGTACCATGGGAATATGGTGCTTTTTTCTCTCTTTCCTCTTTTCTCAATGTATCTTTTTTTTATAAGAAGAATGCTTCATAGATGTCACTATGGTGATGCTGCAAGTTTCCACCATGATTAGGCATGGCTTAGGCTAGCGGCTCAGGCGTTTCTCTAACATAGGATACCAACTCCATGGACTTACAAGTTCCCTCTTTATTTCACACCAGTGACATCCATAGACAAAAGAACATGATATCCACTGAGTACAACAAGGTACAAGTGCAATGTTGAAAATGTTCCCCATGACAACACGGTTCTGCTAATTCCAACTTATAAGTGCAAGCATATACAACAAAGTTGTCACAATGGTTCAAGTTTATTAGGTGCAAAGAATAAAGTGTGCCATCAAGTTCGTGAGGGCTTTAATCACTAAGTTTTCACATAACAAAATAGTTTTTAATTGGAAGATAGATGAAAACAAGAATATACTTGGAATGGTGTAGCACACCATGCATAGGAATTTATAGTGGACACTTTGGAATAACTTGGTTTCTTGGGAGTTGGAGGCATGAGTAGAACTTACCCATACAAGTGGAGGCTAGCAAAAGACTGGGAGCAACCAATTAAGAGAGCAATAATGGTCATAATTATGCAATGCAACAAAGCAAACTAATCAAAGCAAAGAGTGGTACTACAAGTCAAGGACTAAATGATCATAGAGGCTAATGGTGACTTGTCATAGTCATAACATGGTGTGAGCATGTGCCAAGTCAACCCAAGCAAAACATCAAAGGAGAATACCACAATACTATGCTTTTGCATGTTAAAGCAATGCATAATTTATTCAAGGCACGCTAAAAAATCCCAATTGTTTGGAACAAGACATGCTACAGCAATAATCACTAAGCATAATGCTAAAACAACACCTAGCATCTCATGCTAAAGTCTAAGTCACAGTCAATGCAAGCTCCTCTTGCACTTCAAGCAAGAACTTACTACTCCTTTCCAAACACCAAGCAAACTTATTTGCAAAACAACATAGCGAGAACGGGGGTCCAAACTACTAAAGCAAACTAAACAAACTAAGCAAAGAAAACGAAAACTAAGACGCTCCAAGAACAACACAATTGTGCATGAAACAATAAAAACAAAGTGTCTAGACAGACTTGAGCTTTTTATTGATGAAGAAGGAGATGCCTTGGGCATCACCAAGCTTTGACGCTTGTACCTCTTGGATATTTCTTGGGGTAACACCATGGTGTCATCCCCAAGCTTGAGATTTTGTCCATTCTTCATCTCATTACATCATTCTCTCTCTACATCTGAAATTTTTCCTTCATACAAAACTTCACACAATCTTCATTAGCAACATTAGCTTATTCAAAAGATATTAGACCACCGGTAAAGCTTTGGAACAGCAAGACTTTTCACTAAAAACCCAAGCTACTGTAGTAACTCCTTCAAAGAAACTCAATTTACGTGAAGAGAGCTCAAAAAAGGAATCAATAAGAAGCAAATGCAAATAATAACAGAAATCTGTCAAAACAAACCAGCAGGTAGAAACGAATTTGTTCAAACATTTTTTGTTGCTCAAATCAAAAAGTGTTGAACTAACGAAAGTTAGCCAACATACTGGGGGATTTATTCATAAATTTTGAGTTCAATCCGAGTTACAGAGCCTCCTCACGAATGTTTTTGGTGGAAGACAGAAATCTATTTCGGGACAGCAACTCCCCAAATCTTACTTCCCTCTCATTAGAGGTCATTCTTGGCACAAAAAGCAAATAAAAGGATAAGGAGAGGTCATTACTGAAGTAATAACTTCCAAGACTCAAGGAAACTCTTGGGTTATCTCCCAACAAGTACTTTTCTTTAACGCATTTAAGTTAGGCGCAAGAAGCAAGACGAATCAAGTATTTTCAAATGAAGAATTGCCCTTCTTGTTCCTTCTTTTCTTACCTTTCTTTTTCTTATTAGGGAAGATATGATTGCTTACTGGGGGAGTAAAGTGCATGATGCCTTCTCCCACGTCTATTACTGTCCCAAGGTGTTTCAGTAGAGATCTTTCAAGTATGATCTGTCCTTTGCCTACACATTCAATAACAAGATAATCAGTAGACACCATTTTCCCTGAGATTTTTGTAAACACACCTTCAGCTATTCCAATGGGCAATATAATGGCGTTGTTGGTAAGAGAGATTTCCTCTCCTCCTTCAATAAGCCCTCAAATACTCAAGGAATCAAAAATATCTTTAGGCATGAGATTTCCTCGTCTTGAGCAAACTAAAAACGGCGCCAGAAATCTTGATGCGTGCACCCAGTGTTGACGTGGGACACTTCATTGGAACCACAAGAGCAAGGTGTGATGAGCACAGCAACAAGTTTCCCTCAGTAGAGACCGAGGTTATCGAACCTGAAGGAGAAAGGAAACGTCTCAAAGGTGTTGCTGACAACGGGGAGACCTGCACAACATGAACTCAAGACTTTGCCCCCAACTAATCAGTGAGGTTGTCAAGCTCACCGGTTTGCTGTAACAAAGGATTAAACGTATGGTGTGAAAGGTAATGGTTTGCAGCAAGTAAACAAGTAACAGTGGAAAATGTATCAATGGTAAAGATTGGACCGGGATCCATAGTTCACTAGAGGTGCTCTCCTTAGATAAACAATATGGCATGAAGGGTAAACAAATTATAGCGGGGCAATTGACAGGAACTGAGCAAGGCATAACAATGCAATTACTAGCCAGAAAGATTCTATGAGGTTGATTGGGTAATGCAACAATATACATAGACCGTCATCCAACTGCATCTATGACTAGAAGTCCACCTTCAGGTTATCATCCGGACCCCCTCTAGTATTAAGTTGCAAGCAACAAACAACTGCTTTAAGCAAAGTGTGTAAGGTAAACAGTCCACATGTTCCATGAACAAGAGACCGTTGTTTTCTCCCTAGTAGCAACAACACATCTACAACCGAAGAGATTTTTGTCACTTCCCTTAGAAACTAAAGGCATGAACCCACTATCGAGCATAAATACTCCCTCTTGGAGTCACTAGCAACTACTTGGCCAAGATAACCACTAGCAACAGAGAGCATGCAAGATCACAAACAACACAGACATGATAGAATCATAAAGATAAAACCATTAATCAAACCAACATAATAATCTCAATATCCATCGAATCCCCGCAAACACAATATGCATGATTACAAATAGATTAGATCTTGATCATGAACGGAGCTCACAAGATCTATACATGAAAGCACAAAGGAGGAGATACAACAATCTAGCTACTACATGGACCCATAGTCCAAGGTGGAACTACTCACGAATCATATCGGAGAGAAGGCCTTCGGGATGATTTCCCCTTCGGCAGGGTGCCGGGAAGAACTTCAGATCCCCCTGATCTAGGGACGATGGTGGCGGCAGCTACAGATGGTTTCGTGGATTTCTGATCGGGTACCCAGGGTTTCTGCATCGGGGGCTTCTTATAGGTGAAGGGGCGAGACCGGGAGGCGGCCAGGGTGCCCAAACCCTAGCCAGGCGCGGGCTAGGGCCCACCCGCGCCTAGGGTGGGTCTGGCCCCCTTGGCTGGCCTTCCGGGCTCCCCTCTGGACTTCTTGTTCCCCATAGAAAGTTATTGACTTTGTCCTTCGTACCGTCCAATTTTGAGAATATTTCTTTACTAACTTTTCTGAAACCAAAAACAGCAGAAAACAGGCATCTAACACTGTTGCAACTTGTTAATAGGTTAGTACCAGAAAACATGTAAAAAGCACCTCAAAGTGTGGACAACTAAAGCAAAGTAGATACTAAACAAGCATGGAGCATCAAAAATTATAGATACGTTTCCAATGTATCAGGTCACCCAGCGGTGCATCCAACACATAGGTCAAATTACCAGCATTGAGGACAATCCTCAAATTGCGGAGCCAATCCGCGAAGTTGCTTCCATTGTTTTTCAACTTTTCTTTCTCTAGGAACGCATTAAAATTGATGGTAGGGGCCGCCATTGATCTACAACATATTTGCAATAGTTTAGACTAAATTTATAACAAATTGAGTTCTAATTAATAGTTAAATTAATCTAGATGAACTTCCACTCAAAACAATATCCCTCACATTGTTTAGTTATCACACGAACCAAATCCACTACATCAAAACCGATCATCACGAGAGTTGATGTAGCTTCAATGGCGAACAATCAACATGTTCATCATATCTACTATATGACTCATGCTTTACCTTTCGGTGGTCCGTGTTCCAAGACCATGTATGTACATGTTAGGCTCGTCAAGATCAAATCTTAGCTTCCGCATGAGCAAATCTGGCTTGCTCCCGTTGTATACACTCGCAGAATCTAACACACCCGATCATCACGTGGTGCTTCGAAACAACGAGTTTTAGCAACGGTGCCTACTAATGATGAACACTTCATAACTTGAAATTTTTGTGATAGGGATCATCTTATAATGCTACTGTCGCGAACTAAGCAATACAAGATGCATAAAAGGATTAACATCACATGCAATTCATAATATGTGATATGATATGGCCTTTATTCTTGTGCTTCCGATCTCGATCTTCAAGCACGAACATGATCTACATCATCACCGGCATTGCGTCAAGGTCAATGGCGCCGCATCATGGTTGTCGTCCACCAGCATCAACTATTACAACTACTTTGAATAATAGACACGCAGGTCTTAACGGAATTAAAAAAAGATAACCATATGGCTCCTGCCGGTTGCCAACTTATAATAAGGAACATTGCATACATCATATATAATCACAATCATGGCCATATCACATCACAGCACACCCCTGCAAAACAAAGTTAGACGCCTCTAATTTTCTTTGCATATTTTACGTGGTTTGGGGCTTTCAATAAGTGTCGTTCTAACTTACGAACAAGAACCACAACGTTGATGCTTGAACTATCAAGTGCCCGTTGTAAATTGAATCTATACTATGATGGGAGAGACAGACACCTGCAAAGCCACTTATGCAATACAAGTTGCATGTTGAGCGTGGAGCAAGTCTCATGAACGATGTCATGTAAGGTTAGCCTAGGCCGCTTCATCCCATCATACCGCAAGATGAAAAGTACACAAAAAGCAATTGATAATAAAATCACCACCGCCCATAATGACCATTGTGTTCTACTCGTGTAATAGATCTACATATAGACACATCTCTGACACCACTGATGGGGTTCATAGCATGGAAAACAAAAAAAATTCAATCGCATGCACACAAACAAGCCAAGATCTATCTACTAGATTGTAGCAGCGAGTCGATTAGAGTACTCACCCTCGAAGATTCCAAAGCAGTTAACGAGAGCAGATTCTCATGGGTGATGTAGTCGTACACTTGCCGATCTCAAGATCGCGTAGACGATCCTTCCGGCGTTGTGTTCTTGCAGAGCTTCCGCAGTCGGTCACACGTTCGGTACTCGACGAAGACCTTCCTCTCCCTTGTTCCAGCAGGTGGTGGAGGTAGTTCTCCTCTCGTGATTCCGGCAGCACGACAGCATGTTGTCAGAAGTAGAGGTAAGAGGGCTTCGCCTAAGCCGGTGCGGGTTATGGTGGATCTAGGGTTTCTGGCGATCTAGTTTTAGAATGCCGGAGAGGAGGAGGTGGAGTCGGCGGCGGCTAGGGCGACGGCGACGGACCGGCGGTGCGGCTTGGAGGTGGGGAGGGCTGGTTGTGGTCCTTTGGGGCAGCCGCTCCCCTCTATTTATGAGAGGGAGGGCAGCTTGGGAGAGGGGAGTTTGAATCCTTCCCCAAACCCAAGTTGGAGAGAAGGAAGGACTCTTTCCTTCTTCCACTAGGAAACTATTGTTCCAGTTTGACTTTTCAAACTTCCCTTTTGACTTTCAATTTAGAGCTTTATTTCTCTCTCGCAAATGCCCAACCAAGTGACCTAGGACATGATCCAATCATTCCACTTAACCATGACACATTCATGAACCAGTCCCCTTCCGGTCTGGTGAACCTTCTAGACCCTTCTAGAACCTCTCCGATGAAAACATCGGAATCATTCCCGAACTCCAAAATCAGACTTTCCTTATATGAATCTTATTATCCGGACCATTCTGGATCTCCTCGTGAAATATCCCGGATCCCATCTGAGACTCCAAACAACATTCGGTCTCCCTACTTACATTCCATATCTACTAAACAACATCGAATCCTTAAGTGTGTCTCCCTACGGCTCGTGAATTATGCGGACATGACCGAGACACTTCTCCGATCAATAACCAATAGAGGAATCTGGAAATTCATATGGCTCCCACATATTTATACGATTACTTTGCAATTAAATGAACCACTTACATACGATACCAATTTCCCTTTGTCTCGCGATAGTTTACTTACCCGAGGTTTGATCGTCGATATCTTTGCATACCTAGTTCAACCTGTTGGAGATATGCCCTAGAGGCAATAATAAATGTAGTTATTATTATATCTTTGTGTTTATGATAAATGTTTACATTCATGCTATAACAGTATTAACAAGGAAACATTAATACTTGTGTGATTTGTAAACTAAATTAGAGTCCCTAGTAAAGCCTCTTCATAATACTAGCTTGTTGGTTAATAGATGATTGTGGTTTCCCTATCATGAACATTGAGATGTTATTAACAACAATATCATATCATTAGGAGAATGGTATGATGGACATACTCCTATAGATAAGCGTAGCATAAAGATCAAGTCATTTTAATAGTTCAATTGCTATAAGCTTTCTGATACATAGTAACCCAATTCCTTCGACCATGAGATCATGCTTATCACCATCACCGGAAGGATGCTTTGATGACATCAAACACCACACCGTAACTGGGTGGCTATAAATATGGCATTAAGTGTTCGGAAAGTATGGGTTGAGACACATGGATCAAGAGTGGGATTTGTCCATCCATATGACGGATAGATATACTCTGGGCCCTCTCGGTGGAATGTCATCCAATTAGCTTGCAAGCATGTGACTGGATCACAAGGGATCACATGCCACGGGAACGAGAAAATAGTACTTATCGGTAACGAGGTTGAACTAGGTATGCAGACATACCGACGATCAAAACCTCGGATAAGTAAACTATCGTGAGACAAAGGGAAATTGGTATCGTATGTAAGTGGTTCATTCGATCGCAAAGTAATCATATAAATATGTGGGAGACATATGAATTTCCAGATTCCTCTATTGGTTATTGATCGGAGAAGTGTCTCGATCATGTCCGCATAATTCACGAACCGTAGGGAGACACACTTAAGGATTCGATGTTGTTGAGTAGTTATGGAATGATGAGTAAGAGACCGAATGTTGTTCGGAGTCTCAGATGGGATCCGGGATATCATGAGGAGATCCGGAATTGTCCGGAGAATAAGATTCATATAAGGAAAGTCCTGTTTCGGAGTTGGGGAATGATTCCGGTGTTTTCATCGGGAATGTTCTAGAAGGTTCCGGAAGGTCCGGCACTCCGAAGGGGAAGGGTACATGAATGTGTCATGACAATGTGGAATGGTTGCATCATGTACTAGGTATCATGGCTAAGCAAAATAAAGGGATAAATCAAATCCTAGTTTGAAAAGTCAAACGCCAATTTGAAAAGTCATACGACAGTTTTGCTTGGTGGAGGGAGAGTAGGAAACCTAATTGGGGAGGAGTTCCTCTCCCTCCACCCGCCGGCCAAGGAGGCCGACTTGGGGGAGGACTCCCTCCCCTTGGACGGCTCCCTCCCACCTATAAAAGAAGGGGCAGGGGTGCCCCCTCTAGCCTACACCCCTCTCCACCAAAACCCTAGCCCTAGCCGCCGGCCACCACAAGTCGCCGCCGCCCTAGGGTTTGCCCTAGCCGCCGATTTGGGGCTCTCCCCAAGCCCTAGACGCCGGCCTAGCCTCCTCCCTTGGTGCCTCTAAACCCTAGATCACCAAGGCCTCTCTCGTAGTCCACCATACTCGCTCCGGCTTAAGGCGAAGCCCTGCGAGATCTCCCCTCTACTTCCGGTACCACGTCGTCGTGCTGCCAGAATCGCGAGAAGAGTGCTACAACCTCCACTGCCTGCTGGAACAAGGGAGAGGAAGGTCTTCATCGAGTACCAAACGTGTGACCGACTGCGGAAGCGCTGCCGGAACGCAGCGCCGGAAGGATCGTCTACATGATCTTGAGATCAGCAAGAGTACGACTACATCACCCACGAGAATCTGCTCTCGTTAACCGCTTTGGAATCTTTGAGGGTGAGTTCCTCTATCGACTCGTTGCTACAATCTAGTAGATAGATCTTGGCTTGTTTGTTTGCATGCGGTAGAAATTTTTTGTTTTCCATGCTACGAACCCCTACACAACCTCGTTACTGATAAGTACTCTTTTCTCGTTCCCATGATATGTGATCCCTTGTGAGACAGTCACATGCTTGCAAGCTAACTGGATGACATTCCACCGAGAAGGCCCAGAGTATATATATCCGTCATATGGATGGACAAATCCCACTCTTGATCCATGTGCCTCAACACATACTTTCCGAACACTCAATGCCACATTTATAGCCACCCAGTTACGATGTGGTGTTTGATGTCATCAAAGCATCCTTCCGGTGATGGTGATTAGCATGATCTCATGGTCGAAGAAATTAGGTTACTATGTATCAGAAAGCTTATAGCAAACGAACTATTGAAATGACTTGATCTTTATGCTACGCTTATCTATAGGATTATGTCCATCACACCATTGTCCTAATGATATGATCTTGTTGTTAATAACATCTCAATGTTCATCATCGGAAAACCACGATCATCTATTAACCAACAAGCTAGTATTACAAAGAGGCTTTACTAGGAACTCGAATTTAGTTTACAAATCACACAAGTATTAATGTTTCCGGTTAATACTATTATAGCATGAATGTAAACATTTATCATAAACACAAAGATATAATAATAACCACTTCTATTATTGCCTCTAGGGCATATCTCCAACATATTAGCCATTGGTAGTGTGTTCCCAAATAAGTGAATCATAATCATAGTATAAGGATATGCCTTTGAAAATATGCTCCTAATCATATCATGCTCCATAAAGATAGGACTAAAGTTTATTCTAAAGGAAAGATTGACTGTTGTCCCATCCCAAACCTCAGAAACAGTGGAAAGCTGCTCATTGCAGATGTAATACAGATTTCAGAACTGGACAAATAAAGGGGAGGATCCAAACTAGGTGTCTTCCCATAATTTTATTTGGGATCCATTGCCCACTACCCATCTATAACCAAATCTATCTGCTCTAGTAGCCCACAAGAAGCCTTTCCAAAATATGGAAACTATCAAATCTTTACAAGCAAAAATATTGGGATTGATCATTGTGATATTTATTATCTACTACTCTTCTCGAGAACTTTCATTCCCTATAGATATATCTTCTAATCTAAGAGGCTAGCAATACTAAACAGGATCAAGAGCAATCCCACAAACGTCTTCCACTGTGCCAATTTAATGTTTTTCAAGAAAAGAACATGCCACCATCCCAAGAGCCAAAACGACACTCTGCCTCACCCAGGTTCTTGCACCGGTAGCAAAGCTCGTGCTACTATGGATGTTTATGATATCGATAAAAAAGGAATTTAATCTACAGTTCTCCTCAATTAGGCTCGCACAAGTAAGACCAGAGTTGACATGGGGAAATGAGCCCTTAGCCTCGAGGAAGAACTACTCCCTACTCATCATGGGAATCAGCAACGGTGATGGAGATCGATGCAGATGGCTCCGGGGGCAATTCCCCGTCCCGGCAGGGTGCCGAAACAGAGACTTCTGTCCCCTGAATCTCCCCTTCGTTGGCGGTGGCGTTGCGGAACTTTTCGTGGATGTATGCCGATTGTTTTAGGGTTTCTGCATCAGAGGCTTCTTTTAGGTGAAGAGGTGAGGCGAGGAGGCAGCCAGGGGTGCCACACCCCCTGGTGGCGCCACCAGGGTGGGCTCGCGCCACCCTAGGGTGTGCCCACCCTGGTGTCCCCCTCTGTCTCTGCTTCGTGTTTCCGTATTGCTATGGGAAAATAGGCAAATTGGCTTTTGTCTCGTCCAATTCTGAGATTTTTTTTAGCTTTTCTGAAACCAAAAACAATAGAAAACAGGCAACTGGCACTATGGCATCTTGTCAATAGGTTAGTTCCAGAAAATGTATAAAAATACCTCAAAGTGTAGACAAAGCATAAGACAAATGATATAAAATAAGCATGGAGCATCAAAAATTATAGATACGTTTACGACGTATCACTTGCAAAAAGGCAAAACAAGGGAAGGTAGAAGGTTGTGCATCCGCCTCATCTCCCTCATTGCCAAAACGCGGCGCAATAAGATCCTCGTTGTATGATGGCCTAGCTTGAGAGGTTGATCTTTAAGGCCTTGCCCTCCTAGGTGCATCTTTTTCAAATACTTCTCCAAAACTATGGTTGTCCATGGCCCTTTTTCTGAAATTTTTAGACAAACACAAAACCAAGTGATTTCCAAGTTAATAAATGAAGGGGAACTACTTTAGGAACTTGCTAGAGGGCTAAACATGCATCAAAATTAAATATCTAAGCATAGAACAAGCATGCAACCTCACATAACCTATCACCTATAGTAGCAAAATACTCAAGATACAATCCACCAATCAAAAATCTAACTGGACAAGCGGGGGAGGCACATACCGGAGAGTAATCCCTCCAAAAATCAACAACAAAGATGGGCTGAGCAAGGAGATCGAAATTCAGGAGCAAGAACAGCAAGAACTCAAGCTTTGAGAATTTTTCCGGTGTTTTTCGGGAGAGAGAAATAAGTGGCTGGGAGGAGGCAAAGTGGAGGGCCAGGGGTGGACCACACCTGGGCCAGGCGCGCCCTGGGGCTAGCCGCGCCACCAGGGGTGTGCTGGCCTGGTGGGTCCCCCTGGGTCACTTCAGGTGCCACACTGCCCCTCTTTTGGCAGAAAAAAATAATATGAATTTCTTGGAATTTTTTGGGAAACTTTATTTTTGGCCAATTTTCAGATTATGAAAATTGATATTCTTGCAGAAAAAGATTTTTGGAAGACACAAAAGCAAACCAAAACTAAAACTACAGAAGTTCTAAGTCACTTTAAAAAGCAAGCAACTAGCAAAACTAAGACTAACAAGACGAAAAGCAAAGATTGGAATGGAGAAAAAAATAAAAGTGAGTAAGGATAATCATTGTGAAACCATTGTTTTGTCCATTAAAATCCCTTTGTTAACAAGGTTGATCAAGTATTGTTACCATAATAATTTTATATGAAACAAAACTTTGCATTTCACAAAATGATTATGTTACCTCAATCTTGATAGCAATAGTCCCAATCATAATAGTTTCAAAATTTTCTTGTGGAATGGGACAATATATTTCTCCAACTTTGATGCCCTCAATATTTTCAATTAAATTTAGGCCATAACTCTTATAAATCTTCTTGGGTAAATATACAGTATGCTCCTTCTCATTAATATTAGAAGTTACTTTTCCTTGATTACAATTGATGACAACACCTGTAGTATTAAGAAAAGGTGTCCCAAGAATAATAGACATATTATCATCTTCAGGCATCTCAAGCACAACAAAATCAGTTAATACCAAGCAATTACGAGCCACTTGAACAGGAACATCCTCACATATACCAACAGGAATAGTAGTGGACTTATCAACCATTTGCAAAGATATATCAGCTGGTATCAGTTTTTCTAGTTGAAGTCTCTTGTAGAGAGAAAAAGGCATAACACTAACTCCAGCTCCCAAATCACATAAAGCGGTTCTAACATAATTATTTTTAATAGAGCAAAGAATAGTTTAAATACCAGGATCACCAAGTTTCTTTGGAACCTTACCATTGAAGGAATAATTTGCAAGCAAAGTAGAAATTTTCTCATTAGGAATCTTCCTTTTATTAGAGACAATATCCTTCATATACTTTGAATAAGGAGGCAACTTAATAGCATCAGTCAAAGGAATTTGCAAGGTTTCATCCATTCACAAAACTTGTTATAGTGTTCTTCCTCCTTTGACTTGTGTTTCTTATTAGAAAAAGGCATTGGTTTTTGCACCCAAGGTTCTCTTTCACTGCCATATTTATTAGCAATAAAATCTTCCTTAGTGTATTTAGTGTTCTTAGTGTGCCTCTCAGGTTCCTCTTCAATTTCTTCCTTATCAGGAGCGTCATTTTTATCATTACCACTTTCAGTTTCGGCATCAAAGATAGATATACTATTAGTATCTATAGCGGGTTCAGGAGATTCTACAACTGTTTTATGTTTATTTTTCTTTCTCTTAGAAGAAGTGCCACTATTTTCAACTTGTTGAGAATCTTGCTCAATTCTTTTAGGATGCCCCTCAGGATATAAAGGATCTCGAGTGGCAGCACCACTCCTAGTTCTAATTTCATAAGCGTGTTTATCTCCATAAGCATTAACTAGTATATATTTTTGTACTTTAGCAAGTTGATCAATTTGAGTTTGAACCATTTGAAAATGTTTAACAAGCATTTTAACATCATTAGAAGTTCTTTCCATAATATCTTTCAATTCATCAATAGCTCTAGAGATTTCCATTAAATGATTCTTAACTTGTTTATTAAAATTACCTTGCTTAACAATAAAGATATCAAGTTCCTCTAAGCATTGATAAGGAGGTTTACCATAAGGAATATCACCTTCATCAAAATGTTGGAGAGAGTGTACCTTAATAGTGGATGAGTGAGAAATTGGCTTACATAATTCTTCTATATGAGGTAAATTCCTCACATCTTCGGATTTAATACCCTTCTCCTTAAGACATTTCTTAGCTTCTTTCATCACTTATCATTTAATTCAATCACTCTCCTCTTCTTTGGTGTTGGTGTTGGGGTTGTTTCAGGCACAATTGGTTCAGGTGTAGTTGACTCAGGTGTAATTGGCTCAGTTGTAGTCCAGTCATCATAATTCTTGCTTATTTTAGCCATTAATTCCTCAGCTTCTTCGGGAGTTCTTTTCCTGAAAACATAATCAACAAAACTATGTGGGTATGTCCTAAAATCATCAATTAGTCCATTATAATATATATCAAGAAGCTCATTTTTAGGTAATGGACATCTAGGATGTGCATGAATAAAGGCACAGAACCTTGTCCATGACTCATGCAATTCTCCTCTTCTCCCTGTTTAAAATCAAAAAATTCCTGCAAAACAGCATGTCTAGCACTAGGAGGAAAATATTTCTGAAAGAAAGTAGCAATCAAGCAATCAGGGCTATCGATGGATCTAGGAGGTAAATTATTAAACCAAGCTTTAGCTTCTCCTTTTAGCGAAAAGGGGAAAATTTTAGCAACAAAGTAGGTGCGCATCTTAACATCATCAGAAAATAAGGCACTCATAGCGGAAAGCTCATTCATATGTGCCACAGCCCTTTCATTCTCAGTCCCACAAAAAGGTTCTTTCTCAACAATGTTTATATAGGATAAATCAAGAGAGAAATCATAATCTTTATCTTTAATGTTTATGGGAGAAGTAACAAACTTAGCATCAGGAAATATTTTTGGTATAATAGTATGTTTCTCAAGAAGAATCTTAATAGCACTAGCACCTCGTGTGTTTCGATATTCTTCAATAAATTCCTCAGTCATTTCAATGTAACCATCATTAATATAATAACTCTCTCTAGACTCAGGTGAGCTAACAGGTGTAATAGTGTCTTCACTAGGAGTTTCAGTGTTTCCCAATATAGTTCTAGCAATTGTAGCATCTAGGAAAGGACCTAATGAACCACTCTCATCAAGCACATTAGAAGTAACATCATGAGCACCAGAAGCAATTTTAGATTCAGCAGTAGTAGCAGTGTGTGTAGCATGTGTATGTGGTGGTGGTATAACAAGCTTACTTATAAGAGATGGTGAATCAAGAGCAGCAGAGGTGTTTAGAACTATACCTGTTCTTGTAGTGGATGGTAATATAGGAAATTTTCCATCACGAGTTTTCCCCATGATGAAAAGGACAGCAGCGAATAGTAATAGATCCAAGTGAACTTACAAATAAAGTTATGCTCCCCAGCAAACGGCGCTAGAAAATAGCCTTGATGACCCACAAGTATAGGGGATCACAACAGTCTTCGAGGGTAGTATAACCCAATTTATTGATTCGACACAAGGGGAGCCAAAGGATATTTATAAGCCTTAACAACTGAGTTATAAATTCAGCTGCACCTGGAAATAGTCTTGCTCATAGTAGTTTATCAGTAGCAACAGTTTTGTAGTAGCAATAGCAAAGTAACAGCAGCAGTAAAATAAAGATAGTAGTAACAATAGTAGCAAACAGTAGGATTTGAGTGCGGTAGGCATAGGGATGGATGGACGGGCGTTGCATGGACAAGACTATTCATGTAATATCAATATCTAGGGCATTTGCAGATAAATAAGATAAAGCATCCAAGTACTAAATAATCATAGACATGTGTTCCATATATAGTTATACGTGCTCGCAATGAGAACATGCACAACATCTTTTGTCCTGCCAGCCCGTTGCAACGAGGCCTCAAGGGAATCTACTGGCAATTAAGGTACTCCTTTTAATATTGTACCAGAGCAAAGCATTAACACTCCATGAACACATGTGATCCTCATATCACAGCCATCCCCTCCGGTTGTCCCAATTTCTATCACTTCGGGGCCTTTGGTTCCGGACAATAATATGTGTAAAGAACTTGCAGATAAGATCACAAACAATATTATCATCATGAATCAATAACATGTTCAGATATGAGATCATGGCACTCGGGCCCTAGTGACAAGAATTAAGCATAACAAGTTGCAACAATGTCAAAAAGCACTAACAAGATACTAGGCACCATGCCCTAACAATCTTATTCGGTTACATGATAGATCTCATCCAATCCCTACCATCCCCATAGCCTACAGCGGGGGATTACTCACTCATGGATGGGGAAACATGGATGGTTGATGGAGAGGCGTCGACGATGATGATGGCGATGATCTCCTCCAATTCCTCGTCCCGGCAGGGTGCCAAAACGAAGTTTCTGATTCCGAATCGCGGTTTCTGGTGGTGGCGGCGCAACGGAACTCTATCTGGAAAAACGTCGAACCCCTTGTTGTTTTTAGGTCAAAGGGCTTTTGTAGGCGAAGGGGGAGATCGAGGGGGTGCCCGAGGTGGCCTCACCCCCTAGGCGCGGCCTGGCCTAGCTCGTGCAGCCTGGAGATGTGGGCCCCTCGTGGCCCTCCTCCAGATCGTCTTCTGGCTCCGTGAGTCTTCTGGTAAAATAGGAGTTTTGCGATTTTTTCTGGGATTTTTCCTGAAAGTTGATTTTCTGCACAAAAACTAGACACCAAAGCAATTCTGCTGAAAACATCGTTAGTCCGTGTTAGTTGTATCCAAATCACACAAATAGAGGAGAAACAATAGCAAAAGTGTTCGGTAAAGTAGATACGTTTTAGACGTATCAGTTATGAATCAATAAACAAGTTTTGGGACAATGCACATTGAACTAAGAATCACAACTATGCTCTCTTACTTGGTGCATAAAGGTAGAATATGGAGACTCAACATAAAAGTAAAAAAAGAAAGGCCCTTCACAGAGGGAAGCATGGATTTCAAGTTTCATAAAGAGCTTCCAAAAATTATGGTACTTACTAGCTTTGGGCTCTCATTTCCCCTATCATAAGCATCTTGAAATGATTAAGGTTAAAGTGAGACAAATATGAGTTATATGCTTGACAAATCACAATTTGAAAATCTCATGCCCCTTGAGTACGAGTACCGTTCCTCATGCTACTCAACTTTAGTCACAAGCAAGTTCTTTTCATTGTAAGTATATGTGTATCATGAGAACCGCCAACGGGATACCCCTTGCCCCATGACACAGGAGCTATCCCATATCAAAATGACAAGGCAACAAACAATGAGCATCTTAGCGATCTTTTTATTTACCATGAGCATGGTTTTTCTCTTCTCTTTTTTTCTTTTTTTTCTGTATTTTTTTCTGAAGATGCTTCATAGAATGCTCATTATGGTTATGTTGCAAGTTTCCACCATGATTAGGCATGGCTTAGGCTAGCTGCCCAGGCGTTTCTCTACCACATATACAAACTCCATGGACTTACAAGCTCTCCTTTTATTTCACACCGCCGACATCCATAAACAAAAGAACATGCTATCAACCAAATAGATATGTACAGATGTTGAAAGCATTCCCCATGACAGCATGGTTCTGCTAACTCCCAACTTATAATTTGCAAGCATATAAGCAACATGGATGGGCACAATGATTCAAGTTTATTAAGTGCAGGAAAATAAAGTGTGCCATCAAGTTCGTGAGAGCTTTAATCACTAATTTTCACATAACAAAAATTTAATTTGGAAGATAGATAAAAACATGAATATACTTGGAATGGTGTAACACACCATGCATAGGAATTTATAGTGGACTCTTTGGAATAACTTGGTTTCTTGGGAGTTTGATGCATGAGTATAGCTCATACTTAGTACAGGTGGAGGCTAGCAAAATACTGGGAGCGACCAACTAAGAGAGTAATAATGGCCATAATCATGCAGAGCGACAAAACATTATTAATCAAAGCATAAAGTGATACCACAAGTAAAAAACTAAATGATCATAGAGGCTAAGGTGACTGGATCATAGTCTTAACATGGTGTAAGCATGTGCCAAGTCAACCCAAATAAAGCATCAAAGGATAATACATCAATATTATGCTTTTGTATGCTAAAACAACACATGATTCTTTCATGGCACATTAAGCAATCTCAATTGTTTGAAACAAGTCATGCTACAACAATAATCACTAAGCATATGGTCAAAGCAACATCTAACATGACATGATAGAGTCTAAGCCATAGTCAAAACAAGCTTCCTTTTGTACCACTATAAGCATGGACCTTTCTACTCTTTTCCAACACCAATCGACTTATTTGAAACAACTCACAAAGATAATAATCAATAAAGACCAGAGAGCTTGTCTCACCTAACTAAAAAGAAGAACTAAAAATTTCTAAGCAAAAAGCAGAAGAAAACTAAAGCTAAACGTAGTGCTAGCAAAAGAGAACACTCACACAACAATAAGAGTGAAAACTAGAGTGTTCTAAGCAATGAAGAACTAGGTGTGACTTCTCCAGAATAGGTGTGTTGGGGTCCGACCAACTTATTGTAGCAAACAAAGCAAAATAAAACTAAAAACTAAAATTAAGACGCTCCAGAAACAATACATAGTGCATGAAGCAAAAAATAAAGTATCTTGAAAGAAAAACTAAGATTTTTGTTGATGAAGAAGGGGATGCCTTGGACATCCCCAAGCTTTGACGGTTCTACCTCTTGAATATTTCTTGGGGTGACACGGGTGGCATCCCCAAACTTGAGATTTTGTCCATACTTCATCTCATCACATCATTCTCTCCCTACACTTAAAAATTTCCTTCACAAAAACTTCACACAATCTTTATTAGCAACATTAATGTATTCAAGATAATAGGCCTTTGGGATTTAGTTTCAACTCAACTAAATCATCCACTAAAACATAATCTATTATAGAAACTCCTTTTAGAAGCTCAAGTGATCAAAGAGAACTCAAAAAGAAACCGATTAAGAGGCAAATGCAAATAATGGCAGAAATCTATCAAAATAGACCACCATGTAAATACCGTTTGTTTTGAAAATCTTCTGTTGCTCAAATCGAAAAGTGCAAAACTAACAAAAGTTGGGTAAATACCAGGGGGCATGCACACAAAAAAATTCATCTCAATCCGACGTACTGGGATTTTTCACGATTTTTTACAGTGAAACACAGAAATCTGTTTCGGGACAGCAACTTCCCCAAATCTTACTTACCTCTCATTAGTGGCTATTCTTGGCACAAAAACTACACAAAAATGATAAGGAGAGGTTATTACAGAGGTAATAACTTCCAAGACTCAACAAAAGAAAAAACTTACTAAAATAAAAAAATTGAGTTATCTCCCTAGAGTGCTTTTCTTTAACGCCTTTTAGCTAGGCATAGAAAGCAAGAATCAAGTATTTTCAAATGAAGAAGCATCAAGGTCAAATTTCTTACGTCTACCTTTCTTACATTTACTCTTACCATTAGGGAACATGTGATTGCTTGGTGGGGAGGTGAAATGCATGGTGCCTTTTCCCACATCTATTATTGCTCCAAGGAGTTTTAACAAGGATCTTCCAAGTGTAATTTGTCCTCCTACACATTCAATAACAATATAATCAGTAGATATCATTTTCCCTAGGATTTCTATAAACACTCCTTCAGATATTCCAATGGGTAATATAGTGGCATTATTGGTAAGAGATATTTCTTCTCCACCCTCAGAAAGTCCCGAAAGATTCAAATATTCATAAATATCTTTAGGAATAAGACAAAATTCAGACATAATATCACAACGAGCATAAAAAATCTCATCATTTATAGCAACTTTTACTCTAGGGAACCATTTTGATGGTTCAGAATTTATTGAAGCATAATCATGATGCTCTCGAAGCATATTATAGCATTCTTTTAAACAAGCAGTATTTGTCTCAAGAGTGTTTAATCTAGCATAAATGCTTGTAAAAGATGAATCAAATTTGCTAGGCAAGTTATATGTTGCAATCAATTTTTTTATGGCATTAAAAGCTTCGTCCCCATCACAATGAAGGAAATCTCCTCTTACTATGGCATCCAAAGTATATCTATAACAAAGAGCAAGACCAAAGTAGAAACTGCTAAGAAGAAATCCTATGGTTATTTTAGGTTCAGTTTTTTCATAAGAATCAGAAATCTAGACCAAGCTTCTTTGAAACTCTCCTCACTTCCTTGTTTGAAACTGAAGATCATTTCCTCAGGTGACATAGTGATTGGAGCAACACTACACATAAAAGCAACTTAATGTAGGAACTAATTTTTTGTTTGTTTTTGATAAAAAAGAAGCAAACCAAACAAAGCTAAAGAAACAAAGCAAAACAAAAACAAAGTAAAGAGATTGGTAGTGAGAGACTCCCCTTGCAGAAATCTTCTTTCTCCCAGAAAAGCTTTTTGATGGGGAGGAAGAGATTGAAGCTGTCCTGTGTCTCCCCGGCAACGGCGCCATAAATTAGCTTGATGGTGGCTCTATTAATGTAGAACCCGTTGGGAAACCCCAAGAGGAAGGTATGATGAGCACAACAGCAAGTTTCCTCTCAGTTATAAAACCAAGATTATCGAACCAGTAGGAGAAAGGAAGCAACTCCCAAGGTGTTGCTAGCAACGTGGAACCTGCACAACACAACCACAATACGTTGCCCCAACTTACAGTGAGGTTGTCAATCTCATTGGTTTTTCTGAAAACAAAGGATTAAACACATAGTGTGGAAGATAGTGATTGCTTGGAAGTAATTGCAGAAAGTAAACAATAGATAGTAGATTGAATATTAGTGGGAATGAATGGACCAGGGTCCATAGTTCACTAGAGGTGTTTCTCCATAAGATAGATAACATGTTGGGTGAACAAATTACAGTTGGGCAATTGACAGATAGAGAATGCATAACAATGCATGTACATGGCATGATGATCGCTATGAGATTCGTTTGGGCATTACAACATAATACATAGACTGTAGTCCAACTGCATCTATGACTAATAATCCACCTCCGGGATATCATCCAAACAACCCTCGGGTATTAAGTTGCAAGCAACAGATAATTGCATTAAGCAAAGTGTGTAAAGTAAACAATACAATTGCCCTTGGACAAAGGATTGTTATTTTCTCCTTAGTAGCAACATCACATCTACAACCTTAGAGGTTTCTGTCACTCCCCCAGATTACTAGAGGCATGAACCTACTATCGAGAATAAATACTCCATCTTGGAGTCACAAGCAAATATTTGGTTAGAGTAACTACTAGCAACATAGAGCATGCAAGATCACAAATAACATAGACATGATAGAATCAATAATCAATCTTGACGTAGTACTCAATATCCATCGGATCCCAACAAACATAACATGTAGGACTACAAATAGATGATATTGATCATGATAGGCAGCTCACAAGATCTAAACATGATAGCACAAAAGAGGAGAAACAACCATCTAGCTACTTCTATGGACCCATAGTTCAAGGATGAACTACTCACACATCACTCCGGAGGCTGGCATGGTGATGAAGAAGGCCTCCGGGATGATCTCCCCTCTTCGGCAGGGTGCCGGGAAGAGTTTCGGATCCCTCCCGCACTAGTGATGGAGATGGCGGCGGCGGATGACCCACAAGTATAGGGGTGTATCATAGTACTTACGATAAATAGGAGTGTCGATCCCAACGAGGAGCAGAAGGTGTTGACTAGTGGTATGGAGAAGGAAATCTCTGTAAATACTTAGCAAACGTATTTTTAGGGATTTTCTGATAAAGCAAAGAAATAAAGTGCAAGTAATAAAGACAATAAACAATTGCAGCAAGTGGCCCAATCCTTTCTTTAGCAAAGTACAAGACGGTGGAAATACTTATAGGGACCAAACGTTCTCGAGGACAAAATTCTGTCAAGTGCTTTCGCTTCAAATACATGAGTAGTATTCTTTGGTTTTGTAAGTGTTGTGTGGGTGAACTCGTGCTAATGTACCAACCTTACTTGGACTAATACATACTTGTGATTAAACCCCCTGCAAGCATCCACAACTACATGAAAGCAATTAAGATATAAACCTAACCACAGCCTTAAACTCCGAGATCCTACGCTCCCTTGTGCAATGGTGTCCTAACGGGGGTTCAGGTTTCTGTCACTCCGGCAACCCCACAATTAGTAGCCGAATACATAATGCATTCCCCTAGTCCCATAAATGGTGAGTTATCATGTAGTCGACGTTCACATGACACCACTAGAAGAATAGCACCACAACTTAAATACTAAACCATTGAATAATATCTCAACACAAATCCACTACTAACAACATGACTCCTCCCATGTCCTCAAGAACTAAACGAACTATTCACGAGACATCATATGGATCAAGATCAAAGATGATATAGTGATGGATAACAATTTGAACATAAACAATAATCCAATGGTTCCACTCACGAGCATCAACTACAATAGTAGTTCATGCTTGCTTGCTTTATTCAAAAATACAAAAAAATTAGTTCCTGCTCTACTTGCTAGTTTGTTGTTGCCTTGCTTGGTCATACTTTCTATTAATGGATGGTTTCTTTGAAACTAGTGCTTATTGGCAAGGTGGGTTCATGGAAGAACAAAAGTATTATTATAAGGAACACTGTTTGTCACACAAAGGGAAACACTTATGGGAACAAATTGATAAGTTGAATACTATTGCTAGAGACGTGTGCTCTACTTATAATGTTACTTATTGCTTTGATAAATCTTGTTGCTGTAGGAGGTATAAACACCTTCCTTTTCAGTGTGAGTATAATGATAATGTTACCATACCTTCTGATGTTAAGGGAAATTATGACTTTTATGATGTGGAACAAATTGAAGAATTTATTGCTTTCAAGGGTGCATTTGAACTTGCTAGTTTGCTTGAAAATACTGATGATGCACCTTATGAATATGAGGTTTATGACATACTTAAATTTTGCTTTGATAATTACAAGGAAGCAAATGGATATATTCTTGAATATTTTAATAGGTGCTTTCCACAAGTGGAAGAGACTAACGTCTTGCAGGAGCCTATGGAAGAAGAAATTGCTGAAACTGAAAGCTCATTAGATGAAAAAGAGGAGGAGAGTGATGGTCAAAAGGAGGAAGAATGGATCTACCCATGTTTACCTTATAATGAGAGTAACTCTTTACCTCTTAATTTATTTGATTGTCCCCTTGCTTACCAAAGGAGGATGAATGTTATGTTCTGGTGGATCCTTTTGAAATATCTACTTTGGGTAAAACCTGTGAAGGTTTTAATCCCACTATCTTTGAGCTTGATAGAAATTATGTGTTTGTAGATCATGAAAAGTATGCTTTATGTGATAGCTATATTGTTGAGTTTATTCATGATGCTACTGAAAATTATTATGAGAGAGGAAAGTATGGTTGTAGGAGTTTTCATGGTACTAAAACACCTCTCTTTGTGCTGAAAGTTTTGATGTTACTCTTGTCTTATCTTCCTATGCATGTCACTTTGTTCTTCATGAATTTATTTGTGTACAAGATTCCTATGCATAGGAAGAAGGTTAGACTTAAATGTTCTTTGAATTTGCTTCTTGATTCTCTCTTTGACTTCAATTCATAATTCTTATGAGAGCATCTTCTCAAACTTCCCGTGCCTAACTTAAAGGCGTTAAAGAAAAGTACTTGTTGGGAGATAACCCAAGAGTTCCCTTGAGTATTGGAAATTATTACTTCATTAATTACCTCTCATTATCCTTTTTATTTGCTTTTTGTGCCAAGAATGACCTCTAACTGAGAGGGAAGTAAGATTTGGGGAGTTCCTGTCCCGAAACACATTTTTGTCCTACACCATAAAAATTCGTGAGTCGTCTATGTAACTCGGATTGATCTCAAAATTTACAAATAAATCCCCCAGTATGTTAGATAACTTTTGTTAGTTCAACACTTTTTTATTTGAGCAACAGAAGATGTTCAAAAAAATCGGTTTCTACCTGCTGGTCTGTTTTGACAGATTTCTGCCATTATTTGCATTTGCTTCTTATTGATTCCTTTTTGAGTTCTTTTTGGGAAATCGAGCTTTTTGAAGGAGTTGCTACAGTAGCTTGTGGTTTTAGTGAAAAGCCTTGCTGTTCCAAAACTTTGCCAGAGGCCTAATATATTTTGAATAAACTAATGTTGCTAATGAAGATTGTGTGAAGGAAAAATTTCAGGTGTAGAGAGAGAATGATGTAATGAGATGAAGAATGGACAAAAGCTCAAGCTTGGGAATTCCACCATGGTGTCACCCCAATAAATATCCAAGAGGTACAAGTGTCAAAGCTTGGGGATGCCCAAGGCATCCCCTTCTTCATCAATAAAAAGCTCAGGTCTGTCTAGACACTTCGTTTTTATTGTTTCATGCATAGTTGTGTTGTTCTTGGAGCATCTTAGTTTTTGTTTGCTCTGCTTAGGTTGTTTAGTTTGCTTGAATAAAGTAGTTTGGACCCCCGTTCTCGCTGTGTTGTTTTGCAAATAAGTTGCTTGGTGTTGGAAAGGAGTAGTAAGTTCTTGCTTGAAGTGCAAGAGGAGCTTGCATTGACTGTGACTTAGACTTTAGCATGACATGCTAGGTGTTATTTTAGCATTATGCTTATTAATTATTGTTGTAGCATGTCTTGTTCCAAACAATTGGGATTGGTTAGTGTGCCTTGAAGAAATTATGCGTTGTTTTAGCATGCAAAAGCATAATATTGTGGTATTCTCCTTTGAGGTTTGTTTGGGTTGACTTGGCACATGCTCACACCATGTTATGACTCTCACAAGTCACCATTAGCCTCTATGATCATTTAGTCCTTGACTTGTAGTACCACTCTATGCTTTGATTAGTAATGCTTTGTTGCTCTGCATGATTATGGCCATTATGCTCTCTTAGTTGGTTGCTCCCAGTCTTTTGCTAGCCTCCACTTGTATGAGTAAGTTCTACTCATACTTCCAACTCCCAAGAAACCAAGTTACTCCAAAGTGTCCACTATAAACTCCTATGCATGGTGTGTTACACCATTCCAAGTATATTCTTGTTTTCATCTATATTCCAATTAGAAACTATTTTGTTATGTGAAAACTTAGTGATTAAAGCCCTTACGAACTTGATGACACACTTTATATTCTTTGCTCCTAATAAACTTGAACCATTGTGACAACTTTTTTGTATATGCTTGCACTTATACGTTGGAATTAGCAGAACCGTGATGTCACGGGGAACGTTTTCAACATTGCACTTGTACTTTGTACTCAGTTGATATCATGCTCTTTTGTCTATGGATGTCACCGGTGTGAAATAAAGAGGGAACTTGTAAGTCCATGGAGTATGTATTATGTGTTAGAGAAACGCCTGGGCCGCTAGCCTAAGCCATGCCTAATCATGGTGGAAACTTGCAACATCACTATAGTGAGCTATCTATGAAGCATCCTCAATAAAAAGCTATGCACATAGTAAATAAAAAGATCACTGGGATGCTCATTTTCTGCTTGCCTTGTCATTTTGGTTATGGGAAAGCTCCTGTATCATGTGCAAGGGGTACCCCGTTGGCGGTTTTCAATGAATATGTGAATACTTACAATGACAAGAACTTACCTGTGACTAAAGTTGAGTATGCATGAGGTGTGGCCCTCGTATTCAAGGGACTTGATATTGCCAACTTATACTTTGTCAAGCATATACTCCATCTTTGTCACTTTAACCTTAATCACTTCAAGATGCTTATGATAGGGGCAATGAGGGCTGAAAGCTAACAAGTACCTGAAGGGAATATGCCCGAGAGGCAACAATAAAGTGGTTATTATCGTATTCCTTGTTTATGATAAATGTTTATTTTACATGCTATAATTGTATTAATACGGAAACGTTAATACATGTGTGTTTAATAAACAAAAAGGAAGTTCCTAGTTATGCCTCTCTTATAAACTAGCTCGTTGATTAACAAGATGATCATTGGTTTCCTGATCATGGACATTGGATGTTGTTAATAACGAGGTCACAACATTAGTGTAATGGTGTAATGAACATTCATCTGAAGTATAGCATTACGATCAAATTCATTGAGTTTATATTGCTATAACAACTTACAAAGTGATCCTAATCCTTAGACCATGAGATCATGTCAATCACTAACACCGGAAGAGTTTCTTGATAACATCAAACGTCACACCGTAACAGGGTGATTATAAAGATGGGTTCAGTACTACTAAAGTGTTATGTTGAGGCCCATGGATCGAGAGTGGAATTTGTTCATCCCGATGACGGATAGATATGCTCTGGGCCCTTTCGGTGATATCACATTGATTAGCTTGCAAGCAAGTGATTTGATCACTAGAATGTTATATCACGGGAACGAGAAAAGAGTACATGTCAGTAACGATATCAAACTAGGTATGGAGATACCGATGATCGAATCTCGAACATGTAATATATCGCGAAACAAAAGGATTAAGATACTAGCGTAAAAAGGTTCCGACGATCACAAGAAAGTCATCGTTGAATGTGTGGGAGTTAGTATGGGTCTCCAGATCCCGCTTCTAATTATTGATCCGAGAGGGGTCTCGATCATGTCCGCATTATTTGCGAACCGTAGGGTGACACACTTAAGAGACACTGACATCCATTTGGAGCAAAAGTTTCATGCTGAAAAGAATAACAAGCGTAGGAATTTATTTCACTAGATACCGAAACGGGTTTTCGGGTGAAATTGCAGAAAGTGTTTCTGCATGTGAAATGAAATACTAGCAAGGGGTTATATGTGAATGTTTTTCATTAAAGTAATTGACAAAATTCTGAATAAATAAAAGGAGTTTTATTTAACGAGAGTTTGCATTAAATTTGGTGGAAATTTAATGGGATTTTGAGTGGGTTTTTGAGTGGAGGGAATTGAAAGGCATTTGAGTGAGTGGAGTGTCCACCCGCATGAATGTGGAAGAGGTGGGGCAGCCCCATGGCTGGGCGCATGGTCCCTTGGGTGCCCCCTCTCCCTATAAAAGGAGCCCCTCCCTCTCTCTCACTCACATCTCCTCATGAAGGATCTCTCTCCCCTCTAGAATTTATTCCCCATGGTCTCGGACTAGCGAGATACATGTTCCCGGTGGCTATTCGGAAAGAAAGAGTTGTGCTTCCGCTGCATCACTGGAGCGAGGAGGCGGAGTTTGCTCGGTGCCTCGAACATGTGTGCGAGCACGGATGCGCTGCTGTTTTGCGGCGCTAGGACTTCCTCTCGATCTTGAGATCGGCAAGAGATCGTCTACATCAACCACGAGTTTGGACTCGTTAAGCTTTGTCGGTCTTCAAGGGTATGTTCTCTATGGATATACATCCGCCCGTTGTTTGTATCTAGTAGATAGATCTTGGTACATAGTTGTTCCCATCGTAGGATTTTTTTTGTTTTCTATGCTGCGAACCCTACAGTACCATAATTTTTGGAAGCTCTTTTTGAAACTTATAATCCCTGATTCCTTTTAAAAAAGGCCTTTCTTCCACCATTATTGAGTCTCCACCTTCTACCTTTAGGCACCATTAAGAGAGCATAGTTGTCATCCTGTGTGCAGTGTTCTAAAGCTTATTGATTGATGCATATTGTGATATTACTTGTTCTTGTGCTATTTGTTTCTAGTCACCCTTGTGAACTTTGAAGGTGTCCTATGCATCTATTTGCTACTCTATGAGGGACAAGTTGGTTGCCACTATGCTATGTTTTCTGTATGTGAAACAAACAAACGTTTTTCAATGCATGTTATTTATGATCTTTGTTTGTAGCTTTTCATGTTGCATGCATAGTTACTATGTCCTATTGTTAGAACTCCAGCTTTCATGCACATGTTTAGAGTTCTTTGATCCCAGCTTTCAATGCTTGAAAATGGTTGGATCTTTATTGTGAGGGTGCATGTCACCTCAAAAATTATTCTTGTATCACTTACCTACTCGAGGACGAGCAGGAGTTAAGCTTGGGGATGTTGATACGTCGGAAACGTATCTATAATTTTTGATGTTTCATGCTTGTTAGTATCTACTTTGCTTTGTCTACACTTTGAGGTATTTTTTACATGTTTTCTGGTACTAACCTATTAACAAGTTGCAACAGTGCCAGATGCATATTTTCTGCTCTTTTTGGTTTTAGAAAAATTAGTAAAGAAATATTCTCGGAGTTGGACGGGACAAACGTCAAAGTCAATTACTTTCCGTGGGGAACAAGAAGTCCAGAGGGGAGACGGAGAAACGAACCAAGGCAGCCAGACCGCCGCCACCATCGTCCCTAGATCGGGGGGATCTGAAGTTCTTCTCGACACCCAGCCGGAGGGGAGATCATCCCGGAGGCCTTCTCTCCGGTATGATGTGTGAGTAGTTCCACCTTGGACTATGGGTCCATGTAGTAGCTAGATGGTTGTATCTCCTCCTTTGTGCTTTCATGTATAGATCTTGTGAGCTTCGTTCATGATCAAGATCTAATCTATTTGTAATCATGCATGTTGTGTTTGCGGGGATCCGATGGATATTGAGATTATTATGTTGGTTTGATTAATGGTTTTGTCTTTATGATTCTATCATGTCTGTGTTGTTTGTGATCTTGCATGCTCTCCGTTGTTAGTAGCTATCTTGGCCAAGTAGTTGCTAGTGACTCCAAGAGGGGGTATTTATGCTCAATAGTGGGTTCATGCCTCTAGTTTCCAAGGGAAGTGATAGAAATCTCTTCGGTTGTAGATGTGTTGTTTATACTAGGGATTAAACAACGGTCTCTTGTTCATGGAATATGTGGACTGTTTACCTTACACACTTTGCTTAAAGAAGTTGTCTGTTGCTTGCAACTTAATACTGGAGGGGGGGGGGGGCGGATGATAACCTGAAGATGGACTTCTAGTCATAGATGCAGTTGGATGGTGGTCTATGTATCTTGTATTGCCCAATCGAATCTCATAGGATCTTTCAGACTAGTAATTGCATTTTTATGCCTTGCTCAGTTCCTATCAATTGCCTAGCTGTAATTTGTTTACCCTTCATGCCATGTTGTTTATCTAAGGAGAGCACCTCTAGTGAACTATGGACCCCGGTCCAATCTTTACTATTGATACATCTTCCATTGTTACTTATTTACTTGCTGTAAACCATTACCTTCCACACCATACGTCTAATCCTTTGTTACAGCAAACCGGTGAGCTTGACAACCTCACTGATTCGTTGGGGCAAAGTCTTGAGTTTGTGTTGTGCAGGTATCTGCGTTGCTAGCAACACCCGTGTGATGTTTCCTTCCTCCTACTGGTTCGATAACCTCGGTTTCTTACTGAGGAAAACTTGCTGTTGTGCTGCTTCATACCTTGCTCTTGGGATTTCCAACGAAGCGTCCCACGACAAGTGCTGGGCGCCATCAAGATCTATCTCAATAGGTGGTGGTTCATCTACTACCCTAACAATGGTAGTAGTTTTCCCAAAGATAAAACCAAATGGGTTATCCATAATGGAAACAAAGTAACAAACATAAATAAAAAGCAATACTCACGGTAGAAGTTTCCTATACCGGTTCCACTCTTTAATAGCTTCACTCCCCGGCAACGGCGCCAGAAAATAGTCTTGATGACCCACAAGTATAGGGGGTGTATCGTAGTACTTTCGATAAATAGGAGTGTCGATCCCAACGAGGAGCAGAAGGTGTTGACTAGTGGTATGGAGCAGGAAATCTCTGTAAATACTTAGCAAACGGATTTTTAGGGGTTTTCTGATAAAGCGAAGAAATAAAGTGCAAGTAATAAAGACAACGAACAATTGCAACAAGTGGCCCAATCCTTTCTTTAGCGAAGGACAAGCCGGTGGAAATACTTATAAGGACCAAACGTTCTCGAGGACATATGGGAATTCTGTCAAGTGCTTTCGCTTCAAATAACCGAGTAGTCTTCTTTGGTTTTGTAAGTGTTGTGTGGGTGAACCTATGCTAATGTACCGACCTTACTTAGATAATACATACTTGTGATTAAACCCCTTACAAGCATTCGCAACTACATGAAAGCAATTAAGATATAAACCTAACCACAAACTTAAACTCCGAGATCCTACGCTCCCTTATGCAATGGTGTCCTAACAGGGGTTCAGGTTTCTGTCACTCCGGCAACCCCACAATTAGTAGCCAAATACACAATGCATTCCCCTAGGCCCATAAATGGTGAAGTATCATGTAGTCAACGTTCACATGACACCACTAGAAGAATAGCACCACAACTTAAATACTAAACCATTGAATAATATCTCAACACAAATCCACTACTAACAACATGACTTCTCCCATGTCCTCAAGAACTAAACAAACTAGTCACGAGACATCATATGGATCAAGATCAAAGATGATATGGTGATGGATAACAATCTGAACATAAACAATAATCCAATGGTTCCATTCACAAGCATCAACTACAATAGTAATTAACACCGGGAAAGTTTCCCCTAAGAACTATGCAAGTATTCAACACGATTGTTACATCGAGATGGAGTGGTGATGATGGTGTGGATGATGATGATGATCCCGATGAAGTCTAGCTTGATGAGGTGTTGATGGCGACGATCTCCCCTCTCCGGGAAGGAATTTCCCCGACAGAAATCTGTCTGCCGGAGAGCTCTTTCTCTCTCGGCGTTTTTCGCCCCGCAGAGGCGACGGAATCTTTCTGTGGTCGTTCCTCGTGTATTAGGGTTTCGAGGAGAAGATATAGGCGATAGGGCGGAGCCAGAGGTGGCCCGCTCCTGGGGTGTGTGTGTGTGGGCCCTCTGTGGCCCATCTCCGCCTCCCCTTCTGGCATTCTTCGTATTCTGGGAAAATATGATTTTCCATAGTTTTTCTGGTATTTTTCCGATCTTCGCGAAATTGCATCAAAACACCTCTTTTTCCATCAGAATCCTGACTCCGGTAGTTCATCCTCCAAGAATCATCCAACATGCAAAAACAGATGAAAAGACATAAGTAACACCTCTTAATATGAAATATATCAATAAATAGAGGCAAATTATGATATAGAATGGTGATGCAAATTGGACGTATCAGCGGCTACAGACTTTTTCGTGGAATTCTGATCGAGTGCTTAGGTTTTTCTCCTCGGGGGGTTTATATAGGCGAAGGGGTAAGGTCGATAGAGGACCAGGGAGCACACCATAGGGTGGCGTGCCCCCTGGCCGTGCCTGGGCCTGGTGTGGCCGCCCTAGGGTGCGCCTCCCTATAGCCTCTGAAAAATAGGAAGTTCGGCTTTTGTTTTGTCTACTTCCAAAAATATTTCTTTACTAGTTTTTCTGAAACCAAAAGCAACAGAAAATAGGAACTGGCACTATGGCATCTTGTTAATAGGTTAGTTCCAGAAAATGTATAAAGATGCCTCGAAGTGTAGACAAAACATAAGATAGTTGGTACAAAACAAGCATGGAGCATCAAAAATTATAGATACATTTACGACGTATCAGTAGACGAAAGGATGATAGCACTTATTGTGACTATAAAGTAGGTGTCATTCTTTACGTACTAACTTGGGGAATTAAGGAGAAATCATCAAGATATGTCCATGCCACGGGAGAAATCCCTTAATAGCAAAGTAATTCGATTGATGTCGATTGCCGTCTGCTATGGTTATGACGGATGATGTGAATAGTGGTTGATGCATATTCATCCATATATGGAGCTCCTCCCACACATATCATAAATGGTCTTATTCATTATAATAATTTTTATCACTCTTTCTAATTACTAGCGATGGATCCACTATTCCCTAAGAATTCTTTCCATCATCTTCCAAACCTTCGTAATCATAATCACATGCTCTTGTTTACTTACAGCTTTAGTTTAGTTATTGTTCTCCTATTTTAAAACCCCAAAAAATCTTTTCTACAAAACTCGTATTTTATCTTGTTACTTAGAACGTTATTTAGAATTACTATTTTAGTATTTAGTTTAAGAGTCATTTAGACTTCAGACTCCTGCTTCCTATGGGATCGATATCTTTATTTAGAAACTAGCTATAAACGATCTGTGCACTTGTAGTCATTAGGGGCATACATGCCCTTTCAGTTTGTCGTAGCCGTTGGAGTGCTTGCTTGGAGCATGTGAGAAATGCACCCCCAAGTGGAATCTCCTTTGATGATTATGTGAGTGCTTTGTGCTTTCTATTTTTTCTCTTAATTTGTGATGATACTATTTTGTAGGATAAATTGCTCACAAATGCATTGTTTTTCACGTAGGATAAATTTGCAGTGGTAAGATACAAGGACATGGTGGCCTCCAGGGGCAAGGCATTTGTGCTTCAACACTAGTACACTTTGCTTGAGCATAGTGCAAAGTGTAGGTTGCGGGATGAAGAAGCTCCACCAAAGAAGGGAGCTTTCACCCAAATGGATGTTGTTGATGATGAGAGTGATAGAAGGGAAGGAGAAACAAGGACAAGCCTGAAGGCCGCAAGAGGGCGAAGAAGACCGAGAAAAGGAGGGATGGGGCTGCAAGCTTGAGGTCCAAGATTGATTCCATGGTGAAATCAAAGGTATTCATGAGGGAGACCATGGAAGCGAAGATGATCATGCCCGAGAAGAAGCCCGAAGAAAAAAAGCAAGGTGGCAAGCACTTGCAATTGCCGAGAAACACAATGCTGACTTGGAGGAGAGAAGGATCCAACTAGAGGAAAAGAAGACACCACAGAGCTCATTGCGGCGGAGAACTCCATGATGATGGATCCAAGAAAATGGAATCACACCAATTAGAGTGGTGAGAACTAGCAAGAATGGAGATCTTGAAAGAAGAAAGCAATCACTTCTAGGTGGTGGTGCTCCGACAAGTGGTGGTGGATCAGCTATTGGTCTTGGTGAGTCAATGACCACTGTTTTGCTTGACCTTCTAGGTAAAACTCGGTTTGATCCGATGACGATGCAACTTTTTGTGTCACTCGATGTGGTAAACTATATGTGTTTGGGTCTCGTTTATTGGGACAATTGGATATAAAAACTATTGACTATTGCATCTATTTGTCTATTTTATATTTTGTTTTTGCTGGTTTCATTTGCATCTGTTCAACACCTAACTTTTAGCGTCTTGTATACGCTTTTTTAAGGGGCATGGTATACGGGACGTGTTAGTGTTGCTTTATTTAGGAACAGTGCTAGGCGTACCCCGGGGGATGGAAACTTTTCATCCCCCGGGTCCCCAGCCGTCCGATTTGAGTAGATCGACAGTCAGATCTAATTTTCTTCCTTTCAACCCGCTTTTGCTACAACGGTCCCGCTTTTGCTACATATAGTCTCGTTTTTGCTATGTAGCAAAAAATGGTTCGACCTAGAAAATACAAAACAGACTAGACCTTGCCGGAGATCTCGCCAAAGATCTCGCCGGAGACCTCGCCGGAGACCGTGTAGCAAAAAAATTGTGCTAATATAGCATATCCGACTTCGCCGGAGACTCGCAGGAGGCTTTCGCCGGTAGACCTCATCGGAGACCATGTAGCAACAAATTTATGCTATTATGGCAAAACCACTAAACGGGTGTAGCAAAACAAATATCCTATCGTAGCAAATTTAACTTCGCCGGAGACCTCGCCAGAGATCTCGTAGCAAAACATTTATACTATTTTAGCACCACCGTCGGTCACATGTAGCAAAACACCGAGGTCGCTTGTAGCATCATCGTTGGCTGCACGTAGCACTGCCAGCAGCTCGGGCCAACCTCGCCATGGATCCTAGCTCCAACCCTGCCATGGATAGGCAGCCCCAAGGTCCACTCTAGGGATGACAGAGGGGAGTAGGGTTGTGGCGGCGCGCGTCGCCGGAAGGAGAGCAGGGCGAGGGCCACGCGCCAGCGGAAGGAGCATGACGGGACGGTGCACCGGCGGAAGGAGAGCATGGCAGGGACGACACACCGACGGAAGGAGAGCAGGGCGGGGGCAGGTCGCGCTGCAGCGAGAGGTCTTCGCGGGGTAGCTGGCCGGCGGAAGGAGAGCTCGCTGTGGTGGAGACAGTTGCCGACAAGCAGGAACTCTCGTGAAGAAGTTGACTTGAGAAGAGATAAGAGCAGAAAATGAAATACTATATTCTCTCTAGCGGTTGCAATGCACGTGAGACATAACCCGGGGGATCGATTGGTTTCATCCCCGCCCCTGAGGAACCGTGTCATTTTCCTTTATTTAGTGGATGTTAGAGTAATAGAGTTGCTTTTAGTCCTGGCATTTTGAAACTTTTATATCAAGCGGGCCGTCCGTAGCCCAATGGGTCTGGGTAATGGGTTGACCAGTCCACTGGTGTCCTACGTGGCTGCAGGCGACCACGCGGAGCAGATACTAGTTTCGGGTTGTTGGGTTTCGGTTTCTCCGACCGCGACTCCTCCTGCTCCGTCCCCGCCTCCGGCCTCGGCGTCGTGTCCTGAGGCGACGAGATCGCCGGCCGCGAGATCCAGAGCCAAGCCGCCGCCACAACTGGTAGCGCCTCGCTCCCGTACCCGGTGAGCAACTCTTCCGCCCCCACCTCCTAGTACGCGCTTCCTTCCGTTCGATCTTGGGGAGGATCGCCCTCACGGTCACGGCCGGCTCGAATCCAATCCAGCACAGCTTTACCCCTTCCAACCCCCGCGTCCCACGGCGGGGCCGTCGAGCCCGCTCTACCGAACGCGGACGTGGGGGAGAATTCTGTACTGGCCTGAGGAACCGTTCTCGTCTATGGAGAATTCTTGTCAAATCTAGAGACTTCGGCTTGATTCTGTGGTACCACTTGCCATAGGCTGACGTAGTTGATGATATGTTTTGCGCCAGCTGCAAAGATGGGGAGGATACCGTCTCTGAAGAACTTCAATGCTTTCCCGCACGCGGAGGACCACCTGTTGAAGAAGACTTACTCTGGTGCTATAGGTAATACTTAGATCTTCATGAATTGTCTCCGCTGGATGCTTATATATTTATATATTTTGGAGAATTATGTATAACTTGCATCATCGTTGATATGTTGACAGTGACGATTCTCGGGCTAATTATAATGGTTACACTTTTCGCGCATGAGCTCACGTTTTATCTTACAACCTACGAGATGCATCAGGTATGGCTGGTTCTAGCTGACTGTTCTTGTATGACTAGCATATGCAGCCTGTTCGTAATATCCATGTTGCTATGTCCATTCTTCCACAATTTCTATGATTTTCTGTCTGGAATATGCCTGTAGGCGATAGAAATTCATGTTCACTTCAACATGCAAACTAATCTGTCGAAATAATTTGCATGATGATAAAAGCATGTCTATGAAACTGAACAATCAGTTGCATCTATATCGTGCCGTTTGGTAGTCTTGTTTTTGTAATATCTATTACTTTACAAGCCATTTAAAACCTATTTTGACGTGGTCGTTTTAGTTACTTTGTTTTGACTGTCAACATCAAGATCATGAACTGGTCTCTTTGCTTTTTTTAATGTCTGCAGATGTCTGTAGATCTGAAACGAGGAGAAACTCTGCCAATTCATATAAATGTCTCATTTCCTTCTTTACCATGTGAAGGTCAGTTATTGATTCAATATATAACCAGTATAAGTTTGATACAAGGTTTGGACATTATTTTACACATTGTTCATGATTTTGATATATATTTCTTTCTCTCCTGTTGTCATCCAGTCTTGAGTGTGGATGCAATTGACATGTCTGGCAAACATGAGGTTGACTTGCATACAAATATTTGGAAGGTAACTACCATCTGATGTTAAAAGTTTGTTAATTTTAATGCATGCAACTCAATATAATATCAGATCCATGTATGCTCTGATCTGACTGTAGCTGCACTGAAAAATTATTTTCTACTCTGTTCCATAATTCTTGTCATAGTTATAGTTCAAATCTGAGCTAAAACCATGAAAAGAATTATGAAACGGTGGGAGTATGTTGCTTGTGTTGGAGAAACATTGCGTAAATTCGCATCCCTACCATCCATGATGCATGCCTATATCCTAGACTTTTGGCCAGTTGTTTTCTTAGATTAGTGTAGGCTGCAGAGAACATGCACTTTTAGCTGTGGTTCATGTATTCCTCTTGTGCTGCCAATGTTTTTCATGGTTCCAGAAAGTATTTTCTCAGAAAAGTTGTGCTCCCCCTGTCCCGAATTAGATGTCGCAGATTTGTCTAGATACGCATGATATATGCGAATCTAGACAAATCTGCGACATCTAATTCGGGACAGAGGGAGTAGTTTTTTAAATGGTCCATATTTTCACGATTCAGTATATGTCTGTCATGTCTAATAATACTTTGCACCTTCCTTTTTCTGCTGTATGCAGCTTCGCTTGGATAAGTATGGCCACATCATCGGTACTGAGTACTTGTCTGATCTGGTTGAAAAGGAGCATGGGACACATGACCATGGTATATTCTGTTTCCCCAATAAAATGAAAACTAAAATAGCACTAGTACCAAGTTTTGATACAAAAGAATCTCCTTTTCAATCCATATTTTGTATATCATTTTCTTGGTTTGCTCACTGTCTAACAATCCTGGTCACTAATGGTTATTTGCTACTCCCTCCGATCCATATTACTTGTCACTAAAATGGATGTATATAGACATGTTTTAGTGCTAGATACATCCATTTCAATGACAAGTAATATGGATCAGAGGGAGTATTACAATTATCCTTTGGATTATAATTTTAATTTCTAAGTATGATATAAGTAAGATGGAAGTATACATTATCGCTCTCCACTCTTGTCATGAAGAAAATGCTGAGACAACAATGTTAATTAAGTTGATGGACCGATATATTGTGTAGTTAGAAATTTTATTTGATGCACAAATATGCTTTAGCTAGATTGATGGACCGGTTCTGCTTTATCTAGAAACCTAGAATGTTCTATTAAGTGTGTGTGTTGTAATAAACCCAACCATGGGAATGTTATCTCTTTTTTCGGGAAAACACAATGACATTGCGTTTCATTTCATTGCAAAGAAGAGTTCAGTTTTACAAGCCACCTAGAAGGTGGCTAGAACAGTACTGCGAAAAAACAGAACGCGCAGCACAGAGAAATACAAAACTCAGTGTACATCCCAATCCGTGGGAATCACTACCCGTAGGCCCGCTGCCCCAGCTCTAGCCCAAAGCGTTACTTCCTCTTGGATCTTCCTGAACAATAGCGGCAATGAAGGACGATCACCGTCGAAGACGCAGGCATTGCGTTGCTTCCAAATTAGCCAACCCACAAGGAGTGTCGTCGAGGCGAGGCCTTTACGGAGGGGCTTGGGAGTTGCTAGCCTGGCGTTAAGCCACCAATCGTGGAGGGAGTCTTCATTGTCTGGAGGCCTGCAAGGGAACCGGAGCCAGGCTAGCCCACAAGGAATGTTATCTCTCAGTATAGATGTTATGGACTTGTACTATACTGTATGACCAGGTACTGGAAAGATGTACCAACAAATGGAGAAATGATTGCTGCAATGAGCTATGAATCTTACTTTCTCTCCTTAAAAACTATTTTAAGTGAAAGGTTGGCATTGGTGAAACTAGGCATCTTGTATAGTTTCAGGTGATAGGCCACATTGAGCAGTCAACTGAGTTATGTGTTTGATAGTTGCAGCTTGGCAGCTTACTTCTTTGTTCATCTAAGTTTTTGATAAATATCAAAGCTAATTTCTTTATAGATTATTTTTTAGTACGTACTTTCCAGGTTTTATTGCCCTCTCAATGTAGTAGCTACTGTTCTTTTTTCCTTCTGGAAAGTTGGCTTATTGTAAGATCTTTATTGGTGCTTAGTTCTTCTGCATGTAATATGCTCATGCGTTCAATTTTAAATCAGACCATAGTCAGGAGCATCCTGTTGAAGAAAAGAAGCCTGAGCACACCTTCAACGAAGATGCAGATAAAATGGTTAAGAGTGTCAAACTTGCACTGGAAAATGGTGAAGGGTGCCGAGTAAGTCTTTTCTCCACTAGTATCCGTTCATTTTACTTGATAATATTTAGGTTTGTGGACATCAAGCACATTATGTGGTGTTGACAACAAATTTATCACTTCACTTTTAACAGGTGTATGGTGCGTTGGACGTGCAGAGGGTTGCTGGTAACTTCCATATATCGGTGCATGGTTTAAACATTTTTGTTGCAAATCAGGTTATCCATCTAAAACTGCAGATACTTTAGTGCTCTTCAATATGTATATCTTTTATTGTGAAGTATGTATACTTTATTGAACAGTAGAGTATGATTCCTAGAATAGGAATGTGAGCTTCTAGGAAAGTACTTGCATTTTCTTCAGAAGGTATCAATTAGGTTTTTAGTTGAACATATTTCTAAGTGTGACTAGGTATGGAAATGTAGTGAATTTAGGGATCCAAATCGCAATAGAAATTACTGAAACCGGCTTGTTCTCAACCTTGTGGTTGGATCACCCTGGGCTTTCTATATATTTTCTTATCTTTCCACTGCATTGTCTGTACACTTTTCAGCTGATCATTTTCTATAGATGATATTTATCCATCCGTTGCATGCAGATTTTTGAAGGTTCAAGCCATGTCAACGTTAGCCATGTTATCCATACACTGTCCTTTGGTCCGGAATACCCTGGAGTTCACAATCCGCTTGATGATAATTCAAGAATACTGCATGACACAAGTGGGACGTTCAAATACTATATCAAGGTTAGTAGCCATTCGTTTGATAGTTTCCACATTGTATTCAAGCATGTTCAGATAGCCGCTTGCTAGTTGCAACATTTAGAGGAAATAATCGGTAAGGCCCCTGCTGAAGATAATATATAATCATGAAATAAAACTGTACAAATATCCTCTGTATATTGAAGTCGCCAGTAAGGCTAACGAGTAGCTGGCTTGATTGTATCCCAGACTTCCTGGTTGTCAGCATCCAGGCTGATCGATCAGATGCTGTTTTAGTGGAACAGAGCTCTCTGAATTCCCCACAAAAAAAAAGTAGGCCAAACAAAGTTTCCTGTTGTACCATTTTTGTATTACATCAAGTCGGTTGACTGAATCTGATTTATGCATCTGATCACCAAAAGGTCATATGGAGCCCAGATGGAAATTTACCACTTTATATTCTGTGCAATTAGTTGCTATTGTGTGGGAATATGTTGGCATCTGTTTTTTAAATTGATATGCAGGTTGTTCCGACCGAGTACAGATACCTCTCAAAGAAAGTGTTGCCAACAAATCAGTTTTCCGTGACAGAGTATTTTGTTCCCATTCGCCCAACTGATAGATCCTGGCCAGGTAAACCCTCCTACCCACCCTGCTCCCAGAATATGGTATGTTCATCTCCTTTCAGGACTGATCCGTTTTCCTTTGACAGCTGTTTACTTCCTGTATGACCTCTCACCAATCACTGTCACCATCAAAGAAGAAAGACGGAACTTCCTACATTTCATAACTCGCCTTTGCGCAGTTCTTGGGGGTACATTTGCAATGACAGGTTTACCTCCAGCCTACAAGATTGTTTTGTCATATGCTGCTGTTAGGATTGGCTTCAGTAACAATAGTGCCGTCTGATATTCATTAGTTGCATGCATTATCTGTACATTAATTAAAGTTTCACCTTCACCAAACTGATACACGGGCTTTTCTTCCTTGAATGGTACAGGAATGCTTGACCGGTGGATGTATCGGATTATCGAGTCCCTCTCCAGCTCAAAACCCAGAAGTGGAATGCGGTAACTGTGCAACTCTTGCCAAGCGAAGGAAGACTACCTTGTGGCCAGTCAAGTCAGTCATAGAGCATGTTGTTGTCTCAACTAAAGTGATCATAGCACGGACCCCCTGTGGGTTTTCATGTTTTGTCTAAGCCATGCATCTATAATTTAGAAGTGTGGTTTTAGCTTTATCGTTATTCATATTAGGTTGGCACTAGTGCAAGTATACAGTTCTGTTATTAACGATGCACCAGAGGATCATGTCATGTGGCTGAGGAACAAACTTTGAGGTGATGAATTGTACCATGAAAAAACATGTCACCAGAATGTGAAATGGCTAAACAATCAACGATCCTCGAGAAAAAAATGCACAAAAGTCAAGCTGCAAACGTGTGTCTCATACTGCTATAATATTTTTTTCCAGCTGTTCTGGTGCTTATTGTGAAGTGCCTGAATGACAGAAAAATAGATAAAGCTCAGGCAAACACAACATCCACATGAGGTAGGTATTTAACAAGATGAATATCAGATCCTGTAGGCAGTAATTAATATTAGTAGGCTGGCAAGCGGGGCGGGTTGCGGGCCGATCTTTTTCACTGACCATGTGTTAAATCTGCTAACTCCTGCACCTCATTTTTGCCTTGATTGGATTTTGCGGGACCAATTGCGGGTGCCGCTTGCCACCCTAAATATTAGCATATGAAATACACTTGGCAATGTGATTCTGACACCAGGAAACTCAGACAGAAGGCTCTCAACACACAAAATTAGGGAATGGATGCATCGAACATGAGGTGCAGCATAACTGACATAATCATTCGAGCATTCAAAACGGACCTGGTAATCATTCTGTACAGTAGACCACTATGACCACCATGTGCACAAGAAAACAGCTAGTATTACTACATTCCGACCTGTAACCACCATCCATGATGAACATCAAGGTGCTTATCTGGACCTATATATATGTACAACAAATAGCTTTGAAATATACAGACATATCAAAAATCAAGTCTGAAACAATGCTCCTGATCTACATCTGGCAGTCACATGATTGAGCACATGAGCCCGGGCATCAGCTGCATCTATCTAGCATCTCATGGTCCTAAGAAAGACTCAAGCAAAACCAAACCCTGCATTGTTCGTAACACACCAAAGTTATTCAAATTGCCAACAATAATATGCTTAAGCGTTCCATATGGAACTTTTTTCTTTCTTTCGAAAAGAACTGTGTGAAAACTGCAAAGGTTGAAACCAGGATGTAAAACTGTGAAAGAAAATGAAAAGAAAAGGTGTAATGGGTTTTCAAAGGAAATGTTACTGACTGCAAAAAAGTCTACACTACTCACTGTTATGAAGTTTATAATTTGTACTACTTGTGAGTTTTGACTGCATCTTTCTAGTGTTGGTTATCTCACCTATCTGCACTCGTCTAAGCTGTTTCTTCTTCTTCATCATGTATACTTCTCAAACCTGCAACAAGCTTGCATGTCTTCAAGAAAGCATCCAGCAACTGCATGCAGAGCACCCGTGTTAAAAATTGAGCTGTCCTTCATTACTGAACAAATCAATGTAATATGCATGGATGCCAGTAACAGACAGCCTCAAAGGAATGCTAAATTTTTCAGCATGATGTCAAATGGTTAAGCACCCAAGCAACAAGTTATGGCATTACTAAGAACAATTGACACTAGCAGGGTTGACTTGCAGTACTTACCGCAGGATGCTTCTGCAGAGTGGGAGAGTAGTGATCAAGAGTTACATATATCTTTTCGAGAAGACTCAAATGTGCGTTAACCTTGTCACCCAAAATGACAACCTGAATCATGTAAGAAATAATTATTTCAGAATGATATATCACATGTTACTGCAGGCAAATAAAAAATAAACCTTTCATTGTTTTGCATGCATTCGTCTATCACATAATTTGTAGATAGAAAACTCTCCACAAGTGGTACTGTATACAGAGAATAAAACAGTGTGTTCGACAATATAGCCCAGAAGATAGACAGCATAAACTAATGAATACCTTAGCTTCAGCCTTGTGGAGCTCAGAACGCCTTGCTTCAAGCATTTGTTTGTACCAGAGGCCTACTTTTGTTAGTACTACGGCTTGTTTAACCATGTGGCTGCAATGAACACTCAAATCCTCTGATCTGCAATAGATGGTATCCACATTAAGTTATATAATGGATAGGTCAGAACTTGCAGTTATGGTCAGGATTCGGTAATGGCCACTGTGTAGTCTTCACAAGCAATGGCATATGGACTTCTAAACCGACATTACAAAGCATATGAAACATTCATGAAAGTAAAAAACAAGAATAGTTAAATACGGTACATGTAAACTGCATTTGTATTTTAAAGTCAAGATGGACTGACCTGTTTTTAGTTCTATCTGTTGACAATTTTTGCTCAATCTCCACAAACTCCTTTGACAACTTCATGATGGATACCAAAATGCACTCTAATTGCTTTTCTTGCCCATTCTTAGAGAGAGCACCGTCGTAGTCCATATTTGAACCGTTCAGTTTGAGAAGGTCATCATACTGCAAACCTAGCTTTGGAGACTCATGTATTCTTCCTGGTAATGTTTGAGGCTCCACCTCAATATCACGCAGAATCATTTCGGCACTCTCTTCCTTGATGACTTCTGGATATTCCTGATGCTCTTGGAACAAATACCCTTTTTCTAGCTCTGCAAGCTTCTCCTTTAACTTCCCATTTTCTTCATACGACAAACACAATGTCTTCTCCTTTTCACAGATCACAGCTTCAAGTGAAGACAGTTTTGCATCAAAACCCAGAGCAGCATCATGCATACTGTTCATAGAATCATCAAGTAAATTTCTTGAAACAGTACGGTATAGCCCGTCACTAACATCATATTCAATTCGGAGGTCCTCACACTCTTCTTTACTTTTCTCAATTTGCCTCAAGAGCTCTTCTTCTAAAGATAATTGAAGAGACATGTCTTTCCCTAGCTCTGCTAGCTTCTCCTTTAACTTCCCATTTTCTTCATACGACAAACACAATGCCTTCTCCTTTTCAGAGATGACAGCTTCAAGTGAAGACAGTTTTGCATCAAAACCCAGAGCAGCAGCATGCATACTGTTCATAGAATCATCAAGTAAATTTCTTGAAACAGTACGGTATAGCCCATCCCTAACATCATATTCAGTTCGGAGGTCCTCACGCTCTTCTTTACTTTTCTCAATTTGCCTCAAGAGCTCTTCTTCTAAAGATAATTGAAGAGACATGTCTTTCTCTAGCTCTGCTAGCTTATCCTTCAACGTCCCGTTTTCTTCATACGACAAACACAATGCCTTCTCCTTTTCAGACATCGCAGCTTCAACCGAAGACAGTTTTGCATCAAAACCCATAGCAGCATTATGCATACTGTTCATAGAATCATCAAGTAAATTTCTTGAAACTGTACGGTATAGCCCATCCCTAACATCATATTCAGTTCGGAGGTCCTCAATCTCTTCTTTACTTTTCTCAATTTGCCTCAAGAGCTCTTCTTCTGAAGATAATTGAAGAGACATGTTTTTCTCAAGCTCCGCTAGCTTCTCCTTTAACTTCTGATTTTCTTCGTATGACAAAAGCAATGCGCTCTCCTTTTCAGAGATGACAGCTTCAAGTGAAGACAGTTTTGCATCAAAACCCAGTGCAGAATCATGCATATTGTTCATAGAATCGTGAAGTAAACTTTTTGTAACAGTACAGTATAGCGCATCCCTTACATCGCCTTCAATTTGGAGGTCCTCCCACTCTTCTTTACTTTTCTCAGTTTGTCTCAAGAGCTCTTCTTCTGAAGATAATTGAAGAGACATGTCTCTACTCGCTTCAGACAACTGAGATGATAATTCCTTGACATCCTTCATATTATCTGCAAGCAAACCTCTAAGATGCTGATTGTCATAGTATAAAGAATCAATCCTGCTCGTCAGTCTGCACTTTTCATCGAGTTCATTATGAGTCTTGTATTGTGAGGGTGCCTTTATATTCTTGGAAATGATTTGGTCCATTCTAGCAATGATCTGCGGAATTTTCTTTCTTAAAGGTTCAAACTCCACGTCATTCTGAAGAGCAAGAGAGCCCTTCTCTCGTTTCAGTTTGAAGAGCTCTTCAGTCTTTTCTAGCAAGTCCGATTCATGCACTCTCTTCAACTTGCTTATCTCGGACTTAAAATAGCTTATTGTTTCTTCCTTGGTCATAGCATTCAAATGGCGGAAGTCAGATTTCTCTGAGATAACCATGGACTTCTGTTTCCTGAGACTCTTACTTCCCTCGGTGCGGGATGAAGCGTGATCCTCCTTTGTTTTCTTTCCAAATAACTTCCACCTACTACTCTTGCTACCTGAACCTTCACTCTTGCTGTGAGAAATATGTGATTCTGGTACTGAGGGAAACAGCAGCTTAGAAAGAGCACCCAGGTCTTCACGCATCCCGGCAAAGTGAGCTACTGCTTCCAGCCAATTCTTACTCATGGTGTTTGTGACAGAAATCTGCTCATACAGCTTCCTCTCTAGCTCCTCTTGCAAGCCAGTAATGCATTCTCCGACGGTAATGCTGATGATTTCCAATTGCAACTCATGCTCCCACTGGAGATCAGTAACAGACGGGTTAGTCAGGTCAAGCATCTCCCTAGCTTGCCGGAACACGACGGCCAGCAGCAGCTTCAGTGCGTTGAACCTTTCATCTATCTCGATCAGCATCACATCAAGAGACATTCCCAGGTGCGTGCCAATTATGTAAACATTATCCGGTAAGGCGTAGTTTTCCAAACCTGTTACATCCCCCTTGAGCTTATCGAGCTGCGCATCGACTTCCAGTTTCATCAGATCCAAGTACTCCATGTAGTTGGTCTCCGCGTTCGGGGCGCTGATGTGTCGATTTGTTCGTGATAGCGCTCTTCCGGACCCTTCAAAGTAGCTCTCGGTGCTGGAGTTGGACTTGAAGGACAGCACTCTCGGTGTCAGTGAATCCTCGGAAGTCACGGACCAGCCATCTGGAATGGTTGATCCATTGAGAAGAGGGTTCATTCTGTCACTCAACACCTGCACGGGTTGTAGTTTTAGTTTAACATTTGACCGGATAAGTTAACAGTTTGACGATAATTTTAATATTGACATTAAAGTAGTCAGCACGGCAAGAATTTTAAACTTGAGGATAAACATGATGGCTTTATCTTCACTGGAAGAAAATTAAAACGTTAAACATACAACTCCCTGCGTCCTAAAAAGGATGTCGCATAATTGTCTAGATTCGTATGTATCTATACACTAAACCTAGAGAAATATGCGACATCCTTTGTGGGACAGAGGGAGTACTATTATCATATTTTTTAGAACAAAGGACATAGGCTCAGCTTATACTGCTATCATTTGTTTGGCATGAGCGGTAGAACAGAGGCCATAGGCTCAGCTTAAACATACTATTATCACTATTTTTAGAATAAAACCAGTGGATGCAATAGAACAGTGATAAGTAATTAGTAGTGAATTGCAGGACTAGCTCAGTCCATTTTTTGGCATGGGAGTAGCTCAGTTCAATTATGACTGTTAGATTAAACTAAAATTGTGGTGAGACTGAGTTTTTCCATTCAATCACAAAAACAAACAAACAAGCAAAAATTAATACCAAAACAATTCATCCAATATCTCTTAAAATTTTCATGTTTGCCAATAAAAAAAAAGTAGAAATCACTGGCTGACATCTTACCAAGTTTATGCAAAAAATGGAAGATAGATAGATGTTTGATTAATCCAGAGCTTAAATCCTCGATATATCACTAGAACCTTTTATGTTTATTTGGTGCTTGAGCAAACCAAAGTTTTCGAATCGAACAGGGCATGGGCGGCAGAGCAGAACCAATGAGAAAGCCAAAACAGGAAACAGAGCAAGCGAGAAGTACGGCCTGACAAGAGGCACGCAGGCAAGCACGCATACCTTGGCGATCGGATCGGTCGCTGGCTGGATCGCCTCCATGGCGCCCGCGTCTCCAGAGGCGGCTGGCCGGGTCTGACTTCCAGCGCGCGAACACGGCACACCACGCCCAAGCAGGGGGTTGGTTCGCGCTTCGCGGCTGGCCCGGCCTCCAGGTAGTCACCAGCGCGCACTAACTAACCACCCGGTCGTAACAGGGAGAGGGAGACGACATTATTTGAGGGGATAGGGCGGAGGAGACGGGGCGATGGCGACGGAGAAGGAAGGGAGTGAGGCGGAGTTAATCACCAGACAGCGACCGCCGCGGGGAGGATGTATAATAATACTGCTGCCGCTACCGGGGCGGGGGTGGTTAGCGGGGGAAGGGGGGCAGGGCGAACGGATCGCCGGCGCGTCGCCAGGTAGGTGGTGACGGGCGGAGCTGGCCGGGGTGAGGGAGGGGACGCAACGGCTGGCGGCTGGCTCTGCCAGCAGGATGGACGCCGGCGGGGCCCGCCGAGATGTGACGGGAGGGAAGCAGTCCACTCCGTTTCCGGTGTTCCGATTGGTGGGGGTGTCAGTTCGGGTTTTTTTTTTCCTCTCCGAGGGAATACTGTTGTGCATCCAGTCGTACAGCGCCTGTCAGGTAGTTCTGTCAACGTCCGGGGTATAAAATACGTACTGTATCTTTTTGTTCGATTACTAACATAATTTTATCTTTTTGACAAAAAATACTGATATTTGATATGTGCTCCTAAATTTTTGAAATAAAATACAGTACGTAGATGTTAACTGACTCATGTTTGGAAATACTTACCTATTATGGTAGTCTCGCAAATATACGTTAGTGCGGGTAGTTTTTTAAGATTGGTAAATACGAGAAAAGACAAAAATGATGTCGTCATGTTTCCTCACCAAGATACCTAAGATGACTAGAAGGTTTTAATAAGATAGCTTACATGCTTAATATATAAAGTTGTTTCCTTCAAAAAAAAAGATTGTGCTGACAAATACTCACAACATATCGTTCTACAACTCATGTTAGTCAAACTTTATACGATTTAGAAACCAAAAAAAAAGAAAGATGGAGCATCCTTTATGATTTGACCATCGGTATTGAAAAACATAAAAAATTATATAAATAGTACCTACAATCTGATGATATCTTTTCTGCATGCGTGATATTAGAATGATAGTTCATCGTGAATGATAGTACTATTTTTTTTTTTCGAAAACATACTACTCCCTCCGACCCATATTAGTTGATTTAGATTTTTCAAAATTTGGATGAACCTATATACTAAATAATGTCTAAATTTATCCGAATCTAGACAAATCCAAGTCAACTAATATGGGTCGGAGGGAGTAGTATTATTTAACGATTCACAAAATTGTCGTGGTTTGATTCATGTTCAATTGTTGGGGAGATAACCTCGGGTAGGGTAAAGACGGGGAAAGACGAAAGGGTGTTGCCCGTTGTGTTTCCGAGTTACAGTCTGCGTCGGCCGAGTCCTGTAGAGGTCGGCCGGGATACAGAAGAGCAGGACCCTTATGATAATGTCAAGGCATTACCCGGCCGAGATATCGCGTAGGTCGGCCGGGTTAGCCCGAGTAATCTTGATGCAGGTAAAGGACGAGCCGAGTTACGCGAGGAAGGGCCGAATGATACGAAGCTTGCAGGAGAAGGAGAAACCTAAAGTCAAACTCTAGCTGCAACCTAGAAAGAATCCAAGCGGAGCCAAGCACAAGAGACAAAGGCGCAGAGCGACAGATGGGCAGAAGGAGGTCACGGAGGTGACAGTCCTGGAGCCCGAGGCACGCAGGAGGGGCCCTCTGGAACCTTGCCGTCATAGGAGGGGCGACAGGGAAAGAAGGCCGCCGAACTACTATATTGGGACAAGCATATTCCTCGAATATGCTTGCCACGTCAGCCCTAAAGGAACCCAAGGTTCTCCTTTATAAGGAGGAGCTTGGACCCTAAGGAAGGGATCGACTCGTTTTAGTACCGTTGGGCTGGTAAAGTTCTTCCTTTCTCCTTACATACAGCTCGAGGAGCACTTGTAGCCCAAGGAAGGAGAAATAAAGATCTTTGCCTTAATCTTTCGTGTGTAGAATTAACTGCATCTTCCCTCCCCAGATCCCACTAGCATCCATCGGCCCCTCACTTTAGCCTACCCATGGCATCTGCCGTGTCACCACCACGACAGTTGGCGCCCACCGTGGGGCCAGCAGCGGTGCTAGCTGGAGTCATGATCCGGACGGGAAACTTCATCAACACTGGCGAGCGCGTTGTTTCTGGCTTGGTCCAGAGATTTGATCTCTGTGACTAAGTCAGCGACAATGCAGGCAGCTTCAGGGGAAAAGCTCCTCCGCGCAACGGCGTCTTCATCAACTTGGGCACGCACCAGGTCTATGTCGGCGTCGACGTCTCCGGCATTTATCCTCACCGGGTTGTAGTTGCAGGAGAGCCACCCCTTAGCGCCGCGAGCCGTCCGCGCGGAGTGCGCCCGGTCAGCAGCGTCGAGGTGATGGTCGCAGCCGGGGTGCAGACGGGAGTAGCGGGTGCCGGATCAACCAGAGACCCTGCCACAGGCGTGCAGGTCGCGCCCAGGCAGACGGCACCACCACCCACCGAGGTAATCCCTCCAATGACCAATCAGGCCGAAGTGCAGGACACTACCCCAAAGGCACCAAGAATAAGAGGGCCACCTCTAGAAAGACCAGAAAACATTCTTCAGGCAACCATAGATAATCTGACTACACCTGTAGCGCCGATACTTGATCCGGCAAATGCTCAGGCAGAATTAGAAGAAACCAGGCAAAAGGTGCTGGTAGAGGCAAAAAAGGTGTCGGCCTTGCGGGAGTCCTTAAACAGGACCCTGCGAGAGTATGCCAAAGCTAACAAGCTCGACGTCGCTCCCGAACGGGTTGACGAGTTGAGATTAAGAGGGAAGAACCTCATAGATGATATCAACAAGGAGCATGATGCTCATAAGGCGGAATCGCTTGATTTGGGCTTGCCGAGGTACAGTACCCCGGCAAAGAACCTGAGAGCGGCAAATGCTGCAGCATTAGAGTTGGAGGGATTGACCGGCGAAGCCCGGCAGAAACAGCAAGAAAGAGTGAATGAGCTGGTGCGCATTGCGAACCAGCAGAATGAAGAGATGCTCAGGGCAGATCCGGCGAGGCCAGGGGCCTCGCGGATGGTTCACTCGGCTGGGGCAGCACCCGCCTTATCTGTGGCAGCAACATTTTCACCCGGAAACAATGCACGAAAGGACAGAGCGGTAACTTCGGGAAAGAGAAACAAGCAAATTGTTCCATATGATCCGGCAATAGCCGAGAAAGCAAACAAGAACAGAGTCAATGGAAGCCGAGGTAACAGTGGTGAAAGGAACCCCGGCCGTGCTGAGAAAGGCGGCGTAAGCCGAGGCAATGGAGATCTCGGCAGAGCAGAACTCGGAAGAGGAAACCACGAGAACAATATCCCGGTCGAAGGAAGGAGAGAACCGCTGCACAACCCGCAGCCGAGACATGAACCTCGGCAGGAAAGAGAAACAAGACCAGCTCGCCACAATCAGGTGAATGAAAGGTACAATGATGGTTATTCCGAGATGGAATATGCGATCCATGGTGGAAATAACCACTATGGAATGCAGGACAGAGTTCTGTACCGAGATTTGCCGTCAAATGATGCTAGAGTAAAGCTAGACCGGCTATACCGATCCGAGTTGCTGGAAGAACAGGGTCCACCGGGTCCGACATGCTTCGGACCACGGATCATGGGCGAACCACCTGTGCCAAACTTTCAGCTGGCAAGAGGCACAAAAACATATAATGGGAGCACCAAAACACAAGACTGGTTGATTGATTATGCCACAGCTGTGAAAATAGCAGGCGGGAACTTGCGATGGGCAGTGCGGTATGTCCCGCAAATGATGGAAGGACCAGCTAGAGTATGGCTGAATAATCTGCCAGCAGGCAGCATCAACTATTGGTTGGATTTTGAAGAAATGTTCGTTAGCAACTTTACCAGTACTTATAAGAGGCCAAACAGGCCGCAACAGTTAGCCATGTGCAAACAAAGACCGAATGAGACGGACAGAGAGTTTTTAACTCGGTGGTGTAACCTGAGAAACTCGTGTGAAGGAGTTATAGAATCACAAGCAATAGCTTGGTTTGCTCAAGGATGTCGCTATGCCAGTGTATTATGGCAGCGACTGCAAAGAGATATGCCAACCACATTGGCAGAAACCATCAGAATAGCGGATTCCTATGCATTGGGAGATCCGACGCAACCAGAATTAATGTCGGCAGATCATCGGGATCATCAAGATCAATATGCAAGAGATATGGCCGGGTCATCTAGGCGCAATGACTTCAGAGGAAGAAGAAGAGAAGAGAGACCGGATTATAGATATGGTTCAGCCCAGGTGGTAGCAGTAGCACAAGATCAGCCGAATCACGTAACCACTCAACGGCAAAAGAATGGTCCCCAGCAGTGGACAGCAAGGAATGAAGGAAAAAGACAATGGACACCAGAACAAAAGAAGCAATGGCAGGAGAGTCCGAAGTACACGTTCGAGTCTATGTTAGATCAGCCGTGTAAATTTCACACGTCAAATCCAGCCAGGGTAGCCAACCATACGACCCGCCAATGTGCATGGATGAAAAATGCGATGGGAAACCCCGCAGGCATACAGGCAGCGCCTCTCCAGGCACATCCGCAGCATTAGCCGCAATTGACTGGAGCAAATACACATCAACTAATGTTACCACCTCCTCCCCCGAGGTATGACAACTCGGACCGAAGGGATGCGGTGCATCAAGTGATAAACCAAGGTCCGGATGGAAGGACAAATCCAGGAAATAATGGACGCAATGATTACAGAGAACATCATCAGTCGTATAGCGTGTTCACAACAGAACAGCAAGACAAGCAGAGTATGCAGCGCCGGCATATGGAAGTAAATGCAGTTATGCCGGCAGTACCAAGATATGTGCCTTGGTCGGATCAAGAAGTAACTTGGAGCATAAAGGATCACCCCAAGATAATGCCGAATCCGGGGCCGTATGCACTCGTGTTAGATCCGACATTTGTCGGACCAAGCATTAATGTGAAATTTTCAAAGGTACTCATTGACAACGGGAGCAGTATCAATATCATGTACAAAGATACAATGCATAAACTCGGAATATCGCAGAACATGCTGCAATCCACGAGGAACACCTTCCATGGGATAGTACCAGGGCTTTCATGCGAACCCATTGGTAAGGTTCAAGTGGACGTATTATTCGACACCAGAGATAACTGCAGAGCAGAAAACTTAGAGTTTGAAGTGGTGGATCTAGAGAGTTGTTATCATGCTCTATTAGGGCGGCCAGCATTGGCCAAATTCATGAGCAGCTGCCATGTAAGTTATCTAAAAATGAAATCCGGACCACAAGGGGTGATAACAGTAGCAGGGATTACAGGAAGTCAATGGAATGTGCTTCAGCCGGGTCAAATTTGGCTGAATCATTGGTAATAGCAAGAGAAAAAGAAGAATTCAGGAAGTAGCAGCCCTCGCTCAGTCGGCACAGCTGAATATGCCGGCATTAGCCAATCCACATGGAAGTGTCTCTTTTCAGCCAACTAAAGAAACAAAAAAGTTCCAGATAGATGAGCAATTCCCAGAGCGCACCGTCACTATTGGTGCCGGCCTAGATGCTAAATAGGAAAGCGAGCTCACCAACTTCCTCCATGAGAATCGGGATATCTTTGCAAGGTGTGCCGAGGGAGTTGGCTGAGCACTCTCTGAATGTAAGGCCAGGAGCAAGGCCGGTGAAGCAACCTCTCCGCCGCTTCGCCGAAGACAGGAGAAAAATAATAGGGGATGAAATAGCTCGGCTCCTTGCGGCCGGGTTTATCATGGAAGTGTTGTATCCAGATTGGCTATCAAACCCGGTGCTGGTAGAAAAGAAGAAGGATGATCCAAATGTAGCCATTGTATGGCGAATGTGTATCGATTACACGAACCTGAACAAGGCGTGTCCAAAAGATCCTTTTCCTTTACCTAGAATAGACCAAGTCATTGATTTGACCGCTGGTTGTGAACTGTTGTCATTTGTAGACGCGTATTCTGGTTTTCACCAGATACCGTTAAATCCGGCCGATCAAATAAAGACTGCGTTTATTACCCCGTACGGGGCTTATTGCTATCGCACAATGCCATTCGGCCTGCGCAATGCAGGAGCGACGTATCAGAGATGCATGCAAAAATGTCTACATGACCAGATAGGAAAAAATGTACAAGTATATGTGGATGATGTGGTTATCAAAACCAAAGAAAGCAAAACACTACTGGATGATATACGGCAGACTTTCGCAAACCTGAGAAGGTTCCGAATAAAGCTTAACCCGAAAAAATGCACATTTGGCATGCCAGCGGGAAAATTACTCGGTTTTCTTGTATCTAGCCGAGGTATAGAGGCCAACCCAACCAAGATAAAGGCAGTAGAAAGAATGGAGTTGCCGAGGTGTCTAAATGACGTACAAAAGTTCACAGGTTGTTTAGCCTCGCTCAGCCGATTTGTATGTCGGCTGGGAGAGAAGGCATTACCACTTTATCAACTGATGAAGAAATCAGATAAGTTCATTTGGACTCCACAAGTAGACAGTGCATTTCATGAATTGAAAAAGATGTTGGTCACAGCGCCTGTCTTAGCTTCTCCATTATCAAAAGAGCCTATGTTACTCTACATAGCAGCCATTAACAGAGTAGTGAGCGCGGTGATCGTCGTAGAACGAGTTGAAAATGATAAGTCAGTACAAAGGCCGGTGTATTACTTGAGCGAGGTACTATCAGCCTCGAAACAAAATTACCCGCATTATCAGAAAATGGCTTATGGAATGTACATGTCGGCAAAGAAACTTAAACACTAAGAGCACCCCATCAAAGTGATTTGTGAAGCACCCATAGCCGACATATTGAGTAACAAGGATGCAAGTGGCCGAATAGCAAAATGGGCAATTGAATTGTCACCTTATGCTCCGCAATTCGATAGGAGGGATGCAATTAAATCTCAGGCCATGGCCGACTTCTTCGTAGATTGGGCCGAGGTGCAATATGAGCCACCATTGCCAGACCCGAATTATTGGACGATGCACTTTGACGGTTCCAAACTAAGAAATGGTTTGGGGGCAGGAATAGTGTTAACCTCGCCAAAAAGAGATCAGCTGAAATATGTGCTGCAGATACATTTTCCCGCGTCAAACAACGTAGCCGAATATGAAGCACTTGTCCATGGATTGAAGGTGGCAAAAGAGATTGGCATACGCCGAATCTTATGCTATGGAGATTCAGATCTAGTAGTACAACAAGTCTTAGGCAATTGGGATGCATTGGATGATAATATGGCTCTGTATAGATTCCATGTGCAAAAAATCAGTGGATACTTCGAAGGATGTTAATTTCACCATATACCTCGGGCAGAAAACGACGCCGCAAACACGTTGTCAAAACTAGGATCAACTAGGCAGTCAATTCCCCCAGGTATCGCCCTAGAGCACCTAAGGAAACCATCAATAACACCGTCACCAGAATCCGAATCTATCTTTATTCTGGCAAAGTCAGGAGGAGATAATGTGCCGATGGAAATTGACAAGCAATATAACCCGGAATTCCCAAAGAGAAAGACAGTTGATGCAAGCATGACTATGGAGAAACCCGAGATCGTTATGTCGGCAGAAAACATGGAAGTAGATAGTAAGACCACACCAGAGAAAATCACACCTGTATGGGCGCAACCCATATTATCTTTCCTTAGAGATGCGACTTTGCCGAATAATGAGGTGTTAGCAAGACATACAGTGAGAAGAGCTAAAGCTTATACGATCATAAATAATGAGCTGTACAAAAGAAGTGTCACAAGTGTATTGCAAAGATGTGTGAGTTCGGCAGAAGGCCAAGAGATTCTCCTGGATATACATCAAGGAGAATGTGGACATCATGCCTCATCTCGAGCCTTAGTGGCCAAAGCATTCAGGCATGGGTTTTATTGGCCAACAACATTGAAAGAAGCCAAAGAGCTGGTTGAAAAATGTAATGGTTGTCAAAGATATGCAACCAAGACACACATGCCATCATCCGAGTTAAAAACAATACCCATTACTTGGCCATTTTCTGTGTGGTGCTTAGATATGGTGGGACCATTTAAGCCGGCCCGAGGTGGGATGACCCACATATTGGTCATGGTGGACAAATTCACAAAATGGATTGAAGTAAAACCAATAAAAAAATGTGATGGGCCCACATCAGTGAAATTCCTCAAAGATATTACCTTAAGATATGGATACCCGCACAGTGTTATTACAGACAACGGCACAAACTTTGCAGAAGGAGCTTTCGCTAGATTTTGTCAAGAAAAGCACATAAGATTAGATGTTGCCTCTGTGGCTCACCCAGCATCCAATGGGCAAGTGGAAAGGTCTAATGGACTAGTATTGTCCGGAATAAAACCACGACTCGTCGAACCGCTGCAAAGGTCGGCAGGATGTTGGATTGAGGAACTACCAGCAGTACTATGGAGCCTCAGGACTACTCCAAACAGATCAACAGGATATACACCATTCTTTCTGGTATATGGGGCAAAAGCCGTGCTTCCAGCCGACATAATACATGACTCGCCAAGAGTTACCCAATATACAACCTCAGAAGTAAATGAAGTAGCTCGGCAAGATGATGTTGATCTGCTAGAAGAAGCCAGAGAGCTGGCGCTACCAAGATCAGCTATTTATCAACAGAACTTGCGACGATATCACAGCAAGAAGGTGAATCCAAGAGTATTCAAAGAAGGAGATTTGGTTCTCCGACTGGTGCAACGCACGGCCGGCATGCACAAGCTATCGCCTCCATGTGAAGGAACATTCATCGTGAGCAAAGCATTGCACAATGATGCCTGTTACCTAATCGATGCTCAATCCCCAGGAAAGAACAGGGCAGACAAAGCCGGCGAAGAAACGAAAAGACCATGGAACATAGCTTTACTTCGTCCATTTTACTCGTAGCAGTCATCAACGACACATTGTAAAGTAATGTCTCAGGATGGAACACCAATTATGTTTTGAACCTCGGCGTCCAGAACAGTGACTCGGGGACTGCCATATGTTATTTCAATTTCATGTTATGTACTAAACCTCGGCACCTCGAGTAGTGGCTCGGGGATTGCACTAGATTGTTTTTGACCCGACACCCTGAGCAGTGACTCGGGGACTGCCCCAGATTTATTTCTAAACTTAATTCAGGTATTAAACCTCGGCATTTGAGCAGTGGCTCGAAGACTGACATATATCGTTTTTGACTTTGTATTACATGTTAAAACCAAGCACCTTGAGCAGTGACTCGGGGACTGTCTTACATCCTTTCTAGATTTGAGTGATATATTAAACCTCAACACCTTGAGCAGTGACTCGGCGACCGTCTTGCATTATTTCTGAAATTTGGTTTATATACTAAACTTCGGCGCCATAGGCAGTGACTCGGGGACTGTCCTATATTGTTCTGAAGTAGGGGTTATCCTTTGTTACAAGGGGGTATCAAACTTCAACACCCAAAATAAGAACAGCTCAATCTCGTATGATATTCGAAGTCCACACCCAGATTAACAGTCTAAACCACAATGGTGTAAAGGCAAAAATATACACCAAACTCCAGAGGTTGAAGGCCGCCAGAACAAGAATTCGGGCAAAAGCAACACCAGTTAAACAAAGTAATAACGATTACAACCATATATATGTCTTAGCGGCACTCGGTAAGAGAAATTCACACCATACAAAAGACGGACAAATATTCCACGTACATCATACACCCAGCATACCAGGGGTCGGAAATGACTTAGAGGTTTTTTGTTGGAGAGGCAATGACTTGGTCCGGGGCCGGGCACTCCGAGGTAGGTGGAACTTCGGCTGAGGTTGCCTCGCCCTCCACAGACCTAGGAACGACTTCAGAGGGAGCCCGAGGCTGCTGAGGAGCATCAGCTTGCGCAGTAGAATGCCCAGTACCTTTGGAGGAGGATCGCGCGTTGCCATTACCACCTGAGCTCGAACTGGAGTCACCCGAAGTAGCCGAGTCACCCTCATCTCCTCCTTGTTCAGCCGAGCTGTTACCCGAGGCATCCTCAACTACGACCTCGTCCTCGGGGTTAGGAAGGAAACTCGGACCTTCGTTCCAAGTATGCACGTCGGCGTACTCAACAAGCTGGAAGGCTCGAGCTTGCCGAAGAGCGACAAAGTCTGGGTCCTCTACCCAACGGGAACCAGTGCGCAGATTTCTCAAAATGTCAAGAGAAATGTCTTCATACCATGACATGATGACAGTAAGAGCCATATCGGCACCGGCTCGTCCGGCCGATTCCCTCCAAAGACTTAGCTGCCTTTCAGATGCCATTAGCCTATCCACCAACAATTGGACCTCGTCAATATTAGGAGTCCCAGAAGTATTCGGCCAGAGAACATGGTAGGCTCGGATAGCCGCATGCACCAAATCTCTGCCCATAATCTTCATCGGACCAACTGCAGCGCCAACAGCAACCAGGAAATCTTCCAGCGAGTACTCCGAGTCCGCGTCAACAAGAACACCTCAGTTCACTCGGGCACTAATGACCGCTTTCGATCTCACGGGTTTAGCTTCTGGAAAATGGTCTGCGCAAAACACGACCGCATTAGTCAGCAATAAGAAAAGGGAAAAGATAACCCGACCAAGGTCAGAAGCTTACGATGAATATAACTCAGCATTCTCTGAAGGTCTTTAGCCCAGGCAATCTTGCTCTTCTCAAAACGAGTGATCTCCTCGTTCATCCCACGCGTCCTTAGTTCGGCAGCCTCGAGGAGCTCTTTATTTTTCTGCAGCTGCAGAGCTAGCCGATTTTTCTCCTCGGAGAACTCCTGGTCGACCTTTTCCAATTCAGACTTCTGAGAGACCTTAAGAGCCTCCACCTCGGCACGCAAGCGAGTTATCTCGTCATCTTTATCCTTCAGCTGCGCCGAGTGAGTAGCACTTTGTTCTAAAAAATGCAGCATCACGTCAGGCATAGACGTGCAATCTTGGTAAGATGCTGCAAAGGTTTGTAACTCGGCTTTACCAAAGCCAAAAGAAATAAGAGAAACTTAGCGCACATTCTAAAGGGGAATATATAAAGTAAAAAAGCAACCAACCTTCTAGAACTTTGACTCTCTTCTCAAGACGGATGTTAAGATTGTTGATGTTACCTGTTTACCAGCAAAGTGATCCAACATCTAGTGTACAAAACAATAAGAATATCAGAGATGATGAAAAGGTTTATCGACTTACCAGCTTTTTTCACCACAGGAATAACTTTCTCATATTTTTCTTTCCAATTTTCTATGCGCAAAAAGCAACCTTTGAAATTCGGCGGTCCGCCGGTCATGTGCAACCTAAGCAATAGAGCAAATGGTAAATAGGTATTCAAAGCTACAACAGATCCAAGTCAAGTAACACTTAACCCGGATCTAGGCGGCTAGATATTTGAAGCTAAAACAGATCCGAGTCAAGCAACACTTAACCTAGGATCTAGGTGGCTGGATATTTGAAGCTAAAACAGATCCGAGTCAAGCAAAACTCAACCCGGATCTAGGTGGCTGGATATTCGAAACTAAAACAGATCCGAGTCAAGCAAAACTTAACCCGGATCTAGGTGGCTGGATAATCGAAGCTCAAACAGATCCGAGTCAAGCAAAACTTACCCCGGATCTAGGTGACTGGATACTCGAAGCCAAAACAGATCCGAGTCAAGCAAAACTTAACTCGAACCTAGGTGGCTGGATAATCGAAGTTCAGATAGACACAAATCAAGCAAAATTTAAGGCAGATCTAGCTGGATGGAGGTTCGAATTCTAAGATAAAATTCAACTGACTGGAGAATCATAAAACTTCCAAACGAATAACAAGTTATTCGCTTGCAAGCTTCGGGGACTAGAATATATATAATAGCATCTGGAGAACTAATCATAAGTCTATAAAAAGCAATTACCTCATTCATCTTGTCACTCTCAAGAACGATCTTGGCGGCTTGATGCAGGCGGCTGCTGATGTCGGAAAGCTGAAACGGCTGGCTGCCTGGATTACCCTCGAACTGATCGGCAACATTCCAGTTATTGGCATATTCAACCAGCGAGCCGAGGCTGTTCCCACTCGCCGTGCGAGTTAGGACTTTACCTCGGACGTGCCGTGTAACCACCGCTGCCGCAAGGCTTTTATGAAGAGTGAGCTGGGTACTGGCGGCCGGGGTAACGGAGGCTTTGGCGGAGGCAGTTCCTTTGCGCAGCACATCGGCAATACTTGGCTGAGAAGAGCCGGCAAGACCTTTCTGGGAGGAGGAAGCTTTAATGACGACAGCTTTTCTTGTTTTAGAAGAGGCATCAGTAGGAGCTGATATCTCGGCAATGGGAACGACGTCTTTAGGAGCCGGAGGAGTCACGGTCATAGAGGGCGCCGAGATATGGATGTCCTCGGCCAGGGAAGGAGTCACTGTGGAAACCGCGGCAGCAGAAAGAGGCTCAGTAGAGACATTAGGGTTCACAGAGAAGGCAGCAGGCTCGGTAGAAATATCTGTGGGCCGAGTGGAATCAACATCAACGGGAGGAATCTCAGGTGCGTCGTGGCGAGGTGGCGTCCGATTCGGAACTGGAGGAGATGCAGCGCGAGCAGGACTAGGAATCCTGGTATCTTCAGTAGGCGGAGGGGACGGCTGCCGAGTCATACGACTCGTCATGCTGGGACCGCCGGGCTTAACAGAAAGTGGAGCACTGCGAAAATAAAAAAGGTCAAGTTAAAAAGCAAAAAGAGAAAAACAAGAAATACGAGCAAAAGAAACTCACCCTGCGACCCCAGGCATGGTCTTGCGCCTGGGAGGATTCGGAGCGGACTTCTTCATTCGCTTCTTGGGAGCCGTCTCCGAGGCACCAGCGGGAGCCCCACGTTTCCCCGAGGTAACAGGGGGCCGGGAAGCAAGAGGCTCGGCGTCGTGAACCTGACCGGCCAAATTAGCTGAGAAAGTAGAAGCCGGAAATGCATAAGAAATTGGCATTGCGGCAACTACCTCTAGAACTTGGACCTCATCCGAATCACCTTCCTCTTCGTGGGCCGGGGTCTTGCCACGAGCACGAGCCGGAGCAAGATCTGACTTGGGGACGAACTCTTCTGAGTCCGGCTCCCCACTGTCCGGAGTATTCCGATCCGCAGGCCACGGGAGTGATAAAACCTCGGCGTCCTCATCCTTCTGCTCCGCAAACCTCTGTAAGACAAGAAAGAGGAAGATTAGCAAAGACAGTTGCGAAAGCAATTGGAAATCAAAGCACTAATGATTGAGCTTACCTCGGGTGGGGGATGCTCGCGGGTGAACGGCTTTAATCCCCAAGCCCAATCCTCATGCATCTCCGTCTTAAAGATAGCTCGGACATGCTTGAAGATGAGGTAGTTGTCCAGCTCCACGGCCGAGACTCGGTTAGGGTCAAGAGGACCGCTCATGTAGCAGAGTTTGTGTGTGCGCTTCTGGAATGGGCAGATTCGGCTGCTGACGAAGGTAGTCATCAAATCCTCGCCGCGTAGCCCGGCGCGGATCAGTTCCTTAAGCCGAATCTCAAAAGCCTCGGCCAAAGCGTGACTCTTCCTCGGATTATAGGTCCAGTTCTTCTTGGAAGGTGTGCCAATGGAGAAGGCAGGGAGCCGAATCTTATCCTCGTTTCCCGTGTTCTTGACATAGAAGAAGGACTTGTGCCACTTCTTGCACGACTCTAGCCTCGCGACACGAGGAAATTCGGATTTCCTCCGAGGTGTAATGGATGCTGCTCCACATTGGGTAAGCAACTTCTCGGAGGGGTGCAGAGACTTGTCTGGGACAACGTTAGAACGACTCTGGAAAAACTTCGACCAGACATGCACGGACGTCCATAGGCCGAAATATCCCTCCGAGGCAGAGATAAAGGCAGAGAGAGAAGCAATGGCGTTGGCGGGAAGATGATGCGGCTGAAGGCCGAAGTAATCAAGAAACTCCCTAGCAAAGTCGCTAAGAGGGAGACCAAAGCCGCGTGCGAATTGCGACATGAAAACTACATATTCTCCCTCCCTAAGGTCTGGAGAGGACTCGCTGCCGGGTAAGCGACAAGCTACCTCGGCGGGAATCCGACGAGTCCGGATAAGCCACTCGATCTCGCGGCGAGTGATGGAGGAACCCTGCCATGAGCATCGCTCAGGCCCAGATCCGGCATCGTCGTCCTCAACAAGCGCACCACTGACAGAACTAGACATGAGATCGCCGGAGAAACTTGCGGAGGAAGAGATAGCGGCGGAGGAAAATGTAGAGCTGTAGGGCCCCGTCGTGGTTCTACCCAAAAACGGCGGCGGAGCAGAGAAAGAACTGCCGCGCGAGTAAAGAAGAAGAATAGAGATCTCTAGGAGGAAAGCTAGGCAACTGGACCGGAAGAACTCACCGACGACGGTGCTGGAACGAGCGAGCAGGGGTGAAGGCGACAGAGCAGTACGACGGGACCCCTGCCGTTAAGGACTCAGACGAGCGCACGGCGGCGGAAGCGTGAGCGGAGGCAGAGGCGCGAGGAAGAAGAAGGGCGCAGGTAAGCAAAGGGGGAAAGTGAATCCCTCAACGCCGCGCCCCTCTTTATAACCGCGCTACCTGCGAGGTAGTGGGATCATGGGTGCGGCGGTTGACCGTGTGGATCGTGTAGGCAGCACGAACACGCGACGATAAGTGGAACCGCACCAACGACCACACAGTGGAAGAGAGAGCCACGATCCCCGATGGAAACGGCACGCGAGGCGTCGCAGTGCCGACGCGACGGGCGCAGCAGCAACTGTAGCCTGTCAGTAAATACAATAGAGGAATAAAAAACTAGGGAAACAATGATGAGTACGACACGTAGGACGAGGCGTACGCGAGAAGATACGATGATACCTCGAACGAGAAAAGAGGTAACTCGGAAACCATGCAGAGAAAATGCCGTGAAACTGATACGACCCGGCCAAAGTTGTCGGCAGGGCCATACCAGCTTCGGGGACTAATGTTGGGGAGATAACCTCGGGTAGGGTAAAGACGGGGAAAGACGAAAGGGTGTTGCCCATTGTGTTTCTGAGTTACAGTCTGTGTCGGCCGAGTCCTGTAGAGGTCGGCCGGGATACAGAAGAGCAGGACCCTTATGATAATGTCAAGGCATTACCCGGCCGAGATATCGCGTAGGTCGGCCGAGTTAGCCCGAGTAATCTTGATGCAGGTAAAGGACGGGCCGAGTTATGCGAGGAAGGGCCGAATGATACGAAGCTTGCAGGAGAAGGAGAAACCTAAAGTCAAACTCTAGCTGCAACCTAGAAAGAATCCAAGCGGAGCCAAGCACAAGAGACAAAGGCGCAGAGCGACAGAGGGGCAGAAGGAGGTCACGGAGGTGACAGTCCTAGAGCCCGAGGCACGCAGGAGGGGCCCTCTGGAACCTTGCCGTCATAGGAGGGGCGACAGGGAAAGGAGGCCGCCGAACTACTATATTGGGGCAAGCATATTGTCAGCCCTAAAGGAACCCAAGGTTCTCCTTTATAAGGAGGAGCTTGGACCCTAAGGAAGGGATCAGCTCGTTTTAGTACCGTTGGGCTGGTAAAGTTCTTCCTTTCTCCTTACATACAGCTCGAGGAGCACTTGTAGCCCAATGAAGAAGAAATAAAGATCTTTGCCTTAATCTTCCGTGTGTAGAATTAACTGCATCTTCCCTCCTCAGATCCCACTAGCATCCATGGGCCCCTCACTTTAGCCTACTCATGGCATCTGCCGTGTCACCACCACGATATCAATGACATAGTTATCTATGACTGTAATTTTGCATCACATAAATTATATATTAGTGTAGTACAATCTCAAAAAAATACTAGTGTAGTAATTTTCAGTTTTAAAAAGGTAGCCATTCGTGCAAAATTAAGTCAAACAACCACAACAAAAAGAGTTGGAGAAATAAGAGAAAGAATAAAACTATGCTGAGATCGTAAACTTCTTACACCAAAATTACAAAAAACCATGCCATGTCGTTCTACAACTTACGCTTAGTTGGGGACACCCTAAAAAAATTGAGTACTCTTTATGGTTTGGCCATCAATTTTGACGAAAAATAGCGGTATTTACAACCCACGCGTAATATCAAATGGGTGATTCATCACGAAAAGATACTTACACATGCATGTGTGCTAATTTTGATGTGACAAACACATTTATATGAGATTGATGGTTAAATTGTAACCTTCAGACCATGTCCTTGTGCAAAATGCAATCTCCTGTTGGATGTGGAGAGTGGAGACACGTCAATGCAACGGTAGCGTTTAGGTGAGGAAACAATAACAACCCATATATATCTGATTCTATATGAGACAAAGCATGTGCATTGAATAAAACGAATCGATACAAGTAATTTAAAACGTTGGTACGTACGTAGGGCTCGATCACAACAGTTGTCATTCGTTATTCAGTGATGAGTTGTCGCATAGGGCAATCATAGAACAGCAGCAACGCAAGTCAATGGTGCGATCTTTCTTGTCTTCAGAGAGAAGTTAGGTCGGAGAGAAACCATGATGTCCTGCTCTAGCTCTTGTGACCGAAAGGGCCGTTGTTCTTTCTTGTGGATTAAGTGAGTAAATTACAAAAAACCACCATAATTGGGACAAGGGTAACAACCCTTTACAAAAAACCCACCGAAAAACATGCATTTTTGTGGGTGTTTGTTACCCTGGCCCCAATTGTGGTGGATTTTTGTAATTTACTCTGGATTAAGTAGAACAACGATGTTGTCTGGTTGATTTTTTTTATCTGGTTGTCTGGTTGATTGATAGACTAGCACTCCCCCAATTCCATAATATAAGATGTTTTAGCTTTTGTGAAATAAATATATCTACGTCTTTCAGTGTATAGTTCACTCCGGACTTACACACTAAAAAATGTCTAAATATATTAGTTTCACAAAACCTAAAACATCTTATATTTTGAAATGGAGTGAGTATATGTTACTATCTACTATTATATTTTGAGAGGTTGAGAGTGAGGGAGTACCAATAATGTAGTAAACTGAATTTAGGGTCTTAATTTGGCCGGAATTCTCACATCAGTCTCTTCCAAGTTCATTTGCATTACTCATGGAAATGCATGGCGTTGGATCATAGTCTTCTAAGCATAATTTATCTTTTTGTTCGATTACTAACATAATTTATCTTTTTGAAAAAAATACTGATATTTGATATGTACTACTACATTTTTTGAAATAAAATACAGTAGATGTTAACTGACTCATGTTTGGAAATACTTACCTATGATGGTAGTCTCTCAAATACTCCCTCCATTCGATAGCTTAGGGCGTAAATTTCTGGGCGTGCTTATTAAGGAGACTCTAGAGAGAAAAAATCTTTCCAAATGATACCCTATTAATTCATGAGCTGTTTCGTTCTTTGGTCCTGCATGCAACGGAGCACACCCAAAACTTTGCAATAACTTCTTCTTTCACTGCATGCACATGCATGCCCAGTAATACGGTCCTCTCCCTGCATGCGTGATGAAAGGGCCAATAACAATGCACCGACCAAATAACTGCTTCACTCCTGATATTTTAGGCTGGTGATAGTAGTATCATGCATATGGTATTAGTATATGATACTATATCTTTAGTGCATTGTATCATGTAGTAGTGTTATAGTAGTGGTGTATTTATTAATTTATAGAATCTCTATGTAAAATATGTGTACAAGATTTACTTGTCATTATGATTTCTAGTTTTTACGTGCTATGATACGGCATCTACCTATACTCTAACCACCTTTCTCTTCATTAATTGTGATGCCACATCGGATTTTTGCCAAGTTGGCATGCTTATGATACTAGCACTAGGACCAGCCTTAGGTCGATGTAAACGCTGGGAAGAGTATACATTAGTGCAGGTAGTTTTTTAAGATTGGTAAATGCGAGAAAAGACCAAAATAACGTTTTTTTGTTTTCTTACCAGGATACCTAAGGGGACTGAAATTGTTTTAATAAGACGACTTACATGCTTAATATATAAAGTTGTTTCCTTCAAAGAAAAGATCGTGCTGACAAAGACTCACAACATATCGTTCTACAACTCATGTTAGTCAAACTTTATATGATTTAGAACCAAAAAAAATGATGGAGCATCCTTTATGTTTTGACCATCAGTACTGAAAAATATAAAAATGTATAAATAGTACCTACAATCTGATGATATCTTTTCTACATGCGTGATATCACAATGATAGTTCATCGTGAATGATAGTACTATTTCTTTTTTGTGAAAACATAGTATTATTTAACGCTTCACAAAATTGACGTGGTTGGATTCATGTTCAATAAAATAGTCATCTATGACTATAATTTTGCATCACATAAATTATATATCAGTGTAGTACAGACTCAAAAAAATACTAGTGTAGTAATTTTCAGTTTTGAAAAGGTAGCACATTCGTGCAAAATTAAGTCTAGCACAGTTCAACAACCGCAACAGAAAGAGTTGGGGAAATATGAGAAAGAATAAAACTATGTTGAGATCGTAAATTTCTTACTCCAAAATTACAAGAAGCCATGCCATGTCGTTCTACAACTTACGCTTAGTCAGGGAGGGACGCCCTAAAAAATAATTGAGCAGTCTTTATGGTTAGGCCATCAATTTTGACAGAAAAATACCAGTATTTACAATGCACGCATAATATCAAATGGGTGATTCATCACGAAAAGATACTTACACATGTGTGCTAATTTTTATGTGACAAACACGTTTATATCGATATTGATGGTTAAAGTGTAACCTTCAGACATTTTTTTGGGGACGAATGGATTAATATATCTCCTGTTGGATGTGGAGACACGTTAATGCAACGGTGGCGTTTAGGTGAGGAAACAATAACAACCCATATAACCGATTCTACATGAGACAAAGCATGTGCTTAGAATAAAACAAAAAAAAATCCAAGTAATTTAAAAGGTTGGTACGTACGTAGGGCTCGATCAGAACAGTTGTCATTCGTTATTTTGACAACGTGGCCAGAGATGAGTTGTCGCATAGGGCAATCATAGAATAGAAGCAACGCAAGTCAATGATGCGAGCATTCATAGGGAAGTTAGGTCAGAGAAAAACACTGGTGTCTTGCTCTAGCTCATGTGACGGAAAGGCCCATCTTTCGAGGATTAACTAAAATAAAACTAACACCGTGTTAGAACGATGTTGTGTGGTTGATTGATATGCTAATCAGCTAATGTGCTCGTATCAGTTATATTTTGAACCAGATAATGGACGTAGTGAAGTTGGATAGCTTATCAATACCGTTCCCTCGACCATGTAGTGGCCGGGGGTGCCGGATCCGGGCAAGGTGGGCCTAGATTGGGTGACCGCCTAACATCCCGTCATTTTGGGCTATGCAGGTGCAACTTGTGGGTGCTTCTTTCTCGTTGTACTCCCGCTGTCCGAGGGCTGGTTGGCTGTCTCGGACCTCTTAGGTCCACACCGATGGACTTGCCATCATGTATGGTGTGAGTGTCTATCACATCGTTAGTGCGAGATCTTGGATGTTGGGGCGGCAACCACGAAAGGTGGAATGCGAGGATGACTCTACATCGAGATATGTGGTGGGGGTGATGGTATTTCTCGTTGTCCATGTAGATGGCTAGGAGCAGCGGCGGGAGATCCTGGTATTGGTGGCGCTTCGGCAAAGGCAGCTCCCAGACAACGTTCTGGAGGCTTGGCTCGGGGACAGTGGGCAGCTCGAGTTACCGGAAGTGGTGTGAATGTTTTTTCTGAGTGAAAGCTCAATGCTCTGGAACCAATGGCGGCGATGCCTACGGGTGTCATGACCCTCTTAGGGCCGTTGTTTTTAGCCCTATATCTCCTGTTGGACGAGAGGTGGGTGGATAGTAGAGAACGAGGATGGATAAAGGAGGGAGGGAGGAGGGCGGTTGGATTCGTACGGAATGAACAAATGAGATCAGTTTTGGTGGAGTGTGCTATTTCCTGTCCTCTAATTGGCTCGATGTGTTTTTTTTCGGTGGAGAGATTTGACCATAGAAAATTACAAATAAATCATAAAAATGGGAAACCGACCGGGGAGATAGATATTGCCTCTATGAACCTTTCACCTCACTTGGACACATATTCTAGGGCGACATGAAAGTTTTTGAGGGATCCCATGCGCTCTGCTGGTTGGTTTTCAGCGAAACCCTATACCGAGGACCCCGTAGATCTACACCTGTGACCGGCCCCCAACAACAGTTGACAATGGAGTTTTATCTTTATTTTTGTTTATTTAGGCCATAACTACATGGAAAAATCAAGGTTGATCCCATTTTGCCACAAGATTCACTATGGTTGCCCCATAGCGGGAGTTTGCACCTATCGGTCCATAACTTTACTAACTGCTATCGCATGTATGTGAAGAGGGTCACACCCGACAGTTATATATATATTTCCTATATGCAAACTTTCCACCACATTTGTACATATATTCTAGGGCCACACGAAAGTTTTGGAGGGATTCCAGCCCTCTGGTGGTTGGTTTTTGGCAAGACCCTAGCCCGGGGCCCCTGTAGATCTATCCCTGTGACAAGCGTCAACGCCGGTTGACCTATGAAGTTTTATTTTTATTTATGTTTCTTTAGATACATGTAAAACCAAGGTTGAGCCCATTAAGAAACAGTACGGCTGCTCACAACGTTTTGATGTCCCTGGGCTTAATCTAGCGTTTCTTGGGCTGCTACTCTGCAAACTTGGCTAGACCAGCTATGGTTGATCGGGCTAAGAAGTGCACGCCGGGCTGGACTGAGCTATCGGTAGGCACCAGCCTGCTGGGCACTTTCAGCTGCCCATCATCCGCTCTTCCCTGTTCGTTACCATCCCAGTCTCCCAGCCCATCGCTGTCCCCTGCAGTTTCGTCTGTAGGCTGCAAGCCTGCAAAGCAACAAATCGTTAGGCGGGCGACGCCGGAATAATGATGAGAAAGCTCATCCGTCTCCCTTCCATCTACTGTTGCTGGGAGTGAAGGTGCGTTACTTCCCGCCTGCCTCCCTTCAGCCGCCTCCCCTCTTGCCAAGGGTTAGTATCAGGGGCGGAGCTGGATGGAGCCCAAGACAGGTGCTAAACAACATTAATATGCTAATTATATCTATTTTTCATATTTTTAGCCTTAAAAATTAGCACCGCTCTTTGTACTGCAGCCGTCCGGCCGGTGCTACGATCACCCGGTAGCACCATGCACGGATGTGCAGTTGTGCTCTATCGTCATTACTCATGCATATTTTTGCTCTTGTTCCAAGAGAATTGCACACTCACTGTGTCTGGATTCAGCGTTGGGGCGGTAGGTGTTGCGGCCTCTCGATGTGCGATTATCCCTTGATCTCTCTTCTCATCCGAACGGTTTGGAATGGATCCTTTGTGCTTTTCTCTTGGTCTTAAGTCGAGGTGCAGCGTCGTCAGGTGCTGGGAGGCGAACGCGAGGGGGCACCGCGGCCGCCACGACGTGTACACGTTGTGGATGCGGACGGTGAGGGAGCGGGCGCGGCACGCCGACAGGGCATGGTCGATCCAGAGGTCGACGTGCCGATCCACCTCGGGGACGTCGCCGTCGCCGTCGTAGCAGTAGTAGTCATGGGACTCGTCATAGGGCGGGATCAGCAGGTCGGTGTCGAGCTCGAAAGAGCGCAGCGGCGGCGACGAGCCCGCGGCGTCGCGGCGGCGGAGGAGCAGGGCGTTCACGAAGAACCGGGCTCCGTCGCCCTCTTCACGGACGCTGATGGCCGGGGTGGATCGCCAAAGGTGGCGCCAGCGGCGGGAGAGCAGGGAGGACTCCACGGCCTCGCGCGACGGCAGGAAGGAGAGCACGTGGTTCAGTACCTCGTCTGGCAGCGCGCCGAACAGGGCACCGCCGCCGCCGCTCATGCCGTGCAGATCGGTGCGGCTAGGTCTGCGACTGCATGCGACTCTGGGAGAAAACGGAGGAGATGGAGATCATATATATAAGACGGATTTGCTGGCATGAACGGCAAACGATATCAACATTAATGGTATGAATTACTATGACTGATATGATTCTATGCCTACTTTTTCTTAGGAGAGGGGGATCATGTTCCTATGTTGGATGTGCTCGTTTTTTTAGTTTCCCTTGATATTTTTTTAGGGTAAAACAGTGAGGGAAAAAACACTACAGGACGGGCGCGCTACGCCGAGGGCAAAAAGCCGTCGGCGTAGGCTAAAATGCCCTCGCCGTATGCTACGCCGACGGCTGCCCTCGGCGTAGCCTCCTCGGCAAAGGGCTCCCTCGGCGGAGCACATAGAGGCCGTCGACGTATCAAAATGCTGTCGGCGTATGCTACGCCGAGGGCAGCCCTCGGCGTAGCGGCCGTCGGCATAGCTTGTCGGCCGAGGGCAATTCTACGCCGACGGCTGCTTGGCGGAGCTGGCCTAGACGATGGCTACGCCGATGGCCCCGATGTTTGGCCGTCGGCGTAGCTTCCCATTCCTGTAGTGAAAACCCCGGTGCAACTTTTTTCTTATTAATAGTATGTACAATGTACAAATATTACAAACTATTTACAAGTGTTTTAAGCTAGAGATACTCTCATCTCTATCCAATCATTAAACTCTTGAGAAATTATTTTCTTCATTCTAAAACTGACCCATCTCATTTCTTGGAGAAAAATAGCTTTTCAAGCTGCAAAATCTGGCCTCTTGTCCTTAAATATCTTATCTCATTTCTTAGAGAAAAATAGCTTTCAAGCTGCAAAATCTGGCCTCTTGTCCTCAAAGATTTTATTGTTTCTATAGAAAAAAACAACTTTTGCACCTTGATACTAAAAACAACTTTTGAATATCAAGTATCATGGAGGTAAGGATGATGTTTATATACTAACATTGGAATCATTGCTCTATGATTAATACAACTTGTTGTTAAATCGCATGAAGTAAGTGAGGTTTTTTAGAAGTTCACAATAGAACTTTAATCTTTAAATTGGCACTCAAATAATACGGTACTAGTCTGTGAAGTAAATATCTAAAATTATATAGTACTACTATCTCAATTAAAGGGTAAGCGCGCAGGAAGGGAAAATGATGCGGAAGCTGGCGGTTAGTTTTTGCCCGTGGGAGAGATTTGTTTTGCATGGCCAATTCGGTGCCCCAAATATGCATTGCGGGACGCAAATTTTTAGGGCATCTATTGAAGTCAATTTTGGGCCCTTAGTGTCCTAAAAAGTTAGTTCAATTTATTTTGTATCACATGTTCGAGGTACTCTAACGTTATGTGACTTTAAGTCACTAAGTGTGAGGGCCTTCTCCTTGTGTCTTTTTCCCATTGTTTCCTCTAGTCTAGTGTGTAATTTATTTTTCTTGTTTTTTATTTGTGAAATTGCACCGGTCTATTGATAATCGTCAACGGCGTTACAAAATGCACCAAAAGTAATAAAAATAACAAATAAGTATGTAGATCACCTAGCGACGACTACGGACGTTTTTAGCCAGTCAAGTTTTGGTATAGCACCCATAAACTAAACTTTTCATCGTTGTATTCCGGCACAAAAATGGCACTTGCAAACAACTAGCTCCGTTCGAAAATATAAGACGTTTTGGTGGGCTAAACTAGCTTACCAAAATGTCTTATATTTTGGGAAAGAGATAGTAGATAAAAAAATCATGAATTATTTTGGTATTTTGTTTCTATTGACTGACTTATTCGGGGATACTCTTATTATAGCTGCTTTAATTAACTTGGAGTTTCTCTGTATATACCGGTTGTGCCTTGTACCTACCTTATCCAATAATTGCGTTCCTGCCATCGTAGCAAACCTCAGTTTGGTCCAAATCAGGGAAATAAATTGTTCAGCCAAGGTAGCTAATTGCTGTGATTTGGTGTTTGCTAATGGTATCGAGTAGCAAGCTTTGCATGTTCAGTTTAGCATGCCAATCAATTGGCACAACCTAGTTTGTGCGTCGAGTTAGAGGCCAAACCAGCAGGGTTTGGACAAGTCTCTGCTATGAAGGAAATACATGTGTTTTGCTGTATTGTACATGTGGTTGCATGCGTCCTACTCATGTACTACTACTGAATATGCATACGCGCGCATCATGCGTGCTTACATAGTTGTATATATCGCCTCTGAAAGATAGAAACAGACCGCGTGTGAAGGCCTAACACGCTACTATTGTCCACCCGCGCGCCGCGTATCGATCGTTTCCTGATCCCCAAATATCCACCCTACTAGTGGTATCCCGGCCGGCGGATTGACATACTCCGAGATCCAAAACTAGCCATGGCGCCGCGGAAACGCCAGAGAAAATCCTTACGCTCGGACCCGGCGACGACCCTACCAGTGGATATCCTGCTGGAGATCGCCGGGCGCTCCGACGCCACGACCCTGGTCCGCTGCGCCGCCGCATCTTCAGCGATACCTTCATGCAGGAGCAGGCCACAGCCGTCATGCCCGCCTGGGCTCTCGTGCGCCTGCACGTCAGCCACCCGTGCACACCGGACCCCTCCTTCGTCGACAAGCACCTCGTCGCACCCTTTGTGTCGCCCGCCGCTGCCGAGCTCCTCCGGCAGTACCACCCCCTGGCGTCGTGTCGCAGCCGCAGCCTCGTCACCATCTCCCGGTGCCGTTTCCTCAAAAGGCCCGACAGTTCTGGTCGCACCCGGAAGGATTATAGATACGAATACGCGTACGCCTAGCTAGGTAACTCGTTATTCTTGTTCGTTCGTTGGGCCTGCATGAGGTCAAGTAGTAGTACTACTTTCTTTTTTCGATCGGTTTTTGTCGATTCTTGATCGACCCAGAATTAAGTCAGAGTTGGTCATAAGTATTTTTCTAAGATCCGGTCATTAGTATACTTATTATTGTATCAACTACTACATTATGTGTCACTTACTACTAGTACTTTTTCTTTTGAGAAACTTGCTGTAGTACTTTTTTATACGGAAAGCAGCGCAGATTACCTGCATGCAAATGCATTTTTGTGCCTTCCCTACACTAGTAAGCTGGCACCCGCAGCACACGCCTCAACTGTTAACTACTCCCTCCGTTTTCAAAATATAAGATATTTTAGGTTTATGAAGAGAACATATCTAGATATCTTTTAATGTACTCTAGATTCACTCTAAATCTAAATGAACATACATACTAAAAGTAGTCTAAATACATTTGCTTTACAAAGCTAAAACATCTTATATTTTGAAACATAGGGAGTAATATGGAGTACTTTAACGTTTATAGAGTTACATGATGGTACAAAATATTCTAATTTGCTCACTCCTTAAAGCGAGTCATCAACATCGCCCCACACCGACAACCCTGGTTGCCGCCCCTTCGCCTTTCACTCCACCACGAAGGGGTGAGCCTGCCAAGATACCGACGGTACGTGGAGGCTCGCGTAGAGGCCTGTAAGGCTATTATGTAAACCACAACCACGATGTTTTGCGGATATCGTTTTTGCACCACTAGGTTTTAGATGCTGCTATTTAAGTCTTAAGGCAGAAGCATCACGATCTGGGACTAGGCGTAGACAACAGCAGGCTCAGGCCTCATGGCGCTCCATGCTTCCGTGAGAAGTTGATCTAGGTGAAGCATAATTTCCAATCTGCCTACCTAGCCACAAGAAGGTAAAGCACCGACCACACCTTTAATATTGGTTGGGAATATTGAGTTTTGTCTCCATGTCCATCTGATTGTGGATTGGTTCCTGACTTCCTGTTGTAGTTTGAGAGGAGAAGTTGGTGACAAACACGAGGAACCTCTAGAGGTAAACTTGAGAGATGTTCGAGGTCCAGCGTGACATTGCATATAGGACCGTTTGTTGATAAGAGTCACTCTATAGACCATGTCGATTTTCCTGGACAAGTTAGTGTTGCTACTCTCTTTGGGAATCTCTTTGTACCAGTTCGACAACTTATATATTATTCTATTGATCTACAAACGTACGGTCATATCTTATATAGAGTTTAACTTAAACTTTGCAGAAGATACTGGATATGTACGTATAAGATGAAAAGATAGCTAGGTGATAAGTTGTTGTCGAGAAAAAAGTTACTGGTTTAACTTGGGAGTTGCACAAGTATTTGGAGTATCATATTATTTGCTTGCCCGAACATTAACTATGACAATATCATTCATGTTTTGGTATATTGATACATTAATTGGCCTTGCAAGTGCTCTGCCGTCCAAGACGGTTGCAACGCTTCCTCCCTATGGCAGCCTTGGCTTCCCCTCGAGTTGGAGTAAATGGCACCAGAAGTCACACAACTTGTCTCACATGTGCACTTAAGTCACATAACTTGCAAACTAAACTAATAAGTCACACAACTTGTGAACCCGTGCACCCGTGGTCACAAAACCAGTCAACTCAATGGTTTTTGACCAAAATCGGTCATAGAAATACTAAAATTTTAGGATAACCCCCTCATACCTCAAAATCCATATTTTTCCATTTCAAAAAATCTAAAATCTATTTTGAAAAACATATGTACGAGCTGCAAACCTGTTTTGTTTTGGGTTACAGGAAAAAAAATTCCCAGCTGTATATAAGCACGTATTTCTATACGAGATTTGTCTTTTTTGTATTTTGCAAAATAAAATGTATTTTTGTCTAATTTTTTTGCATAACTTAAGAATGGATAAATGTTTGTGCGTGATTTTTTTCTGATTTTTTGGAGTCTAAAAAATATTTCTTTTATTTTTTTTTCAAAAAGAGATCCGCTCGGAAGCCACCGCGAGTTTTGCTCATGAGCATCCTATACACTTGCGAACATAAAAATATAAGCTTAATGTTTTCTTTGTAAAAATTTAGTTTGTCTATAACCGGTTTTGGTCAAAAACCACCAAGTTACGGTTTTGTGACCACAAGTGCACGGGTTGGCAAGTTCTGTGACTTATTAGTTCAGTTTATAAGTTCAGTGACTTAAGTGCACGTACCGAACAAGTTGTGTGACTCCTAGTGTCGTTTACTCCTCGAGGTGCAAGGAGGATCACGCAGGAAGACAAGGTTTAGTCCTCTCACTACACAATGCCGGCTCATCCCCAGTGTGGTTGACGAGGAGCAGCACTGCACCTGAGAACCTGAACAAAGACACAAAGTAGCTTCATCCTGTTTCATTCACCTCATTCCCTTGCTTTGTATTTTCTGTAAACAAATGTTTTTCCATCAATCCATTTTCTTTGATGTTTACAATGAATTTTGTTCTGATTTTTTAATTTGGTGTGAGCAGTTTTACATAGGTCAAGTGTGTCCCGTGCCAGGAAAAAGTAACGGAGGAGGAGAAAAGGCTTAAAACGAAGCATAAGGGAGGTAGCTAGCCTATATGTAGTGACTCTTAACTCATTGTTCATTATGATGGCTACTTTGTATTCGACAGACCTCTTCTTGCTAGCGACGTGATTCTCTGTATGCACAACTAACAAATAGTTTCAAATGGAGCTAAGAAGAGTGAGAAGAACCATGAGGTACGCTAATAAGAATCCAGACATTTTATTGAAAATGATACTTTTATTAGACACAAGAAACTGCTTTCTTTCCCAAATGACCAAACAATTTAGCCAATCTACTGCCGAGAAATCGTCTTCTGCTTTTCTCGGCAGCAGATTGGCTAAATTGTTTGGTAATTTGGGAAAGAAATGCAAGAGTGTTTGAGAATCGCTACAAACCAATTTCTCAGATCATTGAGCACATAAAGGACGAGGCAAAGCAGTGGCCAATCACTAGCACCGGTCGTTTCACCATTCCTGAAGCATAACTAAGGAAAGTGTACTGTGTGTGTGTGTTCTATATGTTTTTCTCGTTATGGTGGTTTGGGTCGTTTTCTTTTCTTTTCTGTTTATGGTTACTCAGGCCAGATGGTCATCCTCTGTAAACTGCAGCCAATCTGTTGGCTTTCTCTTTTTCTTTCTAATATAATACATGCAGTTCTCGTGTGTGGCTCGAAAAAAAGATTATGCTAAAACACGAATTCATAATCAGAAAATTCTCACAATTATCTATTATCCTTCTCCTATTGTTATGTTGATGGTATATGGGTGGGAATCATCGCATTATTTTGCGGGAGCTATGGTTAGCTCAAAGCCACCATTTCTTACAATAAGTCCCCCTAACCCCAGGTACATGATTATATTCAGAATAAGCATTGCCCACATCACTATGTGAATTGCTTTTTTAGAGGACTATGTGAATTTCTCATAAGCTAATTTTGTACAATAAATCTTTGGAAATGTACAAATGGGTATTTATTAGTGTGACACTAGGAACCAAATTAGCTTATAGTCAGCTATAGTTCATGTTGGGTGATAAGTGAAATTCTGCATAGAACATGTGTACTAGGAACCAAGGCCCCAAATTCTTTCTTCTGCCGGGGTTATATTTTTTATGTTCCTTGTAGCCTGGTATTATTAGTGTGTGTTAACCTCAAAACACTTTGTTGATTATCGACTGTTATCTTACAACTCTTTTCTTGCTATTTTTACTGTAACAATTTTTGTATAAGAAAATTGCTTCCCTTCATATCAGGTAGTGGTGGAAAAGAATCTCATGCTAGAGAGCAAGGCACCGGATTGCATAGTCGCACAACAATTTCTGAAACTGAGGTTCATGGCATGTAGTTTTTCACTATGGTCGATAATTTGTGTCCTTGCATGTGTGAGTAGAAATGTAGAATGCAATATTGTATCTTATATTCTAGATTGTTGTTTATAGGGTTGATCATCTGGACCTAGATGAAACTATGTTTGTTAGCAAAATCTTCTCTCTATTTTCATATACTCTTTTACTTGGTATTGACTTAAAATCATTTGGTCTCACAACTACGGAGTTCCCACAAATTTGTGCGGTTCATATAAATTTTTGTAGAGTTTCCCACACATTTGTGTGTTTCATATAAATTTACTTCAATATTTTGTGTTGTTATGTATATTTATAAAAATTATGGGCACGGCAACGCGCGCTATTATGGTCTAGTTTTACCACAAGATTCACTCTAGTTGCCCTATAGCGGGAGTTTCCACCTATCGGTCCAGAACTTCACTAACTGATACCATATGTATGTGAAGAGGGTCACACCGGGGAGATAGATATTGCATTTATGAACCTTCCACCACACTTGTACACATATTCTAGGGCCACATGCAAGTTTTTGAGGGATTCCGGCGCTCTGGTGGTCGATTTTCAACGAAACCCTAGACTGGGGCCCTTGCATATCTACCCCTTTGACCGGCCTCCAACGATGATTGATGGAGTTTATATTTATTTGTGTTTTTTAGGTCATAGTTACATGTAAAACCAAGGTTGGGACCATCTACCACAATATTCACTTCGGTTGCCCCGTAGCGGGAGTTTCCACCTATCGGTCCAGAACTTCACTCACTGCTACTTCATGTATGTGAAGAGGCCACACCTGGGAGATAGATATTGCCTGTATGAACCTTCCAACATACTTTTACACATACTGTATGGCCACATGCAAGTTTTTGAGGGATTTTAGTGGTTAGTTTTCAACAAAACCCTAGTCCCTCCCTCCTCCCCGAAGATCTACCCCTCTAGTGTTCTCCGTATGAGGGTTGGCCGATGTACTTTTATCTTTTGTTTGTTTAGTCCATAGTTACATGGAAAACTGAGATTGGGCCCATTTTACAACAAGATTCACTCCGGTTCACCCATAGAGGGAGTTTCCACCTACAACTCTAGGACTTCGGTAAGTGTTACGACATGTATGTGAAAATGGTCACAACTGGGAGATATAAATTGACTCTATGGACCTTCCACCACACTTGTACACATACGATAGGACCACATCCAAGTTTTTGAGAGAGTTCGAAGCTCCGATGGCCGGTTTCCAGCGAAACCGCAGTCCAAGGCCCACATAGATCTAACCCTCCAGCGTTCTCCGTGCGAGGGTTGACCAATGGAATTTTATCTTTGTTCTTGGTTTTAGGTCATGGCTACATGGAAAACCAAGTTTGGGCCCATTTTACAACAAGATTCACTCTAGTTCACCCATAGCGGGAGTTTCCACCTACAGGTCCAGGAATTTACTCAGTGTTACCACATGTATGCAAAGAGGGTCACATCCGGGAGATAAAAATTGCCTCTATGGATCTTCCACAACACTTGTACACATAAGATAGCGCCAAATGCAAGTTTTTGAGGGGTTCTCGTGCTCCGGTGGTCATTTTCCTGCGAAACCCTAGTCCATGGGCCTCACAGATCTATCCCTCTAACGTTCTCTGTACGAGGGTTGGCCAATGGACTTTTATCTTTGTTCTTGTTTTTTAGGCTATAGTTACATGGAAAACCAAGGTTGGGCCCACTTTACAACAATATTCACTTTGGTTCACCCATAGCGGGAGTTTCCACCTACAGGTCGAGGACTTTACTGAGTGCTACCGCATGTATGTAAAGAGGGTCACACTAGGGAGCTATAAAGTGTCTCTATGGACCTTCCACCACACTTTTACACATAAGATAGAGCCACATGGAAGTTTTTGAGGGATTGCGATGCTTTGGTGGTCAGTTTCCAGCAAAACCCTAGTCTAGGGGCCTTGTAGATCTACCGCAGGTCTAGGGCCTAGCTGGCCCTAGAGAAATTTAAAAAAATTAAAACCTTTATATTGTTTAATTTTATGTGATATATTAATTCAAAGTAACAGTACCATGCAACTAAATAATCAAATACAAACACAACTAAATCATAAGAAATAAAAGCATTAATGTGGTAAAATGGAAAAGAGATGTCGTCGGCACAACTCTATGCCGTCAAACGCTCGTCTATCCACAACCTTTGTCGACGTGTGAGCTAGCTATGCCAACGGCCACCCTCGGCCTATCTCCAGCTACATCGACGGCCGATCTGTGCCGACATTTTTTCTTGCCGTCGGCACCTAGGACCTATGCCGATGGCCCTGACAAATGTCCGTCGTCATAGCAAAGGTTGTCGGCTTAGCTCCTGATTCCTGTAGTGGTGGTGCATGACGACATGAAAGCCTCGAACGTACTCCTAGACGCTGCCGTCCCGTATGCCCGCAGTCGTCGGCCGTGCACACCATGGTCTACCCATCGTGGCAGGTAGGCGAGTGACGTAGTGGACTTGCAAACAAAGGCAATGGCATTGTCGTTGGCTGCGTGGGTTCCAGCTCCAGAACTATAGAGTGGATGCTAGTGGCCTAAGAGCATCTCTAGTGGCGCGCTCATGGTGAAAGTGCCGGATCGGTCATTTGTGGTCCGTCGCCCCGTCGTGTCACGTTTGGGACATACCTGTTCCTAGTCGCCTTCCACAAACGACACTCCCAAGCTGATTTTTATTTATTTTTGCACCTCTACTATTTGAACAGACAAGTCATACATTTATTTGCAATAATTCAAATAGATTCACACGTACAATCCTATAAATTCAAATAATACTAAAATAAATTGTGGATTAACTTGATCTAGCCTTGGACACGTTTGACTGTTGTCCTCTGATCCTCCACAAATGCTCCATGAGGTCATTTTGCAGTTGCTCATGAGCATCAACGTCATGGATTTCTCCATGCACGGTGAGATAATCAGCACAATCCATGGTCACCTAGTGATCAACATGTGCAAGAGGACCCTGGCACTCGTAGAGACAGACATATCACTAGACTCTTGCGCTCATTCTCGATAATTATGTTGTACATGATCACACAAGCATTTATCATCTTCCACATTTGATTTTGATACCAGGTAAGAGCAGGATACATGACAATAGAAAATCAAGATTGGAGCACACCAAATATCCACTTGACATCCTTCATGTAAGCCTCCTCGCATGACGCAAAGTGACACTTTGCCAGATTCACCGGACTAGGGATTGTCTTGATGAATGGTCGCCCATCTTGGATAGATGATATCTGCTAGGTAGTACCTTTTGGTATATGGGTGATTATTGATCTTATAGTTGCAGGCTGGAGTATGACCTTCCATTAGTTTGGCAAACACCAAAGAGCGCTGCAGTAAATTGATGTCATTGTGCGATCCATCCATGCCAAAGAAAGCATGCCAAATCCACAAGTCTTGATCTTTCATAGCTTCATGAACCACACCGCATTAGCCATGATGCCCTTTCTACAGACCTTGCCATGCAAAAAAGCAGTTCTTCCATGACTAATGAATGCAATCGATGCTTTCAGGCATCCTAGAAAATCCTCTCGCTGCACTTTGTTCCATGATCCTAGCAGTCTCTACTTCATTTGGCCCTCTCAAATATTGTTCACCGAACTTTCCCACAACCGCTCTGCAGAATCTGCATGTGGACTCGCTCATACGCATGTACCCATCTTTTGAAAATATGTTGGCGCTACATATGCAAGAAACCTCATGGCATCGGTGCATTTATGAATTGGTGAGAAACCAACCATGCCAACAATGTCATGCTTCAACATGAAGTAGTCATCGTACTCTCTCACGCCATGAAGAATCTTCATGAACAACTCCTTGCTCATACTAAACCGCCTCCGAAAATCCTTTGGGGGTATATGCTGCATCATTAGCAAATTAGTCGGTGTAGAGGATGTCATGCATTTCCTTCTCCCAAACTTGGAACCATTGCTCTTTGGACCTGCCTTCTCCTTGGTGATTTGCATTTGTTGAAGACAAGCAAGGATCGACATTTGCTCCTGGATGTCGGCATCGACGGCATCCTCCTTCGCCATCAACTGATGGATCTCCATCTCGTTCTGGTTGTCCATGTCTACGAGTCAACATGGAAAACCAACAATCAACTGCCCGCCCGCGGCAGCGACATGGGCAAAGAACTATGGAAAAATGGCCTACCAAAGCAAATAGCCAAAAACCTTGCGTGCAAGGTGGGCACACAAAGTGGCCGACGTGTTCGAGGCTTTGCATCTTGCAGAAGCTGGTGGCAAGATGGCCGGGAGACGAGGGAGAAGTGCTGGGATGGAGGCGTAGGCGAAATACTGGCGTCGAAACGGGCGGTGGCCGTGGTGGGAGGAAAGGAGCGACATGAAGAAGCGATTTGACGACGGTGGGAGACAACGACGCTGCCGGGTGGTACCCGACTACCTTTTTCCTAGCCGGCGAGGGCCGCGGCTTGCATTCGGTGCGACCGCAGCGTCCCCTTGTAGGCAGGATGGCCTCGGCGCGTCGGACGGAAACACTCTTTGGAGTACGCGGCTAGACACATTTTTCTACCCGATGTGCCCCAAGGCCGTTGGGTCGGTATGTGGACGCGACTGGAGGGCAAGCATGACCCAGCAAAGATCGATCGATAAAACTAGAGATGCAAGTTTAAAACCTTTAGGGTACGCTCTTTTTTAGTCTGGTTCAAACAAATGAACTAGATTTCTTAAAAAGTGATGATCTCTAAAAATATAGTTTATTTTTTTTACTAAAGAGGGGAGGGGTACCCTAAAGGTTACCCATTTGCCATCCTGAGATAAAACTACCGTAACAGTGGTAGTATTTAGCTTTGCTATGTACGAGCGGTTGCATATTTGTTTTTCACAGACAGGCAGTTGTTTCCCACCAAGAAACAACGGTAGCGATAATAACTTAAGTAACTCGACGATGGGCACAAAGCCAATCGCAAACTGCACGCTAGAGCACCCAACAACAGTACATGGGAAATTTAATGGATGGTCATGGTACCAAGTACCATCGATGTCAGTCCTACACACCCACTATCAATAACTAACTAGGTCCTCTAGAGATTATGGATTCCATCCGTCTCTCAAAGAGGTGACATGCCCCTAAGGCCTTTCACAATGGGTGTTTCTTAGCACCGTATCCTATGCAATTTGCTTATGTGGCGCTATAGTTAATGAGAAAAGAGATTGAGGCTGTATCTTAGCTAAGAAACACCTCTTGCACGCAACCATAGGTAAAAGACATTGCTAGTCCAATCACATGCATACATGTCTTCTAAATAATTAAATATAGAGACACCACTAAGAAACAATGCATTGGAGAGGTTGTATCTTAACCATTTATTTTTTCTATGATGACGTGCTAAGATACACTCCATTGTGAAAGGCCTAACTAACAACTGGTGACCGCATTCTAGGTCTGAAGGGGCAAATGGCTGATTTGCTCGGTCCATCTCTATACAAACAAGACGATTGAAAGGATACTTTGATACTATAATTTCATGACCATGAAGAATCCAAGTATCCGTTCCAATCTAAAAATTCCGGATGAGCATTTCTGGCATACAGTAGAACCAGCACATTCCTATTTACAGGTTACACGCCTGCTCATACCAAGCCCAGGCCATATACATAATACATTCTTTATGTTCCTTCTTTTATCAACAACAGGCAGTATAGCTACGTACTACATAATAGCTGCGTTGGCATGCTTGTAGAAGAATGTCTTCACAGTGTAGAAATTCCAGGACAGGGGCATTTGCTGCATGTAAACTTGACCCAAAGAGTGTGCTTCATCTTCACAGTGCACTGCTTGTCGAGGCGGCTCATGGGCCTTGCCAAGCATGACTCCTGCCGGTCGTTCTCCGTCATTGCCTCTGCAACAGTCTAGATGCCCTCAGCCCAGTAGTTAACAACCTCGCCAGATTTCATGATGCAAGGGGCAACCACATCAACACCTACACGAGACACAAAGATATGCAAAGGCAAGGGGAGATTATGAAAGATTTGTATCGTAGCAACTTCAACTGCACTTAAGCATTACAAAATCCAAAACTACATCAGCGCTTGTGCAGTGCAATCGCATGACAAGGGTTTCTGTTTGCTTAATACCAAAGATCTTTACTCTGATGGTTTGCTCTGTAGGCTTCTTTTTGTACCTAAACTGGACTAGATATTACCAGGTAGTCATGGACCTCCAAAAGAGATGCGCCTCGTGTTCTTTTAGGATGACTGAAGAGCATAGACCCAAGTGTTCACTGAAAAGCAGGAACTGGTGTTACGGAGAACTGAAGAGACTTACTTGATTCAAGATTTCACTGAAAACAGGAAATCAATCAGAATTATTGTGATATTCAAATATATAGGATCATGATTGCCACATTATTCAACACATCCTCTGTTGCATATGGCACCCCAAGAGAAACTTTTTTCGTGCTTTTTAACAAGGACTTCAACCCAAAAAATCTGTAATGACAACTGCCAACCATTCGTTCTCCTCCAGCTCAAAACCTGTAATGATGGAACATACTATTGTGGCTCAAACTCAGCCACATATTCTGAACCCCAAACACATTGATTTCAACCCCTTGCAAAATTGAACTTCATATCTAATCAAAGGTCAAATCTTTCCGGGCACCTTTTTTGTATGATATGTCACACACACAACCTGTGCACGGTGGTTGTCAAAACTTTGTCAATTGCAATCTTCATGCTACCAGTTTTTTGGGTTACGATGAGTCTAGGTGCTACTCCTCATTGTTCCGAGTCTAGGCGGATAAACTTTACATTATCAGCAATTGTCAACTATTCTGATATGACCATGTGTACCCATGGAATACTCAACAATACCTTTCTCCAAAATTGGGTGGATAACAGTAGTCATATACTGCCGGACAAATGATTTTCTATAATCCAAGCTAGGAAATTGTTTCTAGCAAACTAAAAAGGTTAAGATTCAGGACTATTGCACTAGATGAATGGCAAGATAAGTACATAGCTAAAATGACAAATTTACCCCTCAAAGTTAAAATATGTATAAATTGTACAGAAGTTAAGGGGAAAACATTATAGCAGATATATGACAAGACATTACTGTGCCAACCTGAGATCCTTGAACAGCTGAAGCTCAGTGTAGCAGAATTCCAACAATAAACCTTTTTTTCCGAGGCGGATGTCGCACGCTGAAATAGGCAGTAAACACTGCTTGAAAGATTACATCACAATGTGAGATTACGCTGAAATAGAAGCACGTGCATAAGATGGCACAGAACCATTAAGGCTACGCTATATATGTCCCTTCTGAAGGATGTTCCAGATCCACAAAATTACCTGACTCCTTATATATGTTGAAGCCCTGCTTACCTATCTTGCAGTACCGGTAACTGGAAGCCAGACCACATGGTCAGGCGGCATCTGTGTTTTGAATTTAACACTACAAGAGCGTTCCAGACCCAGCAGCAAAACACAAGACACCTGCAATAGTTACAACTACTGGAATTTTTGAATCAGTTATACAGTACTAGTATGAATTGAGAACTTGATCAACTCCTCGCCGTGGCGTGGGAGCAGCGAGGAGCATTGCGCGGATTCGGTGGCAGCTAACTAGCAAGTTGATGTGACGGAATTCCATGGACGCATCGATATGGCAGTACCCCAAGACAAACTTTGTGGGTTAGGAGAAACGAGTTACTTGGTGCGGTGTGGTGTGGTGTGGGCGATGGGCATTTTGTCAAACAGGTCGCCGGCAGCGGCAGGCACCCACAGCCAGCAAGGACGGGGAGAGGAACACCGATTCCATTTCCAGCTGCGGCAAGGTGCGAGGCGAAGGGTCCGACGGACCGAGCCCGGCCGAGATCTGGCCACCAGCACCCATCCATCCGGAACAGAAAAAGAGGGCTGTCAGTTTAAAGGATTTGCCGGGCTCCCACACTGTCTCTCGACGTCGCTGTAGCGGTCGGAGACGGAGGGAAGCAAGGAATCGCCGGCGGCGACCAGAAAAAAAAAATCTTTAAAGAAAGATAAAATGAGGAAGCACGATATATATCACAAAATCCCCAAGTAGTATAACTGTTTAGAGATACTTCCACACACACACACACACACACACGGCAATAACAGGGAAATCAATCAACATCTTCGTCTTTGGTTCAGACTTGAAAAATCATCCAACAGACAAAAATGCAATTCCTACTAATAACTAACAAAGATTCGAATAAATGTCGCCGCGAGGACAACCCAGACCACGAGTTGCAGAAGAATGTCCAGCGGCTCCGGCTGAGCCACCGCAATCTCCACGAGCTCAGATGGCCGGGAGAGAGTGTGAATCCACCAGGTCCACGGCGAGCTCCCGGGAAGGTAGGCACCGGACCGTCCTCTGGGCCTGATGGATGTAGAGCCCTGTGGTGTCAGTACTCTGAAAACTGTCCACCCCTTCCTGGAACAGTTCAGCATCATCCACATAGAAAATTCTCGAAGGCAGGCTCGTCTCAACTGCTCTGGAGCAGCCCCTGGCAAGGAATAGTGCCTGGTTATGCAACGCCCTGAGGTTCAGCCAAGAGCCCTGGTGTCGGCATGTTATTTCAAACCGCAGCTCATCATGCGCTTGCATCCTTCTCACCATCAGCAACAGGCGTCCAGATGAAGAAAACAGCAAATATCGAGCTGCCACGGGTTCATTCGGAGCGGCGGCCGGCACAAAAGCATCCACCTGTTGCAGCTTCATGGTGAGCATCCCGTCTTGGGCCTCCACCGGCATGTAGCACAATACTCGTTCGTCCCTGGTTAGAACACCAAAGCAGCCAGCATTGTAGATAATATCTTCAACCAGAGTCGTCGGCAGCATCGCTCTCCAGCCCGGCCGATCCTCGACGGCCGTCGGGAGCGGCGGAGTCCAAAAGCTCATACCGGTCCGCCAGAAGGCAATTGGGGTATGCCCGGACGTGATTGCCGCAATCGTGCAGTTGCAACCTCCGCCATCGACAGGAGGAGACGACACCGTCGATGCCTGTATTACCACGGGTACGTCGCCGGCACCGTGGAGCCTCAGGAGGTCCGGAAGGACGATCACTCGACCGGATCGAAGATTAATCAAGGCGTGGTGAGGCGCCTCCTGGCGGGCGACGACGAACCAGCCGCCGGGGAAGGAGCCACAGAATCTTGCTCCTGCAGCAATCCCTGCGACGGCGCCGGCTAATTCCAGCAGGCCCTCGAAGATCTTGAAGTATGAAACCCCTGCCTCTGATGGCATAACGAGCCACGGCAGTAGGGGCGGGTTCGCCTTGGAGGTGTCGCGCCAATGGTGGCAGACGGCGGAAGCCCGAGCCCGGTCAGTAGCGGATGGGAGCAACTCGAAGATCTTGTTAAGAAGGTCGCCAGTCACCTCGTCCCACGCTCTAGCCCGGTCGGTGGCACGCCAATGGCGGCAGACGGCAGCCGCCCTCGCCCGGTCGGTGGCGGAAGGGATGGAATCAAAAATCTTGAGGAGTATGTCGGCCTTCATCTTCTCCCACCGCTCTTGAGGTGCGGGGATCGGTGGCGCAGTAGCCGGAGGTGCGGGGCTCGGCGGCGCAGTATCCTGAGTTGCGGGGCTCGGACGTGACAGGACCGGAGGTGTGGAGCTCGGCAGCGCCGTGGCCGGAGGTGCGGGGCTCGGTGGCGCAGTAGCCGGAGGTGCGGGGCTCGGCGGCGCAGTATCCTGAGTTGCGGGGCTCGGCAGCGCCGTGGCCGGAGGTGCGGGGCTCTGCGGCGCAGTATCCTGAGTTGCGGGGCTCGGAGGTGACAGGACCGGAGGTGTGGAGCTCGGCAGCGCCGTGGCCGGAGGTGCGGATCTCGGCGGCGCCATGGCGAGAGGTGCCGAGGTCGGCGGCGCCGTTCTCGATCTTGGTTTCTTGCAACTAGTACAAGCGTACGTGGCAAACTGGCAAATTGACCGAAGGGAAAGAGAAGGGGAATTTTTTGGGTATTTGCGTTTCCACCCCGGACGAGACTGCTTCCGTTATTTGACTGCTTCGATGGTTTGCCTTTCGCTCCTTGCGGGGCTGTTTATTTTATTTTTGACTCCTTGGTCGATAGCTTGAGTGCTTACGTCTTGCTCTCTTTGGTAGGTAATTTTAAGGAAAATGATACGGATCCGTGGGATCAAACTTACCGATCCACCGGGTCGTTCCGCGCGTGGAGGCTTATCCACGCCTCCGGGTTTCACGCGAGCGCTTCTTATCCTTTTTCCCTTCGCCTTAATGCCCCTGGCTTTTCATGCGCCGTCGCCTCCTCCTGTTTCTGCAGCCGCCGCCCGCCGCCACCGAGTCCAGTACCTCCGCTCCTCCCACCGTCCAGGCTGAATCCCTCGACGCCGCCTCGCTCCTCGCGCCTCTGATTCCTAGCGCCGACGCGCGCATCTGAGCTCCGGTTTCTGCCGCCACCGAGCTCCGGCTCCTCTCGCATCTCGCCGACGAACTGCCTCACTGCCGGGAGCCCGAGGCCCTCGTCTTCCTTGACACCCGTATCTGCATGCCTCTCTCTTGTCTGTGCAGCTTGCCTGCATCCATGGATGCGTGATGTACAGGGACGGACGAGGGCCGTCGCCATGGAGGCGCCTCGCTGGACACTCGCCGTGGAGGCGCCGCCGCTCGCGCTGACGGTGGGCTGCACCGTGCAGGAGATCGCCGGAAATCGTATGGGCCAGGTCGCAGTCGTCGTCGACCTCCCCGGGCTGCAGCCATGGCAAAGTCGGGGTGATTTTGCTGCCCGCACACCTTCGAGAGAACTGCGGCCTTGCTCACAGCGGCACCGGAGTTGCTCCCCACGGAAGTCGGCTATGCTACCCATGGCGGACGGAGTTGCTCCCGATGGCGATCGCCGTTGCTACCGCTCCCCAAGACGCATGTCTATAGGTTTTGCTATATATTGTGTCCAGAGTTGCTACATATGGTGACCGATAATGCTACATTAGGTCGACGATGTTGCTATCGATGACAACGATTTTTGCTATGTTTTTTGGAATGAAGGGGGGAGTTGATTTTGCTACATACTCATTTATAATTTGCTATGTACTCGATTCGTTTTTGCTACATTGATCTTTTCCAAATGCTATCATGTTTTTTTTATAAATTCTCGCTACAAATTCCGGTTCGTGCCCCAACGATGCTCCGGCGAACTCGACTTTTTGCTACACTGACATAAATTATTTGCTACAATTATTCTCCGGTTTTGCTACATTAGCATGATTTTTTTGCTACATAGTTTCCGGCAAAACTCCGGCGAGAGTCTCCGGTGAGATCTACTAGCGAAAGCCTCCGACGAGGTCGGATATGCTACATTAGGACAACTTTTTTGCTACGCGGTCTCCGACGAAATCTCTGGCGAGATCTAGTCTGTTTTTCTATTTTCTGGGCCGAACCGTTTTCTGCTACATTGTAGCAAAAACGAGACTAGTTATAGCAAAAAGGAACTTTTTGTAGGAAAAGAGGACACGTGGTTGGCTGGGACCCAGGGATAAAAAGCACAAATCCCCCGGAGGACGACGCTAGTTTCCCGCCTCGCTGGCCGCTACCGGTCCCCTGCATGGTGACATTTTAAGTAGTGACATCGCGTTCCTGCGAGATTAAGTGATAGTGCTACGAGGGATCACATGACGTGGGAGGTAGTGTCGCAGGGAGTGGCAGCGTTTCAACAAGATATATTCGAGATTCCGCAGGTGGTAGTTAGAGTACGACTAATAACACCAGTAAAATGCAAACCCGTAAATTCGTTTGCAGTCTGCCTTAAACCTGTTTTAAGGGTTAGCAAACGCACGACGAAGATCAGAGCCCGTAAACATAACCTGTAAACAATTTAATGGTTCATCTGCAGGCTCTGATAGGCGCCGTTTGAGGGTGCGGGCCCGTAAAACAGAGTTTTACCCACTTTTCACATGTAAATGAAAATACAAACATATGAAACATCAAACGATCCGCAATAATAGTTTCCAGCAACACACAATTTATCATCCTAGTTATTATAACAATAGTTTGAATCAAATTACAATAATTATTTCAATCAAATAAATAAACAAATGTTTCTGAATAGTTCATCTCACACGTACATGCCGAAGAAAAAAGGGTAAATCATAAGAGAGAGGCACCGCGGCGTCCATACAGCTGCCAGTGGTGCTGGATGAGATCATTGACGAGTTTCCCATGAGTTTTCTTGTCCTTAATCTGCCGATATCCTTCAAGAAAAGCTTCAAGGCGATTGAGGTTTCTTTCGGGCCGCACTTGTGTGCCAATGTTTTCATAGAAGCCAGGCAAGTTTAAACCTCTCTCATCCTCGATGATCATGTTGTGTATAATCACACAACATGGCATGATGTTGACAAGGGTTTTCTTGTCCCAAAATCTAGCTGGGCCTCAAATAATTGCAAATATTGCTTGCAAAACACCAAAAGCTCTCTCAATGTCCTTACGGGCTGCCTCTTGTGTCTTGGAAAGTATAGCTTTTATTTGATCTTGGGGATCTTTAATGGACTTCACAAAAGTTGCCCATTAGGGATATATGCCATCGTCTAGATAATATCCCATTGTGTACTCATGATCCATGACTTTGTAATTACAAGTAGGTGCCTCTCCAGCCACAAGTTTTGGAAACAAATGGGATCTTTGTAACACATTGACGTCATTGAGGGTTCCGGGCAGCCCAAAAAAACAGTGCCAAATCCACAAATCCTGCAAAGCAACTCGAGCACAATGGTAAGATCATGGTTTTTACCACAATACATTCCATGACATGCTTTTGGACAATTTTTCCAAGTCCACCGCATGCAATCTATACTACCAAGCATTCTCGGCCATCCCCTTTTTCATTTATCTCCATTAACCTTTTGGTATCTTCTTCATTAGGGGCTCAAATATAAGTTGGACCAAACAACTTGATAACCATCTTCGCAAACCTACACACTGATTCAGTGGTTATATCTTTGCCTATGCGCAGGTACTCATCAGTGTAGTCTGCGGGGATGCCATATGCAATCACTCGCATGGCAGTTGAGATTTTCTGATACGCGCTAAATCTTAGGTCGCCGCCAGATTTGCGTTGTTGCTTGAAATATGTTGAGTTCGTCTTGATAGCCTCGACGATTCTCACGAACAAGGAATGATGCATTTGGTACCTCCTACGGAAAAGATTTGGTGGATATGTAGGTACCTCGGCGAAGGAATCCTCCATCAAGGTTGTGTGGCTGATGAGTCCAAAATTTAAGCATTTTTACCTTCTGTTTTTGCATAAATAGAGTAGGAATCTTAGTATTTCACTGCGTTTGTGCGCACCTTTTGTCTTTATTTCAACAGGATCCCAAATTACTCAGGCTATTATGAACATATCAATTAAAGTTGTCATATTATACTATAGGGATTTATATTTTCGTGCCCTTGGTTCGTTAGTTGTACTCGCTTTTCCCCAGCCGCTTAAATTTTCCTCACTTTTCCCCTCGCCATGTTAAGAAACCCTCGCGGGCGCTCGCAGACGCTCGGACGGAGGGATGCCGTCAGGTCAAAGGCTTGACCATTAAATGCTGGCTGGTGGGACCGCGTTGGGGCGGGTCGGGCGTTGAGTTATGTTACGAGGCCTCAACCGTTACATGCCTGACCGGTGGGGCCGCTTTGGTGCGGGTGAAGGGATACGGATAGGCTACACTAGCGCAAATCAAAATTCTCTACCGCGTAAACCAGGATTACTGTTGTCATAGATCACGGGATTATCACTAGACGCGCAGTTGCGGAACTTGATGAAGCACGTCGATGCAGTGTAGACGATCTACATATCCTCCTCCTTCTCGTACCACGAGCAGCTCCCCTTGCGCGGCTCGTACAAGCGCCACAGATGCAGCGCCTCCGAGGTATCCACACATATAGGGTGGAAGCGTCAGACGCCGGACTGCTAGGTCCGCGCGTGCAACACAGGCGAGAGGTGTGGCGGCTGGGTGGAATGGTCTAACCCTGGTCAGCACGCCCCACCCTCTCTTATATAGGCGTCCCTAGTGGGCTTCTACATTAGCAGCCCATTAGTAGCCTAAACCTAGTCTAATTCGGATCCAATCCTCATTAGGCTTCTGCGGTGACCCAGCATACCACTGCATGATGTAGTACACTATAGTCGTTGACATAACACCAATAAAACACCGTTCACTAGTATTACATCCTTTAGAGTGGTACAACAGAAACACAACAGGTCTAATACATGGCTAAAGGTTACAACTCACTCTTTACACAAGATCTAGAGAATACTCTAGGTTAAAGAGAGAGAAAGAACTTCTTATAAAGAAGAATCAAAGATAAACAACACAAAAACTATTATACTATTAAGACTAGTATTTTAACTAAGGGGTTGACATTGCTGCTATAGCAATACACTACAGAAATAGGTTCTTTGGCTAGAGAGTATATTCCTATCTAATCAGTAACTTTGTCTTCATTTGAGTTGATGTGTATGTTGATTTCTTTGTCTTTGTTGAAGAACTTTAGCTTTGGATGATGAGTCCTGGAGCATAACTGGATGTAGACGTCGTCTTAATGGCTTCAGAATCTAGCAAGGGTTAAGAAGATACGTTGAGTACGAGCGTACTCAGCAAGTTCACTAGAAAAGGAGTGTTTGATGCACTATATCTACAGTCACAGACCATAGGTCATAGACAATGCAAGTTTGCGTAAACATTTCTTCAAAGGTTGCTTTTATTCTGAAAAACTATGTCTGTCAGCCTTCACGGGTTTACCAGAACTTTCATGGAGTTCCTTTCCCGCCGCGTTCACTGCTCCTTCCCGGAACAGGGAGTAACAAGTTATAGTTCTTACACTCTGCAGAGGTGCGTTACTTTACCCATGAAGATCAACTCCTTGTTGCACAACCGGGCAGCTTACTCGTCCACAATTCCATGTTGTGGGGCCCAGTAGATGATCCAAGCCAATCACCGCCCTCTCCGTGATCTCATATGTCTGCACGATCCTTCGGGGCCGGCTCACCTCCGTTAAGCCCCCGTTCGGGTAGGCTAATAACCTTGATGAGTTCCCGAAGACTCTATGACCTGGTGCTGCCCTGGCAAGTGCCATATTAAATGGTTCATCCACTAAAAACCATCCATAGATAATCTAGACACCAAAAGTGTGGGGCATAAGGGTGCCCACCCATATGTTGGATCCACACAAGGAATCACAACGTCACGTGAAGGTCGTCTTGCCTCCATATGAGAGGAAAGGATACAACTGACTTCTCCGTCCCATTCGAAATCTCATGGTTAATGCGTAATATACGGCACAAGAATCACTGGCGACATTGGTTGTTAAGTCCTAGATAATATATTCCTTTACCACCGGAACTTTCATAGTAGGTTATTACCTCATGGTAATTAACCTATAATCATATTATTAGTATGAAAATAGTGTTTTCTGACCTTTTTCAAATGCAGGTGATGACAATACTGGATTTGCAAAATACTGTATAGAAAATAATCAAAGGACATGAGAAAGTGTGAACTTGCCTTTTGTGATTGCAAGATTATGCACTCACGGTCTTCAAGACAATATAAGATCCAATATCTGAAATCAGCATCATTGGTCCAGTAAGGACTAATGTTTAAAGAAGCAGGATGCTTTTATGCATAAGTAATGTAATGCACTTTATAAACGTGAATCCCGGGGATAACGTTGTTCTAGGGTTTGGAAACTGGAATTGGTTTCTTTAGAATGTGTTGTCCTTTTAGATAAGCTTCGCACTTGTGCTTCTTATTAAGGCTTGTGAGTGTATGTGAAACAATATGTAATTATAATATCATAAAACAATAAGACACAAAATTGTGGAATTCTATCCAAAGATTACTTATATAAGAATTGTCTTATCTTCAAATTTGACTTTACAAGTATAAACATTTATAAGAAACTTTAGGTATTAATAATCCTGATATACAAGTAAGGTTTAAAGCAATGTGATTATAGTTAATTGTCATCTGTTGAGTATGATGAAAGTCCTTGAGTTTAGTTGTTAAGTCTTGGGAATATTATCTTAAGATTTGTTATTTGAAGTGGCAAAAAGAATAAAATTTGAAGAAAAGATTTCTTTTCTAAGGTCTAAACAACCTTTGTGGTTTAATCAAGTGTGATCGATGTTGTTTGTGTTTGAATAGTTTGGACTTGAGATGCTTTATAACTTAATGATAATATACCAAAGTTAACTATAAAACATATAACAAAGTCTTTAGCTTTATATTTAAAGTCTTGTGGACTAAAGTTAACCTCAAAAACTTAGACGAAGTTAAGGTGTAATGTTTATGATATTGTATTTGCTTATATTATAATGTTTTCTTAAAGTTATTTAAGAATGGCAGTACTTATATTTGAGTAGTGGTTTCTTATCATTATAAATGTAAAAATGATCTATCTCCTTGTAATGGTGTGGTTATGGTTTGTCAATAAATAGACAATACTATTTACTACTTATGAATTATTTTTGGAGTTAGCCCATTATAAAGTTGTGAGTGAAACAATGGCAAAAGGTTTTGTTTGGTTGAAAACTTCACTCTTGAAGATTTTATAATTGATAAAGATCCTTTTAGAAAATAATTTTACACATTTGGTTGAAAGATAATTCAATAAAATTGTATTTAAAATGTGTTGGACCATTTTGTTTTTATATTATCAATATTTAAGACTAATACATTTTATTAGATTCAATTTGGCTAATTTTAGAAATATTAGTAATTTTTTTAGCCTTATACGAATTATCAGTTAAGGAAATAGATTTAAATTCAAGTTATTAAAGTGTTTAACTTTTTATTTAACTCAAAAGTGGAATATAATATTCCTAACATGTAGATATTATTTTTGTGATCATTTTGGTATATTACATTTATTTTTGTGATTTATAAATATTAAGATATGATTTTTATAAGATTTATTACTTTATAAATACCTAATAAATAACAAATATTTAATTAAGTGAAATAATAATGCATGATTCTAGTTTTAAATTATAGTTCTTATTTTTCTAAGTTTTTTGGTATATTATTTATATTTTTGAATATTTATTAATATTAAAATATGAATTATCCAAGTTTTATTACTGATAAAATCTTTATTAAATAATTATTATTTAAGTAACTAACATAATAATGTGTGATAATAGTTTAATGTTATGGATTTTATTTTTCTAAAAAAATTCATATATTATACATATTTTCTAAATTAGAAAACAAAAGTTATTGATTAAACAAGATTTAATCATTTATTTCATTTCTAGAATATTGATATTTGAACTTATTGTTATATCAATTTACTAAACAGAAAATAACCTTTTGTACCGAGGCTAAGCCTACCCAAGGTCACTGACCAGTGGGCTAGTGTCCACATCATCACCCACACATGCAAGGACTAGGTCAACTGGTGGACTGGGTCAAGGGTGACGCAGGCAGGGCGTCAGGATGGCGTCAGTGCGGCCACCACCGCCAGTTGATGGTCGTCAGCGACGATCTACGGCGCCCCATCAAATGAAACTAGCCTAGTTCGAATCAGAGCAACATGCTGAACCCTAGAGTGGCGGCGCTGCTCGAAAATAGTCATCTGAGATGTTGGAACGACGACGACCGACGACGGTATGCGGCGGTGCTACGACTCGAGTAGGCTAGGAAGCGAGATAGTAAGAATAAAATGATGATTGAGCATCAGTGGCTCACCCTGGTTGCAGTGGTGGTGTCGGCGAGGACTGGTGTGGTTGGAGACGAGCTCTTCGACGATGATTCCGACAAACTGCCGCAAAGAGGAACAACAAAATTCTCCTTATCCAGCGCTCCCCTTGATCCAAGACTCCACCCAGATGGTCTATGGAGCACGGGGCATCTCCATGGCTACTTGGAAGAGATTTGGGAGGTGCAACACGACGGCGAGGCGAGCTAGGGTTTTGGCTCTGAGGAAGAAATCGAGAGAAAGAGTGAGCTTCAGAGGGGAAATGGGAAGAAATCCGCAGTCCTTCTTCAGTCCCACCCATCAGCCAGCGAAGAGAACAAACTGGGCTGGTTGTTGGGCCTTTGCAAAGTGAGTGGCAAGCTTGTTGTTGCTACTCGTGGGCGACAGATAGAGAAGTGAGGAACTGGGCCGTGGGCTCGCACTGCTTGCTTTCTATTTTCCTTTTCTCTTTTCTCTTTTCTATTTTATTTTTAGATTTGTATTTTAACATTTGGTTTGAACTTTTCTAACAAAGTTTATTTGCTGAATACTTGCAGCAACAATTAATATTGATTGAGATTCATGTTGTAAACCTTTATGATAAATATTTCTTTATTTATTTAATATATATTCTTTTAATATTTTGGAAGGACCTTAGTTATTAATTTTCTCTTCATATTAAACCATGGATTTATATTATGATATTTCTTTATTTATTGATAGAATTTGATTCTAGTTAACTTATAGTTTGGAGGAAATGTTATATTATGGTTCTATATTATTATTTGGTGTATGATATACAAAGGAATAAATATGGTGAATATTACTCCCATAAATCTAGGGAATAATAAATTATATATATTTTATTGTAACTAACATAACAGTTAGGGTTTGAATATACTTATGTTCCTTTGTTGATAAAGGTTTATGGCTAAGCATTTTGTCTTTTTGTTTGTGATTTTTAATGATATCACCTTTTAAAATAGAAAGTCATTAACTGGAATATCTTATGGAAAAGAATTGATAAAATAAATCCTAAGCACCTATGGTTATTATAATTGGAAATGATAGAGATGTGCTTAAGTGAATTGCTATAGGAAAATATTCCTATAAAGCATTTTGAAGATAAAATGAACTATCCAATAGATGAGCTGGATGTTAAGCTTGATCATAGATTTAGGGTTTAGTGTTTGCCAAGAATTCCTATTATCCATACCTAATAATTCTGGACTTCTGATTTAGGAATTCCTTTCCTAGATATACTATATTTTTTATATTCATCATCAGGTGTTAACATGATGATCTTTGCTACTCAAGAATATTATTATCCACCTTTAATACTTCCAAATCCATTTATAAATCCAATGGGCTTGTTACTAAAGCTTTTCCTAATCCTCTTATATTTATATTTAGTTATATTTACTACTCTATTGCTAATAACCTCTAATTTAACAAATATTTACTTCTAACTCCATTCATACTCTTCCTAGATCATCCATCACCAACATTACTTCAGTAGATGTATTTATAATTAGATATACCTGAAATCCTACTTCACCTCAAGTGTTTACTATTTTTCCTAGAGGAAAATACTAACTTTATAAATCAATGCTGCTATAACATCATCCTAATCATACAATTTTATCATTACTTGTCTCCAATATATCATATTAGAGTTCGATCAAGTTTTACCCACAAATGTTACTTATGCAGGATATAAGCATTCAATATTGGTGACTAAAGCATGATCATTATAATCCTTTGATCCTTTATGGTTTAGGTTTTCAATTGGTCAATCAAAGTTTCATCAATACAACATTATAGTTGTATTGGAATTATTTTCTATTTAACTCTATTAGACTAGAAGATATAATTCATTGAGTATACATACTTTATCCCATAAGATTACCCTTATTAACTATCTTCAATATTCATCCTTATAATCTTTACCTTAGATACTCTTCTATCATTTCAGGAGTAAGTTAACTCCATCAAGAATTCTATTGATTCAATTATTTTCCAACACTCCAATCCTATAGATGATACCCAAAACTAGCATCACTACTTACCTCTTCTTACTTCTTTCTTAATAGGCCTTAAGTGAATACTTTGATATGGACAAGAGTTGATAGATAACAATTGATAGGTTAAGAATTGGTGAACCAATAGTTGATTAATCAACTTTGATGAACAACAAATATTAAGATAAGATTCAGTAGAGATGATAAAGGTTGATATGGAAGGAAAGATATGTGTAAATGATCTTAACTTGGTTTCTTTCGTACTAAATCTCACTAAAGGTTTAAAGTTAGGTATTACCATGATACTCATAGTAAGAATAGATAAGAATAAGATAGGTCGGGATTAGTTGTTACCTTCTTACTTGAGTTGTAGTCTTAACTTGGTATTCATGAGTTGTTGTGATGAATATAATGATATGATCCCTTAAGGATCAGATACTAATCATTTAAGCAATGCATTATGATTTACATTTTATTATATCTGATCTACTCTTAGATCAAATCATGTTTACCCAAATAAGGTTTTAGCAAAGGTCATATTGAGACTTATCACAGTCAACTTGATGATCTACTTCAATTCCATCAAGTTGAGAGAAGCTTCAATCATGTTAACAAGTTTTGTTTAAAAGCGCGAAAATTATTTAGATTTTCTATGCATGAATGCAATGCATACATCTGGGTTCTTCTTATTTCTAAGCTCTAAATGCTGGGATGTTACAGCTTCCAGCCCCTTAAGTGTGTGACCCTATAGGTTCATATACGTATAGACATGACACAAATACACTTATTCTGTCAATAGTTGGTAGCGGCCTCTAGCAAGACGTGCCAACTCCTAAACGCATACAAAGATCATATCGGACGAACCATCACAAGGTTTAGTACATGTTTTCCCTTTGCCTCACGATATTTGTTCTAGCTCTAAGCTAACCTCCCTTTCTCGATACTGTGATTCGGAATCCCTTTACTAGGTTAACTCTTAACCATATGTAGCACGGCCATGCATTTCTGAATCCGATCACTCGAGGGCCCCAGAGATATCTCTCTCAAGTAGAGAGGGGCAAATCCCATATTGATTGACCATGCCTTGCAGCATGCTTCAGGACAAACCCGAAAGCTACCTTTATAACTACCCAGTTACGCAGTAGCGTCTGATAGCCCCAAAGTATGTCGATCCACATCTCAAGTACATGCGACAATCTCAGGTCTAAGGACAAAACGCACACGATGTCTAGAGAGAGAGCTGCAACTAATTGCCAGTCTCAAGTTGGGTCAGTCCAACCCCATGTTCATAACATGTGTCCACATCATTGGTTGGACACCTCCATGTCTATGACTTGCGAAACATAGTCATCAACCAATCGATGTGCTAGTCTAATATTCACATGTGTCCTCACATGAACTCCGACTAGGGACAACTATTAAATAACCATACAAGTAAAGAGTTTCACAAACAATTCACATAATTGCCAATCAATACAAGTTGCCTGATATGGATATTCAAGGAACAATACAATAACTCATGGATACATAAGAAATATAATCATCTCTATGATTGCCTCTAGGGCATATTTCCTTCAGCGGGTCATGCCGTGGCCGATACGTGCTGATAGGTGGGGGCCAGGATACACGTCGGACCTCCCATCCTTCTCTCGCTGCCTTGTGGGCCGCTTTTTTCCTAGTTGGGTGGCCGGTGCAGGCAATGACAAATGGGGTTGTTCCGTGGGGCCATCAAAGAAAATGAACGATGGGGCCGTCATGTGGGGCCGTCGAAGCCAATGACCGATGGGGCTGTGATGTGGGGCTGGAGAGGAGATTTGCATATTTGCAACATTTTACGTTGCAACTTGCATATTTGCCATTTTAGCGTGTCGCTGACATGTGGTGGTCATGTGGCAAATATGCAAATTTGAAAGAAAATGTTCGTTCCATGGGGCCATCGAAGCCAATGAACGATGGGGCCATCATGTGGGGTGGGTCCTCGAAGCCAATGACTGATGGGGCAGTGATGTGGAGCTGGAGGGGGGATTTGCATATTCGCCATGTTTTACGTTGCAACTTGCATATTTTCCATTTTGTGTGTCGCTGACATGTGGTGGTCATGTTGTGAATATGCAAATTTTATAGAAAAGGTTCGTTCTGTGGGGCAATCGAAGCCAATTAATGATGGGGCCGTCATGTGGGGCCATCGAAGCCAATGACCGATGGGGCCGTGATGTGTGGCTAGAGGGGGGATTTGCATATTTGCCACGTTTTAGATTGCAACTTGCATATTTTCCATTTTGTGTGTCGCTGACATGTGTGGTCATGTGGCAAATATGCAAATTTCAAAGAAAAAGGTTCGTTCTGTGGGGCCACCGAAGCCAATGAACGATGGGGCCGTCATGTGGGGCCGTCGAAGCCAATGGCCGATGAGGCCGTGATGTGTGGCTGGAGGGGGGCTTTGCATATTTGCCACGTTTTAGATTGCAACTTGCATATTTTCCATTTTGTGTGTCGCTGACATGTGGGAAATATGCAAATTTCAAAGAAAAGGTTTGTCCTGTGGGGCCATCGACGCCAATGAATGTTGGGGCCGTCATGTGGGGCCGTCGAAGCCAATGACCTATGGGTCCATGATGCATGGCTGGAGGGGGGGTATGCATATTTGCCACGTTTTAGATTGCAACTTGCATATTTGCCATTTTGTGTGTCGCTGACATGTGGTGGTCATGTGGCAAATATGCAAATTTCAAAGAAAAAGTTTGGCAGATATGCTGAAAGTGCACTTCCTATTCTTTGTGATTTTGATCTTTGATGATAAAACACCTATCGGTTTAATTGTGTGCTAAGTATATCTCAGGTTCTCCAAAGGCTATGGCATAAAAATGAGTTGCCCATAATTGGCTCTAGCCAAAGGCTTCTGTGCTGACCGGTAGTACCGGAAGTCATATCCGGTACTACCGCTTGGCACCGGTAGTACTGCTCGGGTGTACCAGTCGTGTCTACAAGGAGAGGAAAGCCGTCGTCAACCTTCAGTATCAACCGGTACCGCGGGGCGGCACTACTGCTCCAACCGGTAGTACCGCCTTCACCAACCGGTACTATTGCTTGACAACGGTAGTTCCGTTCGGTTGTACCGAGGGAGTCCAAGGTTTGTCGGATCTCCCCCTGCCCTTCAGATCCAACCGGTACCTTGAGCTGGTACTACCGCCGTGACCGGTAGTACTGCTCCACATGGCCGGTACTACCGCTTTGCGGTAGCACCCCTTAGCTGGTACCGGGGGAGTCTTAGGCTGGGTTGCCCAAGTGGGGCATCTCCGGTACCTGGTCCGGTACCTGACCAGTAGTACCGGTGTGTTCCGGTACTACCGCTACTTTAAATGCACAACATGAAGATCTACACCAAGGGGTATAAAAGGACCCTTCACCTACATTGAGAAGCTGCTCGTCTCACTCAAGAGCACCGCCTTCATTTGAGCCACCAAATCACCAAGATCTCTTCTCTCAACCATCCAAAGTCGTTGATCTTTGGAGAATCGAAGGAGGAGCCCTTGATCTATTGCTTCACCAAGAGAGATCTTCATTTCTCCCTCATTCACTTGACAGCCCCTTGTTCTAGTGTTTCATTGGAAACCCTAGATTTTTCTTTGGTTCTTACAAGCTTGTCTTTGATTTTTTTGACAACATGCTTATATTTGGGAGCCTCCAATTAGGTTGTGGATGTGTGCCCCGAAATTGTTGTAAAGGTGTCGGCTTCCACCTCGAAGGTTGCCGATATAGTGGAAGAAGTGAATCGAACCCTTTGGGGTGAGGTTCATCGGAGAACAAGGGAGGCCTCTCGTGGCATTGGTGGTTTGAAACCACCCCCTCTCCAAACATAGACGTACTTCCCCTCAAAAGGAAGGAACTGCGGGAAATAAATCATTGTGTCTCCGCGTCCACCACTTTGGTTACTTCTATCCTTTATCGCACTTTACTTTACTTGTTCTTGCTTAGTGTTGTGCTAGTTGGTGCTAGTTTGACATATAGGTAAATTCACCTTAGTTGCATAATCTTGAGAATTTTCCTTTCTTGTCAAACCCTAATTTGAAAAAGAAGAATATGATCCTTTCAATTGGTATCAGAGCCTCGGCTCTTTGTTCGGGCTTTACCGCCTAAGAGTATATGGGTAGCCATGATGGGGAAGGTGAAGGTGAGACTACCACCTCGGTGACCATGGAGGATCTCAAGAACTTGGAAACAAGATTGAGCTCCACCTTGGGCAACGAGATCAAACAATTGCACAAGCTACTTGAGCAACTTGTGAAAGATAAAGGTGGCTCATCATCCCCTTCTCCTCAAGAGGAACCTCCATCATTACCTAAGGTGAATGCCCCGGTATCACCCACGGGTATGATGGTGGGGGGTAATCAAGACAACACTAATTCCACTACAAAAAGGGATGGTGGGAAGGGAGAGAACCATGACTCTCATGGATGGTACACTCCCGACCCTACAATTCCTCACCCTCATATAAACAACATAGGAGACCCACCAAAGCTAGATGCATCTACTTTTTATCAATGGCAATCTCTAATGAGATATCATGTGCGCAACTCTTGTATTGAGTTATGGAACATCATTGAAGAAGGACTCTATATTGGGGATCCCTCCAACTTGACCTGAAGAGAGGTTGTCAATAGCCAACTCAATGCCACCGCTTTTCACATGATACAACAAGGATTGGGTACAAAAGATTACCCTCACATTGAGCACCTCAACACCGCAAAGGAAGCTTGGGATGCTCTCACAGAGTTGTATGTTGGAAATGAGAGCATGAGAAAGAACCGGTATGATGCACTAAGCAATGAAGACGAAGGCTTCTATATGAAGGATGGTGAAGATCATGAAGATATGTATCGTAGGCTCAAGTCCACCGCCACCGCCCTTAGGAATGTGGGTGCCTCACATGTGGATGTGTCGTCAGATTGTCGACAAGTACGCCATAGGGGGTCCTAGTGGCGTTGGAAGTATGGGGTGTGAGACGTTGGATGTTCCAGGAGCGGTGAGCACAAGTTTACCTAGGTTCAGATCCGACTGTGGTGATCGGATCCTACTCCTGCTAGCAACCCAGTAATATATCGGCGTAAGCCGGATGTTACAGTGGATTACAAGAGAGGTTCGCCTGTGCGAGTTGATTGTGGTTGATCTATGATCTGGTGCCCTAAAGGCTCCCATAGGGCCGGTTTATATAGTCATCGAGGCCTAGGGTTACAGGAGAGACCTATCCGACTACGTTACAAAGTCGGTAAATATGTATAGCTTGGACTACAAGTAATACTACAGGCCTAAGTCGGTGAATCTTCTGGGCCTTGTCGTACCCGGAACTGATTCCTCCTCTTTCTCTGACTAGGCCGCCCGTGAAGCATAGCTCTAACCTGTTGGTGGGCCACCCTGGTCAGCGAGTCCTGTGGGTATACCCGGAAAGTATATCCCCAACAGTAGCCCCTGGAAGTCTCCAAGATCCAAAGTTGGATAAATCGTCTAGCTTGATGGTTTCTTCGTCTTGAGAATCTTGAAGGGTTCCCGAAAACTTCGTTCATTAATGTAGAATTTTGATTCAATTGAGTCGGATATATCTTGCTCTGACCTTAGTCTTTTCCCTGCTTGGTTTGAAACATAAGCCGGATTTTTCAGCGGCGTGCGGACTGACAACTTTTCAGACCAGGTCCTGTAATTGACAGGAGTCCCATCAGCACGGCCGTTGGTGAGTTCGTTTCTTACGGAACAGAATGCCGTTTCAATGCCTGCGAAAGTCGAGGGGGCGGAAGAGCCGTGAGGAAGCTAACTCCCCCTCTCCTATACGCGTGGCGATAATCGTGCGTGTTAACGCATGAATCTTGACGCAGAGATAAATAAAAGAGGGGATAAAACCCTTTCTCTCAAATTCACCTCTCCATCGATTCATTCATTGCCTCCTCGTACTCCTCGAGCGCTCCGCACCAGTTCCCATCTGCGCACTGTGAGAAAAAATCTCTCCTTCCCCACCAGTCATTTCTCCTCCAGGATCCATGGCGTCTGCCTCGACCTCAGGAGCGGCGGCGGGTTCATCGACGCCAGACGAGAAGAAGATGTGGGCCTCTAGGTTCCCAGCGTCATGGACGATGCCGAGCTCCAGGTCATGGAGGACGAAGGATTCATCGTCTCCGGTGCATGGCGGAGCGCCTCAGGGCATGCCGTTCCCGCCCCGCGTGACAGCGAGAGGGTGCTGTTCGACACGCATGTCGACCGCGACCTCAGCTTGCCACTGTCGGACTTCCTCGTCGAGGTCCTCAACTACTACGGTGTGTGTCGTGGTGGTGGCACGACAGATGCCATGGGTAGGCTAAAGTATGGGGCCAATGGATGCTAGTGGGATCTGGGGAGGGAAGATGTAGTTATTTCTACACGCGGATGACTAACATACAGATCTTTATTTCTCCTCTCTTGGACTACAAGTGCTCCTTGAGCTGTATGCAGGAAGAGAAGATGAATTTTACAAGCCTAACGGTGTTGAATGAGCCGATCCCCCCTCAAGGGTCCAAGCTTCCCCTTACAAGGGGTGCCTTTGCTCCTCTAGGGCTGACATGGCAAGCATATTCGAGGAATATGCTTGTCCCAATATAGTAACTCGGCGAGCTCCTTTCCGTGTCCCCCTTCTAATGATGGCAAGGTTCCAGAGAGCCCCACCTGCATGCCTCGGGTTCCAGGACTGTCACCTCCGTGACCCCTGTCTGCTCTTCTGCTGCTCTGTGCCTTGTCCTTTGCGCTTGGCTCTGTTCAGATTCTTCCTAGCCCGAGGCTAGGGTTTGACTTTAGGTTCCTCCTTCTCCTGCAAGCTTCATGTTATTCGGCCCTGCCTCGCTTAACTCGGCTTGGCCTTCACCTGCATTATGGCTTAGTCGGACTTGCCTGGCCGACTTAACCCGTACGTCGGTCGAGTAATGTATAACCCCTCTTTGTAAATGTCATGGTCATGCTCATCTCGGTCGACCTTTACATGATTCGGCCAATATAAATGGTAACTCGGCAAAAGACTGGGGAAACTCCTTTTGGCTTCCCCCATCTCGACCCTATCCGGGGTCACCTCCCCAACATTAGTCCCCGAAGCTGGTGTGGTCCCGTCCGTACCTCGGCCGGGCCACATCAGTTTCCCAATATTCATTCCTCCTCATTTCCGAGTTACTTTCTCCTATTCGAGGTATCCGTGTAGCTTCTTGCGTACGCCTCATCCTACGTGTAACACTCATCATTATTTCTCTAGTTTTTTGTTCCTCTACAGTTCCAGCTGACAACGCTACAGTGAATACTGCGCCTGTCGCGTCGGCACTGCGACGCCTCGCGCACCGCATCGGTCAGGAGGCCTGATCCTCTCCTGCGTCGTGTGGTCGTCGGTGTGGCTCCACTCAACCACGAGCGGTTCCACCGCACGTACGATCTACACGGTTATCGCCCGCACGCACGGTCCCACTACCTCCAAGGCCGCGCGGTTATAAAGAGGGGCACGGGGCTAGAGGGTTCACTTTCCCCCTTCGCTTGTTGTTGCCCTTCTTCCTCCTCACGCTCGTGCATCTGCTCGTGCTCCTGCGGCCGCGCCATCGTCGAAATCTTCGATGGCGAGGGCATGGCTTCTCTACTCCGTCGACCCCGCCCCCCTGCATTTGCTCCGGCGCCGTCGCCGCTGAGTTTTTCTGCGGTCCCGTTGCCTAGATTTTTCTCCAGACGCATCTGCCATTTTCTAGACTTCTTGTGGCGGTTCCTTTCCGCTCCGCCGCCGTTCTTGCTTAGAGCCACGACGGGGCCCCGTACCTCCAAGCTTTGCTCCGCCGCTAGTTCCTCTTCTATGGATTCCTCCGGCGACCCCATGTCGAGTTCAGTTAGCGGCGTGCTAGTCGAGGACGACGACGTAGCGTCTACTCCATAGCGGGGCTCCTGGCAGGGTTCCTCGGTCACTCGTCGGGAGATTGAGTGGCTAATTAGAACTCGCCGGATTCCTGCCGAGGTAAGTTGTCGCTTACCCGGCAGTGAATCGTCCCCCGTACTCAATGATGGCGAATATGTCGTCTTTATGTCTCACTTTGCCCGGGGTTTCGGTCTTCCCCTTAGCGATTTCGCTAGGGAATTTCTCGATTACTTCGGCCTTCAGCCGCATCATCTTCCGGCTAATGCCATTGCTTCCTTATCTGCCTTTATCTTGGCCTCAAAAGGATACTTCGGCCTCTGGCCGTCGGTGCACGTATGGTCCAAATTCTTCCAAATCCGTTCAAACGTCGTCCCAGACAAATCCCTCCAGCCCTCTGAGAAGTTACTTACTCAGTGTGGGGCCGCGTCCATCACTCCTCGGAGAAAATCCGAGTTTCCTCGTGTCGCCGGTCTCGAGTCTTGCAAGAAGTGGCATAGATCGTTTTTCTATGTCAAGAATACTGGAAAAGAAGACAAGATTCGGCTCCCTGCTTTCTCCATCGGCCCCCTTCCAAGAGGAACTGGACCTACAACCCCAGGAAGAGCCATGCTCTGGCCGAGGCCTTTGAGATTCGGCTGAAGGAGCTGACCCGTGCCGGGTTACGTGGCGAGGATCTGATGACCACCTTAGTCAGCAGCCGGATCTGCCCTTTTCAGCAATGCACGCACAAGCTCTGCTATATGAGTGGTCCCCTTGATCCCAACCGATTCTCCACGGTTGAGCTCGATAATTATCTTATTTTCAAGCGTGTCCGAGCTATCTTTAATACGGATGCCGGAGGACTGGACCTGGGGACTGAAGCCGTTCACCCGCGGGAATCCCCCTCCCAAGGTAAGTTCACGCACTTATGTTTTGCCCCCCAATTGCGTTTGTGATTCCTTTTGCTAATTCCTCTTTGTCTGTTTTCTTGTAGAGATTTGCGGAGCAGAAGATTGAAGATGCTGAGGTTCTGGCCCTCCCGTGGACCGCAGATCGGAACACCCCGAATAGCAGGGAGCCTGACTCGGAGGAGTTCGTTCCCAAGTCGGACCTCGCTCCGGCTCGCGCCCGTGGCAAGACCTCGGCTCACGGGAAGGAAGGTGATTCGGACGACGTCCAAATTCTTGAGGTAGTCGCCGCAATGCCTATCTCTTATGCATTTCCGGCTTCTACTTCCCCAGCTAATCAGGCCGGTCAGGTGCACGACGCCGAGCCTCTCGCCTCCCAACCTCCTGCTACCTCGCGGAAGCGTGCCGCTCCAACAGGTGCCTCCGAAGCCGCTCCCAAGAAGCGAACTAAAAAGTCATCCCAACACCTTCCGAAGCGTAAAACTATGCCCGGAGTTACTAGGTACGCTCATTTTCATTTGTATTTCTTGTTTCTCTTTTTCCGTCTTTTGATTTGACTTTCTGTGCTTTTGCAGCGCTCCTCTTTCTGTTAAGCCCAGTGGTCCAAGCATGAAGAGTCATACTACTCGGCTGCCTTCTCCTCTGCCTCCTGAAGATACCAAAGTTCCTAGTCCTGCTCACGTGGACTCTCCTCCTGCTCTGAGTCAAACTTTACCTCGGCAATATGCACCCGTGGTTTCCGTTGCTAATGCCAACGTAACCCGGACAGTAGATCCTCCTACCGAACCCGCTGCCCCCATCGTGAACCCCGGAGTTTCCCCCGAGACTCCTTTGGCCCGTGCAGTTTCAACCACAACTCCAACTCCAGCCGAGGATATCACCATCTCGGTGCCCTCAGAAACTATAGTTCCTCCTGTTTCCAAGGACACCACACCTAGTGCCGAGGTAACGGCTCCTGCCGACGCCTCTTCTAAGGCTAAGAAGGTCGTCGTCACCAAACCTCCCTCATCTCATAAAGGACTTGCCAGCTCTTCTCAACCTACGATTGCTGATGCGCTCCGCAAGGGGGTTTCCTCTGCTAAGACCGTTGTCACTCCGGCCGCTGATACTCAGCTCACTCTTCACAAGAGTCCCGCGGCGGCGGTGGTTACACAACGCATCCGAGGTAAAGTCCTGACTCATACTGAGAGTGGGAACAACCTCGGCTCGTTGGTTGAGTATGCCAATAATTGGAATGTTGCTGATCAGCTCGAGGGCAATCCAAGCAGTCAGCCATTTCAACTCTCCGACATCAGCAGTCGCTTGCATCTGGCTGCCAAGATCGTGCTTGATAGCGATAAGACGAACGAGGTAATTGTTTTATTGATGTTTGATTAGTTATTCGAATGATATTATATATACTCTAGTCCCCGAAGCTTGCAACCGAATAACTTGTTATTCGTTTGGAAGTTTTATTAGGCTTTGCCTGATTCGGATTTGTCTTAGTGTTCGAATATCCAGTCATCTAGATCTGAGTTATGCTTTGCTCGATTCGGATCTGTCCTAGTGTTCAAATATGCAGCCACCTAGATCCGAGTTAAGCTTTGCTTGATTCGGATTTGTCTTAGCTTCGAATATCCAGCCACCTAGGTCCGAGTTAAGCTTTGCTTGATTCGGATCTGTCTTAGCTTCGAATATCTCACTGCAATTTATTTTTTCGCTTAGGTTGCCCATGATCGGTGGACCGCCGAATTCCAAAGGCTGCTTTTCGCACATAAGAAATTGCAAGAGAAGTATGAAAAAGTTGTTCCCGTGGTGAAGAAAGCTGGTAATTTAACAAACTTTTGTATTGTCCCTAAAGTTCTTAATATTTTTGACTTGAGGTGTTAGCTCATTTTGCTGGTAAACAGGTAATATTAACAATCTTAATATCCGTCTTGAGAAGAAAGTCAAGGCCCTGGAAGGTTAGTTATCCTTTCTCTTTACTGATTTCCGTTCGAAATTTATCCCGGGTTCCTTTTAACCTTTTGGCTTTGGTATAGCCGAGTTACAAACTCTTGCAGCATCACATCAAGAATGCATACCCATGCTTGATATGATGCTGCATTTTTTAGAGCAAGCCGCTACTCACTCGGCGTAGCTGAAAGAGAAAGATGACGAGATAACTCGCTTGCGCGCCGAGGTGGATTCCCTCAAGCTCTCTCAGAAGTCTGAGTTAGAGAAAGTTGATCAGGAGTTCTCCGAAGAGAAGAATCGGCTAGCTCTGCAATTGCAGAAAAATAAAGAACCCCTCGAGGCTGCCGAACTTAAGACACGGGCGATGAGCGAGGAGATCACTCGCTTTGAGAAGACCAAGGTTGATTGGGCTCAAGATATTCAGAAAATGCTGAGCTATATTCATCGTAAGTCTCTGACCGTGGCCGAGTTATCTTCTTCTCTTTCTTACTTTTGAGTGATATACTTTTATTTTGCGCAGACCATTTTCCGGAAGCTAAGCCCGTGAGCTCTAGAGCGGTGATTAATGCTCGCGTGCGCCGAGGTGTTCCCGCAGATGCGAGACCAGAATACTCGATGGAAGACTTCTTGGTTGCTGTTGGCGCTGCCGTTGGTCCGATGAAGATTATGGGCACGGATTTGGTGCAAGCAGCCATGCAGGCCTACCATGTTCTCTGGCCGAATACTTTTGGAACTCCTGATATTGATGAGATCAAGATACTGGTGGAAAGATTAATGGCATCCCAGAACCAGTTAAATCTCTGGAGGGAATCCGCTGGACGAGCTGGTGCTGATATGGCGCTCACAGTCATTATGTCATGGTACGAGGATATTTCGCTCGATACCTTGATAAACTTGCGCACTGGCTCCTGTTGGGTTGAGGATCCAGAATTCGTCGCTCACCGACAAGCTTGTGCCTTCCAGCTTGTTGAGTATGCTGACGTGCATAACTGGATTGAAGGGCCGAGTTTCCTTCCTAACCCAGCGGATGATGTCGAAGTCGAAGATGCTTCTGATAATAGTTCGGCCGATCAGGGCGAGAGTGAGGGCGACTCGGACAACTCTGGTGATTCCAGCGCCAGCTCGGATGGGGAGGGCGATGCGCGATCATCTTCCAAAGGGACTGGGCACTCTCAAGCTCAACCTAACGTTTCTCAATAGCCCCGGGCTTCCCCCGAAGTCGCTCTTGGTTCTTTGGAGGGCGAAGCAACTTCGGCCGAGGTGCCGTCTACCTTGGAGCGCCTTGTGCCTGACCAAGTCGCTGCCCCTTAGGTTCAAAAAACTTTAAGTTATTTCTTATCCCCGGTATGTCGGGCGTATGCTGTGTGTGAAACAATTGTCCGACTCTCTGTGTGGTATAAACTCTCTTTTTTCCTTTTGCCGCTGAGGCACCTATGATGGTGATCGTTATTTGTCTGTCTAAACAGATCTTGTTGGTTTAAATCTTTGCTCTGGTGGCCTTCAATCTCATAAGATCGGATTGTGTGTTTTCATTTGAGCCATCTTAGTTCAGCGTTAATATTGCCTGGCCTGTATAAATTCGATGGCTCTACCATTGTGTTCTTGATCTTTATCCGATCTATAAATCCCGAAGCCCATATTTGAGGAAAGCGAAATAATATCGTTCAAGGTAGCTTCTGACCTATCGTTCGGGGTGCCGAAGTTTAACACCCATTTTTGTAACAGGAGACAATCATGGGGCAATTCCCTAGTCAGTGCTCTAGAAATCGAGGTTTTAATGCCTAATTCGAGATAAGGGATAATACATCATAGTCCCCGAGTTCCCTGCTCGAGGTCCTGAAGCTTAACACATAATTCCGGAAAAAATGACGTTGGGCAGTCCCCGAGTCACTGCTTCAAGTGCATAACTCAAAGTGCCGAGGTTTAGTACATACCTCAAAATGTGAAACAATATAGGGCAGTCCCCGAGTTACCGCTCAAGGTGCCGAGGTTTAATGCATCACTCAAAATGCGAAATAACATAGGGCAGTCCCCGAGTCATTGCTCGAGGTGTTGAGATTTAATACATAACCCAAACTGAGAAATAACATAGGGCAGTCCCCGAGTGAGTGCTCAAGGTGCCGAGGTTTAATACATAATCCAAAATAAAAAATAACGTAGGGCAGTCCCCGAGTCACTGCTCAAGGTGCTGAGGTTTAATACATAGTCGATACTTCGACTTGAAGCGTCACGTTACAACGTATCATAGATGACTCCTACGAGTAAAATGGACGAAGTAAAGCTATGTTCCATGGTCTTTTCGATTCTTCGCCGGATTTGTTTGCCTTGTTCTTTTCTGGTGACTGAGCATCAATTAGGTAATATGCATCATTGTGCAATGCTTTGCTCACGATGAATGGTCCCTCCCATGGGGGTGATAGTTTGTGCATGCCGGCTGTGCGTTGCACTAGCCGAAGGACCAAATCTCCTTCTTTAAACACTCTCGGATTGACTTTCTTGCTGTGATATCGTCGTAAGTCTTGCTGATAAATAGCTGATCTTGATAGTGCCAACTCCCTAGCTTCTTCTAGCAGATCGACATCATCTTGCCGAGCTACCTCATTTACCTCAACGGTTGTATATTGGGTGACTCTTGGCGAGTCATGTATTATGTCGGCTAGAAGCACGGCTTCTGCTCCATATACCAGAAAAAATGGGGTATACCCTGTTGACCTGTTTGGGGTAGTTCTGAGGCTCCATAGTACCGCTGGTAGTTCCTCGATCCAGCACCCTGCCGACCTTTGCAGTGGTTCGACGAGTCGGGGTTTTATTCCGGACAATACTAGTCCATTAGATCTTTCTACTTGCCCATTAGATGTTGGGTGAGCCACCGAGGCGACATCCAGTCTTATGTGTTTTTCTTGGCAGAATCTAGCAAAGGCCCCTTCAGCAAAGTTTGTGCCATTGTCCGTAATAACACCGTGTGGGTAACCATACCTCAAGATAATATCTTTGAGGAATTTTACTGCTGTTGGTCCATCACATTTTTTTACTGGTTTCACTTCAATCCACTTTGTGAATTTGTCGACCATGACTAAAATGTGGGTCATCCCGCCCCGGGCCGGCTTGAATGGTCCCACCATATCTAAGCACCATACATAAAACGGCCAAGTAATTGGTATCGTTTTTAACTCGGACGATGGCATATGTATTTTGCTGGCATATCTTTGTCAACCATTACATTTTTCCACCAACTCTTTGGCCTCTTTCAACGCTGTTGGCCAATAAAATCCATGCCTGAATGCTTTGGCCACTAAAGCTCTGGACGAGGCGTGATGCCCGCATTCTCCTTGATGTATATCTAGGAGAATCTCCTGGCCTTCCGCCGAATCCACACATCTTTGCAGCATGCTTGTGACGCTCCTTTTATACAGCTCATTGTTTATGATTGTATAAGCTTTAGCTCTTCTCACTGTCTGTCTAGCCAGTACCTCGTTATTCGGCAAAGTTGCATCCTTAAGGAAGGAAAATATGGGTTGCGCCCATGTTGGCATGATTTTTTCTGGGACAATTTCACTGTCTATTTCCATATTCTCCGTCGACATAATCACTTCGGATTTTTCCATATCCATCCGTGCATTGGCCGGGTTCATTTTTGAGAATTCCAGGTTACATTCTTTGTCAACTTCCATCGGCATACTATCTTCTGTTGATTCCGCCGGGATAAAGATGGATTCGGACTCTGGTGATGGTGTTATTGATGGTTTTCTCAGGTGCTCTAGGGCGATACCCGGGGGAATTGATTGCCTGGTTGATCCGAGTTTTGACAGCGTGTCTGCGGCGTCATTTTCTGCCCGGGTATATGATGAAATTCACATCCATCGAAATATCCACTGAGTATTTGCACATGGAATCTATATAATGCCATATTGGAATCTAGCGCATCCCAATTGCCTGATACTTGTTGTACTACTAGATCTGAATCTCCGTAGCATATGATCCGGCGTATCCCAATCTCTTTTGCTACCTTCGATCCATGGACGAGTTCTTCGTATTCGGCTACATTGTTTGATGCGGCAAAATGTATTTGCAGCACATATTTCAGCTGATCTCTTTTTGGCGAAGTTAACACTATCCCTGCCCCCAAGCCATTCCTGAGCTTGGAACCGTCGAAGTGCATTGTCCAATAATTCAGATCTTGTAATGGTGGCTCATATTGTACCTCGGCCCAATCCACAAAGAAGTCAGCCACCGCCTGAGATTTGATTGCATCTCGCCTATCGAATTGCGGAGCATAAGGTGAAAGTTCAATTGCCCATTTTGCTATTCGGCCACTTGCATCTTTTTTGCTCAATATGTCGGCTATGGGCGCTTCACAGATAACTTTGATCGGGTGCTCTTCAAAGTAATGTTTAAGTTTCTTTGCCGACATGTATACTCCATATGCCATCTTCTGATAATGTGGGTAATTTTGTTTTGAGGCTGAAAGTACCTCTCTTAGGTAATATACTGGCCTTTGTACTGATTTATCATTTTCAATTCGTTCCACAACGATCACCGCACTTACCACCCTGTTCGTGGGGGCTATGTAAAGTAACATAGGCTCTTTTGACAATGGAGAGGCCAGGATTGGTGCTGTGACCAACATCTTCTTCAGTTCATGAAATGCATTATCTGCTTGTGGTGTCCAAATGAACTTATCAGATTTTTTCATCAGTTGATATAATGGTAGTGCCTTCTCTCCTAGCCAACATACAAATCAGCTAAGCGAGGCCAGGCAACCCGTGAACTTCTGTACGTAATTTAGACATCTGGGCAATTCCATCCTTTCTACCTCTCTTATCTTAGTTGGGTTGGCCTCTATACCTCAGCTAGATACGAGAAAACCAAGTAGTTTTCCAGCTGGTACACCGAAGGTGCATTTTTCCGGGTTAAGCTTCATTCGAAACCTTCTCAAGTTCGCGAATGTCTGCCGAATATCATCCAGTAGAGTTTTGCTCTCTTTGGTTTTGATAACCACATCATCTACATATACTTGTACATTTTTTTCCTATCTGGTCATGTAGACATTTTTGCATACATCTCTGGTACGTTGCCCCTGTGTTATGCAGGCCGAATGGCATGGTGCGATAACAATAAGCTCTGTACGGGGTAATAAACACAGTCTTTATTTGATCAGCCGGATTTAACGGTATCTGGTGAAAACTAGAGTACGCGTCTACAAATGATAACAGCTCACAACCAGCGATCGAATCAATGACTTGATCTATTCTAGGTAAAGGAAAAGGATCTTTGGGACATGCCTTGTTCAGGTTCGTGTAATCAATACACATTCTCCATACGACGGCTACATTTGGATCATCCTTTTTATTTTCTACTAACACCGGGTTTGATAGCCAATCCGGATAAAGCACTTCCATGATGAACCCGGTCGCAAGGAGCCGAGCTATCTCATCCCCTATTATTTTTCTCCTGTCTTCGGCGAAGCGGCGGAGAGGTTGCTTCATCGGCCTTGCTCCTGGCCTTTCATGCAGAGAGTTCTCAGCCAACTCCCTCGGCACACCTTGCAGGTCTTGAGTTTACCATGCAAAGATGTCTCGATTCTCACGGAGGAAGTTGGTGAGCTCGCCTTTCTATTTGGCATCTAGGCCGGCACCAATGGTGATGGTGCGTTCTAGGAACTGCTCATCTATCTAGACCTTTTTCGTTTCTTTAGTCGGCTGGAAAGAAACGCTTCCATGCGGGTTGGCCAATGCTGGCATATTCAGCTGCGCCGACTGAGCGAGAGCCGCTACCTCTTGAATCCTTCTTTTTTCTCTTGCGATCACCAATGACTCGGCCAGGTTTGATCCGGCTGAGGCACATTCCATTGACTTTCTATAGTCTCCTCCTACTGTTATCACGCCTTGTGGTCCGGGTAGCTTCATTTTCAAATAAGTGATGTGGAAACTGCTCATGAAATTGGCCAATGCTGGCCGTCTGAGTAAAGCATGATAGCAACTCTCTAGATCCACCACCTCAAACTCCAAATTTTCCGTCTTGCAGTTATCTCTTGTGCCGAATAACACATCTACTCGAACCTTCCCTATGGGTTCGCATGAAAGTCCTGGCACTATCCCATGGAACGTGGTTCTCGTAGATTGCAGCATATTCTGCGATATCCCGAGTTTATGCATTGTATCTTTGTACATGATATTGATACTGCTCCCATTGTTAATGAGTACTTTTGAAAATTTCACATTAATGCTAGGCCCGACAAATGTCGGATCTAGTACGAGTGCGTACGACCCCGGATTCGGCATTATTTTGGGGTGATCCCTTATGATCCAAGTTACTTCCTGATCCGACCAAGCCACATATCTTGGTACTGCCGGCATAACTGCATTTACTTCCATATGCCGGCGTTGTATACTTTGCCTGACTTGCTGTTCTGTTGTGAACACGCAATATGACTGATGATGTTCCCTGTAATTATTGCGTCCATTATTTCCGGGGTTTGTCCTTCCATCCTGACCCTGATTTATCACCTGGTGAACTGCATCTCTCTGGTCCGAGTTATCATACCTCGGGGGAGGAGGGGGTAACATTAGCTGCTGTGCATTCGCTCCAGTCAACTGCGGCTGCTGCTGGTGATGCGCCTGATGGGAAGCTGCTTGCATGCCCGCCGGGTTCCCTATTGCATTTTTCATCCAGGCGCATTGCCGAGTTGTATGATTGGCCGGCTTGGCCGGGTTTGGAGTGTGGAACTTACACGGTTGATCCAACATGGATTCAAACGTGTACTTCGGTCTTTCCTGCCATTGCTTCTTCTGTTCTGGTGTCCACTTTCTCTTCCCTTCATTCCTCGGTGACCATTGCTGAGGACCATTCTTCTGCCGCTGACTATTCCCGTGACTCGGCTGATCTTGCACTACCGCTGCCACCTGATTGGAGGCATATCTGTAATCCGGTCTTTCCTCTCTTCTTCTACTTCTGAACTCATTACGCCTCGATGATCCGGCGGCATCTCTTGCATATTGATCTTGATGCTCCCGATGGTCTGCCGACATCAGCTCTGGTTGCGTCGGATCTCCCAATACATACGAATCCGCTATCCTGCTGGTTTCTGCCAAAGTGGTTGGCATATCTCTTTGCAGTCGCTGCCATAGGACACTGGCATAACGACATCCTTGAGCGAACCAAGCTATCGCTTGTGATTCTATAACTCCCTCGCATGAATTCCTGAGGTTACACCACCGAGTCAAGAATTCTCTGTCTGTCTCATTCGGCCTTTGCTTGCACATTGCAAGCTGCTCCGGCCTGTTTGGTCTCTTGTAAGTGCTGGTAAAGTTGCTGACAAACATCTCTTCAAAATCTAGCCAGCAGTTGATACTGCCCGCTGGCAGATTATTCAACCATACTCTAGCCGGTCCTTCCAGCATTTGCGGGACATATCTTACTGCCCATCGCAAGTTTCCGCTAGCTATTTTTACTGCAGTGGCATAGTCAATTAACCAGTCTTGTGGTTTGGTGCTTCCATTGTATGTTTTTGTGCCCCTCGCCAGCTAAAAGTTCGGCATAGGCGGCTCGCCCATGATTCGGGGTCCGAAACACGCCGGACCCGGCGGACCTTGCTCCTCTAACAACTCGGACCGGTACAACCTGTCCAGTTTTGATCTTGCATCATTCGACGACAAGTTTCTATACATGATTCTTTCCTGTATTCCATAATTGTTATTCCCACCGTGCCCTGCATACTCCATATCTGAGTAACCATCATTGTACCTCTCATTTGCCTGATTATGGTGAGCTGATCTCACTTCTCGTTCTTGTCGAGGTTCATTCCTCGACTGAGGATTAGGCGGTAGGTCTCTCCTCCTTTCCGCCGGGTCATTGTTCTCATGACATCCTCTTCCGGGGTCTCCATTACCTCGGCTTCCATTGCCTTTGTTGGCACGGCCAAGATTTCTTTCGCCACTGTTACCTCGGCTCCCATTGCCTCTGTTTTCATTTGCCTTTTCGGCTACTATCGGATCGTATGGAACAATTTGCTTATTTCTTTTTCCCGAAGTTACCGCTCTGTCTTTCCGTGCATTGTTTCTGAGTGAGGATGATGCTGCCACGGATAGGGCGGGTGCTGCACCAGCCGAATGAACCATACGTGAGGCACCAGGCCTTGCCGGGTCCGCCCTAAGCATTTCTTCATTCTGCTGGTTCGCAATGCGCACCAGCTCATTCACTCTTTCTTGTTGTTTCTGCGGGGCTTCGTCGCTCAGTCCTTCCAACTCTAGTGTAGCGGCATTTGCTTCCCTTAGGTTCTTTGCCGGGGTGCTATACCTCGTCAAGCCTAGATCAACTGAATCTGCCTTATGAGTCTCATGCTCTTTATTGATATCATCCATGAGGTTCTTCCCTCTCAATCTTAATTCATCAACCCGCTCGGGGGCGACATCAAGCTTATTTGCCTTAGCATATTCTCGCAGGGTCCTGTTTAAGGATTCTCGCAATGCCGACACCTTTTTTTGCCTCTACTAGTACTTTTTGCCTGGTTTCTTCTAATTCTGCCTGAGCCTTAGCCGGATCACGTATCGGTGCTACAGGTGTAGTCAGATTATCTATAGTTGCCTGGAGAATATTTTCTGGTTTTTCCAGAGGTGGCCATCTTACCCTTGGTGCCTTCGGGGTTGTCTCCTGCACCTCCGCTGGGTTGGCTGCTGAAGGATCTGCCTCGGTAGGCGGTGGAGCTGCCTGCTTTGTGGTCACCTGTACTCCCGTCGTCGGATCTTTGCTTGATCCAGCACCTGCTGCTCCCGTCGGCACCCCTGCTACGACCATCACCTCGACGCTGCTGACGGGGCGTTCTCCACGCGGACCGTTTGCAGCGTTAAGGGGGGGGGGCTCTCCTGCAACAATAACTTTGTGAGGATAAGCTTAAACTCGTCGGAGATATCTTGTACAATTTCCACCAAACTCTAGGAGAGGCTGGCAAGGCCGTCAAGCTTTCCGACTTGCACAAAATGCTAGTGCTCGAGGTGAGGGACAAGGTCAAGGAGATTCCAAAGCTTATCGAAGACTGGAAGATATCCTATGCTCGAACTGCTGCTCAGACAGCTCTGACCATGGTGATGAGCCACCACAACAAGATGGAAATTTGACACGTCATCAAGGGCATTGCCGAGGAGGATGATGAGGGTAACCCGCAAGACATCAAGGCCATCCAAGAGTCTTGTGCAGTGTATGCTTGTCACATGGTGGAGATGACCAACTATACGACGCCGTTCTTCGGATCCGTCGCCGTGCCTCCCTCGCCCCAAGAGCCAGAAGCTAGCAATGCTTCCGAGTCTGAGATTGAGGGTGACCATGCTATTGACTCCAGTGCTCCACCTGCTTCATCACCACCGCCGGATTCTATAGCATAGAAAATATTTATGCATTATTCTGAACTCATGGCAATGTAATGATGGAAACAATGTTTTTATTTGTGCTGGTGTTGTAAAAACTGATGCTTTTACTATCGTAGTAATTTGCTTATATATTTTGATGTATGTGCTTGAAAATTTCTGAAGCACTTTCTGTTTTTATGCCTATACTTGTCGTTTTATCCGACTCTCTGCCTCGTCCCTTTCATGGGCCGGCCAACCTTTAGCACGGAAACTTTGCTGAGCAATGGAGCGCAATTGCTAAACCAGTTTAAACTCGAAAACAAAGCCAGCTTTCAGTACCAACAACTCATTACTCGGAAAATGCCCACGTCTAAGCAATTAGATAAAAAACCAAAGTATAAACAATAAATTAAACGTTGTACCCTAGGGTAACATTTTAGATAATCAAAAATCATAACCAGAACGAACATGAGCATAAAGTACTTTCAAGCATTCTGGGATTTTTGAAAAAATGACATGCTCTTTTGGAAATAAGATGGCAAAACTTCTCAAAGAGAACATATGAGGAAACCAATACTTTATTTCACTTTGAACATGTGCATATATGATTACAAGGAAATATAACTAAGAATAGAAGGACGTAGCTGTGTAATATTCCATGAACGGTCTATTTCATCCGGGTCTGTGCTGCCACCAGGTCTCTTTCTCTTTAGAGTATCAGGTCTTTCCTTGACTGGTCTCATATCGGTTTAATAATATGACCCATTATGAAGAACTCTGCTAACCATAAAAGGTCCTTCCCAAATTGGGGAAAGTTTGTGCTTTCTCTTTTGAACAAGTAGGAGAACCAAATCGCCTTTTCTAAAAGAACATTTTTACATTCTCTGACTATGATACTTGCACAACTTCTGCTGATAGGCTGTAGACCTCTTCTCAGCAACAACACATACTTCTTCGATTATATCGAGATCATCTTGTCGAGAAACTTCTGCATCTTCTTCGATATATGCTTTGACTCGTGGAGACTGATGCATTATATCACTCGGAAGAACTGCTTGTGCACCATAGACCAAGAAGAAAGGAGTATAGCCGGTTGATCTGTTAGGAGTTGTACATAAGCTCCATATCATAGATGGTAATTCTTTCTCCCAAGCCCCCGCGACCCGACGAAACGGTGCCTTGAGGAGAGGTCGGATTCCTTGTAAAATGAGGCCATTAGTTCTTTCGACATGTCCATTAGCTTGTGGATGCGCGACTGATGCAATATCAAGTCGGATCCTTTTTTCTTTGCAGAATTCGGCAAGTTCACCCATGGACAAATTGCTCCCATTGTCAGTAATTATATTGTGCGGATATCCGAATCAGATGGTTACGTCCTCGACGAACTTTCTGGCTATGGCTCCGTCGCAACTTGTTACGGGTTTAGCCTCAATCCACTTTGTAAATTTATCCACCATCACTAGTAGGTGAGTAAATTCAAATTTTTCCATGCGAAACGGCCCTACCATATCAAGCCCCCAGACCGCTAACGACCATGTAATAGGGATTGCTCGCAGCTGTTCAGCCGGAACATGTACTTGATGAGCGTACTTTTGGCATCCTTTGCACGTTTTGACCAGTTTATCGGCATCTTCCTTAGCTGTGAGCCAAAAGAATCCGTGTCGAAAAGCTTTTTCCACTAAGGATCTGGCTGCAGCATGGTGACCACACTCGCCTTCGTGGATTTCTCTTAAGATTTCCACTCCTTCTTCCGAAGAAATACATCACTGAAACACGCCAGAAATACTCCATTTATAGAGCTCACCATTTATTATAGTGTAGGCTTTTGCTCGTCGGACAATCTGTCGGCTCAAGACTTCGTCTTCGGATAATTTTCCGTTTATCAGGAAATCTAGATAGGGTTTTGTCCAGCTGGGAATTACAGCCATAACTGCTATTAAAGGTGAGTCGTATTTCGTCGAATAGTCCTCATCAACTCCGACTATGGAGGGGACCCTTAAATGCTCTAAAAAATCTCCATCTGGTACTTGTTTCCGCAGAGCCTATTCTTGATAGAGCATATGCTTCCTCATTTTCTGCTCGAGGGATGTGTTGAACCTCAAACCCCTCGAACGATTTAGATAGTTCATCCACAACAGCTTTGTATGCTGCCATGTGTTTACTTGTGTTGCAGATATCGGATACTTGTTGAGCAACTAAATTCGAGTCTCCGTAACACATGAGTCTTGATATGCCAATATTTTTGGCCATGCGTATTCCATGAAGCAATGCTTCATACTCAGCAATATTATTGGTTGCCATGAAGTGTATTTGCAACACATAGAACAACTTATCTCCTTGGGGCGATTTGAGCACTTCACCATCCCCCGAGCCTCCTCGTGCTTTTGATCCGTCAAAGTGCAGGGTCCAAAATTCCGAGTCTGGAGGACTTGTGTTTTCTGCCGTTTTTGTCCAGTCAACGACAAAGTCGACAAGTATTTGGGACTTGATTGTTGTACGTGGTTTGTACTCAATGTCAAAAGATGCAAGCTCTATTCCCCATTTTGTGATATGTCATGTGGCATCGCAGTTATTGATTATATCTCGCAGGGGAGCGGTGCTCACCACTATGATCTTGTGCTCTTGAAAATAATGGCGTAGCTTTCTGGATGCAAAGAACACTCCATCGCCTAGCTTTTGATGATGTGGATACCGTTGTTTTGATTCTGTCAGGACCTCACTCAGATAATAAGTTGGCCGTTGCAGCTTATGCTCGTGGCCTTCTTCCTCACGCTCAACTACTGTTACTACACTTATGACCTTGTTGGTCGCTGCAATGTAGAGTAACATAGGTTCCTGAGGTTCTGGCGCTACGAGAACTGGTGGGTTTGAAAGTAGATCTTTCAAACTTTGTAGGGCGGTTTCGTCTTCCTGAGTCTAGACGAATTTGTCGGTTTCTTCAAGAGTTTGTATAAAGGTGCGGCTCTTTCGCCGAGCCGGCTGACGAACCGACTCACTACTGCAATGCAACTAGTGAGACGTTGTACGTCCTTCAGGTGAGTTGGCCTGGTAATGCTTAGAATAGCCTTGATTTTTCTCGGTTCACCTCTATGCCTCTTTCAGAGACGATGAAACCTAACAATTTTCCGGCTGGAATTCCAAAGAAACACTTATTTGGATTTAGCATCATATTGAGTTTTCGCAGACTAACAAATGTTTCATCCAAGTCGGAAATTAAAGTTTCCTTCTTTTTGGACATGACTACTATGTCGTCTACGTATACATGGATGTTGCGTCCTATTTGGTCATTGAGACAACGTTGCATAGTACGTTGATATGTTGCTGTTGCGTTCTTTAAGCCAAAGGGCATAATTTTGTAGTAGAAGGTTCCAAAAGGAGTGACGAAAGACATCTTAATTTGATCCTACTTTTTCATCGGTATTTGGTGATACCCGGAATGTGCGTCGAGAAAACAGAGTAATTCTGATCCTACCGTTGAGTCGATAACTTGATCGATTCTGGGCAAAGGAAACGGATCTTTTGGGCATGCCTTGTTCAAAGCGGTATAATCAACACACATCCTTAATCCAATAGCGTCCTTTTTAGGGACGAGTACAGGATTTGCCACCCAATCTATATGGATGACCTCTGTTATAAAATCCGCTAATTCTAGTCGGGCTAATTCCTTGGCTATTGCTTTACGCTTTTCATCACCAAACCATCGTAAGGACTGTTTGACGGGTTTAGCGTCAGGATACACATTAAGAGAGTGCTCGGCAAGTTCCCTAGGTACTCCGGACATGTCAGAAGGCTGCCATGTGAAGATATCACTATTAGCTTTGAGGAACTCAACGAGCGCGCTTTCCTATGCGTGGCCTAGGCCTACCCCTATGTTCGTCGTCTTGGAGGGATCATCTTCCTTCAGCGACATTTTATTTGTCTCTTCCGACGCCTTGAACTGCAAACTTGGCTTCAGCACCTCGTTCTTCATAGCGGGCATCTCGGACAGATTGATGGTCTTCTTGATCTCCTGGTACTCCTGGGCGTGCAACACGGCTTCGGCGAAGGCAACAAATCCCTTGTCTCACTCTCGTGGCTTCCTCGGATTTTCCTGTACGGTGATTACGCCCTTTGGACCTGGGAGTTTGATCATGTTGTAGATGTAACATGGACGAGCCATGAACGCCTAGTAAGCCGGACGCCCGAAGATGGCGTGGTAAGCACTTTTGAACGGTACCAACTCAAAGTAGAGTGGCTCGGTCCGGTAATTGACTCGGGTTCCGAATGTCACGTCCAGAGTAATCTCCCCCAAAGAATCCGCCTGTCTCCCTGGTACAATGCCATGGAAAGTTACACTGCTGTAACTCAACTGGCTCTCGTGTAGCTTCATGCGGTGGAACGTTTCAATGTAGAGGATGTTGATGCTGCTTCCACCATCCATGAGTGTTTTAGAGAACTCATAGCCATCAATTAGAGGATTGACGAACAGAGGATACTTTCCCCGACAATGTGTTTTCCTCGGGTGATCTGAACGGTCAAAGAAGATGGTTACATCCGACCAATCCAGAAACTGTGGGACAGCCGGAACCGTGGCACTGAGCTCACGAAGAACTGCCTTTATTTCTTTAGCAGGTTGGGATCCAAGGAAGCAGACATATGCGTCTTTCTTAGTCGTAAAAGTTTTCTTTCCGTCCGACTTGGGTTCTGCAGCGGCTTCCGCTTCTTTCATGTCGGAATCTTCCTTGGGCTCTTTTCCTTTTTCAGAATTTTTCTTTCCTTTTTGTCGCTTGGCTCTGTAGCCAGCGGATTCATCTTTCTTGATGTCATCATTGAAACGACACTCGGTATTTGTGTGGGTAGATCTCCGTTACTATCCAAGTGGTGGACACAGGGATTATTGGCAATGTCGGCCCAGGTATAGGTTCTTCCGGGTTGTTGGTCTCCTCTGTCCTGGATTGGGGAAGTTCCACGGCCTCTACCCTGGACGCCTCCGCGCCCTCCTCGTCCTCCAGATCCGAACGTTGCGTTGACAGCTACGTTGTCCGGAGCCGGCTTTTCCACCGAGGTGTTTTTGTGCTTCTGAGTTTGCTTTGGCTGTTTGGTCGTATTGGGATTGGCCAGAATATTGAGCAGCCCTTCTGAATCATCATCGGTGTTAGCATATTTGCTCGCCGTTTCTATCATTTCTCCCAAATTTGTGATGTGGTCACGCTTCAGTCTATGAAGTAAAAGTCCGATTGGAAGTCCTGCAATAAAGGCTTCTATCGCAGTTTGCTCGTTTACTCCTTCGCAGGATTTCTTTGTATCGATCCAGCATCCGAGGTAATCCCGGCAGGTTTCTCCGGGTCTTTGTGTGCAACGCTGCAAGTCTCCGACTATGCAGGGCCTTCTGTATGTTCCCTCGAAGTTTGAAAAGAACGCACTTTGCATATCATACCAGTTATGAATTGAATTCTCTGGAAGTTCATTGAGCCATGATCGAGCCGTCTTCCTCAGCATGAGCGGGAGATATCAGACTGCAACCAAGCTGTTTCCTTCTTTGGTGATGCAGCAGGCCTGGAAAAAATCCTGGAGCCAGGTATCTGGCTGAGCTGCGTTGTCATAGGGCTGAATTTGTTTGGCAATACCAAAGTCAACCGGAAATATGGTTTGACATATGCGTGGTCCAAAGCATTTGGGTCCCACATACACGTCTTTTTCCCTGTACAGTCGTGCTTCTATTTTTGATTCAATGCGATGACAGAGATCTGCGCCTTGGAGGCTCGCGGCTTCTGCGTAGTGGAGTCGGATTTCTGCTTCTCCTCTCACCATTTCCGCCTCCGCCCCTTCGGCTCCCATGGCTACGTCTGGATCCTTCATGGTCGCTGCTAGGAGGTGATGGTGTCCCTAGCGGATTATTTCTGACCAGGTTACGTGGTGGTGGCGGTGGAGCCTCATTATGCTGACTCTGATACCTATTTCTTCGAGCATCGCCCCTACTTGATTCAGGACGATCCGGATCATCTCTTCGTCCGGCATTGCTAGCCGGACGGCTCGGTGGTGGCATCCTTAGCGGATCTTGCTCCTCTTGGCGGCGGCATGTTTCCGGGTCTTCTCTATAGCTGTTGTTTTGCCGACGATGGTCCTGATGAGGGACCATGGCCCTGATGGTGTCTTCGGCCACGGCCGGAATAACTCTTGCCCAGTCACGTGCTGGCCGGCGAGAGTGGCCGTTTGAGCCGGTTCTTGAATTCTCTTCTTCTCCACAGGGACGATAACGTTGAGTCGTATCCCTGCGAAGCCTTATGTCAGCGCTTTGGTCGGCACTAGTGTGGCAAAACTCGGATTTTGAGGCCAGTTTGCCACTAAATGATGCTGCCGTTTTCTGTTGCTTTAACCCTTTGTCCAGCAATGCGACGCACTACTGGACCTTCCGCGGAGACGGATTGTTGGCGAGGATGGCTCGAGCTGTAGCAGCGTTTTCCAACGGCGTGCTATAGACTCGGATCTTCTCTCCATCTTTTCCGTCGAATAGATCTTTGTGGATATCCGAATTCTTGCTAGCAAGAAACGGACCTCCCCTTGTCTTGTTTGGGTGTCGCTTGAAATCTGACTGATATTTGGTAGGATCACTGTCTAGCTGCTGCGTTATCTCGACGATGCGTGCGGATTCTTCGAGTAGAAACAGGCGGTGCTTTTCCAGGTCCTTAGCTCTTTTCTCCAGCGCCTCCGGTGTAAGATCCGAAACCGTTGGGATTGGAATTGTGAGAGCATCTCCGTAAATTTCACATGCACTCTTGGTGATGACGTGTCCATCCACAGGAGGGTTGATCGATCTCTTCATCAACTTTTTCTTTGTTGGTTTCCTCGATGTCCGGCTCTGCTGGTGTCAGATTTTTCTTCTTCTTCTTCTTTGATCGCCCAGTAGCCTTAACATGCGTACCGGTGGCAAACACGGCTTTTGGTCCGGTACCGGGATATAAACTTCCGTTGGTACTTTCTGTCATGGTTGGCTTGTCGACCTTAGAGGAATCTTCGGTATCTATCTCATCCTGTGAGGTGTAGCTTTCATCCATGCTATCATATGGACTAGGAGAATTTTACGACTCACCTTGCATTGGCTTGGAGGCGTGTTCTTGTTCGTACTCCTCCATCTCTTTGTCCGTCCTGATTCTCCATCTTGATCTCTTCATCAAAATTTTCTTCGTTGGTTTCCTCGACGTCCGTCTCTGCCGATGTCAGATTTTTGTTCTTGTTCTTCTTATTCTTCTTTGATCGCCCAGTAGCCTTAACATGCATACCGGTGGCAAAGACGGCTTTTGGTCCGGTACCGGGGTATAAACTTCCGTTGGTACTTTCTGTCATGGTTGGCTTGTCGACCTCGGAGGAATCTTCGGTATCCATCTCATCCTGTGAGGTGTAGCTTTCATCCATGCTATCATATGGACTAGGAGAATTTTCCGGCTCACCTTGCGTTGGCTTGGAGGCGTGTTCTTGTTCGTACTCCTCCATCTCTTTGTCGAAGTCTCGAAGTTCCTGCGACGTGATTGACTCCATTGGTGAGCCAGGTAAGTCGGTGTTTTCTTCGATTGCGTCTAGGACTGAATTGCTACCAGCTCCAACATCGACAGAGTCGGATGCAATTCTTATGTGGTATACGAAACAATGCTTCTTCTTGTTCATGTTCTTGAAGTAGTTGCACGGCTGGGTTTCCGCCTCCTCCATCTCAAAGTTCTCCATGATGTCGGCGATTGCTTCATAATCGATGTAGGGGCGTTTCATCATCTCCTTTATCCTTTGCTTCAAGGGTAGTTTTTCTGCTACGACGTCTGGTATGACAGAGCCATAGTGGTCCTAATCCATGTATCCGATCTCGTCAGAGAGATCAGATCCAGATTTTTCTTCCACCTCTTCTTCCACTACAGGAGTGGGCTGGGTGGGTTTGATTTTTGTTGGGGTCTTTAACTCTTCCGCATCTGCAGACAAAGTAGATCTAGATTTTTCTCTGCCATGGTCATCACCTCAAGGGTGGGTTGGGCGGGTTCACCGAAACCAGGATAGATATCGATCTCGCCGATAGACATGATCGTGTAGGTCGTCACGGGTTTTGAAGCCAGAATCCAGGTCTCGTCGAGAAGGACGAGAGGGACATCACTGGCGTAGACCGCGTGACCCATGGTGATTGTTTTGTCGATTCCTGCACGCACAGATTCCACCTGGAACGATGCTCCAAAGGTCACCTACCCCACGGTGGGCGCCAACTATCGTCGGATTGTCGACAAGTACGCCATAGGGGGTCCTAGTGGCATTGGAAGGATGGGGTGTGAGACGTCGGATGTTCCAGGAGCGGTGAGCACAAGTTTACCCAGGTTTAGATCCGACTGCGGTGATTGGATCCTACTCCTGCTAGCAACCCAGTAATATATCGGCGTAAGCCAGATGTTACAGTGGATTACAAGAGAGGTTTGCCTGTGCGAGTTGATTGTGGTTGATCTACTATCTAGTGCCCTAAAGGCTCCCATAGGGCCGGTTTATATAGTCACCGGGGCCTAGGGTTATAGGAGAGATCTATCCGGATATGTTACAAAGTTGGTAACTATGTATAGGTTGGACTACAAGTAATACTACAGGCCTAAGTAGGTAACTCTTCTAGGCCTTGCCGTAGCCGGAACTGATTCCTCCTCTTTCTCTGACTGGGCCGCCCTGAAGCATATCTCTAACCCGTTGGTGGGCCACCCTGGTCAGCGAGTCCTATGGGTATACCCGAAAAGTATATCCCCAATAGGATGATGCTTGGATAAAAAGGAAATATGTGAGTGCACTCATGCCTTTTGAGCCTACTGACTTGAAGAGCCTACAAGGAAGACACAACTATCACCTCATGACCTCCAATGAAGTTTTTTTAGAGGAAAACAGTAGGGGAAAGAACCCCCACTGCAACTTTTTTCTTTATTATAAAGTCTGAATTATAGTGTACAAAAACTCTAGTGCTAAGTTACAAGGGGAGATTATTACAAGAGAAGTTTTGGGTTTGAAAGTAGTAACCCACTAATGCACTTGAGTCTGGAACCAGCTATTGAACTGAGGGCCATGTTTCTTTTTTATTCTGAATTTGATCCATCTCAACTCTTGCACAAAAACTGCTTTCCAGTTAAAGAATTCTGGTGTGTCATTTTCAAAGATTTTTTTATTTCTGCAGATCCATATTTCCCAAGCAGCTAAAATTATTATTTCCATGGCAAAAAAAAGATGTAGCTTGCTTCTTATGTCTTGGAAGGCTTCAAAAACAGAGATTCCACGATCTCTTTGGGGGGAAAATGTAATCCCCACAATCAGCAGCAAAAGGACAGGTCCAGAAAAGGTGTATCAATGTTTCTTCTGAGTGGCAGTTCTTGGTTGCACAATTGTAATCAGGTAAAGTGCAATTTTTTTCCTTTTGAGAAGGTTCCTTGTATTTAGTCTGTCTAAAAGAAGCAGCCAGAAGAAAAACTTATGCTTAGCTTGGCAAGAGGATTCCCATATCCATGTGAAGTGAGGTGGAACAGGTTGATAGCCAACCATAACCTCATAAGCCTTCTTAACAGAGAATTTATCACTGCCCCAAATGTAAGTCCATTTATCAGGGTGCCCCAACTGATTAGATAAAAGCTGCTGACACATCAATTCAAGATTTTCAAATTCAGAATAAGCCTATTATGACAGAGGCAGATTAAAGAGATCTTCAAGGTATTTAGTATGAACAACTTCCTGCACTGTGCATTTTGAATTGCAGACATTCATTATCCCACATGTCAGACCAAAAGTAGACAGTTTTTCCATCCCTAGGTTGACATTTAGCCATGGCTTTGTATGCATCTATGAGTTTCAAGTGAGCCTTCCACCAGAAGGATCCTTCCATTTGAAAACCAGGTGCGATCACCCAGCATACCACTGCATTTTGTAGTATACTATAGTCGTGGACACAACACTCACGGAGTACCATTCCACAAATATTACGTCCTCAGAGTGGTACAACAGAAACAAAGCGGGTCTACAACATACATTATAATTATTACAACCATAAATTACATGATGACTATGAGATCCTCCTAGGTCCATAGAGGTATCCTGATGACTCAGGGCTAAACTATAATAACTCGGAGAACAAGATAAAACAACAACTAAACTTCAAGGCTTATACGAGAGTGAATATATATAGAGGATAGAGATATATGCTACTGGACTTGATCTCTATAGATGACACATCTATGCTTCCACTACTTCGGTCTCCATTCCATATATGTTTTCGTAATTGTCCCCTTCGACGCTTCCGGATACTTATGGTTCCTCATAGAGGAATTCTTCTTGGTCGTCAATTGGATATAGTATTTCCTCTTCCTGATCTTTAATATCTTCAGAATCTAGCAAGGGTTAAGAAGATACGTTGAGTATGAGCGTACTCAGCAAGTTCACTAGAAAGCAGTGTTTGATGCACTATATCTATAGCCACGGACCATAGGTCGTAGGCAATGCAGGTTTTCGTAAAAATTTCTTCAAAGGTTGCTTTTATTCTGAAAAGCTATGTCTGTCAGCCTTCATAGGTTTACCAGAACTTTCATGGAGTTCCTTTCCTGCAGCGTTCGCAGCTCCTTCCTAGAACAGGGAGTAACAAGTTACAGTTCTTACACTCTGCAGAGGTGCGTCAGTTTACCCATGAGAGATCAAATCCTTGATGCACAACCGGGTGAATCTTTCCCGTCCACACTTCCTATGGTGTGGGGCCTAGTATATGATCCAAGCCAATCACTGTCCTTCTCTGTGACCCCGCATACACCACAATTGTTGTATGCCCAAACTCAAGGTAGACCTTTCCCCGTATAAAATGGCTATACCTTAGTTGGATACACACAACAACCATTAACACTAGAAATCTGTCTTTTGTAAGCCTAGATCCATGGTAGACCTTTCCTCGTATAAAACGACTATACCCATGATCTGCAACTTACAAATGCCCAGAACAGTGTCGAATGCATGCGAAAGGGAGTCGATCCAGCTGACTTATCTGTCCCATTCCAAATCTCATGGTTAACGCGTAAGATACGACGCAAGAATCACTGGCGACATTGGTTGTTAAGTCCTAGATGATATATTCATGTGTAGTAGTAGCCCAACTGCCAGTCTTAATATATTAGCTGATCACCTTGGATCAGTAACCGACACTTCAAGTTAATTATGAAAATAGTGTTTTCGACCTTTTTGAAATGCAAGTGATGACACACAGTTTGAAAATACTTTACAGAAAATAATCAAAGGACATGAGAAAGTGTGAACTTGCCTTGATAAAGCGAAGTATTGTAGTCGAATGTATCGACTTGACCCTGGACCTCGGGTTCTACAAAAATATCATCATTGCCCGGTAAGGACAATGTTTAAAGAAGCAATATGTTGTTATGCATAAGTAATGAGATGTATAATGCAAAGCCCCAAGTAATTCCTCAATTATTACTAGTGAGATGGACTTAGATGATTTACTTAAGATTTTCTTTATTTCAATTTTACTTCATAAAAAGGATACACACATAAAATATGAAGAGTAAAGTACAATCACAATACAGTTCTAAGGTTCCATGATATTATGTACTTATTACAAAGTTCATGTTTTAAGTTGTTATGGCTTTACAAAAATGGTATAGTGTTTCTTTTGAAGTGGCAAAAAGAATAACATTTGAAGAAAATATTATTTATGTTAAGTTATTCAACTCTGAAGATTAATAGGATTGTAGCTATGGATTTGCAATAAGATTTAAATGATCTTGAGTCATTATATATCTAGCTTAGGGTATATCAGACCAAAGTAAACTATAAAAATGTAATTGGATTTGTGGTATAACATGGTAGAATTATCAACTATTAGGGTTTTTCTTAAGCATAATTAAAGATGAAATCTTATAATTATGGAACTTTGTTTTAAATATTTAAATTTAGCATGTGTAATATTTATAGACTATACTATAAGATTTTTCTAGATAAAGAGAAATAGATGAATTTGTTTTATAATTTATTTGGTGAATATTAAATTTGCTAAATATGATTCTATATAATTGGGTCCACTAACTTTTAATATAAGCTAATCATTTGCAAGAATAACTTTGTAAATCTTTGTCTTAAAGATTTTAAATGGATATTATAAAGCTAATTGTTTACACTTGGATTGTATCCGTAAATTATAATTATAGGTTTAGACTACTTAGATTCAAAAGATTATGTTTTGAATAAGATCATTTCTTACTTAGGAAAGAATTTTAAATAATTAACAAAATAGCTATTTTATTTTAATAATTTAGATAATTGAAGTTATATGATCTAGAAACTTTAAAATGTTTTTATAATAATATATTATTATTTTTATAGTAAATATTCTTACTTAAATCTTAAAAATGAATTTTATGTATTTTTAGGTATTATCTTTATTTTTTTATAAAATTTCTTAACTTTAAATATTTGTTTTAAGTTTTATTTTTTAAATTTTAAATTAGTATTTTTATGATATAAGAGATTCATTTTTATTCATAAAAGTGATATTTATTTATTTTTAGGAATTTTCCTAAATTTATTAAATTTCATTTAGATATTTAAGGGTGTTAATATTTCTTTGCATTTTATTAAACTTAAATAAATATGATTATATTTTTCTTAGGTGGATATTATTTTAATAAACATTTGGATGTATTAAATATATTTTTAGGATTTTTCTACATTTTCTAGAGCTTAAAATGTTTAGAGGGTATTTTAATAATTTCCATTTTTGTTTATATATATATTGGGCCTAGTTCTTGGACCCATGTAGCCCAATACCCAGCCCATTCCACCTAGTTGGCCTAAGCCACAGAGCCCAACCGATCAAGTCGGTCAACCCGACCCATATGAACCCTTCTCCTCTCCCACGCTAGCTCGTTCCTCACCTTCTCCCTCTCTGGCGACGTGGTGTCGCCGCCATCGCCGCGCAACCATGGCCGGCCCCGGCCACCTTGGCTGCCGCCACTGGTCGCCCTCGACGCTCTCCCCTCTGCTACTCCTTCCTATTCAATTCGATTTGTGATTCAAACCCTCTTTCGCTCGTCCCTGTTACACTCCTGTGGCTAGGGTTTCGGTACCTACCACCCTGAGGTGCTTCCATGGCGATTTGGTGGTGTTTCGGTGTTGATCTGAGGCTGCCTTGATGCTTCATCGAGGGACGGCTGCTCGAGCGGCTCGGCATGGTTTAAGTGCCTCGGTGCTTCTTGTGCCGCCATTTACTGCGCCCTCCGTCACTGGTCTGCTTCCTCTTCTCGAGCTTGAGCGAGGACCACCAGTGAGTTTCTCCTTCCCCTCCATTCCTCATTTTGTTTATCTCTTCCTCATTGCTCTGTATGAATCCTAACTAGAGTTCCCCCTTTGTAATCCTATTAATGGCTCTCTAGAAGCTGTCCAACAATGTTGTTAAACATATTTCTCTTCATGGATCTCACTGATAAGCATTAGTAAATGCTTTGTCTTGTCGAGGCATACAACCCTGTACCTTAGATAGTTTTCTTATGAGTTGGTATAACTGGAATTTTGGATATGGTAAATTGTTTGAATTTGTATTCTATCTGATTGTTTTATGATTACTGTATGGGGTCCTTGTAGTTGTGAGTTCGAGTTACTGGCAGTAATTTTCCTTGAGATGTGATGTTTGTTGTGGTTGATCATGTGCTAGTGTCTTGGTCTTGAATTAGGAGTAGTGGAGCTATTGGTGTTTGATCTATGGTAATACATCTCTGAATCTTGCAGAGATTCTCTAACCTGTTCCCTGACAGTGTGCAATTTCAAACCTGTTAACTGAATATCTGGGCTAGCTGATAATATATGTTTTTTATAGATTCCCAACTTGTGTCTGTGCTTGGTAGAGAATATATTCAGCTAATGGATTAGCTGAATCCTGGTTGTGTTGATTAGAAAAATGATTTGTTGTTTTATTTTGATATGATTCCTAGTGACCAACACTAAGAAAATGATTTGGCTTACATGTATAATTGCATGTGAACCAGTGGATGATTTAGTTAATGTGAATGGTGACTTTTGCTAATATGGTCCTGCTATTGTGATGCCTCCTTGGTGTATACATAATAGCCTGATCATTCCTAGCATGATTAGTTGTCATTTGTACAGCGAAGCAATTTATGGATCTGATTCCTAGAACTTTTACTAGGAAAATGATTTATGTTAATTGAGTTGCTATTGTTGCTACAGAGAAAACTTCTGTAATATGGCTATGCTGTTGTGGAACCTCCTTGAGGGTGAGCATAAAATCATAGATCATTTACATGTTCTGTTATACTTTTACTTAACAGAATGTTGGTCTATGTCCTTGCCAATGATACCATGTCTGAGGCTTTACTTGTGTTGCACATGATCATATATCATTTTTGCCTTGCAACTGATTTGGCTAATGTCTAACTACTGTCATTAAGGCAGTATCATATGATTCCTAGATGTATCTATCTAGGAAAATGATTATGTGGTGATATCCACTTGTGTTGTGTGGATTCACTAGTGAGATGCCACTGTGATGCCTCCATTAGGATGGAACATAGTGGTTTCACCTACTGGATCATTTTAAATTTGTCAAGTAGAGTGTGGAAAAAGGATACCATCTAGTTTGTATGATATAGATGCACCACCCTACTATTTGATCTTGGTCCATGATGCATAAGACTGAGGCCAAACTCTTATTGAGATAAGAACATATATTTGTTGGCTTTTAACAGCTCTAGGATGAATTAGTGTAGCACTTCTACACTATACTGAGAGATTTCTCTCTGACTCCAATCTGATGCTTGTTTTAATTTGACAAGATCAAGTATTAGTATGGTTCTAGTAATTAACCTGTTGCTTGAAGTGTAGACAAATGATTTGGTGAGGGATGTTGTGATGCTGCTTTGTTGCAAGATCTAGTGTTTGTCCTGATCATCCTTGCACTCCTGGCCTGCTCCTCCTTGTTTCTCACTTGGCCTACTCCTTATGCTCCTGACCTCCTCCTGGTGTCCTTGGATGGCTTCCTCGAGCAACCAGGGTGCTAGTGATGAGGTTTGATCTATGTGTTATTAGGGAAATCTAATAAGAACGGGTGATGTTCTATGTGGTGCTCTAGAGCTAGTGGAGGAACTATGGTCTGGTGGTATGTGTGTGAAGGATAAGTTAGCAGCCCTGCTACGGCTGGTGTTGTCTCTCCATTTGCTGCTCTCTTGTGGTGTTGACAACACACAAAGTTGCATGTGTTGTGTGAGCTGCTTGTATGCTTGCCTCATGTGTGTGGATCAGACCAAGTAAACACTGGATATTTTCTGATGGTTTGACCCTTACTATTTGCTTGCTTGGTGAAATTTGACCCCCTTTTGTCTGTGATGTTGTTCTGAGACAAATGATCTACTTATAAGAACAGATATTGTTTTTGGTGAAACTTTCCCCTGCTTAATAAAGCTCTATGATGTAATGAACAGTGCACCTCACTATTAAACTGAGAGCAACATTACTAACACTAACCCTTTTTGTTTTTATCTTTAATTTATTTGTTTTGCAGGAATCAAAAGGTTATCCAGGAATATCAAGACTAGATATAGAAATTGTAGTTTAGATTTGAGTTATTGTAATTTTCTTATTCTTTTGTAATAACCATGTAATACTTATATGTTTGATTAAATTATTTATTTTCTTCTCTTGTAATTATTAATCTGTGTACTGACTTCTAAATTACTTGTATTCTTTCAGTCTTTGTATTATTACATAAAGAATTCTACTTATTTGTATTTCTTTGAATTGCATTAATGTATGTGATTTCTTTATTTCATTTACTTAATTGTAATTTACTTTTATTCTTTTATTGTGAAAGAATAATGTAATACTTCATGTATTCTTTTTAATAAATAATTCTTTTATATCCTTATTATAATCATTTCTTTTTACATAATTATAGTATTATTATTCTTGAATTTCTAAATTCAAATTTAAATTGAATTTGGGAAATTCAAAGTAGAGTTCAAATTCTACCCCTCCACAAACACAAATAATACCTAAAGGTCATGTCAAAATATATCGCACTCACTAAGATGGCTAATTTCTAATCCATCAAAGCAAGAGAGATTTTGATCACTCCAGGGTTTTAGTTTGCGAAAATTTAACTGGATTTTCAGATGCATGCATGCCGATGCACAAATTCCTAAATCTATCCTTTGTTTAGTCCTAAATGCTGGGATTTTACACCAGGGAGTTTACCTTGGGTATAATAAGATTCCCAAATAAGATGTACCCAAGGAATATCATGGTGGTTATAAAATTTATCCATATTCTTGAGTAGCAGAGCAGTATTTTGGATGTTAAGATTAAGAACTCCCAGGCCACCTTGATTCTTTGGCCTGCAAACCTTTGTTTGTGCAACCATTGTAGTGCCTTTAGCCTGCACATCAGCAATTTTTTTCCTCCAAAGACAATGCCTCATGTATTTAACCACTTGGTCCTTGATTGTAATAGGCACATCAATAGATCTCATGTAGAAGAGTGGTAAGGATGATAAAACAGATTTGACCATTCGAAGTTTTCCCCCATAATTCAAAAAATCTGCAACCACCAAGCCTGAATTGAACCCTCTGAACCATTGGGAGATAGAATTCCAGAGAAGGTTTGGTGAGACTGAGTGGTAATCCAAGATATGTGAAGGGAAGGCTACCAATATTACAGCCAAAGGTTGTAGAGAAATGCAGCAATCTTTCAAGGTCCAAGTTGATAGGCATCATACTAGACTTGTCATAATTAACCCTGAGACCAGTTGATGTGGCAAAAGTATTCAGCATCGATTTCAGACAAAGTAGCTGCTTTGAATCTGCCTTCATGACTACCAAGGTATCCATACTGAATCACAAGAAAATCAGGACAAGCAAGGCAATAAATGGGTAGGCTAAGAAGATCCTTATTCATGGCAGAGTTGAGGAGAGTCTGCAAAAAATCAGCTGCCAGCACAACCAGAAGAGGTGATAAGGGATCACCCTGTCTAACCCCTCTTCTACAGTAGAATTTTTTTCCAGGCACTCCATTTAGGAGAATAGAGGAATTCCGAGAACCGAAGATCATATTTATCCAATTAATCCATTTGACACAAAATCCTCTTGCCTGCAGAATGCTTATAATAGTGGAGTGCTCAATTCTATCAAATGTTTTTTCAAAGTCAAGTTTGAGGATCACAATTTCTTCTTTTGATTGATGACATTGGAAAAGATATTCAAATGCCTAGCCTAGGCAATCTTGAATGGATCTATTCTTGAGAAAGCCATACTAATTTTTATGCACAAGCTTGAGATGATGCTCTGAAGTCTATTGGCAAGGAGCTTTGTAATGATTTTAAACACACTGTTTAATAAATAAATTGGCCTGAAATCGGTAGCGAGGACAGGGGACTCCACCTTGGGAATAAGAGTGATGAAAGCAGAGTTGATGCTCTCAAGGGAAATTTTCTCATGATAAAGGTCTTGGATCAACTGAATAATGTGTGTTCCAATAATGGACAAACAGGTTTTGATAAATTCATTGTTGAAGCCATTAGGGCCTGGGGATTTCTCATTTGGCAGTTCCTTAATGACATCTTCAATTTCCTTTTCTGTGAAAGGGACTTCCAGGGCTGCAGCAATATCAGAGTCCATGTAATCATTATAGAGTTCTGATAAGTTAAAGTGCATTGTTGGTTTATCAGAGGTGCCCATTCTACTTTTAAAATCATTCCATAGAATATTGGCCTTCCCATCATGGTCGTGAATGTCAGAGGAATTCTCATTTTTCAACATGGAAATGTAGTTATTCCTGTAGCTAGTTGTTGCTTTTGCATGGATTTTTTGTGTGTTTTCATCACCAAGTTTCACCCACTTGATTTTCTCTCTTTGCTTCCAATATGCTCTCTGATTCTAAAGCAATTGTATCCGATGAGTCTTAAGAATGTCTCTTAGGTTCCATTCAAAGATACTCAGGGTCCTGAATTCTTCCATTATATCCAGCAAATCAATGGTTTCATTTAACTTTGCAATCAAGTGTTTAAGGCATGGAAGATATTTTTCCCAAAGTTTGAGTCCTCTTCTAACATTCTTGAGCTTGGCATTTATCTTTTTTGCACTGTCTGAATGTCCCACAGGGATATCCCAAGCATTTTGCACAATCTGCTTGAAATCACTATGCTGAAGCCAGTAGTTTTCAAATCTAAACACCTGATCTTTAGGGATTCTAGTACCAATTGAGATTACAAAACGTGTATGGTCAGAAGTGGGCTTTGAGAGGGGATAAACAAAGGATGATGGGTAAGAGATTGTCTAGGAGGGTGAGGAGAAAAACCAATCCAATCTCTCCAGGAGAGGATCCTTCTGCATGTTACTCCAGGAGTATTTTCTACCTTTTAAAGGGTGTTCCACAAGACCAAGATTACTGATAGCATCATTAAATAAAAGCATGTTATTAACATCACCATCAACTTTATTCCTATTATAAGGTTTCCTGATAAAGTTGAAATCACCAATAACCAACCAGTCTAAGTCATCAGGCATATCAATGTTGGTGTTGGGGATATGCTAAATGGGTATCACCATAGCATGTCTCTAATCCGGATAACCCGGGTGGCCCACAGTTGGTAGCAAGGCCCATGGCCTGTTGGACGGCCCAGTTAGATGGATCCAGAAGGGAGGCCCATGCCAGATAAAGGAAGGCTACGGAGGAGTCACCGACGTACCCGCAGCCTTGGAGTGCAAGACATGTTAGACTAGTTATATACCGTGTAGGACTCTGTAACCTGTCCGGCTAGGACTTTGCCTGTAACCCTAGGATCTGGCGACTATATAAGCCGGACCTATGGGAGCCTTTAGGGAATGACACAAATCAAATCGCGCACAGTGAACCAATCCCTGTAACTCGGCGTATTGCCATTATAGTGATTTATAACAGGAGTAAGATCCTGCCATCATCGTGGGATCTGAACCTAGGTAAGCTGTGTTACCTCGTACCCGCCAACCTTCCGCCTTACCCCACGTATCTAAACACGCTCTATGAGGACCCCTCCATGGTGTACTCGTCGGCAATACCACGACAGTTGGCACCCATTGTGGGGCAAGAGGCGCTTCAGGCTCTACAATGGGCGAGGTCCAAGCTCTTCACAGGAATCAGCGAAACCATAGCCATCGGCCGTGTTCTCTTCTCCGACAATGTTCCGATCATCCTCCCGACGATTTCTAGATCTCGGCAAAGACGAACCCCACCCGCTGCTCGATCGTCCCAATCGGGGACATCCACCTTTTCATCGGCGAAACTGACTCGAGCACTAGTTCCCTAGAAGTAGGACGATCGTCAAGACCCGCGTGGACCGCCTATGGGCAGGATACGTTCACGGAAGGATCAAAGTCGGATCTCTCTTCGAAGTTTGCCGGCATAGATCAGAAAAAATCAAGGCCCACCCAAACCGCCCCTGTGCAGGATATAATGGTGGAAGATCGCTGCAAGTCCGCCGGCTTCGCCTATGCATCTAGACATCAGAGATCCAAGTTCATCGGCGTGGTAACTATCTTCGATCTGGCGTGTTGCATTCAGAGAGAGGGTGAAAACCCCCGCGATTACCTAGACAGGTGGCTCCGTATACGGGCCGACCTGGAGCATTACCCCGCTGATAATGCCATGTATCACTTTGTGGAAGGACTGGACCGCGGTACACTTCTTCGACATACTTTAAGGCAGATGCAGGCTTCGGGACGCCTCACTTTTGAAGGCATGGTGAACATCGTCAACAAATTCACGGCCGCTGATGCAGAGGCTCAGGAAGCGCTCGCGGTCCTACCCGTCGCCCCTCCGCCTCAGCCATCGCCACCACCGCCTCCAGTCATCGTCGCTGCAGCCGCACCACCGCCTCCAGTTATCATCGCTGCTGTCGCACCACCACCACCCATCATCGAGGAGGCCTCAGAACCCTCCGACTCCGTCCTGGACACGCCCTATGCCGACATCAGCACCGACTCGGAGGAGATAGACTTTAGCCCAGAGGAACTCGACTCTGCTATGCAGGAGATGGAGGAGGATATCAGACGCGATGAGTAGGCCGTCAATGCCATCACATCCCGAGAGGTGTTCGTCGCCATTGGGACCGTGATGGAGGAAGATCAACCCGGACAAGCTCCGCCTAAAGCACTGGACAAGGGGAAGGGACCACCTATTGCCGCCGATAATGATCGCGCAAAGGCCATGCCCCCTCCGACTAACCCAGTGCAGCAGCCGCAGGAACTCAACGTCGGTCCGAGTAACAACAACACCGCAAACCCGCCGCCTTTGGCATCTACGTCTGCAGCTGCCCAAATCACTCCAGCTGATAGAGTGATGTACGGAAATTTGCTCGTCGATCCCATGACTGTGGCTCATATACGAAACTAGTCCAGCTTGACAAAAAGCGCCAGTAGCTACTAGAGGAGGCGCAGGCCATCGCAGAGCAAGGAGCAAAGCTGGATCAAGATCTGGCCAAGGCGTAGAAATCCATAGAGAAAGCTAGAGCCATGGAGGCCGAGTACAAGATTCTGCTCAAGCAGTAGAAGTCTAAGAAAGCTCTGGCTCGCGTCATCAACGATCCTGGTGTACGGCGAAACCTAGGATGGGTTCCCCCGAAGCTGCCACAAGCCAAGCCATACATTGACATCGAAGGCAGGCAGGTCATGCCCACTCCTATTCTCAACCTAGCCATCGCCAAGACCCTTCTAGAGCAGGATAGATCACCCACAGCTGTGGAACAGGTCTATGACCTTGTAGTGAAGGCGGTGAAACAACAGGAAAAGGCCACCTCCCAGAGGCTTGAGTCTGACCCAGCATATTGCGAGTCTAGAAATCCTAAGCTTCCAAGAGACCGATCTCCTCAGGATGTCGGGTCTCAGACGGGTTCATCGGAACGAAGACGAAGCGATGCACGCAACAGGAACGACGCTATCCCCATATCCTCCGACCATGGAGGCAAAGTTCATCCTGGTCGCCCATCTCCACCGCCCCGATCCCCCCGACATCGCGAATACCCCAAAGCTCACCATCGTACAGACATGCCTCTACCAAGGTAAAGCGGCATCGTCATTCGCGACAACATGGAACAGCCCCGTCACGATGGAGAGCGCAACCAAGGGCATAAGAGCAGGTCACGCCATGACCCTCCGCGTCCGACAAGCAACCGCGACAAGCATGAGGCATCATAGGAGGGAAACACCAAGAAGGCTAACCCACTGCCACCTCCACCTCCGTCGCTCCCTAGCATCCACCATGGTGGAGGAGGCCCGTGTCATTCACGCAGCCCATCCCCTGGCGGAAAGAAGAAAAGAACAAGCCCGGAGCCATATGACACACGTTCACGCCTGGACAAGATTCACGAGGCCCGAGAAGGACCATACCTAGGGCCACGCTGCTTTGGACCTGTGATACAGACCGCAACTTACCCAAGGGGTTTCCGGATTCACAAGACCATCAAGCCCTATGACGACACCGCCAAACCAGCTACGTGGTTGCAGGATTACGACAACGCGGTGGAGATCGCCGGGGGTAACCCCAACATTGTCGTAAAGTACCTCCCACTGATGTTGACGGGCACGAACCGCCAATGCATTGATGACTTGCCAGAGAAGTCCATCTGCAACTGGTTGGACATGGAAGAAGCGTTCACCAAGAACTTCGAGGGTACGTATAAGCGTCCCTACAATGTTGGCAATCTACAACGCCGTGTGCAAGAGAAAGACGAGTCATCTCGCGCCTACCTCTCTCGTTGTCTGGATACGAAGAATTTCTACGGAGGAGTGCACGATCAAACCGCCATGGCCGCCTTCATCAATGGGTTGGAAAAAGGTACATTTCTCTGACATAAGTTGAAGCACCTGCAGGACAATCACAGGCTTGATCTCAACCAGATGATCTAGTTGGCCAGTGACTTCGCGGCTGCCGACGATGATGCTCGCGTCTCCTTGCCGGCAATAGCCATTCAAACCCAAGCTAAGAGGAACAACAACACCAAGCAGAAGAACCCGCCAGAACAAAATCAAACCTCCGACATGGTCGCCATGACCTTTGTAGGACGAGGTGATGGCAGACAGCATGGCCGAGGACGGGGGGCTGGATGTAGGCAGCAGCAAGGTAGTGCAACTACCCCGGCAGCGCTCCGCGTTCCCCAAATGTATGAGGAATACCGTGATATACCATGCCTTGTACACCTCGACGCCAACGGCAAAGCCACTCATACCAATCGCCATTGCAATTTCGTCAACCACCTCAAGGAGGACCCAGAGTTTGGATACAAGCGAAGTCGGAAGAACATACCACGAGGCAGGGGCAAAGGGAAGAAGAAGGAAGAGGAGTCCAAGGATTCAAGTGATATGGACGAGGATGTTGACCCCAAGCACGCCGACAAGAGCGATGGCAAGAGCAAGAACCCCTTCGAGAAGAAGGCTAATGTCTACCACACTTTCCTTGGCACCCCTACTGTCCGGCAACAAAAAACCTCCATGAGGATACTGATGGCCACCCTACCCCCAGTTCCCCAGTACCTGCGCTGGTCGGAGATTCCAATCACTTGGGACAGGAAGGATCACCCATACCTCATCCCTACAGAGAACCAGTACGCCATGGTCATCAATCATTTGATTGATGGCAACAAGTTCACCAAATGCATGGTGGATAGTGGAAGCAGCATCAACATCATGTACCTGGATACACTGCACAAGATGAACTTAACGGAGGCCAACCTAAGGCGGACTAGCACCGTGTTCCATGGCTTATTTCCTGACCGGGAGGCTCGGTCCCTTGGGTGCATCACGCTTCAGGTCGCTTTTGGCTATGTTAATAATTACCGACAAGAACGCATGACCTTCGAGGTGGTCCCCTTTAAGAGCGTGTACCACGTCATCTTCGGACGCGACATCTTCCACACCTTCATGGCCAAGCCATGCTTCGTCTACAACAAGCTCAAGATACCCAGACCAAACAACATCATCATCGTATCCGAAAGCTTTACCAACGCAAGGGACTGCGATATTGGAGAAGCAGCCTTTGCAGAAGCTGTCCTCTACATCGAAGAATTCAAGGAGATCCATAGCAAGGTCGATGCCATGGAAATTCCAACATCGAAGAAGCAGATTTCTGACTCTGATCCCGCCTTCAAGGCCGCCATTGAGACCAAGACGGTGGAACTTGTGGTAGGAGATGCCTCCAAGACCACCGCCATTGGAACGAACCTGGAACCTAAATAGGAAAGCGCGCTCGTCGAGTTCCTCCGTGAGAATAGGGACATCTTTGCCTGGCAACCTTCCGACATGAAAGGTGTACCTAGGGAACTTGCCAAGCACAACTTGAATATTGATCCAAAATGCAAGCTGGTGAAACAACCTCTACTACGCTTCGGAGACGAGAAGAGATGCGCCATAGGCAAAGAGATAGCTAGGTTACTTAAGGCTAGTTTTATCCGAGAAGTCCTTCACACCCGATGGGTGGCCAATCCTGTACTTGTCCCCAAAAAGGGAACCAAAGAATTAAGAATGTGCGTTGATTACATCGGCTTGAACAAAGCGTGTCCCAAAGATCCGTTTGCTTTGCCTCGCATTAACCAAGTCATTGACTCGACGGATGGCTCGGAACTTTTGTGTTTTCTCGATGCCAACTCAGGATACCACTAGATAAATATGAGTAAGTCAGACCAATTGGCCACTTTGTTCACCACACCTTACAGCACGTTTTGCTATGTCATGATGCCTTTTGGGCTAAAAACGCAGGTGCTACGTACCAGCGGAGTATGCAGCGTTGCCTACACGATCAAATTGGTTGGAACGTTCATGCCTATGTGGACGATATAGCGGTGATGTCTAAAAAGTCAAACGACTTAATCTCCAACTTAAAAGTAACCTTTGATAATTCCAGAAATACAACATGATGCTTAACCCTAAGAAGTGCGTCTTGGGGGTCCCAGCCGACAAATTGTTGGGCTTCATCATTTCCCAGCGTGGAATGAAGGTCAACCCGGAGAAAATCAAGGCCATCCTAAACATAAACTATCCGACATGCCTGAAGGACATCCAACGGCTTATAGGATGTGTTGCATCAGTTAGCCGGTTCGTCAGCCGACTTGGAGAGAAGGCTCTGCCGCTGTACAAGTTGCTGAAGAAGGCGAACAAATTTATATGGACGGACGAAGCAGATGCTGCACTCAAGAAGCTAAAGGAGGTACTCTCCTCGGCACCTATACTTGCAGCACCTGAGCCTATGGAGCCTATGTTGATCTACATGGCAGCCACCAACCTGGTAATCAACATTGTCGTCGTGGTAGGGTGGAAAGAACCAGGGCATGAGTACGGAGTGCAATGACCAGTTTACTATCTAAGCGAGGTCTTGACAAAGTCCAAGCAGCGTTACCCGCACTACCAGAAGCTATCTTATGGAGTGTTCCTTGCTTCTCGGAAGCTAAGGCACTACTTCCAGGAGCACCCTATCATAATTGTGAGCAAAGCTCCACTGTCCGACATCATCAACAACAGCGACGCTACAGGAAGGGTTGCGAAGTGCGGCATCGAGCTTGCCGCCTTCAAAATCACCTACAAGAGGCGCGACACTATCAAATCAGAGGTCTTGGCGGATTTTGTTGTAGATTGGACGGAGATGCCAGATGCTACCCCTATACCAGAGCCAGAATACTGTAACACCCCAGTATTAGCTAATTACTATTTAGGGTTTGTTTATGCACTCATGAGCATCATCCATTAATTTGTGCATTGAAGAAATAGAATAAAACCCTAAAACCCTAATCTTCCCCCTCTCTTCGAAGCATTCAAAATGGTTTGAAATATTTTGAAAAGTATCAAAATAGTTGGAACTCAAGTTGAATAAAAGGTCCCTGAGATATTTTATATGGTTTATAAAGTTTCTGGTACTTTGAAATAGTTCAAATTAGATTGGAAGTTCAAATACAAAATAGAAAAAGGAAAAGTTTCTGGAAATAAAAAAGAGCCAGGAAGCCAGCCAGGCCGCAGCCTAGCAACTCCCTCTCCTCCCTCCCTTTTCTGCGGCCCACCTTAGCCCAAGCGAAGCACGCAGCCAGCCCATACCCCTTCGTTCTTTTTCCTCTTTCTTCTTCGTCGACAGAAGGACGCCGGCGAGGAGAGCTGCTGCGTGTCGACACCGGCATCGTCCCCGCCTCGCTGTGATTCCCGCTGCAAGGAGATGCACGCTACCGACATCATCGACGCCTATAAAACCTATTGCCGCTGCCGGACGAGCCTTATCCTCTCCCTTTTCCCCAATTTTAGTCTCCGGCCGAACCCTAGCTCATGGGAGCTCCGGCTCACCGACGATTCCTGCTTCCCCTCGTCGTTCCGAGCTCACAGGCGTGACCACCGAGGTCGACTTGCTCGATTGCCCCGGCCAGCTCTATCGGAAGTCACCTCCATCGCTCCAATCGCCACCTCCTTCCCTGTCTCCGGCCGCCGTCGCCGCGGGTGATTCCGTCCTCTCCCGAGCTCCCTGATCCCTCCACGAGCATCACGGTAAGCCCAGGAACCCGCCAGTACACTCCCATCTCTCGTTTGCTTCCTGTAACGAGCTGCCATCGTGTTCTGCCGCTCGCCGCCGTCGGGCACCGCCGTAGCCGCTTCTCCGGCGACCATCTCTGGGTGGCGCCACCTCTATAGGGTCCTTCAGGTCGTGCTGTATCCAGCCCGCACAACTGCGCTTCCCAGATCACCCCCTAGCACCGCCTGCCGCTGCCGTCTGACCGTGCTCCGGCGAGGCCCGCGTGGCGCCTCCGTGGCATGTTAACCCAACCCTGGTCCCACTCGTTAGCCTACCTGGCTAGGTATGCCTACGGTGTGAAAAGTTTCAGCGTGGTTAAATAAATATGAAAAAATGATTTAATAATTTCAGAATCTTTTTAAATATTGTAAATTCAATAACTTTTGATTTATAAGTCAGAAAAATACAAATAATATATCAAAATGTTCAGAAAAATGAGAACTACCTCTTTAAGCTATAATCATGAATTGTTAATCAACTTTCATGACAAGTTTAATTAGAAGAACAAATGCACCCCTCTCATATGTTCTGGAGTTTTCCCGAGTTAGGGTTTTCACCCCTCAGAACCTCGATTAATTTGTCAAGCATGCGTTAGGGTTTCAATTCAATGAAAATTAACTTGTAAAATCATCATTCTTGTTTGAGCATTGCATCGATGCCATGTGTTGATTATTTCCCCTTTATTTCCGGTGTTTAGTTCTTCCCGGTAGAATACGAGATCGAGATCGAGATCGAAGACCGAGATCAAGACCATCGAAGATCGATGAACAATACTTGACCAACTGTAACCAAGTCAAGTACAAGATTCCCAAAGATCTGCTTATCGGTTATCAACTGGCAAAGGCAAGCATAGCCCCACCATGATATAATCCTACGTTTTCAAAAGCATTTCAGTTCTGCCATAATGCATACAATTCTACTGTGGTATTTTATCGATAGATAGAGTATCCTATCTATTGCATTACTCCCTTTGACCTTATATTACCTGATCCACTGCTCCTAGTATAACTAGGTTTGGCTTGTGTGCACCGCTAGAGCTATTATATGTGTCTGCTTAGCCATGCATAGCTGTCAGTTCTGGTCCATCCAGATGATGTATAAGATGCAGAGAATCTAGTATGACAGAAGAACGTGATGAGATGAGATCAGTGATATGAGATCAAACATGCTAAGGCTTGTATGGGAGGCCACGGTGGGATGTGGTTTTTCTAGTCCCATGCTCGCCACCACTAGGACCTGAGTTCTTGACTTTGGAACCGAGATGAGCGTACAGCCACACGGGGCTTGGGAAACCCTCGCCTGATTAACTTGCCTAGTAGATTCCATGAGTCACATAGTTCGGGCGTTCCATTCGACATATGCATAGAAAATCTTTTGAAAGATTTGCCGGGTGAAGTTGGTGCATTCATAACAGGTAGGTAAGCGTGGACCGGGTTGCTTGGGGTTGATGGCGCCCCTGGTAAACCAACCTCGCCTCACATCTTTAAGTACCGGCTTTGGGATTTGACCCGTTACGGCGGAACCATACTTATTGCGTGACTCATGGTCTGGGTGAAAGCAAGGTAAAGGTCATGGCCAACCACCCTCTGCCAGCCTTCCAAGGAAGAGGGCTAATAGCTTGGCATTAAGAGTCGGTTGGTACGTGTGGGTAAAGTTGTACACCCCTGCAGGGTAATAATCTTTTCGAAAAGCCGTGTTCACGGTTATGAACGCTTGGTGACCAGATTCTAAGATCATAGAGAACTATAACCTAATCATAAAACTTGGCAGTCCAACATGTGCTTAAGGATGCTTCCTCATGGGTACGAGGGGGTGATCCTAGTTGGTAGATGATGATGGTTTGGTGGATATCAAAAGATGATGATCAATATTTCGGAGACGTCGCTCTCTTATCCCCTTTTAAAATACTCTGGTTAGACGAGCTTCTTCTTCTCCCTCTTGTTTTATGAACAAAAGATGGCTTTATGCAAAACAACTCCACCATCCAGAAGTCTTGCGGAGTACACCCTGTACTCACCCTTGCTTTGTTGATACTTTTGGCAGAGTAAGTGTTCCATGAAGACGAGTTTCGTACTACATTGACATCGACAAGTAGCTTGGGGTTCCCGGCCGGCAGCCTAGAATCTATGGGCTGGGACGTCATCGTTATGCTTCAGGCCTCTTAGGCCATTTGTTAAGTTTGCTATACTTAATAGCATAATTTGCCTTCCGTTGTTTGATGTTTGTGGTCAGTGACCTCTGCTTGTAATAATTTGGTTCTTTGCTCGATTATGAGCTTGCTGTAATAAATTTTGTGTCGTAGGGTCACTGTTGTGTTACTGATTCTCCACTGGATATTCTCGAGCTCAAGGTTAAGCTTATGTCAGACGGAGGTCTGGGATTTGTTTAGCCCTGATCCCGGTGGTGTCTCAAATACTGGGTGATGCACTTTGATGGATCAAAGCTACTCAACGGCTCGGGGGCTGGTGTACTGCGACAGTCACCAACAGGGGAAAAGCTACACTATGTTCTACAGATCCACTTCGAGGCTACAAATAACATGGCGGAATATGAAGCACTCATTCACGGACTTCGTGTAGCTAAGGATATCGGCATCAAGCGCATAGTTTGTTGTGGAGATTCAGACTTGGTTGCCCAGCAGGTGGCTAGCACCTGGAATGCGCGGAACCCTATGATGGCGACATATCGAGACGAAGTGGACGAGATAGCCAAGAGCTTCTTGGGCTACGAAGTCAAGTATGTCCCTAGGGAAGAAAATGAGGCGGCTGATCTGCTGTCAGAACTTGGATCAGGGCACAAACAAATTCCACGTGGCGTTTTTCTAGAGCATCTACAGACACCATCCGTGAAGGGAGCGGACCTCGAGAACCCAGACAGAGTTGATTCTTTTGTTCACATAGTGACAAAGGTCCCTCCGGCTTGGATAAAACCGTTCATAGAATATCTCGTACACGGAACTTTGCCCATCGACGAGGTTGAAAGTCGGCAAATAGTACGTCGAGCAAAGGGTTATACCATAATCAATGGACAACTCTATAAAATAAGCACCACTGGTATATACCTCAAGTGTGTTTCCCAGCAAGTGGGTATTGAAATCCTTCGTGAGATCCATCTCGGAGATTGCGGGCATCACGCCGCTCCTCGATCGTTGGTCTCCAAAGCCTTCCGGCAAGGATTCTACTGGATGACTGTGAAGGCGTACGCCGATAAGCTAGTTGAGACGTGCATGGGATGCCAGTATTATGCCCGACAACCACATGATCCGGCTGAATAATTGCGAACAATACCAATAACTTGGCCGTTTGCAGTGTGGGGCTAGATATGGTTGGTCCATTACAGACGGCACCATGTGGGTTTATGCATCTGCTAGTAGCAGTTGATAAATTCACCAAATGGATAGAAGCTAAACCAATTATAAATCTTGATGGGGCAACTGCCCTTAGGTTTGTCCGAGATCTAGTGGTGAGATTTGGTCTCCCACATAGCATTATCACTGAAAATGAAAACAACTTATCACTCGGAGAAGTGGAAGATTATTGTTGGGAGAAGGGCATCCGACTTGACCTGGCATCTGTGGCACATCCACGGTCCAATGGGCAAGTTGAGCGAGCCAATGGATTAATTCTGCAGGGAATCAAGACACGTCTCGAGGCGCCGCTACATAGAGCAGCTGGATCCTGGGCAGAGGAGTTGCCATCTGTTCTGTGGAGTTTACGAACTACACCCAACAGATCTACCAGATACACCCCTTATTTCATGGTATATGGAGCAGAAGCCATCCTGCCTTCCGACATCCTTCACGATTCACCAAGAGTTGCCGCCTACGACAAAGATGATGCTAAAGAATCCAGGCGCCTAGATGTGGACCTTCTCGAGGAAGAGCGCGCATTGACATGCCAAAGATCCTCCATCTGCCAGTAGAAGCTACACAGCTACCATAGTCGTCGCGTTTGGCATCGCTCGTTTAAAGAGAGGGATCTGGTGCTCCGACTTAAGCAGAAGAAGTCACAAAAATTATCCCTGCCATGGGAAGGACCGTTCATCATAACCAAGGCGCTACTCAATGGGTCTTACTACCTTGTTGACAATCGTGAACTTGAGGATTGACCCAGCGATGATCATAGGCATAAGCGATGTGACCCGGATGATGACTACCCGGAGCTTGATCAGCCATGGAACATAGCACAACTACGTCCTTTTTACACTTAGCATATTTTTTATATACTATGTACCTCTTATATGATCAATGAAATAAAGCTCTTTGGTTCACTCATATTCTTGAGTCTTTTACCTCCTTTAGTGTTCATTTTTGGATCGTATAAAACCTTTATGTGCAAGTTTTGCATTTGCACTTGTGAAAAATCCGCCTACATACGTTAGCTTATGTTTTCTGGTCTACACGTTCTTTGTTGTTTTTATGTGGATTCCGGAGTAGTGACTTTTGGCACTTGAAGTCGGAGATTTTGTGCTTAGGTTTTGACGGTGCCATTGGGTGTCATCACTTGAGCGCATGCTTCTGACTACGAGTCTTCCGACTCACGAAAAGTCAAGCATAAAAATCATAGTAATGGATAAGCCAGAACTTGCTTAAAAAATATTTACATGTTGGAACTAGTACTTAACTAGCAGGAAACATGCAACTATTGTTTTCCGCCTTAAGATTAACACAATAGTTTTTTCTGCATACACACATCGAGAGGAAAGAAATATTACAAAGTGTTTTTTCATTCCTCTAGCGCAGAAGACTTTGAGGTAGCATCGTCAGCAGCAGGAGAGCCATCCTGATCATCTTCAAAGTCGGTGGTATTGAGGGACTCAGAGGAGCTAGGCTGGTCGCCATAAATGATCTCAAGCGGCACAAAGGAGTTTGGATCTACCAACTTGGCGACCCTAGTGTCGTAGCCGGCGAGCGATGCCCAGATAGCTTTGTGATTAATCTTATGGCCGTCATCGTCTATGTCAGGCAGACCCGAGGTCACCATGTCGATGTCGGCATTCTCGTAGTGTGCCTTAACCATCGCTAGTGACATTCTTGCACCAGCCCAGGTACATGAAGCTTTCTATCTTATGATACGCTCGGGGCTTGGCACAGAATTTCCGAATACTTCATGACGGAATCCACCGCCTTGATGTTGATGTTCAGGGGATTGGCAATCTCTTTGGCTTGCTTGATGGTGGTACTGATGAAGTTGCCGGCGAGGACCATGCATTCCTTTGGCGGAGGAGGCGTATTGGTTAAACCAATAGGATCTGCATTTCCGGCCAAGCAATGGAGTACATGAGTTCAATAACACAAAAAAGTTCAGAGTACCTGGCTTACAGAAGTACAAGACGGAGATCGCTTACCAAAGATTCTCGCCTTGGCTTGTTGGAGTGTCTCCGCCATGGAGTCCCGTTCTTGTCGGAGAACCTTGTAAGCTTCAAGTTTGCGTTGATTCTGCTCATTGACAGCTTTCTTCTGCTCCTTGAGGATTGGAATTTCCTCCTTCAGTCGGTTGATCTCCCTGTTGGCAGACTCCTGCAAGGCCTTCATGGACGCTTCGTGCATCTTTAGAGTGTCAGCCCTCTCCTGCTTGAGGATCTTGTTCTTGCTATCCAGCAGTTCTATATGCTTGGATTGCTCGACAATGTCCTTCGTCTTGGCAATAGTTTCTGCAAGCTGGAGAAATGATAGCACACAATGAGTAGTCGGAGAGTGATGACACAAGACAAGGTTTGAGTGCAAAATTGAAACGAAAAGCAGACTCTTGCTCTTGGTGATTTGATCTTTCAAGAAGGCAGTTTTACCCTTTTTAGCTTCCAGTTCAACACGCATCTTTTGGAACTTCTCATTGGTGACGCCTCTCCGAGGATTCTCATTCTGTGGAAAAAATATCAAAGTTTCTTAGTCTACTTGGAGCATCTAGCCGGATAAATATCCACCTAGAAGCTTGGGGGCTACAGTAAGAGTTTTTAACTCAGCAATATGCTTAGTCTTTCTTTAAGCATATAGTCGGAACTAATTCTGTTTCAACTAGAGGCTTGGGGGCTACAGTATTGAAATTTACAAACACTGCGTATGCTACTCTTTAAAGTATCTAGCCGGGATAATTCATTCAAGCTACATACTTGGGGGATACAGTGTGAAGTTTCTAGCTTAGTCACTCTTAGAGCATTCAGACACAGAGAGCTATGGTTTTCTGTCTAAATCCTGAGGGGCTACAGTGGGATACTACATATGAAAAGAAAAAGGCAAATAAAACTTACGAGTGCGATGATCTTGAGATTGGTGGCGCTCTCGGCAAATATCTTTATGAAGGAAAGACTATTTCCGCGCAGGATATCCGCCTGCCTGAGAAGCTCCTCAAGACCACATGTCAGAGAAGTTGGCGCTGCACCAGGAGCCGAGCTGAGCTACTCGGCGTAAGCGCCGGGTAGACAATCTTCGGGAGCTCTGTTGGCGTCTTGGGTGCAGTGATGCCGCCTTCGACAGGAGTTCCACCTTCCACCATCGCCTTACCGCCACCAGTGACATCCTTAGCCGGAGCTTCAACCACTTTGGTTGCGGCACTTTCTTGTGTCGCCTGCTCGCCGACAACAGCAAGTTCCACGGTAACACCTGGGTCCACGTCCATGGCGGAAGGTCCAGATGCTACCTTAGCTGGAGAGCTTGTCGCTGCGGCAGCAGACTGGACACTAGGAGTTGTAGGGGCGATGGCAGGATAGGCTTGGTGAAACACATCTTTAATGTTTTTAGAAGCCCCCGATGTTTTGGAGGTCTTCTTTAAACTCATACTGGCCTTCTTCCTGGAACGTGCAAAAGTATAAGTACATGAACAAGACGAGCAAGAGACAATGTCGGATGTTAAGAAGCTTACACAACGGTTGGTGCCTTGGTAAACGAGATGCCGGTAATTCTTCTTTTCTCCGCCTCCAGGGCGGCGGTAGACTTCTTGGAGGATCCACCCTCTGTATTCTTCTTCTTGCCTCCGTTGGCAGCGTCAGAGGTGGAGCTCTTCCGCTTACGCGCCAATGGGACATCGTCGTCATACACAATTGTGACTTCCTTCATCTTGGGGTCATAGATTTGGATAGCCATGCTATCCTCCTCGACTCTTTAGCTGTTAAGTGAAATCTCGAAGTGTTAGATGAAATGGTAATGGCTAGACGAAAGAACTGGAGTATATGTCATACGCGGAAAATAAATATGTACCTCTGGGCACGTGCCGCCCTCGAACATGTCGTAGGTGATGGTGAAGCCACGCTTCCTGTCCATCACCTTGACGATGTCTTTGAGGCGGAGCTTGATGGAGTCACTCGAGAAGTTGTCCTCGGAGATGCGGAGGCTATCCTTCTGATCCTTGGTATACTGGTGCATCAGCTTCGCGCGGTGCTGCAGAGGCTGGATCCGCCTGACGAACCAGCACATGGCTAGGTCCAACCCGGTCAGACCCGTGTCTATGAGCCACTCGATCTGCCTTATAGCGCGGGAGGCTTCATCATCGGAGGGAAGGATGGCTTGGGATCTCCATGTTGGGGCTTCAACGGTGGCCCCATCGACGAAGTCTAGGTACGTTGCTTCTCGGCTATCTAGAGGGATATCTGGGCCGTAGAAGTACGTCCACTGCCAATTTTTGTAGGACTAGTGGCCTACAATGTCGGGGAACCGCCGGCCAGGCCGGATCTTGAAGCTAATGGTTCCACAATTTATGAGCTTGTCCTTGCTCGCTCTGGCTTCCCTCTTAACGGTGAAGAATTATATAAACAGATCTAACCTAGGCCTAATTCCTAGGTAACCCTCACAAAGCGCCACGCAGTTGCTAAGCGCGAGGATGCTATTTGGAGATAGGTTCTGAGGTTGAACCCAGTAGTGGCTAAGGACCTCTAAGAAGAAGTCGGATATTGGGAGGGAGACGCCGCGTACCATTTGGGCTTTGAGGTACACCTTTTCTTTGGCTTGGGGAGAAGGGATGACCTCGCCGGCCGGCGCCGCCCGCCAGACCAGCCCCTCCATCGTGGGGAGGTACCCCTCGGCGAGCATCTCCATGAGATTGCTATCAGCGATATCGGAGCCGTGCTACTCTCCCTTATGAGAGTCGCCCTCCTCCTCCGGCGGTTCCAGCCCCGCTGGAATATGGTCACCGCCGGTGGATTCCACCACCGCGGTGTGTGGCAGCACTAGGCCCTCTGGGGGCACCTGAACTGAGCCTGCCGGCTTCGTCGTGGCGTCGCTCATTGCCGCCATAGAAGGGGTTGAACTGCTGCTCTCCATTGGTGTAGGGAGGAAGGTGATTGTGGGACTGAGAAAAGATAGGGTTTTTCTCGGTGCGCGCGGAGAGCTCGAGGAGACGTTCACTGGAGGAAGAAGATGACATGAGGAAGAATGCGGTGAAATGATAAAATCTACCACGGTTATAATTTATAGAGCGTCAAGATTCATGCAAGTTGATCGAACGGTTGCTGCGTGGACAGCGCGTGCGCGGAAATTTCGCCACGTTCCCACCGCCGCCGCTAATGTTTCGCATCCTTCGCATGGGAAAACGGCTATGATTGCGTTCTATGCATGTGTGAGTTACGAGGCGTCGCTGACCTATGGTCTATGTTGCTCTACTGGAACATGTAGGTGAAACATCCCATCTGAAGATTCCAGCATGGACGGATCCAGTCCAGCTACGAGAAAAGTACGATGGAAGATTCAGCAGTTCTCCGACTTACATATTTAAGATGGAGAACATTGCAGGGTTCTTGGGAGGACTACAAGATATTGCTTGACGATTTGCCGACATTCATCTAGATGGAGCATTCAAATTGAAGGGGCCAGACGGCGCAAGATCTCAGAGTTCTCCGGGGGATACTGTTGGGGATATGCTAAATGAGTATCACCATAGCATGTCTCTAATCCGGATAACCCGGGTGGCCCATAGTTGGTAGCAAGGCTCCTGGCCTGCTGGGCGGCCCAGTTAGATGGATCCAGAAGGGAGGCCCATGCCGGATAAAGGAAGGCTACGGAGGAGTCATCGACGTACCCGGAGCCTTGGAGTGCAAGACACGTTAGACTAGTTGTATACCATGTAGGACTCTATAACCTGTTCGGCTAGGACTTTGCCTGTAACCCTAGGATCTGGCAACTATATAAGCCGGACCTATGGGATCCTTTAGGGCACGACACAACTCATATCGCGCACAGCGAACCGATCCCTATAACTCGGCGTATTGCCATTATAGTGATTTATAGCAGGAGTAGGATCCCGCCACCATCGTGGGATCTAAACCTGGGTAAGCTGTGTTACCTCGTAGCCGCCAACCTTCCGCCTTACCCCACGTATCTAAAGACGCTCTGTGAGGACCCCTCCATGGCGTACTCGTCGGCAATACCATGACAGTTGGAGAACCAGTCAATGAATAGGGCCTTTTTTTAGGTTGACAAGGGCCATAAATATTGGTTAAAATCAATGAATCATTGGAAAGCCTAGAGGTAAACTTGACATAAATAGAATATTCATTTTGGAAATCCATCTCTCCATTAAAAAGATTCCCATTCCAAATAATAATTGCACCCCCAGATGCACCTACTGAAGGTAGAAAGGCAAACTTGTCCAGTCTCTTTGGGCAAAATTTTCTAATGTATTCCATATCAAAGTTCTCCCTTTTATTTCCTGAAGGCAAATGATCTAACATTCAGATTCCACAATTTTTTGGGAGAGAGCCACCCATTTTTTCTTTGAATTGATGCCTCTCAATTTCCAGTTTAAGATTTTCCAAATTCTTTTTCTATCCATGGAAACCAGAGTTGATATAGAGCATTTGATGTATATCAAAGCGTGATATAACATCCAAAATAGGGAATAACAGTGAGGCCAAATCATGCAAAAGATAATAGGGGCAATCAAAAGGAAAGTAGTTCCACCATCCAACATTCCAGCACCACAAGTTTTGATAACAAACAAAAACATTCCATTGGACAACAGATCCAAGGGAATCAACCCAATAACTTAGTTTTTCTAACATTGGAAACTCATTTATTCATTGTCTTTTTGGCCTGCTGCCCACAGGGCCCAGTAGCCTCCTTCTTCTTTCTATGTCCCTGATTGGAACCAGCAGCAATCCCAACATTCATCTTGATTGCACCAGGTGGCCTAATTTCTTTGTCTGCAATCTTGCCCTTCTTCTGTAGCTTTGAGTCCAGATTCTCCTCAGCCACCTTACAAAAATTAACAGCTAGATTTTTAACCACCTTAGTGTTCAGACTTGGAGGATCAGCATTACAGGATAGACAATTAATGTCAGAACAATTGGCATGACTTTTAAAACCTCTATTAAGTTCAACAATTCTGGGGCTTCTTCTCACCTCAGTTTCAACAATGGGTCCTACTCCTCTCATTTTCTTTGAAGGGGAAGAAGGAGTTGTCTCCAAGGAACCAAGGTCCAGTGAATCCTGAATGCACATTGGTGGAATCTGAGAGACACATTCATCAGGAACAAGAAAGGAAATTGTGGATTCATTTGCAATAGGCTCTTTAATAATTTCCCAAAGAGGTGAAGAAAGAAAATTCGTTGCCCAATTAAATTTCTTAGGAGTGACAAGCATAAGAGTAATGAAATTAAACCAACCTACAGGAATCTCATATTTTGCTAGATTCTGTGAAGAAGGTTGACTTTCAATATGAGGTGCAAAGAATCTGTCCCAAATCTCCAGTCCCTGCTTGGAGAACCTATGTTTGACATCCAAAAGGTCAGGAGTGGCCACAAAATGACTGTAATCCATTCCAATCGACAAGTGTGCCTCATTTGGGTCAAGAAGGTTGGCATCTTACATCATATAGTCACCATCAACATTAGCAGCATCCACACTATCAGGGATAAAATCACGTTCATCACTGTCAGAGTAAGCCTGCAGAATGCTCAGCAGTCCTTCACGAATCCCAACATCTTGGAGCTGAACCCCAGCTTGAAGGGGAACCTCTTGGTTAGCAATGACAACTTGGTTAACCTCCTGTTCACCAGAATTTGCAGGTTGAATAAACTCAGGGTCAACAACCTGCTTAGGAGAGGAGTTGGTGATCCCACCGTGGGTGACATGAGGAGGGGAATGCAGATTGTCTAAATGTATCTCTTCTCAATCTTCTTGAATAGGTCCAACAGGTATATTCTGAGCAACATTTTGTAATACCCAGTGGTCCCATCCACCAGCATTGTCATCCTGTGGAGGAGGAGGGGGTGGTGGAGGGACAAAGGGAGCAACCTCAACAGGGACTGGGTGTGGATCCACCCCATCATCAGGAGCAGGATCCTCGTCAGGTGGCCCCCCTCCAAGCAGATTATTAAATAGAATCTCAACTGAAAAAGTCCATGATTCAGATTCCTCACTGTCACCAAGTGTCATTCTGACATTTTTGGGAATGTTAGCCAAATCAGTAACCCTCACCTTAGCAAGGATCTTTCCTTTATGTTCAGGGTCTCTCTCCCACATCTATAAGCCCATTTCTTCCAAAGAGCTAGGCCGACGGCCTGGCCGTCGACATAGCCTGGGCTTCCTAATGTCGTTCTCACCGATGTGCCAGAACTGGGGCTACACGGAGGGCTGGGGGTACACCGAGGGCCACCGTTGGCACAATCTTCTCTCCTACGCCGATGGCCGGGCTTCACCGTGGGCTACCCTCGACACCTTCCTCTACGCTGACAGCCATTCCTACGCCGACGGCCGGGCTGGGCGGCTGGCCGGGGGAAGCCGCTATGACGATGGCCCCGACATTTGGCCGTCGGCGTAGCCGGCCGGCCGTCAGCGTCTTCCATTTCTCCTGTAGTGAGTGCAAATGCACCTTATATACACACCTTGCTGGTGTTGTTCTTGATTTTTTGTTCGGTCGTCAGCAGCTGTTGATTCTGCAATGGCGTCGGCCATGGAGGTGAAGCCGATGGATGGCACTGATGGCTACCTCCGTTGGAAGGAGTCGGTGCTCCTCCGCCTGCAAACCCTAGACCTCTACCACGTCCTCTCCAACGACGACGCCATGAAAAAGTGGACGTGAGGCTCGAAGCCAGTGGAGTAGCACTGGCATCCATGGACAAGATGAAGTGGGCGCGCGACGACACCCTGTGTCGCGGCCATATCCTCGCCACGCTCTCCGACTACATCTTCCCCGACTATGTCCACCATGCCAGCGCCAAGGAGGTGTGGGACACCGTGACGCGCACCTACGACCTCGTTACGAGCCGCATCGCCTGGAAGCGCTTCGACCGCTTCGTCTTCGACGACGTCGAGCCACTGCTGGAGCAGATCGCACACGCGGAGGCTCTGGGCATAGTAGGAGGGTGTTGGCCCAGACCCGGCAATACTTTTGCCGGGACTTTGCGACAAGACAAACTGCAACAACTCGTAGTCTGTCGAGTACTTTCTGACGAAGACACCTTGCAAAGCCACCTAGCTCGTAGTGCACCTGGCCGGTACTTTTGGCCTATAAACACCACGTACAGCTAGCTCAATCTGCAGATTGATTCATGCAAGGACACACACGTGTAGTAGATACTAGACTAGATCGATTCTGCCTAGCACGCACACGGCATAAACGAGTTGATTGTCACACGCGCCTGTCGCGCGTTGTCTTTTCTCTGATTTATTTCTCAATCGCTCTGGTGTTGTTTTTACACGGGCCTTACACACGTATATATAGCAGATTTAGTATAGCTAACCTAGTAGGATTAGGACATCTAATTCCTATTCTATTCGGCTACCCGTATCTACTCGGATACGTATCCCGTACTACGACGTGCTTATTTCTAACAATCACCCCCTAAGCATGACGTGCTCTCTTCTACACCGACCTGGATTCCAAATACGCCAGCTACTTCGCGTAGGCGTTACTGTTGGCTTTACTTTCGCCACTTCAACCATTTTCTTCGACAATGCTTTCGTCGTCTCTTGTGGCACCCATGTCGCGGTCTTTTCTCTTGTCGGTTTCTCCATGGCTTCATGCCAACAATCCTTTTTGTTCGCGCCCTTCGCCATGGCTTCACGCCGACTGTCCTTTCTGTCTGCGCCTTGAGACATTATACTTGGTTCGATGAAATACTTTCTCATCGATGCCACGCATATTTGATCTACCGCTTGCCGGTGCTCTTGGATGCAATAGAACAAATATATAGGAGGTAGCTCAAATTGGTTTTCTTTTAGCTTCTCTATACCAAGTGAAAAGAATCTTGATGGATTTGCACCCCCTATTGTTGGGCCTCCTCCATCTATCTGGCCACCAGTCCACACTCTTGGACCATCGCCTTTTGGCCTTGCTGGCCTGTTTGCTAGGCTCGCTTCAGCTTCCCCTCGGCCTCCTCTAATTGGTGGGCAAACAAGTATAGGTATCATTGCGCATTCATCTGTGCACCCTTTCAGTTCCGTATCTTCTGGCCACAGACTAGCCTTTTCTTCTAACTCTTTGTCTTCTGGGAGAATCCCTAGTGCTTCTGGCCTGGTGTCCACGCTTGGAGCTCCCCCTAGGCCTTCAACGTCTTCTAGGCCCGAACTTGCTAACAAGGATAAGCTCGATTGATCCATATTTTCTTCATACTCAAGATCCCACGTGACGTGAAAAGTTGAATATTTCAGTTCATTGTAGCCCCAATTCCATGACTTGCCTTCCTCGAAGATTACGTCTCCCTTGAAAACCACCTTATTGGTATAAGGATTGCACAAGCGGTATGTCTTTGAGCCTTCATAGCCTGTCATGATCATTGGAATACGTTGCTCCGCCAATTCCGCCTTTACATGCGCCACCCATCCAAAAGTACGAAGATGATCGACCGAGGGCTTCCATCCGTACCATGCTTCGTACGGTGTTATATCAACTCCACTCTCAGTAGATTCCATGTTCAGCAAATACACATCCGTATTGACTGCCTCACCCCAGAGTATTCCTGGCAAGCCTTTACTCTTCGTCATGCTCCGTGCCATGGTTAAAACAGTTTGATGCAGCTCACCCCCCTCATCAATGCGTAGGGCTCTTATCTTTGCCTCCACCTTGAACTCTTCGGCTTCCTTGATCTTCTCGAATGCTTGTTGAGCTTGATCCTTACTTTTCAGCAACACAATCCACATGTATTTACTATGATCATCCACCACAAGCATGAAGAACTTATTGCCAGATGGAGTTGCGGGTGAGATTCCAACGCATAGATCGCCATGAACAAGTTCCGAGGCTTCACTTGCCTCAAACGTGGCTTCACATGGAAACGGGGCACTATGTTCCTCATGATGCACACACGGTAGATCGTGATCCACTTGCGCCAAAATCTCCGTAGCCGGTGATGGAGGATCCTCCTCATCCTTCAACTCAGTTACTTCGAGCATTAGCATCATCGGTCCATCATCTCCTTCCTGGGCGATGAGAGCCCTCTCCTTTTCCTTTGGTGGTTTTCGGCAATCAGCCTTGAAGTGACCGAGCTCGCCGTAGTTATGACACCTTACTTTCTTTATGTCAAACTTCCTCCGCGGCGGGGAGTCATCTTCATCCTCCTGCCCCGCGATGTTCTTTTTCGCTGGGCGTTGCTTCTCCTTGCCGCTCGTGGAGCCTCCTTGCTTTTCTTTTGAAAGAGTCATCCACTGCTGCTTTGTGAGCATCATGTGCTCAACCTGTTCTGGATCACCGAAGCTGATCCGGATTCTCTCATCGTGTGCCTTGAATCTTCCGACGAGATCCTCAACCGTCAATGTATTAAGGTCGAGACATTGTTGGATCGATGTAACGATCTGCATGTAGCGCGCCGGCGCCGCACGCAGGAACCTTCTGACGTTCTTGATCTCATCCAATTTCTCGCCATATTCCCTGATTGCGTTGACAAGGGTAACGAAACGGGCGGCAAACTGATCAACCGTCTCGCTCTCCTCCATCTTCAGATCTTCATAGCTTTTTGTCAAAGTTTGAAGATGCGCTTCCTTCATGCGGGCATGACCTTGGTGCAAGATCTTGATCGTCTCCCATGCATCCTTCGCCGATTTCTTTCCGACGAGGTGCTGCATCACATCCTTCGGTACGACGGAATAGAGCGCCGTTAACGCTTGGCGATCCTTCCGGTACTTCGCGCCTCCCTTGACGTACTTGTTGCCTCCTGGATCGACGGCCTCCCAAACCTCCTGAGCCTCCATGGCCATCTCCATGTTGAGTGCCCATAGCCCGTAGTCCTTACGATCGAGGCGCGGATACAAAGCCGCCCCCACCGTCTCCGTCACCGGTGCCGATGCCGAGCTCTCGTCAAACTTTACCATCGTCATGACCTCCTAGTACTTTCAGCGGATCACGAACGACAACCTTGGCTCTGATACCAATTATTGGCCCAGACCCGGCAATACTTTCGCCGGGACTTTGTGACGAGACAAACTGCAACAACTCGTAGTCTGTCGAGTACTAAAGCCACCTAGCTCGTAGTGCACCTGGCCGGTGCTTTTGGCCTATAAACACCACGTACAGCTCAATCTGCAGATTGATTCATGCAAGGACACACACGTGTTGTAGATACTAGACTAGATCGATTCTGCCTAGCACGCACACGGCATAAACGAGTTGATTGCCACACGCGCCTGTTCGCGCGTTGTCTTTTCTCTGATTTATTTCTCAATCGCTCTGGTGTTGTTTTTACAGGAGCCTTACACACGTATATATAGCAGATTTAGTATAGCTAACCTAATAGAATTAAGACATCTAATTCCTATTCTATTCGGCTACCCGTGTTACTCGGATACGTATCTCGGACTACGACGTGCTTATTGCTAACAGAGTGTACCGGTATCCGTTTGGGCACACCGATGAGCTGCCGATGCTTCTGTGGAAGAAGCTGCCGAAGAACGTTGCTTGCAAAGTCAGAGGTCTCTCGAGTCTGGATCAATGGTAACATCCGCATGAGCGCGGTATGGTCTATCGCTCGGGCCATGGAAGAAATTACTCGCATGGCAGATGAGTAGGGCAGAGTGCCAGGGGCGGCTTGATCTGGTGTGTCTAGTGTCTACAGTCTACAGTCTACAGTTCCTTGGTGTTGATGATGGACGAAGGGTTCTGAGCATTTTCCTTCTGGATGTCATTCGAACCGAGTATTTGGTTATCTGAATCTTACCTGTTGGTGTCGATCGCTACGCGCTAGTGTTAGCCTGATATGTTGGTTTTGCGATTATTTAGTAGTAATTCTCAAATTCCTACTTTCTTCGTTCTAAAACATAAAATGTTTTAGCTTTGTAAAAATGTTTTTTTAGTGTAAGTTCGGAGTGAATCTAAACACTAAAATGTCTAGATACATTCACTTCACAAAGCTAAAACATCTTATATTTCAAAACGGAGGAAATACTTCTTTTCAAAGTAGCTTCTCAATATAAATTGTAACCATGTTTCATGATAAGTTATGTTATATCAATTAATTTGAGAGGGCTTTTATGGTACAACGAACTACGCTGCTTTCGAAATAGGCTTTCGTCCCGCTTTATAAATAAAGCACACATGTGGAACCGCTGCTGGACCAGGCAGCACAACGTCCAAGGGACAAACCGGAACAACCACGAGACCACTACTGGGACAGACAACATAACAAAAGCCCAAAGGGTAAAACAAGAGAGAAAAAAGAAAGAAATGTCGATAGCGCCGGATCGACAAAAGCGATGATGGCTCGCAACCGTTGCGTCCTCCGGAGAATTCCCACCACACTCCTATGCCTACGAATCGCCGTGTACCAAGCAGCACCTTCAAGAAGGGGTACGACGACAATGACGCTGCTGCCCAGATAGCTCCTAGGATTTCTCCTGGTACCCGGAGGGGAGTGGGATTGAGTACACCCGACGCCCTACATGGGGAAGGTGGCGTCTGCAGACGTCACCGTGTCAGTGCCGACAACGCCGACACAGATTTCTTCTGACCCCCAGAACCCACCACCCAGACAGTCCAAAGCGCACCACCAAGCTTGCCGCCCACCAACATGCACCACCACGGTCCTGAGGCACCACCGTCGTCTCTCCGTGGCAAACAATGTGAGGCCGGCCACACCGAAAGGAGAGACAGTAGAAAGGAGCGGCGGTACAACAGCCCCGTGGGAGGGAACAACCTCCAACGCCAAAGACGGTAGCCGTTCAGACGCAACAACGACAGCAGACCTAGCCACTAGGAGCCGGAGGGCGGTAACCGCAGAGCCATCTGGAGGGCATCCTCCACCACAAGGGCGGGTGCCGGCCGGACGCGGTAGTAAGGACACACCAGGCCAGAGGCCCGGCCGGACCCTAGAAGGATCCGTAAAGTCCTCGCCCCCACGCTTCAGCACATAGGCATGTCGCCGCTACCCTCATGTTCAGCGCCCAAGGCCCGGCCGGGCAAGCCCGTGAAGCTCCCGCCGCCTTGCTGTAGCATACGTGTCCGTCAGTGCCGCCACCCTCGTCACGATCTCTACCTCAACCAACCGGAGTCGGCGCAACAGGACCCACCCTAGCCTATATCGAGGTCCCCGTCACCGCTGCATGCACCACCAACTGGCAGCACCCGCCGCCTCGCCGCCACCCGTATCGCGTCGAAGCGCTGCCGGCCTATTGAACCGCCGCCGAGACGGCCCTCTCGAGCGGAGCAACTCGGCTAGGGAATGAGCACGGTACCGCTGCCTCCCGAAGGAGACCAGGCCAGCCGCGGCTGGGCCTAGTGGTCGAAGTCCCGCAAGCCTAGATCGAGCCCGGATGGGCCTAGATCTGGGCCGCAGCGGCTCAAACCACAGCCCGCCGCGCCGCCTCCTAGCAGCCGCCGCAGCCAGCCGCGCCGCTCCACAGCACGTTGCCGCCACCCGTCGCGAGCTCCGCCTGCTGGACGCGCCACCGCCTGCAAGACCAGTCCTGCGCGGGCCCTCATGCGCCGTGGAGAAGTAGTCCCGCCGCCGCCAGCACCGCCCGTGGGCTTTGCCCCGACGACACTCGCCGGCGGCAGCAGGGGAGGGAAGTACGAGGGGAGCGAGGGGACGGCGAGGGAGGGCGCGTCTCCGTCGCCCGCGGGAGGCGACGAGAGACGCGAGGCATTTTTTCGAGCGAGACTTCCACGTACTACGCTGCTAGAAGGCAGTATATTGGATGAGGTGAACTGTTGATTAGATGGGTAACTTAGACACCGTTTGGCATCGAAGTATTATTGAAGTACTAGCAGAGTGGACGTGCGTTGCTACGGTAGATTAGTTTCTTTTTCGCCCACACTTAATGCATAAAAATTCACGTGTATGGAAACACGAGGATATAGTATTTATATTGCTGGACTCCTTTTTGCTCAAGATGCATTTGGGCTATAGACATAAGTGGATGTTTTATATCGACCTCAAGCTGGGGCTCATTTGCCAGTTTTTCTTTCTTTCACTCAACCGTTAGGCCAATAGGCCATGTGCATCGTACACACGAGGCAAACAATGAAATCTCATCTTGATTCCTATTCTTGCCCTGCAAATTGTTATAGGCCATTTCCTTTGCTGATTCAGTCGTATCCTCGTTCTTTCTTTTACCTGGATCAGGCACCTCCCAATGCTAGAATAGTGTCATTTTTCGATTTGTTAGCTTTTTTATGCATTATTACGACATTATCATGCCATCATCACATGGGTCGCTTTTTCACATAAACATTGCACAAAAAGTTTAACAATATTTTTATAAAACACAAATTCTAAAAATGTTTGTGCTAATTATCTGAGGGTTATATACACCTTTTCCCCCTTTTCTTGTTTTTAAACGTAATAATATGTTAGAAGCTTTTTTGAAACCTGGTTAAGTCAAGGACAAGTTTTGAAAATGTTTAAAGCTCCTTTGAAGTGTGTTGCTACGGTGCCGATATCATTGTCATTTGTATAACTCGATCAATGCCAAATCCTTTCTCAGTCGAGCTCAACCAATGTGCTACATGAGACCCAATAGTATCAGAAGAGGATGAACAATTTGTCATGCATCACCATGTTACTCGACACCACTACGGCACACAGGCTCTTTGTCGTGTGGGCAAAAGACACGGCAAAGGCCTTTCGAAACACGGCAAAGGCTTTGCCGTGTGTATACACACGGCAAATGCCACACGACAACGTTTGCCGTGTGTCTCATGCGTAGACACGGCAAAGTAAAGTAAGATAACGGTTCCCGCGGAGATGACGGTATCTATTCTTTGCCGTGTGTCTTCTTGAAAAGTACACGGCAAAGAAGTTGTCTTTGCCGTGTGTCTCCTTGAAAATTACACGGCAAAGAAGCTGGCTTTGCCGTGTGTCTTGTGGAAAAAGTACACGGCAAAGAAACTGCCTTTTAAAAAAAAATTGTTTCAAACTTTTTTGAATATTATTTACTTGATAATCACATATAGAATATTTTAACCCTTTGTATGTTAAATATTAGGTCCAATTGCACTCATAATCAAACTTTCCCTGTGGTTACCCATCCTAACACTACTCTAGCTCTAGCACGTTTAATTTCTTCGTTCCTTCCGAATGAGTTTCCAAGAAAGAAATCATACCTTGTTGCTAATACTTCCATATCAATCCTATTAACTCTTGGGCCATGATGTCACACATCTCAGTTTTAGATTCCAAATAATTATTTAAGTAAACAATAATGAAAAGTAATAATAATGTTGAATCCAAATAAAAAATAAAATGATTTTATTTTATTTCCTTTTTCTATTTAATATGGAATAATTCATATATTTAAATCCGTAAATCGGAATTTGACAAATAAAATGTCTAAGTCGATCAGAAAAATGTGAGGAATCCAAATATGTCATCCATATAATCTTGTGAAAATGGGGTGGTATCAGTTTGAATTATCCATTTGGTGGTTGCTTTATAAAACCCCCTGTTTTTTGTGCCCGGAAAATAGAAAATGGCTTTTTGGTGCGAGGAAAGGAAAACTTCCTCCAGCAACATTATTCGCCATTCCATGATGCACATGCATGCACGATATGGGCACATTATCACAAACTATGCCTTGATTCTAGCTATAATATTGGTCATTTGACCCGAAAGCCAGGAAACTTCGAATGAGATAGGTCATTTTGTGAAGGTTTTTTTGATACATATTCAATATAACAAGTTTGATATTTTTCCTTGCAACCATGTCACATAATATGACACCACGCAAAGGTTTCGTATTGTTTCGATCGTTTTAGAATTTTTTATGACTCTTTTAAACTATCGACAAACTTTGTCGAACGACGGGTATGAAGATTCTTAGCTCGGAGCTGAGCGTCTCTAAACTTTCATTGGATCTCTGATGAAATAGCATATTGTGAACCTAAAAATGGTTTGTTTAAAAAACCATGCCCATCCGATCATGTACATGTAGTGCATATCTGACCCACTCCCTGCCGATTCGGCATGAATTTGTCTTTTTCACCTAGAGTGGACGGAAAGGTTTGACATCCCCCCGTTGGGACATTGTCCATTTAAGGTGGTCTGGTATTTTTGAAAAATGGGATGCTAGAATTTTGAATTAGCCATTTGGTGGTTGCTTCATGAAATCCTCCGTTTTTTACGCTCGGAAAATAGAAAATGGCTTTTTGGTGCGACGAAAAGGAAAACTTCCTCGTGCAACATTGTTCGCCACTCCATGATGCACATACATGCACAATATGGGCATGTTATCACAAACTATGCGTTGATTCTAGCCATAACATTGGTCATTTGACTCGAAAGCCAGGAAACCTCGAATGAGATAGGTCATTTTGTGAAGGTTTTTTTGAGACATTTTCAATATAACAAGTTTGATATTTTTCCTTGCAACCATGTCACATAATATGGCACCACACGAAGGTTTCGCATTGTTTCGATCATTTAAAAAAAAATTATGACTCTTTTAAACTATCGACAAACTTTGTCGAACGACGGGTATGAAGATTCTTAGCTCGGAGCTGAGCCTCTCTAAACTTTCATTGGATCTCGGATGAAATAGCATATTGTGAACCTAAAAATGATTTTTGTAAAAAATCATGCCCATCAGATCATGTACCTGTAGTTCATATCTAACCCACTTCCTACCGTTTCGGCAGGAATTTGTCTTTTTCACCTAGAGTGGACAGAAAGGTTTGAGATCCCCCTGTTGGGACATTGTCCATTTAAGGTGGTCTAGTATTTTTGAAAAATAGGGTGGTAGCATTTTAAATTAGCCATTTGGTGGTTTCTTCATAAAATCTCTCGTTTTTTTTGCTCAGAAAATGGAAAATGGATTTTTGGTGCGACGAAAAGAAAAACTTCCTCCTGCAATATTGTTCACCATTCCATGAGGCACATGCATGCACAATATGGGCAGATTATCACAAACTATGCCTTGATTCTAGGCATAACATTGGTCATTTGATCTGAAAGCCAGGAAACCTCGAATGAGATAGGTCATTTTGTGAAGGTTTTTTGAGACATATTTAATATAAAAAGTTTGATATTTTTTCTTGCAACCATGTCACATAATATGACATCACGCGAAGGTTTCGCATTGTTTCGATCGTTTTTGAATTTTTTTATGATTCTTTTAAACTATCGACAAACTTTGTCAAACGACGGGTATGAAGATTCTTAGCTCGGAGCTGAGCCTCTCGAAACTTTCATTGGATCTCTGATGAAATATCATATTGTGAATCTAAAAATGATTTTTGTAAAAAATCATGCCCATCAGATCATGTACATGTAGTTCATATCTGACCCACTTCCTGCCGTTTCGGCAGGAATTTGTCTTTTTCACCTGGAGTGGACAGAAAGGTTTGAGACCCCCCCGTTGGGACATTGTCCATTTAAGGTGGTCTAGTATTTTTTTAAATAGGGTGGTAGCATTTTAAATTAGCCATTTGATGGTTGCTTCAGAAAATCTCTCGTTTTTTTCGCTCAGAAAATGGAAAATGGTTTTTTGGTTCGACAAAAAGAAAAAAATCCTCCTGCAACATTGTTCACCATTCCATGAGGCACATGCATGCACAATATGGGCAGATTATCACAAACTATGCCTTGATTCTAGCCATAACATTGGTCATTTGACCCGAAAGCCCGGAAAGCTCGAATGAGATAGGTCATTTTGTGAAGGTTTTTTTGAGACATATTCGATATAACAAGTTTGATATTTTTCCTTGCAATTATAACACCACGCGAAGGTTTCGCATTGTTTCGATCGTTTTTGAATTTTTTATGACTCTTTTAAACTATCGACAAACTTTGTCGAACGACGGGTATGAAGATTCTTAGTTCGGATCTGAGCCTCTCTAAAATTTCACTGGATCTCTGATGAAATAGCATATTGTAAATCTAAAAATGATTTTTGTAAAAAATCATGCCCATCCGATCATGTACCTGTAGTTCATATCTGACCCGCTTCCTACCGATTCGGCAGGAATTTGTCTTTTTCACCTGGAGTGGACGGAAATGTTTGAGATCCCTCGTTGGGACATTGTACATTTAAGGTGGTCTAGTATTTTTGAAAAATGGGGTGGTAGAATTTTGAATTAGCCATTTGGTGGTTGCTTTATAAAATTCCCCGTTTTTTACGCTCGTAAAATGAAAAATGGCTTTTTGGTGCGACGAAAAGGAAAACTTCCTCCTGCAATATTATTTGCCATTCCATAATGTACATGCATGCATAATATGGATAAATTATCACAAACTATGCCTTGATTCTAGCCATAACATTGGTCATTTGACCCAAATGCCAGGAAACCTCGAATGAGATAGGTCATTTTGTGAAGGTTTTTTCAGACATAATCAATATACGAAGTTTGATATTTTTTCTACCAACTATGTCACATAATATGACACCACGCGAAGGTTTCACATTGTTTCAATCGTTTTTAAATTTTTTATGCATGTTTTAAACTATGGTCAAAACTGCGAGCATGAAGATTCTTATTCAATATAAATATCTAATTTTTGAGTGTATATAGATAAATCTTATTTTTCTCCAAATTTTGATATATTATTTGTATTTTTTTAATTAGAAGGATTTTTTATGATTTTCCTAAGAGTAATGTGATACAAGGCAAAAAAAAGAAAAAAGGACTTTGCCGTGTATACTGCAGAATACACACGGCAAAGGACCGGCGAGGTCACACGGCAAAGAGACCACCGTCTGCGGCTGTTAGCTCCTCCCGTTAAATGGACTTGTGGGGTCACGGGTCCCACCTCGTTGCCGTGACAACACCTATGCCGTGTGCTGTTGTCGACTTTGCCAAGTGTATTTTTTTTGCCGTGTTCCTTTATGGGTCTTTGCCGTGTATATTTCTTTGTCGTGTTTTTTTTCAGAAATTTGCCGTGTTCACGTACTTTGCCGTGTATTTTCTGAGTTACACACGGCAAAGACTGTCTTTGCCGTGTTCCGGTGCGTTTGGCACACACGTGTCTACATGGCATTTTTTTCCGTAGTGCACCCTTAATCCTCTGATTTTCCTGCCCACCGATTTGGAGCACGGCCCAAAATCTATCCTCCTCCCGCTTATATTATTCTTCTTCTAGGAGAGATTGGATTGGGTTGATCTTGATCCTTTTCTTAAGGTTGCGATGAATTGATGGATCACGGGTCTCGAAAACTTTTGCCACATGCTGGCGTTTCACGAAGACGAAGTCGTATGAACCCCACATATGCACCAGTTCGTAGCATGGGTCATCTCCACGAGCTGCAGGGAGCGGGACCGAGGGAGTGGTCGACGCTTGTCATCCCTCTCATCGGCCGCAAGTGGTTGTCTCGCCTCCTTCCCTCCCATCTTTCTCGCTGGCCAGCGCCGCTGTAGCCCGCCATGATCCACCGCTCGTATGCTCGCCCGCCTGCCCACGCTTCTTCCCGACTCCCGCTTGCCCTGCTCCGCCTTCCGGCGACAGACGCCGGCCAGTTCAGCCGCCCACCGCTCCAGCCTCCTCTCCCGTTACTGCAAGCCGGAGGACCGCGACCCACCGATGGCCGCTCCGGCGTCGACGGAGGAGGGAAAGGTCAAGGAGGTACCCTATGAGACACCGGGAAGGCAGGCACCATGATGACGGAGGATCCTAAGACTGTCCGGACAGGCGAGCAGGCTAAATTGCCGATCTCGCCAGGTACTTGTCGTTGACCTTGGCCACCGAGAGGTCCGAGGCGACGGACGTCAGTCGTGATCAGGTCAATGTCTAGGCCGGATAGGCCATCGGGGAAGTCGCCAAGGATGAGCCCGGTGTCCTGCCAGCTGCCTATGGCGTTTGGTCCTTCTCTCCTCCGCTGTGTCTCATCGGGCCGGCTAGTCCGGTGGCGTTCCGTCATCCCTTCAGCGGAAGGCGCATCATCGATTCATCGCGGAAACAAAGCCCTATAGAGAAGATCGTACGTACATATATGGATCAATCTTATGGGCCGATCTTATTTGGAACTGGAGGTCGTGCATTCTCAAGGCTGCACGGGGCCTGCCAGCAGCGGGGATAGCAAGGGCGCGCCAGCGATGCGCGAACAGGGGGCGATTGCCGGCAGCGTGGCGTGGGAGCGCGCGAGATGGGAGGTGGAGAGGGAGCAGGGGAGGCGCGCGGCCGGGACAAGGGCGGGCGGAGAGGTTGACTTGGCTGTGGCTCCCTTGTAATATCCTCATATAGCCAGGGGCAGAACAGTCCGAAAAAAGTGAACGGAAAGACTGACCTACTTCAACGAAAATTAGTATTTCCTCCGAATTACTCCCTCTGTTTTAAAATATAAAATGTTTTAGATTTATAAAGAAAATATATCTAGACTTGTTTTAGTGTGTATATTTATTCGAAATATGAGTAAAGCTACATACTAAAACTAGTCTACATACATTTGCTTCATAAAGCTAAAACATCTTATATTTTGAAACGGAGGGAGTAGTTGATTTGGATTTGTGAAAATTTAGATGAAAGTCAACTAATATAGGTTGGAGGGAATAGATAGATTCGAAATATCCCATGCCCAGGAGCCGACGAAATACCTTGTGTTTTGAATACTTTGGTTTTAGAAAACCAAGCTGCCAAACATATAGCCTTTAATACTTTAGTATTTTCAGAAAACCGAAGTATTCTCTTAATACTTTAAAATTACTTTGATGTCAAACGGGGCCGTAGGCTTTTTTGGCTTTGGCTTTCCATTTCACATAAGGATAGTTTGGTCCGTCGTACTTCCACGAAAAGATGGCAGGACATGAGCGGAGGACGAGGACCTCAGCTAGTGTGGCGGCGTGGAGCTGGGACCGTCGAGGAGATGAGGACAACACCTAATGATCTACTTCCTCCATTTTAAAATAGACGTCTTTTCTAAAATTTAGATGAATCTATATACTAATAAATAGTGTCGAGATTTAATCAAATTTTGATAAATCTGACATCTATTTTGGAACGGAAGGAGTACAACACACTCGATAAAGAACTGGAGAAGGTGAGAAGGATACTTCGTGCCATCTGACTAAGAGAAAGAAGCACATTCTGTTTCTTTCTCGTGATGCTTGGTGAATAAACATCAATTCCTTGCTCATCCATTTTTTTAAAGATCATACATTAATATCAGAGGATACCAATTACACCTAGCCTCTACAACGATGTATTGCCCTAACGGCCACACGGATGCACACAACAACAAAAAATTACAAAAAAGAAAAGACCCGCTACAGTGACTCATTCATTTAAACAGCAGTACTGCCACCATCAAGACAGCACCAGAAATCCAGTTTCTCCAAAAACGATGCCTCCAAAAAGGAAACAGTGCACAAACACCGTCATCGTCCAATCAAAGATCTAGGTTTTCGCCCTGAAGAAAGTCCACGCTCTCAAAACAATACCTTCAACAAGGTCATTGCTAGACACAACCAATTAAGGCCAGACCCTGGGTTTTTACCCTGAGAGGTAGGACCATGAACCTCTCCTGTGCAGTCGCCCCCATTTGCATGCCACTGCTCCAATTCATAAGTCATCTAGCCAATTCCTCATCACCACCTAGACTCAAATCACCATTGTCTGTCCTCAGATCTCGATCGCCATGACTTTCTCCGTCAGCACCATGGAACGAGAACATGTCCCATGATAATAACAGCCAACAAAGCTTCGAAGCACACCCTCTGAAACCAAACGATCAGAGTAAAACATGGGTGCGAATGAACAAATTCAATCCTTCCAGCAAACTCACGGCATGATACCACTTATGGAGTTCGCCAGCGAAGCCTTCGGGAACACGACACAGAAACCAGATCAATGGAGACCAACATCCGGCAGATCGTCATCTTGGCTTGAGAGGGATCCAGGACCACCTCCTTTATTGAAACCGAGCCAGCAGCCCTCACGCCACCCGCAGGAAACTAGCAGGATCCGCCGCAAGACGGCAAGACCACCCGGCCGACCATTCCGACGGAGAAGGAGGCCACCACCACAATGCCGGGGGCAAATGCCCCAAGCGCCCTAGTGTCGTGGACAAGGCCAGGGTCGCCTGGGCGCCGGCGTCGAGGCCAACGGACGGGACAGATCGCAGCTAGGCCCAGATGACGAGGTTTGATCTCGTCAATTCCCATTGTTATGAGCTTGGGTTTTGGAGAAGATGGGGGTGCTGGAGATCGCGGAACGGTTAATAGACAAGCAACCAGGGGACACGAGATTTACCCAGGTTCAGGCCCCTAGAGGGAAAATCCTACTCCTGCTTGTATGCTCTTGATTACGGCGGAACCGAAAGTTACAGGGGTGCGTAGATGCAATCTGGCGTGGAGGTGTGTATGCGGTGAGGTGAGAGAGAGAGAGAGATCCTCCTCGCCGTGCCCTCCTAGCCTTTATATAGAGATAGGCAGGTCCCATGCGCGGATCGAGTCGGTTACAAGTTTAGGGTTTGCCCCTTTGAATATTCTATCTGTTCTAGTCTTGCTCTCCAAGGATCCGAAGATGTCATGGGCTTGGGCCACCCGAAAATCTTCATGGGCCGCGTATATTCTTGTGGGCCTTCCTTGGGCTGGACCAGATATGCTAGCGTCATGTACCCGTAGGGTATAACCATGTCAGTAGCCCCTGAGTGTTCAGTCGAATCACAGATTCGGCTGAGGACTCTTCAATCTTTCGGGTGTAGTTGTTTCTGTTTAATAGAGAAAAGAATAATTTTAGTGTGTAGGGATTGTTGATGCGTGAGCCTGACTCTCCTGACGGATCAGGGTCAGTTAACTGTCCTAGGACAAAACAACACGATCTTCTTCAGATTCAAGTCCCTAGACTCGAACCCGAAACAAATGCTGGCATAATTCGACTCAGGCTGCTGAGGTCTTACAGGAGTCCAATTCCAGTAGTTTACGCATGATGTACCCCATGCGCCCTTTTTCATCGCGCCTACTGGCACGGATTTATACTAGCAGAGCGCAGTCAGGTGCGTTACCAGGCCTTCAGATGATATCCGTAGGTCTTATCTTTGCGTCGCAGACGCAACATCCAAAATTTTATCACCGCGGAGATGTTTCGGGTGGCCATGCAGGATGTTGCTCACCTAGTGTTGGTTGGGGCAAAGTTGCCAAAAAGTTTTTGCATTTTGGTCACAAGGATTGCAGTCGAAGAAATTCATAGGGTGCGCGACCAGCGCTCCCTATGGGAGTAGCCCCCGAGTGTCTGTTCGAGTCGTAGACTCGAGCAGAGACTTTATTTTAGCCGTTGTTAGCTTTAGGTCCGTAGGACACAATGCTTGAATCAACCCTCCCTATGGGAGTAGCCCTCGAGTCCGTAGTGGAGTCGTATACTCGACGTAGGACTCAACGAATAGATCATTGGTGTAGTACCTTATTTGTGCCTCGGGTGCACGGCCATCGCTCCTGATAGGAGTAGCCCTCGAGTAGTTGCTCGAATCGTAGATTCGAGTGAGTACTTTTGTCAGCCGAAGATTTCTAACAATTGCTGGTGTGGTTTTGATGACGTCAGTGTTGACGATCGGTGACGTCAGGCGTCTGCGGCGCCAGATGTGATGTGAATGGACGAACGTGGGTCCTACTTTCTGACTTTGAGTTGACTGGTCACGCGCGACATGGCGAGAATTATGGCGTCTCCTCGGTTTCCGTGCGTAGTGGACGGCGTGCGAGCGACGGTTCGCTGTTGTGTTGACACGTGGACGGTAGGATCTGATCCTGGCGTTAGGGCTTCCAGATGAACGGTCCCCGTTCATCGTCTTCAACCTTATAACCGTGGAGAAAACTGTAGTTTGTTTTCACCTTAGTCATTTGCTTTTCATTGCGTCCATTTTCTAGAACTTTCCCTTTGCGTGTTGGACGTTCTCCGATCGTTCCCTTCCTCTTTCTTGCGCGCACACCACCGCCGTCGACGCGCCGTGATGGTGAAATCGAAGAAGGCCTCCACCGTAGCAGGCACCAGTGCTGCCGCCGGCGGCAAGAAGGGCACCGCCGCCGCTCGCGTCACCGATGGTGGGTGGCGGCGCACGGAGACAGGCGAGGGCGATCTGCACAAGCTCCATGAGCGGGGTTTAATCCCGCGGGATAAGGAGGCCGTCAAGTTCCCCGGCGATGAGGTAACTCCCCGTCCACCCGCAGGGTTTCGGGTGATGTTTGTCGCGTTTGTTATTCGCGGCCTCTCTTTCCCAGTCCATGATTTTCTTCGTGGATTGTTGTTTTCTATGGCATCCAACTCCACCATCTCTCGCCAAATTTGCTTCTCCACATCGCCTGCTTTGTTGCTTTTTGCGAGTGCTGGCTTGGTATCGAGCCGCACTTTGGCCTCTTTCGGAAGCTCTATTCCGTGAAGAGGCAATCCGGCTCCGACGGAGTTTATCCAATTGGCGGCTGCGTCATTTCTCTTCGATCTACTGTTCTTTTCTTCTCTTTCTCTATGTCCGAGTCCGTTCAATACTGGCAGAGCAAGTGGTTTTATATCCGCGACTCCACAGTGGACGGGCAAAGCTTCATCCTTGCGCCTTTCGACTCCACCCAGGAGATCTTGAAGGAGAGATCCTGGAAGAATCATATCCTGGAGGGCGAGGTGGAGGAGGTAGAGGAGCTCTACTGTCGGGTGGAGGCTCTCCAGGTGGTTGCGGAGAAGGAGGTAAACGGTGTAGACATCATCCGCACCTTCCTCAAACGTCGGGTGCAGCCGCTCCAGGCGAGGGCGCATCCGATGTATCTTTACTCTGGCCGCCACGACCCGACGAGAGTTTCGGATGAGGAGCTTTCCAAGGGGGACCTCGACAGAGTTCTTCGTCCACTCATGAAGTTCAAGTCTGACGAGGACCTTCCAGGGAAGTCGCAGACGCCCCTGTTCAGTGCCGCGAGACCGGTGCCGCAGGTGTAGATTTGCGACGTGCGCGTAGCGCTTTATTTTCGAGTGCTTGTCCTTGTAATTGCTTGTACTGATCGTTATGCCTTCATTGTGCAGGGGCTCAAGGTGGCTGGCAGGGTGCCTCCGCTACCCGAAAGGTTTCCGATTGGCCAGAGAACGAAGTTGTGGACTCCGAGTCTGAGCTTCCGCCGACGCAGTCACCAACTAAGGAAGCCCCCGAGGCGAGTGAGGGGCAGACCCGAAAGCGGGCACGGATCTCGAGCGTATCTTCGGATACCTTGACTCCGCTAACGCCTAGGGACCCGTTGTTCCTTGTCCGCCATAGTGGAGGTGATGGTGCTTCTTCCTCTCCCATCCCGGCCGTTCCGGTGCGGGCTGTAGCGCCGCAGCCGCCGACGAAGAGGAAGAAGGAAGAGAAGAAAGGCAAGAGGACCCTGCCTGTTTTTGACTTGAGCGACATGGACTCGTAAGTGCCTTCAAATGCATTTTGCTACTTTTCTTGTCTTCTTGTTTTTGATTGGTGTTTTCTTCGCAGCCACTCCTCCGAGGGCTCTTTTAGTGAAGCCACTCAGGAAGCCATGGGGGAGTCGAAACTGACTCCCCCTCCCTCTCAGATGGTGGCCACCTCTGGAGGCGCTACTCCGAACCCTCCTCCGCGGGAGGCTCGAGTGATCATCGCCCAGAATACTGCATCGAGACCTTCGGAGTCTCCGTCTGAGCATGTAAGTTTTTCTCTCTCTCTTGCTGTAGGGGTAGCCCCCGAGCGTTTTTCATGTGTTTGATGTCTTGTTCGTTTTTTTGGGCGCAACCCCCGAGTCCTTTTGTGATGCTTTGTTTCTTCTCGCAGCCTTTTGTGCGCATCGCGAACTTGCTTGTGCAGCAGCACCTGGCGCTGGAGGCCAACCTGCAGCAGCTTCAAGGGACATAGTGAATTGATTCTGCTCTTTATTTTGCCTGCTTGCTAGCTTGTATAACTCATGTGTATTCTTATTGCTTTTGCAGATGAAAATAATACAGCCCTCCGCGAGCTTGATGCTCTCAGAAAGAGCCTTGGGCGAGCGGAGAAGAAAGTCGAGGATGCCGTCGAGGCGAAGGAGCGCCTCGAGCAGCAGCTGGCTGACGTGACTACAGCCAAGAAGCGCCTGCAGTAGGAAGCTACGGATCGCGAGTAGCAGCTCGCCACTGCCGCGGCTTCGCGCGATAAGGAGGTGGCCGAGAAGCTGATGGCTGCTGCCAAGGCCATTTCGGGTGAGTGATTTTGCCTGTCTTTTCTATTTCGGCTGCTCTATCCCCCTTCCCTTATTCGATTCCTTTGTTGTCTTGTGCTCTAGATGCCTCGGGCATTGAGTTCAATCGCAAAGCCTTGGAGCACGGGAGTGCTCTAGACGATGCCGCATAGCGGTCAAAGACCACTACAATACTGCTTCTGGCTCCCTTGCCAAGGCCAAGGAGATCCTCGGGCGCTTCTACAAGGAGCTTGTTCCCAAGGGCGTCGTCCTTGAGGATGTGGATTCTTTGGCGGAGGTCCTGTCAGCGGATGCGCCTGCGGCCTACAAGCGCAAGAAGAAGGGCATTGGCGCTTTCATGGGATTGGCCATGGCCATGGCATCCGAGGCGGAGCTGGATCTTCATCAGGTCACCTCCCAGATGCCCACGGCTTCCGACGGTTTCGAGGTAGCCTTCGCTCTCTATGCCTCTCGCTGTAAGAGATATGGGCCAAAGATCATTGACCTGCTGGCGGAGTATGCGGCGAAATAGTAGGAGGAGGTCAAGAGCAGGCAATCTGGATCTGAGGCCACTCAGGATGCGGCTGCTTAGGCTTCGTCGTTGTAGTTGTAGAATAGTTGTTGTCTTCTTTTGTTGTAATCTTTGACGAACAACCTTCGTGTGCCACGTAGTGGCCTTTTGTTGTATATAAATGATCCTTCGAGCTGTTGCCCAATCGTGTGTCGTTCATACTCTTGTCTGTTTTCCTTTAGGGACCTTCGGGTGAGGACCCCGTCGATGCTTCATCTGCTCCGCAGCCGCGGCCGTCCTTGGATGGTGCCTCGCAGCTTGTTTTCCTTCGTGACCGCGTCCGCAGTCTTGAGAAGGAGATACTTGGCATCCGAGGTCATGCGGATGTATGGAAATCGAAAGCGGAGTGAGCTACCACCAGGGAGGAGTATCTGGTGGGGGAGCTGCGGCAGTTGGCCGAGCAGCTGGAGTGTAAGTTTCTTCGAGCTGCTGCTCGTTTTCGGATGCGCCTGGTTTGCGAGTCGTCTTACTATGTAGTTGTTGCAGGTGCCAACCTTGTTCCGAGGGAGGAGAAAGAGCGTGTTACAGTTCGGATCAACTGCTTGACTCAGCAGGATATGGAAGCCGAAGGTTTTTTCTAGATGGATCGTGACCGTGCGACGGTCCTTGCGACTATGCAGGATCGTGCTCATCAGGTGTCCCGAGTGCTGAGGCAGGTGAAGAGTTTGTTGGCGTCAATTCTGCATGTCATGTTTCTCCTTGATGAAGCGCCATCGGCTCTCTTGGAGTTGCTGGTGAAGTTTTGAGACGTGCGTCACGTCAGGGAGTTGGTGCGGCACCAGTTGGTTGCGGGGGTGAAGGCTGCCCTTTCCCTCGCACGGCTGCATCGCCCTAATGTGAATCTTGCGGTTGTGGCGGCTGGGCCACCTCCTCGACCAGATGGTGGCTTATGGGACATGCGCCCGCACTACGCGACTGTTAGGCAGTATGCCGAAGAGATTGGAGATCTTTTTGAGCATCGTGCGCAGGTGATCCTTCATCGTAGGTAGGTCATGTAAAATGATAGATGTAAAACTTGTATGTATTTCGACTGGGCGTATTGTTACCTTTGTTGTAAAGGTTAATTGTATTTAGCACGTGGTTCTTTGTTGTATGCATGACCTTTTCATTAGCCTGACATGATCAGCTACTCAGGTGCAGATGCTTTATCCTCAGTCGACGAAGTCGTGAGGTGAGGGGGAGCCCCCGAGTGTGTTGCAACAGAAAGAAATGTGAGGAAAAGATAATTTTTCGGGCGAGACACTTAGCTTTATTCATATTGTAATGATTAGGTACATTGTTCGGCTGAGTAGCCTTATTGAAGGTAAATATGGGGATAGCTAGGGGTAGAAGCGTCGCAATTGTGCGACGTTCTATGGGTTGGAGTATGCGACTCCAGACTCCACGTGCTTGAGGCGGTAGGCGCCACCTGGGATGACTTCGGTGACGATGTAGGGTCCTTCCCAGGGTGACTCGAGCTTTTTTGGCCGCTCTTGTTTGAGTCGTAGGACTAGGTCTCCTTTGACGAAGGACCTCGGGCGTAGCCGACGGCTATGATAGTTGCGGAGGCTCTGCCGGTAGACCACCGAGCGAGCCGCGGCGATGTTGCGTGCCTCGTCGAGTGTGTCGACGGCGTCTTCGAGTGCGGCCGTTGATTTGGCTTCCCTATAGGCGACGAACCTAGGGGCCTTATGGCGCACTTCTGCAGGTAGCACGGCTTCAGCTCCGTGCACCATGAAGAAAGGCGTGTATCCCGTTGAGCTGTTTGGCGTTGTGCGCAAGCTCTAGAGAACGGAGGGTAGTTCTTCTTCCCAGGCTCCCGCGAGCCGTTTGAGTGGGCTGAGGAGGCGTTTTTTGATGCCGCCTCCCACGAGACCATTGGCCTTTTCGACCTGCCCGTTGGTTTGCGGGTGCACCAGGAGGCATATGATATGTTGATCCCTAGGCCTTCGCAGAAGTCCTTGAACTCTTTGGAGATGAAGTTCGACCCGTTGTCCGTGATGATGCTGTGGGGCACACCGAACCTGTAGACTATGTATTCGAAGAACTTCACGGTCGTTTTACCCTTTTGGTTGGTAACGGGCATGGCTTTGATCCACTTGGTGAACTTATCGACTGCGACCAGGAGGTAGACGTGGCCTCCTTTCGAGGATTTGGGCAGTTTGCCGATCATGTCGAGGCCCCACTAGGCGAAGGGACAGGCCTAAGGTATGGGCCTGAGCTCCGATCCTGGTGCGTGCGGTTTATATGCGAACCTCTGGCAGCCGTTGCTGCTTCGAACGATGTCCTTGGCATCGTTCATGGCCGTTGGCCAGTAGAACCCAACTCGTAGAGCTTTGGCGACGAGGGCGCGGCTGCCCGCGTGATGGCCACAAATGCCCTCGTGGATGTCTTGGAGGATGGTTTTGCCGTCACCGATGGTGACGCACCTTTGGAGTAGACCCAAAATACTGCGCTTGTCCAACTCGCCATTGATGATGGTGAAGGCCTTGGACCGGCGAGATATGCGCCAGGCATCTGTCGGGTCATCAGGAAGTTCCCTGTTTATCAGGTACCGGAGGTACGGCTGTGTCCATGTTTCCTCGACTGCCATGACCTGCATCAGGTTGACCAACGCGACTTCTGTGTCGAGTTTTTCGGGTCCTTCCCATCCTTCGGGTAGCGCAGCCCCCGAGTGCTCTGCCTCTTCGGGTTATCCCTTGGGGAATTTCCTTTTGATGGATGGCACGCAGATTTGTTTGAGGAACACACCTAGTGGCACCCGCGTGCAGGTGGAGCCGATGTTAGCGAGTCTATCGGCTTCCTCGTTGCTTTCTCTGCCAACGTGCCGAAGCTCGCAGTCGTCGAAGTCTCCTTCGAGTGAGTTATAGAGCGTGCAGTACGCGATCATGTTGGCGCGTGTGCGTCGCACTCATTCATCGTCTGCTGGACGACGAGGTTCAAGTCACCGTAGATGACTAGGCGCGTTGCGCCGCAGATCTTGGTCATCTTCATGCTGTGGATGAGGGCCTCGTATTTGGCTTCGTTGTTGGAGGCTCGAAATTTCATCCGCAGGACGTACTTCATCTTATAGCCCTGCGGGGATGTCAGTATGACCCCGGATCCCGCTCCAGCTTCGCGCTTGGATCCGTCAAAGTGCATCGTCCATGACTATGTCATATCTAGGGTATCTGGCAGCTGCAGCTCCATCCAGTGGACGAGGAAGTCCAGGAGGACCTGCGATTTGATCGCGTGGCGCTTCTCATAGACAATGTCTAGAGGGGACAGTTCGATGCCCCACAGAGCTATGCGTCCTGTAGCTTTCGGATTGTTCAGGATGCTGTTCAGAGGTGCCTTATTGACGACCATCACCTGATGCTCCTGGAAGTAGTGACTCAGCCGACGGGCTGTCATGAACATGCTGTAGGCGAGTTTTTGGTAGTGAGGGTACCTCTGTTTTGTTGGTGTCAACACCTCTCTGAGGTAGTAGATTGGACGTTGGACCCCATGGGTCTTGCCATCTTCGAGTCGTTCGACCACGAGCACGGTGCTTACCACCTGATGCGTGGCTGCTATATCTCGCGCTCCTTTAGCGTGACCAGGACGGGCGAGGTGGAGAGCAGCCACTTCAGATCTTTGAATGCGTCATCTGCTTCGGGTGTCCACTCGAATTTTTCAGCTTTGCGTAGCAGCTGGTAGAAAGGCAGGGCCTTTTTGCCCATGCGGCTGATGAATCTTCTCAACGCCGCGATGCGCCCAGCTAGCTGTTGGACACCTTTGAGGTTCTTCAGCTTCTCCATCGCCAGTATGGCCTAGGTTTTCTTCGGGTTCGCCTCAATCCCTTGCTGGGAGATGAAGTAGCCAAGCAGTTGGCCGGATGGGACGTCGAAAGCGTACTTTTCTGGGTTTAGCTTGATCTTGTAGTGATCAAGGTTGTCGAACGTCTCACGGAGATCGTCGATCAGCGTCTTGGCTTCCCTTGTCTTGATAACTATGTCGTCGACATAGACCTGTATGTTGTGGCCTATTTGGATCTTCAGGCATGCCTGCGTGCACCGCTGGTACGTAGCACCTGCGTTCTTCAGCCCGAAGGGCATTGTGTTGTAGCAAAATACTCCGAACGGCGTGATGAATGCCGTTTTTTCCTGGTCTTTGACCTTCAGTCGAATCTGATTGTAGCCTGACTAGGCGTCGAGGAAGGAGAGTTTCTCGCATCCTACAGTCGTATCGATGATTTGATCGATCCGAGGGAGAGGGAAGTGATCCTTCGGGCAGTGCTTGTTGAGCGATGTGAAGTCCACGGACATCCGCAGGATGTCCGTGTCCTTTTTAGGGACTAGCACGGTGTTGGCCAGCCACTCGATTTCCTTGATCTCCTTGATGAAATCAGCGTCGAGCAGTCTGTTGACTTCGACTTAGACGGCTTTGGCCCGTGGCTCGGACAGTCGTTGGATGGACTGTTTGACGGGCTTGGCGTCTGGAAACACGTTGAGTGCATGCTCGGCGAATTCCCTGGGAACTCCTTGCGTGTCCGCAGGACACCAGGCGAAGATTGCCCAGCGCTCACGGAGGAATTCGACGAGCGCGCTTTCCTATGCGGGGCTGAGGTCGTTGGCGATCAGCGCCGTCTTGGAGGTGTCTGTCGGGTGGACCTGTACCTTCTTTGTGTTGACGGTGGAGTCGAATGACATGTCCGGTGCGTTTTTCCTTGAGACTGGGGGTGCCCCGTTGTCGGTCACCTCTCGAAGCCTTGTGAGCTCCTCCTGCATGCCGAATGACTGGGATATTCTGTTGAAGTCCTTGTCACAGTGGTCAGACCGGGTGAAGCTCTCATGGACCGTGATGACGCCTCTAGGTCCTGGCATCTTGAGTAGCAGGTACGCATAGTGCGGTACTGCCAGGAACCTTGCGAATACCACGCGCCCGAGAATGGAGTGGTATTGTGATGGCCAATCCACCACTTCGAACTCGAGTCGCTCACAGGGGAAATATGCCCTTCCCTGGGATGATGTCGTGGAACGTTGTGTCGGAGTGTTCCAGGCTGCACAGCGGGATCCACATTGCTGCTAGCGTGCTGGAGAACATCAGGTTAATGCCGCTGCTGCCGTCCATGAAGACGCGTCTCATATCAAACCTCCGATCTGCGCCTCGAGCACCAGGGCAGCATGTCCTGGGCGAGGGATTTGGCAGGGGTGATCCGAACGGCTGAATATGATGCAGGACTCCGAACCGCTGAGGTACTCAGGGATGGCTGGTGGAGCGGTCACAGCCAAGCTGACCTGGCGGGTGATCTTCTTTTGCACCCTATTTGTCGGGCGCCCTTTTTGGATCATCAACGACCCTTTCGGCATGGGGTACCCGTTTATGCTGTTATTCTGCATGGGTACGATCGTGTGATTCAAAGGTCCCGCAGGTGGTGGTGGAGGAGCTTCATGGGCGATGTCGCCTGGTGCAGGTGTGTGTCTGAACCCAGGGTTCGGGATCTGATGTCTCATCTGGGCCAAGCTCTCGCTGAGTTTCTGGAACTCGTGGCAGTCCTTGAGCATATGGCTGGCCTTCTTTTTGCCATCCTGCTTGTCGATGTAGAAGTGGATGGTGCACGGGCCCGACAACTTGTTGTATGTCGAGGGTTCGTCGTCGCGGCCACGGCGTTGCCACGTTTGCGTTGGGCGTCCTCCGTCACTGAAGTTGTTTCCACGGTATTCGCCACTATTGCGGTTGCTTTCGTTGCGGCGGTCGGGCGTAGCCAGCCGCGACCATGTCGGGTCCGTCGCGATCAACGTAGACGCGCGATCTTCGTTTGCTACGGCGTTCATGTCTGTGGCCGTACTCATCCTCCTCATCCGAGTGTGCTCGGTGGAGGGAATCCTCGCCATCTGCCCACCTGTTGGCGATGTCCATGAGGTGGTCAAGTGTCTTGGGTTTGACGCGCCCAAGTTCCTCCTTGAAGCCAGGGCGTTTGACACCATCCTTGAAGGAATCGATCGTTCTCTCTTCCGAGATGTGCGCCGTGGAGTTTTTGATGTTGGTCCAGCGAAGTATGTACGAGCGAATGGATTCGCCCGTACGCTGGGTGTAGGCCCGAAGATCCTCGATCGAAGCTGGCCTTTTGCTGGTGCCTTTGAAGTTTTGGATGAAGCTGTATGCCAGCTCCTCCCAGTTTTGGATCGAGCCTGAAGACAGGATGCTAAGCCAGATTCGAGCTATGCCTATCAGCTCTAGCTGAAGGCACTGCAGGGCAGTGTTTTTGTTTCTGCCGTGCAGCTTGACGGATGACAGGTGGTCGCTGAGCCACTCCTTAGGGTCCTGCGTACCGTCGAACTTCGGAGTGTCCGAAGGGAGCTTGAAGTTTCTCGGCATCCTTATCCGCCGAACAGATCTGCTAAAGCGTCGAGCTGCGCAGAGTTCTCCTCCGTCATCATCCTCTTTAGATTCGGATGAGCACACGCGTTTGGCGTGTGCCTTGTCGACCTTGCGCTGAGCGAGGTCGCTGCGAGCGTCGTAGTCGCGGCTTTGACGTCGTGGGATCTTGCGTTGTCGAGGTAGGTCGTGCTCTTCCTCTTCGGATGAGGGTGTGGGGCTGCAGTTGAATCTGACCGCAACTTTCTTTTTCGGCTCCACAGGAGTTTCATCGTGGAGCGGAACTCTGATGAGTCAGAGTCCGGCTAGCGCGGACTTATGCATGGCTCTCTTCGGGTCCCCCACCGGAGGTGGATGGGACGCGAGATATGCGGTGGCCGCTATGATTGCGGCTTGTGGCGTCATCGGGGTGATGTTGCCGTTGACGTCCATCTCCATGAAGGACGTGTTGAGGGTTCAATTCACCTCGCGACGTGCAGCGGGATCCATGTTGTCTATGCGAGAGCGATGCTTGTTGAGGGTTGAGGGTCCATCTCCATGAAGGTCGTGTTGAAGATTGCCGTGCGAGCTGGAGCCGCCAGCGGCGGAGAGCGCAACTCGCCGCGCGCTAGACTCCGAGGCCGCTTGCTTGCGTTTGTTGAGTACCTCTTGCATCTTCACTTGCTTTTTGTGCTCTTCGATGAGGAGAAGATGGTATGCAGTAGGTCCCGTGAGGCACCCACAGGCAGGATCTTGTTGCCTGCCACGGCTTCGCGTGCCTGGTTCCATCCTTCCTCGCTGAGGTGGATTACTCGATTGGCATTGGTGTCGTCATCATTGGGCGGGGGGATGGATGCCTCCTGTTGTCGCCGTTTCTACCCAGTGGGTTAGGCGGCGGCACGTGTGCACCCGGACCTGGTGGTTATTGGTCCACGTCGCTTTCGATGATCACGGCGCATTGGTAGCGTCCGTAGGTCGGATTGCTGCTGCCACAACTTTCGGATCCGGAATCGTAGGTCCCTTCATCTAACGGGGGATCGCACAGATCTGAGTTGCAGCAGCTGCTGTCATATGACTCATCTGTCGATGTTGACGTACGTAGCACGCTAGGATGCGGAGCCCACGAGGCGGGCCTGATCGATGGTAGTGGCACTCGCTCTGGGAGGCGGAGGGTGCCGGTCTGTCCCACCTGGAAGTAGAAGCTCCCGAACAGGATCTCGAGTCGATCGCCTACGGGCTCGAAGTCCTTCATGGTGGCTGGCGAGTGGGCGGTGAAGTCGAAAGCGCCGAAGAGGAGATGGCTCTCCGTCGCCAAGGAGTTGTAGATCGCTTTGGTAGGGACCGTCACGATCGCATAATCAGCGCCCCTGATTCCCACAGACGGCGCCAATTGACGAGGTTTGATCTCGTCAATGCCTATTGTTATGACCTTGGGTTTTGGAGAAGATGGGGGTGCTGGAGATCGCGGAACGGTTAACAGACAAGCAACCAGGGGACACGAGATTTACCCAGGTTCAGGCCCCCGGAGGGAAAACCCTACTCCTGCTTGTCTACTCTTGATTACGGCGGAACCGAAAGTTACAGGGGCGCGCAGATGCAATCTGGCATGGAGGTGTGTATGCAGTGAGGTGAGAGAGAGAGAGATCCTCCTCGCCGTGCCCTCCTAGCCTTTATATAGAGACATGCAGGTCCCAGTGGTAGAACGAGTCGGTTACAAGTTTAGCATTTTCCCCTTTGAATATTCTATCTGTTCTACTCTTGCTCTCCAAGGATCCAAAGATGTCATGGGCTTGGGCCACCCGAAAATCTTCATGGGTCGCGTATATTCTTATGGGACTTCCTTGGGCTGGACCATGTATGCTAATGTCGTGTACCCATAGGGTATAACCATGTCACCAGATCCCTGCCGCCGCCTGCCGCCATCTAGGCCGAGGATCACCGGCCGCCACTCGCTGCAACACCACCGACAAACCAGCCGACACGGACGCCTCCGCCTTCCGCTAGATCGCGATCAGGGACGCCGCCGCCGCCACGCCCCCAGGTCTTTGCCTGGCGACGATCCGGGCGGCGGCGGGGAGGATAGGAAACAGGAGGGAGGACTCGGCGGCGGGGAGGGGAGGCCGCCCGGCGCGACGCCTGACGAGGTTCGATCTCGTCAATGCCCATTGTTATGGACTTGGGTTTTGGAGAAGATGGGGATGCTGTAGATCGCGAAACAGTTAACAGACAAGCAACGCGAGACACGAGGTTACCTAGGTTTAGGCCCCCGGAGGAAAAACCCTACTCCTGCTTGTCTGCTCTTGATTACGGCGGAACCGAAGTTTACAGGGGTGCGCAGATGCAATCTGTCGTGAGGTGTGTATGCGAGGATGGAAGAGATCCTTCTCGACGTGCCCTCCTGGCCTTTATATAGATAGGCAGGTCTCAAGCTTAGGTCGAGTCGGTTACAGATTAGGGTTTGTATCCTTTAAAATTCTATCTATTCTAGTCTTGTTCTCCAAGGATTCGAAGACATCATGGGCTTGGGCCACCCGAAATCTTCACAGACCACGTGTCTTGACGTGGGCCTTCCCTTGAACTGGACCAGATATATTAATGTTGTGTACACATGGAGTATAACAATGCCAGCGCCGCCGCACGGGTATCGAGAGAAGGTGCGGGAGGAGGAGTTACGTGAGCCTACGAACTTGGGTCAACTCCAAACTACAATGATTAGGCTTATCCAGCCTCACTGTCCATGCACGTAGTTAATGAAATCCGCCCTGCAATTCTGCGGACGCAGAGGGTGTCCTTGCTCATCCATGTTGGTCCGGGAGTGGTTAACTCGTTATCCCACTATCCATGGAGAGGAGTAGATGGCCGCACCCCACCAGTGCTACCCCACCAAACTGACGAAGTAGACGAAGGAATCCACCTCGCGCCTCGTCGCCGTTCGCACACACACGCGCATCACATAAGAGTGTCTTGCAAATCCGCAATACACTAGAGTCCCAAGTGATGGAGAAGGGAACAAATTGACCGCGCGTCTGATAGACAAAGGCATTCCGGTATTAGAACATCTCTAACACTTACCGTAAACACCCTTAAACTACCATTTTTACGGATTTAATTCAGAAAACGACATAGATCACACTACTAGAAAAATGGGTATAGATAATCCACACATCTGTGACGCACGTGCTAGTGGTGCCTCACGGATAAAATAGGCGTGGCGCACTGTCCACATGTGCCCTATAGCTAACCGTCGTAAGCGTGGCGCACATGGGATGGTGCGCTACAGCTATGTGTGGGTCAGGACACAGGTAGCCACATACCACATACCCGTAGCGCACTAGGTCAGGATGCGCTACGAGTGTGAAACTTAGTACTCCCTCCGTCCTAGTTCTTGGGGCACAATCCTAAAATATATTTGTCTCATAGCCCCCACCTCCTAGGCATAATTATATTTAATGTGGGAGAGCAATCGTGTGAGCAGGCAGCATTTTTTACATCGTGGTGTGAACAATTACCCCACACTTACTTTCAATGGTCAGTTTCTAGTGCATGCGGGAGTGGAGAAAAAGGGGAGAAGGCAGCATGCAGTGTGAAACCTTTCCACCTTTTACATGCAAAAGGTGGTCGCCTAGTGGTACGTGAACAGACTCCATTTTTGTTATATAAAAAAACGGTAGACATAGCTCACAGCAGCCACAACGATGGAAGGAGTAGGGTTTTCCATCATACACCATTAGCTAGTTCGCAACCACGGAGGGATGCGAAATCTCGTTCTCGTTATTTTGGTATATTAAACGTTTTTTTTTACATTGTATGCAAAAGTTACGGCCGTTTTATTGTGCCATGAACTTTTTTTGCAAAAAAAGTCGAAATTTTTGTTTTTGTTAATTTTTCTATAAACTAGACCACATTATAAAGGATTTATTTTTTGAAACGTTTTTTTTAATTTTTGCAAGGCTAAAAAGGCGATCCGGGAGGAGGAGGGTAGAGTTGGTGCAGGCACTTAGGCGTAAGGCACTAGGGTAGTGCCCTATGGGTAACTTGACCCAACTGCGACAACACACATACCCATAGCGCACTGGATCAGGCTGCGCTATTACTACCTCCCTCCTAGTTCCCAGGGCATCATTTTTAAAAATCTTGGCCCAAGCCATAACGTGATTGCCGCTGGTTTCTCTCTCCCAAGGCATAACCCAAGGCATAACGATTTTGGGCATTAACTGTTGGAATAATAAAAAAAGAAATAATCCCGGATTTATCTCTACATGCACTGGTTTTTCTGGATCGCGCCTGCCTTTTGCTTCTTCCCTCCAAGAATTCCCGCGACGGTGACTCCAAAATTTTCTCCGCGCCCAACTTTCCTTCCTAAACCAAATATTTTGCCCCAAAATTCTGGCGCCGATCTAGTTTGTCTCAAAACTCAAACGAAATTGCAGCGCCAATCTTCTCCCGTTTTATATCCATGGCGATTGGGAGACGAATAGAAGCAGCTCTCCTCATCTCCTCCTTGTTTCCATGGCGTCCGAGCAGGGAGCCGAGGGAAATAGCCCGCCGCCGCCTCTCGGCCTCCGGGGTCTCTCTCGCGTTGCTTTTCTTTCTCGATCAGGAAATGCTACTCGTCATGCCGGTGGCTTTCCTCCTCTTGGTCTTGCAGGTCGAGCTCCTCTACCCTCGTTCTCCATTGCCAAGGCTGAAGTAGATGGTGTCACCAGCAACGGAGGGGAAAACCTCCGTGGACACCGAAAGCGAGGAATACTTGCCGAGGAACAGCGCGCGTCCGTTCAAGCTCTTCTCCGGGAACAGTTCCCCGGTGTCTACATCCAGCCGATACACGTCGTAGTGGAAGCTCCTCCTGGGGTTCGTCCGATGCGTGCAGTGCACCAGCATCAGCTCCCCGCCGCAGCCGTCCACCAGGTGCACACTATGATGAACTCGGGAGAGCGGTGTGTGCCGCAGCGTGCCAGCCGCCGCCTGCATCGTCTGTGGTCGCTGGATCACCCTCCTCTCCAGCACCATGAGATTATTCAGCTTGGCAGCCACCACGAGCTGTGGTGGCTGGTTTGTGCTCGTCTCTGCTAGCACCATGAGATTGTTCTTGGTGACGCAGTAGAAGCGGCCCTGGAAGACCAGTGTCGCTAGAGGCCGCGTTACGTAGGGGACCAAGGTCCAGCGCTCGCCGGGCTTGGCAATGCCTAGGATGTGCACGCACAGACATAGCACGACGGTGAACTCGCTGGCGGCTACGCCGGAGCTACACGCTCTGAAGTGTTGGCCGAAGTTCAGGATGCAAGTGCGCCCATGGAACATGTGCCGGCCAGGAGGGATCAAGGTGGTGAGCGGCGGGAGCTTGGTGAGGTGGCGTGTGAGCAGGGTCAGTAGCCGGACGTGGGAGCCCTCGTGGAGCAGGACGAGGAGGCCCTCCGGGGTGACGGCGAGTGTGTCGTGTGTTAGAAATAAGCACGACCCGACATGGTGCCGTGCGCTCTCCCCGTCGTATACGGATCGTATACGTAAAGGATTCCGGCAATACATGACGTGTGCCGTGCAGCGTAATTGAGTAGGACTAGGTTAGATACCGACTCGGTCTTGTGTCTTGGCATATACAACTCGGTTAGTCTTATATATATATATATATATATATATATATATATATATATATATATATATATATATATATATATATATATATATATATATATATATATATATATATATATATGTACGTACCCGATAAGTTGTAAAGAACTACCAGACATCGTGTAAGTTGAGAAGGAATAAGAAAACCACAAGGCTTGAGACGAGCCTTCGGCAATCCAATCTGTTTTGCGTGTGCATGCGTGAGTATACTAGTCTATACCTAATAATAAAGGAAGGAGTGTTTCTTGTAGTACCTACACTTTTCTGGACAGATTTACCCTCCCACCAAGCCTCATATTACTACCAAACCACCGGTAAGTAAATTAAAAAAACTATTCGCCCATTGTAAAAAAACTTAAAAAAACTATTCGCCCATTGTAAAAAAAACTGTTCACCACCGAACAAGTTATACATACGGTTTCGGTCTTACAGTTATACCTGCCTAACTTGGTTCGTACACAAGAAAGACTCGACCGCTAGCGACCCCTAATCCTAGAGAGGTCCGAGTAGAATCATATTAAGCTATTTCTCAAGCAAGAAAGGAGGAGGAGCCAATCACTATCAGCAGCTGCCGAGGCCAGAAGTGCACCAGCATGGCCGTGGCATCACGCGAGGTCGCGCAAGGCGCAGTGCGGCCGGTCCTATGCGTTGCCGTCTGATGAGAAACTAGACGATGGCAAGGAGTGGGAGGATGAGAAGGTAAAGAAGATACATCGATGCCGCCATGCATGGCCGCTATTTTTTATACGTTGCAGCTCTGACCCGTCGCCGCCGCCATGCCAGAACGACGTGGCCTTGGTGACACGGCCAGGCTCGACAACAATATGATCAAAGTCGGTCTATTTCATGCAACAACCGGACCGAGTGGCGTGTCTTCTCGACAAGATGCTGGAGTAGAGGCGACTCTGGTCATCTACAACCCCAATACCCTGAACGCCCTTGCCGCCGTCCGTCCGCTTCCGGGGTTGCATGCAACCTGCTTAAGATATTTCCTCTGTATGGCTGAATGTCTCGACACTTTACTCGCCCATCTTAGTATCAACTGTTACACCGTCGGCCATGCTCCGTCTTGGGGCTCGACCTCCTCCCCAGCGCTCGCGTATTGGGGCTTGACCTCCTCTACGCTAGAGTCTACATACCAGTCGTTCACCGTCGGTTAGGCTGTCCTATGCGCGCTCAAGACAGTGCTGCCCTCTTCTAGCTCCTTTGCCAACGTTATTGGCCGCTTCAAAATCCATCATCTCTTGGACCCTTTTTGTCCGATTTGTTTCGGTGCAACGTGCTGGGAGTGGGAGCGCGGCAGCATATCGGCGTTCAATGTACGGAACGCGCTGCTCTGAGCTATAGTTTCTTTAGCGTCGCTGAAGCTGCCAGCCAGCTCAATTCCAAGGGAAGCATACCGTCAAAAAGAGACTCAGATGTCGATGCCCATGCTCTGATGCTTACACGATTTGGATAAAGGAATCAAAGCACTCTTGAGGATAAAGGAATCAAAGCACTCTTGAGCATAACACAGTGTTAGACTGAACTTTTCCATGGTGATGTACCATGTGAGCGCACTAGCCGCTCATGTTACTTAAGTTGTGAGGGATCAGTGGTACTGGCGTTGATCGATGTTTGGATAAAAATTTGGATCTTACAGGTGTTTAGTTGCTCAAAAGTTGATTTTTTTCTCTCTCCCGGTGCAACGCACGGGCACTTTTGCTAGTTAGATCAAAAGAATCGATCGGCTAGCAGCACGTGCATCTCGACAGAATTTATCGGGTATGTGTGTGTCGTCTCGTCAGAACTTTCTCGTCGGTGTCGTCGGAAAGTACTCGGCGGCAGGGGCTGTGCTAACATCGTGGTCGTCCGGAGCTCCGGGAGATTAACCGATATGCACTCACCGGTGGAGATGTTGAGGAAGCGGCGGCCATGGGGAGGCGCGAGCTTCTCCCGGAGCATGATCCAGTGCCGGGGGAAGAAGCAGCGGTCGAAGCGCCCGCGTGGGTCGGCGCAGCACCGCCACCCTCGGGTGGCACATGGCGCGGAAGCAGAGGTAGTCAGCCACGTCGTTGGCGAGGACGCGCTCGGCGAGAAGCCACGCTGGCCCGTCGGGGAGATTCGCCCAGTCCCTCCCGCGGCAACACAGATTAGGTTGTTAGAATATTGGAATCTGGCAAAGAAATAGTACAGTAGTAAAGTTTTGATGGAGAACGGCCGGCCTGTCACACCAATGTACGTACCACTGTCTTAGGTCCATGGAACGGTGGAGGATTGCAAGTGCGTGTGCCTCTTGTGTTTTTTGGAGATTCCATGGATTATAGCTCTCTGAGTCTTGTTCTTGTGAGGATTGCAAGTGCGTGTGCCACTTGTGTCTTCTAGTACTTGTCACGTTGCTTAATTTGGCTGCCCATGACAAAACAATATCATCCGGACAAATAGAGATTTGTGGATACGTAGCACAACAAAGCTTTAGATAATGTGATTAGGCTTGGCAGCCACCATCACAATAGGGACGCATGAATCACGATGCTTATCTAAGGGCTACAAAGGTGACCACGCACTAACTAATTCTTGGTCAGATGAGAGCTAGCAATACCGTTAAAGAAAGCTGTATTTGTAACTGATTTTTCATCCGTCGAGAAAGAGTTATCATCATGACACACCTGCTAGAATGTTTTGGTTTTGTGTACCATATACATATAGATATGTATTACATGGCCAAGCTCCTTACACTAGATGCAAGATGCTTATATATGGTTGCATAATTTCAGCAAATTATCATTGATTCACATATAGACATATTTTTTCAGCAAACACAAAAGCTTTATGTCTTGGTGTATTGAACCGGTAGAAAAAAAATGACATGTACAAGCCCGACATATAGACACATGCGACATGCGATTACACCTAATGGTAGTCGACTTTCTTGTCCAAGCCAAACGGTTACTCAAACTACCAATGCTAATCTTCTAGAATATGATCCCAAAGTATCGCAAAAGGAGAGGCAGTCGACAATAGTATGTGGCCACGACACGTCCTTTTTCTCCGAAGAGTGTTCCAAGAGGTTGTTTGCAAGTTTGGTGCTTTTGTCTGGGAGATGGTAGGCCTTGATACGTCCTCTCTCGCCTAATTCAAAGCTCAAGTAGATAGTGTCACCGCTAATGTAACGAAAAACATGGGGGACATAAAAAAAAGGAGAAACTCATGCCCATGAACATCGCCCGCCCATTGAAGTTGTTGACAATGAATAGGGTCTTCTTGCCCAAATCCAGGTGATACACGTCATATCTCCTCTTCAAGTTAAGGGGGTCCATACGGTGCACCAACATCAACTCTCCATCATTATCCACCAGGTGGATGCTATGAGTAAATGCGTTTACTTGGCCATGCAATTTCGCAACCACCTCCGACCGTGGTGGATGATCTGTGTCTGTCTTCAACACCATCAAACTATTTCCGTTCATGTGGTAAAAGTGGCCCAAAAACATCAAGGTAGGTGCATAGTGTTTACTATAGTAGTGAACCACCGTCCAACGCTCATCGCCGGGCTTGGCAATGCCTACGATGCGGGACACAGGGATGCATAGCACGAACGATTTCGAATCACTTGTAACCCTAGAGCTGCACCCTACCCCAGAGCCGCGTATTATATAATTGTCATGCCAAAGGTAGCGGGAGTAGTCGTCTGGATACATCAAAGTGCTCACCGGTGGGAGCTCTGTGACATGTCGCGCGAACGGGTTCAATAGTTGAATGCGGGTGCACTTGTGGAGCACGAGGAGGAGGCCATCCTGGATGGGACCGAGCCTGTGATCTTGGAGCTCTGGTAGCTCCAGTTTTATGCACTCGCCGGTAGAGGTATTGAGGAAGCGACGGCTGAGGGGACTAGAGATTTGCTCCCGCAGCATGATCCAGTGTCGTGGGTGGAAGCGGCGGTCTAGTCCGCTATGCTTGTGCGGGTCCATGGAGCACCGTCGCCATGGGCTGCACACGGCGCGGAGGCGGAGATAGTCTGCCACGTCCCTAGTGAGGACGAGTTCGGCGATCAACCCAACTGGCGCCTCGGAAAGATTCGCCCAATCCCTCCTGTAGCAAGCCGTCAACACGTACAGATCAGAAGATCCAATCAGATAAAGTGAAAAAGGTGGAGGAATTTCAATGGAGACAGGCCAAGCAGATGGACGTACCACTCAGTTAGAGCCATGGAGATGCCGTGCCAGCCGATCCAAAGAGGTTCACCGTCGTCACTACGGGACGTGCGCGCTACGCCGAGGGCAAAAAGCCGTCGGCGTAGGCCAACATACCCTCGGTACGCCGAGGGCTGCCCTCGGCGTAGCCTCCTCGGCAAAGATCTCTCTCGGCGGAGCACTCAAGCCGTCGGCGTATCAAAATACCGTCGGCGTATGCTACGCCGAGGGCTTTGCCGTCGGCGTAGCGGCCGTCGGCATAGCCTGTCGGCCGGTTGCAAAAACATTTTTTTTTTGAAAAAAATATTTTTTTATTTTTTTTCCTCAATTTTTTTATTCTTTGAATTGTTTCAATTGTGAATCTCCTACTTTGAACATTTTTAACACTAATTATACTTAATATTTGATTAAATTTCAGTCTTAGTCAAACTTCCCAGCAGGTCACCCATCCTAATACTACTCCAGCTTCAGCACGCTTAACTTCCTCGTTCCTTCAAAATCCGTTTCCGCAAAGTAATTCATACATTGGTGTCAATACTATGATATCAATCTTATTAACTATTATATCATCATGTCACATGTTTGTATTTTTTGAAATTACAAACAATTATTAAGTAAATATTATAGAATAAGTAAAAATATTATTGAATTTAAATAAAAATATAATAATTTTACTTTTTTGTATTTTTCTATTTAATATAGAATAATTAATATCTTTAAATCTGTAAATCGAAATTCAACAAATAATATGTCTAAATTGATCAGAAAAATGAGAAGAATCCAAATATGATATCCATATCAACTAATCAAAAACCATATATTTTTGAATTAGCTATTTGGTGGTTGCTTTAGAAAATCCCCTTTTTGCGCTCGGATAATAAAAAATGCCTTTTTGGTGCTATGAAAAGAAAAACTTGCATTAGATCTTTGATAAGATAGCATATTGTGAACCTAAAAATGATTTTTGTAAGAAAACATGAGCATCGGATCATGTACCTGTAGTTCATATCTGACCCACTTCCTACCGATTCGGCAGGAATTTGTCTTTTTTACCAAAGGTGGACGGAAAGGTTTCGGATCCTCCTGTTGGGACATTGTCCATATAAGGTGGTATAGTATTTTTTTTAAATGTGGAGGTAGTATTTTGAATTAGCCATTTGGTGGTTGCTTCACAAAACCGTCCATTTTTTATGCTCGAAAAATAGAAAATGCCTTTTTGGTGCGACGAAAAGGAAAACTTCCTCCTGCAACATTTTTCGCCATCCCATGATGCATGCGTATGCATAATATGGGCACATTATCACAAACTATGCCTTGATTCTAGCCATAACATTGGTCATTTGACCCGAAAGCCAAGAAACCTCGAATGAGATAGGTCATTTTGTGAACGTTTTTTTGAGACATAATCAATATATCAAGTTTTCTATTTTTCCTTATAACTATGTCACATAGTAGGACACCACGCGAAGGTTTCGCATTGTTTCGGTCGTTTTTGAATTTTTTATGCCCGATTTAAACTATCGTCAAACTTTGCGAACGGCGGACATAAAGATTCTTAGCTCGGGGCCGAGCCTCGCTAAAATTTCATTGGATCTTTGATAAAATAGCATATTATGAACCTAAAAATGATTTTTGTAAAAAAAATGAGCATCGGATCATGTACCTGTAGTTCATATCTGACCCACTTCCTGCCGATTCGGCAAAAATTTGTCTTTTTCACCAAAGGTGGACGGAAAGGTTTCGGATCCCCCTGTTGGGACATTGTCCATATAAGGTAGTATAGTATTTTTGTAAAATATGATGGTAGTATTTTGAATTAGCCATTTGGTGGTTGCTTCACAAAACCGTCCGTTTTTTATGCTCAGAAAATAGAAAATGGCTTTTTGGTGCGACGAAAAGGAAAACTTCCTCCTGCAACATTGTTCGCCATCCCATGATGCATGTGTATGCATAATATGGGCACATTATCACAAACTATGCCTTGATTCTAGCCATAATATTGGTCATTTGACCCGAAAGCCAAGAAACCTCGAATGAGATAGGTCATTTTGTGAAGGTTTTTTTGAGACATAATCAATATATCAAGTTTGCTATTTTTTCTTATAACTATGTCACATAATATGACACCACGCGAAGGTTTCGTATTGTTTCGAACGTTTTTGAATTTTTTATGCCCGTTTTAAACTATCGTCAAACTTTGTCGAACGGCGGACATAAAGATTCTTAGCTCGAGACCGAGCCTCACTAAACTTGCATTAGATCTTTGATAAAATAGCATATTGTAAACCTAAAAATAATTTTTGTAAAAAAACATGAGCGTCGGATCATGTACTTGTAGTTCATATCTGACCCACTTCCTACCGATTCGGCAGGAATTTGTCTTTTTCACCAAAGGTGGACGGAAAGGTTTCGGATCCCCCTGTTGATACATTGTCCGTATAAGGTGGTATAGTATTTTTGTAAAATGTGGTGGTAATATTTTGAATTAGCCATTTGGTGGTTGCTTCACAAAACCGTCCGTTTTTTATGCTCGGAAAATGGGAAATGGCTTTTTGGTGCGACGAAAAGGAAAACTTCCTCCTGCAACATTGTTCGCCATCCCATGATGCATGTGTATGCACAATATGGGCACATTATCACAAACTATGCCTTGATTCTAGCCATAACATTGGTCATTTGACCCGAAAGCCAATAAACCTCGAATGAGATAGGTCATTTTATGAAGGTTTCTTTGAGACATAATCAATATACCAAGTTTGATATTTTTCCTTCTAACTATGTCACTTAATATAACACCACGCGAAGGTTTCGCATTGTTTCGATCGTTTTTGAATTTTTTATGCCCGTTTTAAACTATATATAATGTTTTATATTTTACTTAATTTTTATTTATAAATGTGTAATATTTGAGTGTAGATAGATAGGTCTTATTTTTCTGCAATTTTTGATATATTATTTGTATTTTTCCAAATTAGAATGATTTAGTTATGATTTTTCAAAGTTTAATGAGATAAAATAAAAAATAGCTACGCCGAGGGCAGCCGTCGGCGTATGCTACGCCGAGGGCAGCCGTCGGTATAGCATAGAATATACCGAGGGCAATTTTACGCCGATGGCTGCTTGGCGGGGCTGGCCTGTACGATGGCTACGCCGACGGTCCCGACGTTTGGCCGTCGGCGTAGCGACCGGCCATCGGCGTAGCTTCCCATTCCTGTAGCGCGTGGCTGACAGTTCCGTCGATTTATTTGAAACTCGCACTGGATCTGTTGAACGAGGCCGATCCTTGTCCGGAGAGACTAATCTGTACCGAGTCCGTACTGGAATTACGAGTTTGAGTTCAACACGACTTAATTGGCTATCACCACGCCACCTATCTTATCCATCCAATGAAATATAACGGCCCAGCCCAAAAAACAGTAACCGAATATGTGTACATGATTATTATAGTTTCTTAACAACACACCAGGTGCTCGTGGATCGTCACGTGCTAATTGAGCAATGGCGTGTGTATGTCAGGAGGCAGGTGTCTACACTTTCTTTCCGTTGATGCTGGAAGAGGGTGCTATAAGGAGAGTGTCGAAATGGCGGACGAGCGACAGGTAGGACTTAATCGTGGTCGTTGAGTTTGGTTTCAAGATCCGTCCCTAGCGGAGCCGCATGCGTATAACATGCCAGTGTATATGGACATGAATAGTTGCCCGTATCCGGTTAGAACAAGTGAGCCGTGTAGTGTGGAGCAGGTCTGTCTGTTAAGAGCCCAAGATTATGTGGTCCGGTCCTGTACCTGGAACTTAGGCCTACCCGGGTTAAATGGCCCATACATGTCCCTGCCTAAACACTGCGCACTGGTCTTCTTCCTCCCTTGTTAGGACTACTGTTGCCCGTAGATGCGAAAGGCAGTACACAGATTGATGAAATCAAAGTGCTCCCTCGTACCCACAAGATCTCGTTTGAAGCCAATGGCTATGCTGGAGCAAGGCGAATGCAGGTCAGCACTGAGTTTTCTTTCTGCACAGATCTGGATATATGAGATCTATCCGCCATCGGAGGATATAATACTGACATGTTGTTTGTGTTCCTTCGATGCAGCGTCATTGCAGGGGATGAGTTCTCTATGGACCGTGAATCGGTGAAAGGAGCTGATCAGGATTCAAGAGAAGGGATCGCTGGGTTAAGCTCAGTAGCGGGATGCGACTCTATGTCCGGAGGCGGTGCACTGGATGTGAATACAGAGGCGACGTCTGGCTGGACAAGGAGGTGTGTAACTTCTGGATTCATTAGAGATGCATGTTGACATGTTGTTTTACAAATTTATCTTGTGCATAGGACTGATTGCCTAATGTCGATAATTCGGGTTATATGTTTGCAATTATCAGATTGGGAGCTTCTAATTCCTCTGTAACTGTATTATAAGACTTGTATGATTTGCTAAATTAGTAATTCGTCGGGGTGGATAGTAGTCCAAGTAAAATTACTGAACAATACGTCCTTCCCAAAGATAGTTTTCAAACATAGGCACTTGTGCTGAACAAAAGAAATCGTGGGTAATGGATTTTCTTCATGGGGATATGATCCAAAGTGGACCTCATACTCGTATCACAGAAGTTGTTAGGGAAAAAATAGTTTGTTCATCTGTCTACCTAGATTCAGGATTTTTTATCTGCAAAGATATGTATTTGATTTGTTTTTGAAAATTGTAACTACATATTCATTGCGTGTTGTTCTGATCTGTATTAACTGTTGTTTTTTGGTTGAATCTTTGCATGGGTATTAGGGTTCGAATTGGCAGTGCGCCAAAGGAGAGGGTTCACAATCCTGATCGCAAATCAGCATTGGAACTAGCTTTGAGGTCATACGCTGAACGGCATGGCGGAGTAGTGCTGGATCCAGTAGTAGGTACATCTTTTGATTCGTTGGAGGAAGCATATGAAATCTACAGCCTATATTCTTGGGAAGTTGGATTTGGCGTTCGTTTTGCTAAGAGCCGGCTTAATGTTAACCGGACAAAATGCATGCAAGAAATTGTGTGTGGTTGTGCGGTAAGTTTTTCATCGCTTAGCACATTTGTAATGTGCAGTTTATCAATCTTTACGTATTTGTAGTGTACGGTTGTTTGTTGATCGTCACGTGGATCGTGATTATGTGTACATGTCAGGAGGCAGGTGTACATGATTATTATAGTTTCTTAACAACACACCAGGTGCTCGTGGATCGTCACGTGCTAATTGAGCAATGGCGTGTGTATGTCAGGAGGCATGTGTCTACACTTTCTTTCCGTTGTGATGCTGGAAGAGGGTGCTATAAGCACGTTTCATGATAAACTTAGTTATATCAATTCAATAATTTTGGTGCTAGTAACTATTTGATTAGATGAAAATGCGATAATGTTTTACATTTTAACTGAATGTAGTTCTCATGATTACTTCCCCCCTTTTCATTTTTAAAACACTAAATTCTAGTTCTCATAAACTTGTTTATATCTCGTCATACAATTTTTGATGTTATTTGCACTCTTTCATACTTTTTTTTGTTACTCTCTATGAATTCCTAAATGATAATCCTATTTTCTTAGTTTATGATTTTCCTCGGTGTTATGACTTCCTCAACAGTAATCTGACATTGTTTTGCTTCTTGGAATTTTCTTAAATTATACCCTTTTCTCTAATTTTCTTAACAAAACTTTTGAAACATTTTTATTACAGGAACCCATACAAACTAGGACAATGGAGCACTTCTTTTCAACTGAACACTTGCACAGAGACTGGAGAGCAATCCATGTATTTTTGGGAGTCATATGCCCATGTTTTTTTGGGTGTCCTATAACTATGTTTTGCGCAATTTACCTCATACATAAAAAGATTCTCATATGCATGGCATCGTTAAGCTCTTCATGCTAGACGCTTGGAGATGTTTAAATATGATTTAGAGTTTGACGAGGGCATGCCATCCCTTACGCCGGTTTCAACAACTTTTCAGAGAAAACAAAAAAAAATTGTGTCTAAGTGCATTGAATTGATAGAAGAAATGCCGTGTACAAGGCACATAGTTACAAGGCAATGCCTCCCCTACAAACCAGTTGCATGTATACTAAACAAGGTACATTTGGTAAATCAGAAAACATACAACTCAAATAAGTGATGATAAATATTGAGAATGTACTCCAAAACTATTGCATAACAAGAGAAAATCGACAACGCTATGCGACGATGGCACAATCATCCGTGGCCAAAAGTGGGAGTTGTCTACTAGGATACTATTAGCACGGTTGGTGCTTCTACATGGAAGATAGTAGGACTCAACTTCCCAAGCATATTTCTCTTCCAGATCATGACCGAAGTAGATAGTGTCACAGCTAATCGAGGGGAAAACCGACGTGGACACTGAAAAAAAGCAATGCATGCCTAGAAACAATGCCCGCCCGTTGAAGCTCTCTATTGGGTATAGAATCTTCTTGTTCAAATCCAGATGATACACATCGTACTTCCTCGAGTTATGTGGAAACATACGGTGCACCAAGATCAATTTTCCGCCGTTGTCCACCATGTGCATGGTACTCGTCTCCGTGTTATAAATCCCAGGTAGTTCGGCAGCCACCTCCAGTCGTGATGACGGTTTTATGCTTGTGTTCAACACCATGAGATTTTTCTTGGTGATGCAGTAGAAGCATCCCAAGAACATCAGGGGACTTGTAAATGGCGAATTTGCGCAATGGACCACCCTCCAACACTGATCACCCGGCTTGGCAATGCCTATAACATGAAGCCCGGGGAAGCAGAGCATGAAAGATGTAGAATCCTCGGCAACACCGGAGCACCACGGTGTGAAGTATCTGTCTGTATGGACGCGAACATTAACACCAGGCAATAGCATGTTGAGTGGTGGGAGCTCGGTGAGGTGGCGCGTGAGCGGGTTTAGCAGTCGAACATCGTTGGTGCGCCTATGGAGGAGGACGAGCAGGCCCTCTGGGGTGTGCGAGATCATGCCGTAATGAAGGAGCTCTGGCAGACTCTGCCTGATGCACTCGCCTGTGCAGAGGTTGAGGAAGCGGCGGTAGTGGGGAGGGTCGAGTCTCTCCTTGAGCATGATCCAATGCCGAGGATAGAAGCGGTGGTCACCGTACCTACGCGGGTCGGTGCAGCACTGCCGCCACCCGCGGCATACATTGCGAAAGCGGATGTAGTCGGCCACACCGCCACCACCACCAAGGAGACGCTCGGCAACCAGCCCTGCAGGCCCGTCTAGGAGATCCGCCCAGTCCCTCCTACAACATTGACAACACTGATCAGAAGACCGGAATCAAGTAAGCAAAAATTGAGCGGAAACACATCGATCGAGCAGACGGTGACTGAGCACGGTGATCGAGCAGATGTACGTACCCCTCGCATAGAGCCGTGGACAGACGGTGACTGAGCATGGTGCGGGCATGCTTGGTCCCGCGATCAGAAGAGGGCTCCGGCGTCGCGTGGGCCGTCGTGATTGTCGGGGCCGGCCGGGGGGCAGAGGAGGGGCGGTGTTGATTGGTGGAGGAGGGTAGGGTCGTCGACCGCCGCTCGGCCACTCCGTGCGCCGGGGCCTCTTTCTCGGCCGCCATCTTCCTCTGCGGTAGGCTGACCTCCAAATTCTGCTGCTTCCTCTGCGGTCCTCGACCGCCGCTCAGGCTCAGCCCGCCCGTGATTTCTGGGGTAGAGTTTCCGGTTGTAACCTGAGTTGGATTGATATCCGTTTTCCAGAGTCCCTGTTGTAGTATTCCAGAGTCCCTGTTGTAGTAATATATGACCCGAAAAACAAACTCTACACATACGTTACGGTCCCTGTCTTATCTTGGAACGTCAATATGTGCTGTGAGATTCGTGCATCTCTTTCTTCACGTTGCAGGAAACCCCCTGCGCTATATTGGATCTGTGTCGGTAAGCCCCTGACCTTTTACTGAGGTACGTTTTACAGAGAATTGGTTCCGTTCTGTTTGGTTGTACAATAATTAGCACACAACCAAATTGGATCTGACAAATCTAGAACGAAACGGATTCCCTAATAAGTGGAACAAAATCATCTTACTAGAGATTGGCAAATCAAATCAGAAGGAAATTACAGTTGAATGAACCATGGATCTGCAACCCTGATTAATACATAAACAAATCTCAGGAACCAAGAACCATGGATTAGATCATGTTTAGACGCGGGACATGTTGAGCAGCAGGTCGTCAGCGGTGGCCTCGGCGTTCGGGGGATGCAGTCATACGCAACGACGCAGACCGGGCGGCGCAGCAACGCCCAGAGTACTGCTCCAGACGGCTGGAGCCATGCGCCGGGAAACGAGAGCTCCGCGAGCTCAGTCGCGGGGCATGGCACCGCATGGTGGAGAACGCATCCGAGGAGAGAGAGAGAGCGAGGGGAGCACAGGGAGAACAACTCAGGTGAGAGGGAGAGAGGAAAGGCGGCGCCGCCGGCAATGGTGTTTGGTCATCGAGGTCGTGTGCGGGTAGGGGATAACTGGTTCGGCATGAGATAAGATGGGCATGTACAATTTAGTTCCTATAGGGAGAGGAAGATGGACAAAACATAGGGTGGTCGAGGCAAAATAGACAAACACGAATCTTGGAACCTCATGAGCCGTTGGATAAGCCAGTGACGTCCTCGACTATGTAGAATCGCTGCGTTGTATATGACCAGCTCTCGCGGGATTGAACAAAGAAAAAAGGGTCGCGGCTCCTCGGTCGTCCCCGCGGGTGACCAGGGGCCAAACCCTAGCCGCCGCCCGCCAGCCCCCCTCCTCTCCACTCCCTCCTGGCCGCCGCCGGCGCACGCCGCCGGGCAAAGCCTGTGCGGTGCCGGCGGCGGCGGCCTCTCTTGGTTCGTGCTGGCGCGGGGCAGCTACGTGCGGCGGCGGCGAACTGCAGCTCGGCTCCAACCCTTCCCGGCGCGGCGGGCCGGCGAGCCGCGACCGTGGTGGAGCAGAGTGATGGAGGCGGCGGGCTCGGCGGCGGAGCCCCTGGTGGCGCTGGAGCTTGGCGGCGGGGTCCGTCTTCCTCGCGGTGAGGCGCGGATGTGTGGCGCAACGGCGCCTCCTTCCCTCTCGGTGGCGGGGCGACTCTGGCCCGGACTTTAGGCGCGAGCTCGGCCCGAGATCTGGCGGCGTCCATGGCGCCCGCAGCGGCGACGGGGCGCAGGGTTGCTCGGGAGGTTGGGGATCGACGGTGGCGGCTTCTTTGCAGCAGCGTAGCGGCGGAGTGGAGGGTCCCGAACTGGGCCTGATCTAGGCCTGGCCGGCGGGCCGGGCCTGATCTGGGCTTGTTCCAGCCATGTATGGCTCTGCTGCTGTGTCTGGACGGCGCTCACCGCGGGTGAGGGAGGGCAGGTCCCCTCCCCCAAGCTGTACGTGCCTCGGTTTCTCCATGTCCGTGAGCCCGACCCGGCCCTATCGTCGGCAGCTCGATGCGGCGTTGGTCGAAGCTTTGGCTAGAGCTCAGGGATGCCGGGGCGGCGGCTCCGGAAGGCGGTCTGCGCGGGTGTCTCTTCGGTGAGCGCCGTGGCAGTGGTGGTGGCTCCTCCCCCTGGTCATGTGGATGGTGAGGAGAGGACGACGGGAGGTTTCGGTGTCGGCGGCGCTTCGGCTAAGGCAACTCCTAGATCGCGTGTCGGCAGCCTTTCTTGGGGTCAACGAGCGTGGCAGTTGCCGAGGAGCGGTTGGAGGTTTTTCCGGGCGAAAGCTCTATGCTTCGGCACCATCGGCGGCGGTGCCTGTGGGTATCGTTACCCTCTTGGGGGCGTCGGTGCGGCTACCTCCCACGCGACAGGGCTCCGGGTGAAAACCCTTGACTTTTGGTCTCGACGGCGGCGGCGCGGTGTGTCGTGACCCTCTTGGGGGCGTCGTCGTGGAGCCCTGGGTCACCCCAGTTTCGGCTCATTGTCCTCGGTGGCAAGTTTAGGCTTCCGCGTCTTTCTTGATTATTTTGATCAGTCTTATAAAAAGGGTCTCCCCTCCACCTTGTATTTGTTTAGCCGATGTGGCTTTATTTATAATAAAGCGGGGCGAAAGCCTAGTTCAAGAGAGTTGTAATAATATATAGTAACGTTTGCGTATATATATAGAGAGAGAGCATACACGCATCAGCAACGTTTTGTTTCGTACCAGATCGATCGTGAGGAGAGAAATCCCAGCCGCGCGCGGAGATCTCAACCGCTTCGTACCAGATCGATCGCGATGTCGTCGCCGGCCACCACGACCACGCTTCCTCTCAACCGCTTCCCGCTGCTGGACGGAGAGAGCACCTACCTCCGCTGGAAAGAGTCAGTGCTGCTCCGCCTCCACACCGCCGGCCTGGCGCCCCACGTGCTGTCGGAGGAGATCAGCTCTGCCGGCGAGAAGAAGGCCGCCACCGAAAAGTGGGCGAACGACGACGCGATGTGCCGCGGCTACATTCTCTCCGCCGTGACCGACCGGCTCCTCCCGGTGTACGCTCACCACGCCACGGCTGCCGCCTTGTGGCGCGCCTTGGCGGACACGTACCAACTGGACATGGACGAGGCCTTGTCCTGGAACAAGGCCAGCGCGTTCCGGTACGATGAGGGCAAGCCCCTCCTGGAACAGCTCGCGCTCCTGCAGGCCTTGGTCACCGCCGGAAAAGCCACAGACTCGATGGCGTACTACATCATTACGGCTGGGTTCCCGACGGAGGTGGTACGGAGGGTCGCCATGCACGGCCACGCTGCGCCTATGGAAGTAATCTGGGAAATCGCTCGGCAGGAGGTGGTGTCGGACAGGCTCAAAGAAACTCAACACTCTCAGGCTCAGCGTACCACAGACGGGAAACGGAGCAGCTCCTCACACGACTTTCGGCCCCTCAAACGGGAGAGGCCATGAAAACTGTGCTCGCTCGCTGCTGACAGCCGAGTCCTTTTTAATTGCAAGGTTTAGCGCTAGAGTCAGAGTTAATTTTCTGTTCGATCGTGTCATACTAGCCTAGTATAGGGTTAATCTGTTGTTAGCCCTGAATCTACTTTTGTGCCTTTTTGTACTACTCTTGACGATTGCTAACAGATTTGTGGAATTTTGCAAAAAGAAAAGTAAACAGACTAATTAAGAGAAAATAAATAAATAAAGAGAGCAATGTAACATCTACTCCCTCTGTTCCAAAATATAAGATGTTTTAGTTTTGTGAAGCAAATGTATTTTTTTAGTTTGTACGTTCATTTAAGTTTAAAGTGAATCTACACACTAAAAGATGTCTAGATACATTTTCTTTACAAACCTAAGACATCTTATATTTTAAAACGGAGTGAGTACTACAGAAAACGGTTCTCTGCCGTGCGATGAAAGAACATGGCAAAGGCCTCGATCCACACGGCAAAGGTTCTGTCGTGAGCTAGCACACGGCAAAGCCCGCATGGCAGATAGGTTCTTTGCCGTGTGCTTTAGCTAATCCGCACGGTAAAGACGTGTGCCACAACAGGTACCACAACATAGTAAAGTAGTTGACGAAACGGCGTCGTCGAGCGGGTTTAGTAGCCGGACGTGGGTGCGCTCGTGGAGCAGGACGAGGAGGCCTTCCGGGGTGAGCGCGAGCGTGTCGTGGTCGTCGCGGAGCTCCAGGAGATCGACTGATATGCACTCACCGGTTGTGACATTGAGGAAGCCGGGACGATAGGAAGCGGGGACGATAGGGAGGAGCGAGCTTCTCCCTGAGCATGATCCAGTGCCAGGGGAAGAAGTGGCAGCCGAAGCGCCCGCGTGGGTCGGTGCAGCACTGCCGCCATGGGTGGCACATGGCGCTCAAGCGGAGGTAGTTGGCCGCGTCATTGGCGAGGACCCACTCGTCGAGAATCCCCGCTTGGCCATCGGCGAGATTCGCCTAGTCCCTCCTACGGCAATATGGATTAGATCGTTAGAAGATCGGAATCAGGCGAAGAAATACAGAAATTTTGATGGAGAACGGCCGGTCTGTCAGACGAATGTACGTACCAGTGACTTAGGTCCATGGAGCTCTAACCTGTTTCCTTTTTGCTTAGCTGGTATCCCCCGCATTTAAGATGTGGCTTTCACGCTACACCATAGATAATAAATTTGGGGCACAAAAAACTGGTTGTTATGCTTTCTTAATGTTGGGCCATGAGCTTTTTCTCTAAAGATAAATGAATCCAGACGACCCCCGGCCACCATCAACCAAGGGAAATGATGCTTTCCTCGTACACTGCAGCGTCTATGGAGCACATAATGCAGTCATAGACCATGCTGCTCCCACTAAAGATGTCCTCAACATCACCGGTCACTGGGTCGTATGCGCACAACCGGGAGTAGTTGTCCGCGAAGGCTATGCGGGGTTGTGCTAGGAGGATGCGACTGCCATTGTTGATGATGGCCAGTGGGCATAACCGACATCTCACAAACCGTTGGGTGATACCCGGGGACACCTTGCCCAAGTCGATTCGGCAACGCAAATTCCA